>CM060912.1:731100361-731792243 GCA_030737875.1 Allium sativum | reverse complement strand
AAGAATTTTCGTAATGCAACACCAAAAGAGAATTTCAGGGGATTGATTTTTATGCCATACTTTCAGAGAATACTGAACATCTTCACAAAGTCACTGATTTGGTTGGTACATAGTCATTATTTTATGAGCAGATCATCTACGTCAACCTCCATCGACCTCCTAATTTGGTCTTTAAACATGTGATTGACTTATCATTGGTACATCACCCATGCATTCTTCATCCGAGTGGTGTCACCACATAATAGTACAATTCGAGGTCACTTATGAAACTCGTGTACTCCTGGTTCGGAATATGCATCAGTATCTGATTATATCTAGAATATGCATCCATGAAATAAAGAAGTTTGTGCCCGACTATTGAGTTCATGAGTTGGTTTATCTTAGAAAGTGGAAAACTGTCTTAGGGGCAAGCTTTGATCAAATCGGAATGGTTTATGCACGTTTGTCATTTCCCACTGCATCTCTTCACAAGAACAAGATTTGAAACGTATTCAAGGTATACTGCATCTCCAATGAAACCATTGTCCATAAGTTTATCCACTTCCTCTATTAGCATAGCTGATCTTTAAGGGCTTCGTATAAGCCCCTTTTGCTTTACCGGAACAAAATTCGGGTTGATTGAAAACTTGTGGCTTGCAACCATCAGTAAAATCCCATACATATTAACATGGGTCCATGTAGACATGTCAAGGTTTGGATGTAGAAAACCGAAAAGTTCTTTCATCTGTGAAGGAATAAGGTAGGATCCGGTCTTCAAGACCATTCTTAGCTCATTGGTATCTATCGGAATCCCAATAGTAACCTCACCGGGGTCGCCTTTAGACATCCTGCCTCCTTATCTCTCTTTGAAAAGATATCTATGTTGTCTGGGATAGGACTAGCTCTGTGGTTTCTATGCGTCAACGTACTTAATGCAGAGAGAAGTTGCAACATCCTTTGCATTCTCTCGATGGCATCTTTCAAATCATTTAAATAGCATGACCTTCCAGTCAACTGGTCTCCTTACACAATTTCGACCATGTTCTCCATCAGAAATTTCATAAGTAAGCACCAAGGAGCATTGCAAGACCTAAAGTCATCTAAGACCGATCGTCCCAAGAAAGCATCATACAAAGATACTTGTCCAATACAATAAACAAAAGTATCTACACTTTTCTACAATCCCCATCTCCAAGATCTATCGATATTTTGACCATTTCTGTTGACTCTTTAGTTATTCTATTGAATCCATATATCTAAGGTATTTATAGCTTTAAGTCCTTGGATTCAAGCATCATTTGGTTGTAGGACCGTTTGAACAATATATTTACAGAACTCCTATAGTCCACAAGGATTTTTCGTACCAATCCAGGGTCAATTAAGGTCGATATAACAAGCAGATCGGTACTGAAGGCCTCTACCCCATCCATGTATCTCTTCAGGAAGATGGTGTCGTTATTTGTCATCCTCATTTGCTTTATTGAAGAAGAATTTTCATAATGTCGCACTCCTCATCCTCAATGTGCTTTACTACGTTGACATACTACTTCATAGTCTTCAAACTCGCACTGCTCCGGTGTGGCCCACGGACGATGGTATTAATTACAATTCCTTTCTGCTTTTGATGGGCGGTAGATCTTGTCTATTTAGACAGGAAATTCCTTTCCCTTTATCTATGGGCCACTCTATACTCGTTTAACTTTCCTTCAAGAATCAGCTTTTCAACAATGTCTTTAAGTTGACGACACTTATTGGTTGTGTGGCCATACATCTCGGGAAATATAAATAACTTATCAGTTTGCTTCTTCTTGTCAGTCGATTGTCGCAGAGCAAGTTTTTAATAAGCATGGTAACACAGATATCTAGGTAAAAATTCTCCAATGTGTCGTTCAACAGAGTATAGTTTACATACATCGAGAATCTATGATGCTTCCTTGAATCCCTTTTCTGGTCATGGCTGCCCCTCTTTTGCTGCCTTTCCAATGGTTACTATTGAAATGACCCGAAAATTGCCGCCCTTCAAACCGATAATAAGCCACACAGCTCCGATCTGAAAGACAGAAATCCCAGATCGTCATGAGAACATGACGCATTAGAACATAGAACAAGAGAACATTTCATTGTTATAACAACAATTTACATCAGAGTACAAGATATTAGAGTACAAATAATACACAGCGGAAAAAATATCAGAAATTTTAAATTACAAAACAATGAAAATATAATACATTAATATAATGTGCATCGGAACACATCAACTAACACGCTGAACGAAATACATGGATACAAAGCATTCTATAGTATAGCTTTAGCCCGAATCCAGGGTCATGTGCAAAGAAAAGGTCTGCGAGAAATAAAACTACTGACTTCCTGTATGGAAACTATAGGCACCCAGAGTTTAGGTGGGAAACAATGAACTCCGAGTCAGTCATGGGACTGGTGTGAGAACTAAAACAATTATTAAATTTATTTTAAAGTTAGGTAAATAACAGGGCCACATCGCATAACATGGAATGGGTTTACTCCCAGGAATGCCAGTGCATAAACAAACAACGCAATGCTAAAAGGAAAAATGAAGCTATTATAAGACTCAGGTCCCATCACACAATACAACGCAAGTCGGAGGATAGAATTTTTTCTTATAATAGCCAAATATGCTTGATACGCGAAATTTATCTTTTATTATTATTATAGGAGCATATTGCATAAATCAATTTCAAATATAAATATATCAATCCTAGATGACATAATACCCCATCCTACTATGTCGCCATATAGGTTTACAACTAAAACCGTAAAATAGCATATTTGAATTTGGATTTCCATCGATGAACCAAGGTAAGGGATCTTCCTTATCCAATTCGAGACAATCTAGCACATGCCTCAGGACTCACGCGCACGTGTACCTAGGAGCAGCTGGGCCAGTGAGCCATTGGTGATTAGTTATACCCGAACAATACGTTCCCAGGTCCTATCGAAACTAAAATGTAACACCCACACTTTTCTGCGTCCAAATTTCGACAAAAAATCGAAATACAAACACATCCAAGCATGGGGCGTGTATATCTAGTACCTGCAATAAATGAGCATGAACATAATCAGAGTACGATAAGGAAAACTCACAGCGGAAACAAAATAGGATAAACTAGTATTAACTCAAGTAACTACCTTTTTCAAAGTAAATCAATTTACTAGTACTAAGCATGAGAGAGAATGAGAACCGAAAGCCAAACTAAAACACCTGTTAGAACCCGATCTTCTCTAGGAAACCTGGGAGGTTGTAATGAGGAGGGGGTTAAAACAACAAGTTCTAGTGACTAAGAAATGTACAACACATATTATAATACGCAGATGTGTCCTGTTTGGTTTAACCCAAGATGTATACTGTTAGACAAAAAAATGGCACTAACACCCAATTGTCTAGGATTTGTGAAGAACAATAATCTAAAACGTAGAAAATGAAGCAAAGACACGAGATTTATAGTGGTTCTACGTTAACAAGCCTACATCCACTTCATATTTCTCAATTCATTCAGAAATTATAATTACAATGAGTATAGACACTCAATAACTCGATTACATTGAATTATGCTCTCCGAATTCATTGATATTGTTGAAGAAGATCTTGATTCTTCATTGGAAGCCATGGCCAAGATACGTAGAGTTTCCTTAGGGCCCAAAAAGTCCCCTTCATGTGATGCGTTTTCATGTACTTATAGGTAGAAAATTGGTTAGGCTCAGTGGACACGTGGCGGCATCAGTGAAGATCTCGAGAGTAGTGGAGAAAGTGGGGAAATAACCTTCAGTTTGTGGGGTGACAAGTGTGTACCGATCTGGTATTATAGGCAAGAGAATGCGTTCATGGATGATGTGGCATAACTTTTTAGAGCAGCAGGCACAGGGCCGATCGGATTGGCAGTACTCCGATCCGAAAGGGGGATCTGATCCGAACCAAAAAGGGGGGACCCGATCCGATCCGAAAAGGGGCTCCGATCCGGTGACATTTGCATACACAATTCAAGTTTTCCAACCTTCTATCACTCCATCCAAGTGATCATCAATCAATGTAAGTTCATACTCAAATTCCTGGCTTTGGGTAGCCTAGTCACGAAGCAGACTAACATTTTGCCCCCCCAAAGTATATCTTATCGTAGATGAGATGTTCTTTGAATAAGTCGAGCTGAATCTTTTTGAAACATCATCCACCATTGAGGAGGCTTTACCAGATTGTTGTGTCCTATTGAGTAGTCCTATCATATGGAATTTTTTCCTATATAAATGGCTTGTCATATAATGCACTACTTCTGTTGACGCTTACCGGGTCAAATTCCCTGGCTAGAGTGGTCTAGTTGATCAAGTAATCATCTAGATCTCATTGAATCAAGAGGTTGAATTCCTTCATCATAAGTCAAGTAAGATCGTTCTCTTCCATGTGAGATCATACATGCACAAGTTAATGCCAAACAACGTTATCTTCCTATGCAAGTCAAGTGTATTACTGACTCAGGCTTTCTTTTATGCATAATTCAGTGTGTGGAGTATTCATCTAAGTCATAGGGTAGTAACAGAATCTTCGGGCCTTGAGCTAGCATCTGGCTAATTGGGATATAGTGCTTCAGAATTGGCATACGCATCTGTCATTTGTGCTTGGATTTGGACAATTTCGATATTTGGATATTAATCTAGAGCTCCCCGATTACATTGAATCATATCAAAAGCCATGACACTCCGGATCATTTTGTAATCTCGTGATCATATACGAGTCAGCACGAGATGTTGAAAATATGCATGTCGGTAGTTGGTAGGATCATCACAATCATAAGGTATCAGAGGAATTTATCACACTTTACATTCGATGCAGTTGCGTATCAAGTCTTTGGATTCATGATTGATCTGTTAGTTAGATTTTTTGAATGGTTTGGATGAATCATATCATATTCCAGAGATATATCTTATATGTTCTGAATTATGCACAAAGTCAGGGTCACATTCAAATTCAACATGCGAGTTAAATCTCGTGCTCCCAACGTCAGTGGAGGACAAATGAAGTCAATATTTTTCGCCCCAGCATCGATTGGGGTTTGACCAGGTCAATCAGATATCTAGTCTTCTAGCCATTTCACTATTCATTATCGCATCGGGTTAGAGATGTAAGTTAGGCAATCGTAGTCGACCCAAGTCATTCTATACTCTTTCTCAAGTCAGAAACAGTTGAAGTTGTATGCATGAATGGTCGAATCATGTTCACTTTGGTGTCATCTCATCTCTTTAGTCAGAAAGTGAGGATTGCCTTATAGAGTGTCAGCAAATTCAGATACTCTCCTCGCATCAGCCACAGAGTTTAGTATGCTCGTCAATCATGCAAGCGAGGAACGTTTTTAGGGAGATATTTGAGCTCCTTTGTTTCATGATTTGGCATAATCCGAAATAGCCATCATAGTCTTGTTGAGTCTATCTCTCATGCTTGGTTCCACTGAGCTTGACAATCAAGATCGCGGGCTTCATCAATGAAATTAGTCCTTTTTGGAATTTTACATTCCTATCGGTATTTTCCGGGGCTTTCCTTTTGTCTTTATCATTTCAAGATTCGGATGATGCTCTATTCGTCGTGTTGAAAACATTGAAAATGTTTATCTCAATATTAGTATCCACTTGTTGCAGGAATCTGTCTCAGGATAGGATTCACCAACTTCTCTAGGAAAATCTAATGGTATTAAGATATTGAGGTTTTTTACAGAGGTGAATCTACCAAAGCCTTTTGGTGGGTCTTGACGTGGAGAGACTTTGAAGTCTGAGTCTAGAATACCCGATATTGCTGCTATAAACACCATAGATGGTCCAGGTTGATCTACAGATGCTGCTGCGGCGTTGAACCTTATGAGGAATGAATGTAGGGTCTCGCCGGACCTTTGTTTGATTGAAGTGAGTAATATGACATTCTTGGATCGATAGATATGGACCTTTGATCACTCAACGAAGTGGGTGACCAATGCGTTCCAGCGGTTGATCAAATCGGATGGATGCCACCAAAAATCGTACAACAACTATATGAGCCAAGATCCAAAAATGGTAGCTTGAAGTGCAGGTAGTTGCTGAAATCCCTGATGTCTCATGTGAAAGTTTTGACTGGTGTTGCTTACATTGCCTTTGAAGTGTGTCGCCTCTGGTGAAGCCTCAATTAACATTGGCAATCTGGCCTTTGTTTTCGAGGAGTCATTGCCAATTGTCCAATTTAGCGCTGGTGCCCCCAGCATGAAGTCTTGAAGTGGGTGGAAGCTGGTCTATGGCTTCTTAGGTTCGCATATGTGATAGTCGTCAATCAAGATTCCATCCTATAATTCTGGATGGTGATTTGCGGTTCGGATGTATGCAGGATAGTCTTGGGTCTCCCATCCAAGCTCTGAGGATCAGAGTTGGTGGCAATAAGAATAACTTATAGGTGGCTCAAATGCTTCTACTTTCCCCTACATTAAGGAATGGGAAGCTTCATGTCGAGGTTGAGTTGGGTTGGATTTGAAACATTCATCCGAATTGGAGCAGAGCTTGGTCTGACTCCATTTAAGTTTCTAGCGGCTCTTGCATGCCGTCATTTTCATCCAGAATGTTATGTTAGAAGTTACATGCTGCATATGTCTAAGAGGAGTTTGATTTCCCCTTGTTTCATCCAAGATGACGTTGCCAACTTGTCGTAGGGTCTCGTGCGATATGAACTACGGAGCAGGTAGTATTCGAGCTAAATTCGTTGTTGGTGCTCACTCCTGCGAGTAAATCGTAGTTTCTTGGCCTTCCATCTATCCAAGTAAAGAAGTTATCCATCATTTTTAGTCATTTCTGGAGAAGTTCATATTTTCGCGCATCTGGGTTCTCAATTCAGCAATGGCACCATCCATTTCATATCTAGTCTGCATCTTTTCACTCTGCATCCTTTCTATGGTCCTCAAATGGCCTCCAGTCCAGGGCTAATGGCATAAGATAGGTGGTAGTTTGATCACATCCTTTTCAAATTTAGACGTAGGGAGGCATATTCTGGATAGTCAAGGAAATCTTCAATCCATAAAAATCCTAAATGCCACGACCGTGTCAGATCGTATTAAGACCAAAAAATCGACGATAACTCGAGATCATATTAAGGCCGGGTAGAAATCCAAGAATCCCAGGGCTTCGCCGGGTCCTTCTCAGCCGCTAGTATTAAGTCGCATGCCATGTAATTGAATAATTCACTCTCAAGGCCTCGTTTGGGTCGCCGCCTCGAGTTACATAGGATTCTTATCATCAGGCATCAACATCAGCCTTTTGGATGTGGCCCTTTATTGTTTTCTGCTAGCCTGCTGTTGTTGCGAGTGCGGGCGTCGCGTTCTTGACCAGTTATTCTTTGTAAATCAGCAATGAACAAACAAAGTGGTATTCCTGCAATATCATACATTTGCAAGTTTGTTATATATTTCAATTGAATATATTTGTAGTCAGAGCATTACTACACTGAGTAGTAAGCAATAACTTACATCACAAATCAGATAAGAGTTTCAATTTGGTATCCCTTCATATCATAATCCCTACAAATAAATAGCATATCATATCGCAACCATCATAGGGATGTGATGTGTGTGTATGCCCCAATCAATAGTGAATAAAGTGCCTGGCCAGGGCTTGTTTGGGATTGATTTGGATCGACAGTGCATCGCCCCCTATGTCTAGAAATGAGGGGTTCGGGCTCAGCTTCCATTCTTGCCCCCAATCCTGCAATGGGGTAGGAGCTCTTCCATGGCATTTAATCGTAATGGCTTTACACTCTCCTGTCGTATGCCCAGGGCAGAGTTCGAACTCAGCTTTCATTCTGCCCCCCCCCCCAATCCTTCAGTGGGGTAGGAGTTCATTTGCAGCACTCAGTCCCTGGCGCCTTTATACTCTCCCGTCAAATACCAGGGTAGAGTGGAATCAAGGCGGTCTTTTAATCGTGGTGCACCATCACGCCTTAGGGACGTCATCTTCCCGTCCTTTATACTCTCTCTCGAATCATGAAAGTTAGAGTTAATCAGGCGAACAGTCATGTCATTCGCCCCGACTTTCCTTCTGCACTCTAATTCCAAGAGCGGGATTCTGTCGGCTCGAGTGTCGTTCTCGAACTCGATTTTAATCCATACTTCCCACTTCGCTCTGGTGGATGTACATTATCAGGCAAGTGGTCGAGCCACACTTGCCAAATCTTTGCGTTCCTCCATTCAATCTATGGGAGGATTAATTGGCACAGAACTTCAGGTACCTGCATCAATCATGTGGCATGAGTTAGTCATGTCAATAATTCAGGAAGCATGTAAAAGTAGATCACATAATTGAAAAGTAAGCATATCAAGGGGCATGGCTGCCTCCTTTATTCGGATTCATGTAATCTGGTGGCTTCGTTCATATGATCGAGCCACGTAGCTAGTCAGGCCGCGTCTATCTGGAGTTAGATTCCGACTTTGAGCTATACAACTATATTTAGATAGAGGGTATGGCTTTGTATATGAGCAGTTCAGTCGAGCCCATTATGGGTTTATTCCATAACTCCATACGCGGGTGCTAGAAGTCTGATCGATGTCAAAACCAGGGTACCTACACCATCCACATATTAGTTCATCTGAGACAATTACATCACTAACTTATAAAGCATGAAAATATAAGAGTCATGGTTAAAAGGTAATCCTCTTGAAGGAATGAATATCATTCAGAGACATGGTGTAATGTTCCCATCCATCCAACAGCTCCTCTATCCGTTCTAGGTAAGCTGCGAGTCACGCTCCCCTCATCTAGAATTCCCTTCGAAACTGGCAAATAATAATCTGAGAGTTACAAAGATGTTTAACGACGCTACTCCCAACTCCTTAAGGAGTTTCAGGCCGACGATCAAGGCCTCGTATTCGGAATCGTTGTTGGTAGCGGAAAATTCCAAACCCGAGGCATAGAAAATTGACCGTTCTTCAGGAATTATCAGCAAAACTCCAGCATCAGACGATAGATCATTCCTTGCACCGTCTGTATATCTTCTTGGTGCTTGTTTTCATCTTTCTTTTTGTGGGGCCATCTTCTTCATTTATTACATCCTCTTCGGGAATGGTAAACTCAATGATGAAGTTAGTTAATACTTTCCCTAGTGTGGACTTCTATAGGAGGGAATTGAGATCAAACTGGTTTAGCTTGATGTTTTGTTCGAACAATCATCCAGATGCCTCAGGTCATTATGGGACCTGTCGTATTGGCCAATCAATGTGTATCACAATTAGATGAACTTGGAAATAGTGGCAGAGTTTTCTCGAAGCAATCTTCAAACTGTAAGCGAGCATTTCAATCTTTGGGCAGTTGCTTCGTTAGATGTCGCCCTCTTGCATCCCGAATCTTCAATATCTCTGAGATCTATGTCTTTGGGCAGATCATCAGGCAACTCTTTATGTGACGTTTCCTTTGCTTTCTAAGCCGATGCCTCCTTCACACTCCATCTCATCAGGAGGGGAAGTGTGTTTGGGTTCCATATCTGATGTGTAGCACATTCCATTTAGGCAAATAACTGGATTTTCTAATAACTTAGTCACCACGGACCATTCCCACTCCATTTTCAGTTGGGAATTTTAGCAATAAACATTAGGCTACAATATAAGTTCTGAATTCTGTTGGAGTTGGACAGTCTAGACCACGATCAGATAAGCTTGAACATGATAGCATATATTGCGAGACTTTAAGCAATATTCATGCGTTATGTCACAACGGAAATAAGAAGTAGGGAGCTAATAGTTGATACATATTTTCTTTAATCTCGAGCTCTCTTCACTTGACCAAGTCGTATGGTGGCTGGTGAATCGTCAAGTTGCAATAATCCGGGAGAGGATCCACAGGTCCAATCATGGCATGTGGTGGTTCAACTAGCACCAAACTCTAGGCACCAAAGTATGTTGTCATAAACCTTATTTGATGGAAATCGGTCTTCCTCGATGCGGTTGACAGCAAATAGCCATTGAATAGGTTAGCCGAGTTTTTCGAGAGGTGAACCGCATGACATATTTCATTCACCACATTATACAATTAAAGTGTAGCTTTGGGATGTTGGGATCTGTGGCTGCTTTTTGGCATCCCATTATTGATAATCATGGTCACTAAGATCATATGAATCATCTTCGGAGTAGTGCTCGGATTGTTCCATATAACCGTCATTCGATGCTCCGCCGATTCGACAGGTTTAAGTTACATAAATAAGGTGATCACTGCTCGTTAGGGAACAACATCAGTTGCATTGATGAAATCTATACACCATAGGAGCTATGGAAGAGGAAGCTGCTATGAGACAATCATTGTCTCGAACATTGTCGATGATAACAAGCTGTATCTGATCAATAGCTCCTCTCACTGGCTTACTGATGTAAGGAAGTGTCATGGCTATGGGGAAAACCCCAGTTGTTGTCATCTTGCTGTGATATGCTCAGACTATCCATTTAATCTTCATTGACAAGCTTTGATGACTGCTGTTGGTCAAAATATATGTCGAGACGAAGGCGAGACGTGCTCCGAGCCGAAGGCGAGGCCGTCAGCGGGTACGCCGATCCGAACAGGGCTATCATCTGATCCGGGACTACCATTCAATCCGCTTTGTTAAGCTTTTGGTATGTGCGGGTAGGATCTCCTTCTCCAACCCAGTCTCCTAGTGTTACAAAAAACGGAATTACAATCCACGAGGCCTGTGCATCTCATTCAAATCTACTATGATTGATCCGACCCTGACTTCCAATCAAAACGTTGTTGGTTCAGCACATCTCCAACTCCTTCAGGACCCAGAAACTTCGAACCCATCAGAGGCCATGTAGATCTGATCCATGATGGTATGCGCATCCGAGTAACAAGTGAATCTTTCAAAATTGAATACGGATCTGCTCTCAATGAACTATGACATCCATTAGCAGATGAAGAGATCTATGGTTGAGAACCAGTACATTCTCAGTGAAAGCACCAAAATGTTAGACCAAAAAATGGCACTAACACCCAATTGTCTAGGATTTGTGAAGAAAAATAATCTAAAACGTTGAAAATGAAGCAAAGACACGAGATTTATAGTGGTTCGGCGTTAACAAGCCTACGTCCACTTCATAATTTCTCAATTCGTTCAGAAATTATAATTACAATGAGTGTAAACACTCAATCACTCGATCACAATGAATAATGCTCTCCGAATTCATTGATTTTGTTGAAGAAGATCTTGATTCTTTATTGGCAGCCATGGCCAAGATACGTAAAGCTTCCTTAGGGCCCAAAAAGTCCCCTTCATGTGATGTGTTTTCATGTACTTATAGGCAGAAAATTGGTTAGGCTGAGTGGACACGTGGCGGCATCAGGGAAGATCTCGGGAGTAGTGGAGAAAGTGGGGAAATAACCATCAATTCGTGGGTTGACAAGTCTGTACCGATCCAGTATTATAGGCAAGAGAATGGGTTCATGGATGTCGTGCCATAACTGTTTTAGTGCAGCAGGCACAGGGCAGATCAAATAGGGGGTACTCCAATCCGATCCGAAAGTGGGATCCGATTCGAACCAAAAAGGGGGGATCCGATCCGATCCAAAAAGGGGCCCCGATCCGGTGACATTTGCATACACAATTCAAGTTTTACAACCTTCTATCACTCCATCCATGTGATCATTAATCAATGTAAGTTCATACTCAAATTCTAGCTTTGGGTAGCCTGGTCACGAAGCAGGCCAACATATACCTAACTAGTTTAGTGATTCTAGCCCAACCTAGTAAATGTTTACACACGAACTTACTACCCTTCCCAAAGTAGTATTACAAAAGTATTATACTGAGATAGGATGTTTTACTCATATTTGTGAAGCCTTTATACCAAAGCATGTCTGGTTATTAAACTGAGAAGTGAACTTCAAATTACGGAATTATATATATACTTTTCGTTCGCTTATCCTTTATTATTTAACGCCTCACTATTAATGATAGATAAGGTGAATTCTCCCGATCGCTTAAGACTTTTGGCCGACCTATTGGTCATCAAATACCTCTCGATGGTTTATTCACATTATTATAAACTAAATGGCACTACTACGGGTCCTACTAGTTAAGGCTTCCGTCATCCACGCATATACCCTTACCCCGTGCAAGGTGAGAGATGGTATTTTGTCGCTCGCTATACCATCTAGCTGACCTTATTGAATAACCTCCTTAGTCACTTATTACTTCCCATAGGATAGGTAGCCATATCTGACATTTTAAGTTTTTAGGTTTGGGCAGGAAATACACGCACTTGTTGTTTAATATCCCTAAACTGAAAGACCTACTCCTAGGTGGACTCCTCGACCCATGCCCCTTAAGTCCCAAGGAAGCAGACTATACACGAAGATTATTAATTTCGTGTCGCATTAGCTTTTAATACCTTTACCTAGTGGGATAATATTTTACATTATTAAGCTACTAAGTACAATTCTATTTTTAGTTATAAGTTTTATATTCATGAACACAAATAAGAAAGGTTATATCCCCTTTTCCCTAGGAAATCTATTTGACTTCTTCCTTAATTTGGACTTAGTATTAAAACGACAATCAATATCCATTAATCCCTTTTTTGTATCCCTTTTACTTTCCATTTCTTTGTTTATTACCCTTTTTTGACCATAACGGTCATATATTCCTAAGGCAACCATTTATCTTTAATTTTCATTGATTACAATTAATATCATTAATGAGCCTAACAGCCATAATTTTCCTAAGACATTAATTACAATGGAAAATCCCTATTTTATTAGTCCCGAATATATATAATTGTTGTACCCAAACAGGCATTTCTAATTTTATTTGTTTGTTTATTTGTTGCTTGTTATATATATATATATATATATATATATATATATATATATATATATATGCACTGGGCCTCTCACATTAAGTTGACTACTTGTGGATGCTGGATTTGCTGGTCGGTTCCGGGCAGGCTTCTACCGCAAGTTGAACTTAACCTCGTGCCTTAATACATTTATATTAACGCATTAGACCCCTTGCATTAAATTGACTACCTGTGGTTGCTGGATTCGCCGGTCGGTTCTGGGCAGGCTTATACCACAAGGGAGCTTAACCTCGTACCTAAATGAGATTATAATTCGAATTTCCTAAATGGGGTTTACAACAATTATCCTAATTGATTTTAGGAATTGCAACCATTTCCCTATCATTTTTATCTTTCCATAATCTATATTGGTTACAATGGTTATTTATTGATTTATGGTCATATTTATAGCAATTAATTATAATTATTGCTACAAATGGTCACCACAAATATATTCATTTAATATGGAATACAATTTACATATATGATTCCATAAATGAATATTATTCAAACATTCAATATTATATGCATCTTTTGCCGTTTACGCTAATTTGGATGGATAATATGCATATATTTATATTTTATGTTTTCATACGGCCAAAATAGTTATCTTTTATTATTATTATTAATTTTTATTTAAATGATTTGGTTTAATCCGTAAAAAAACATTCCTTTTTGCATTCAATCTTGCCAAAAGGTTTCCAATCTTCCAAAAAGACCGTTAGCGGTAACTATTGTACTTATGCCAAATTTTTGGAGTAGACACAATTCAAATTCACAAGAAATATACATGTTTTTTTTTTTTTTGAATAGTATATGCAAACCATGCACAAATATTTATATTTATATTTATACGTACGTTTACACCATTTTTCCTTTTTAGATCTTTTTGGCATACCTCTTGTGAATTCCAAATGACATCTTTTTGTTTAAAAAGAAGAAAATGGCATATTTACAATAATTAAGCCAAAACCCAATAATATTGAATACAATTAGGTATAATTACAACCACATAATTTGACAATCATATCTTTTGAAATTCACATAATTTGCCAATTTCATCATTTTATTCAAATTCACATACTTTATTTTTCAACACTGAACTAAAGATCTGGAATGTAGCTAAATCTAATTGGTGTTTAACGGGACTGATTTCCAGATCTACAGTGTTATGCAATGTCCACAATACATTTTATAACATAATTGCAATATATTTCTTGACATAACTGTAGGAACTAGTGTAAAAAAGTTTAGGAAATCCAATAATTCATTTTATGCATAGCCACAATGTGCAATTAACAAGTTTTAAACATTTTATAACTAGATCTGATGGGTGTCAAATCTAGTAACAACAGTTTATTTAACATATTTGATAGACACAAGCATAAAACTAAAATCTTATCACAAATGAGATAAGTACATTATTATAAATGTATATGTAAATTTCCCACTTTCCTTATAGCTTCCAAATTCAATTGTTTGAACCTCTTTAGGCCTACAATACCCAAATTCTTACAAATCTATAATTTATCTAGAAAGGGGAAAATTCTAGGTCTATAGAAATGTAAGATAAGGGGTAGAGAGCTAATAATCTATCATTAAGCGTTAAATTGCATTCTTTTCCATTGAATATATTTATCCTCTCAATTCTATATGCATTTGATTTGATTTGTTTGTATGTATATTTCTAATTGAAGAAATTAGGTTAGAAAAGAGAGAGGAAAATGGCAGAGCTTCGCTATTGTTATTGATTTGAATGGTAAAAGAATGAGGCTCTACCCCTTTATTTATAGGAGTTGAAATGGCCTTGCACCATTGGATTTATTTTAAATAACATCCGTCTATTCGTTTTATAAAATATAACAAGAATACCCCTCAAAACCTAGGCGCCATTGGGCACTACAGGCTCGAAGCAGTTCACCGCTACCTAGGAGGTGTCGACCGCCTTACGGTTAGTTTGGCCAAAGAGGGCTGGTTATAAAAGGGAAGATATTTATTAATTATACTGTTTATTTATTTCCTTCATTTTTCGTATTTCGTCCGTAACTTTTTCATACAGACTCCGTTCGCGAAACTCCAAACATGAAAGTTGACCAAAATTCCGAGACGATCGCAATGGTTAAAGTTTCATGGTCAAATTCCATTGTTTACAGAAATTCCTATTTTTGAGTTTCTAATTAAATAACTATTTACTGTCAAAACTCCGGGTTGTTACATAAAACATGACCAGTATGTCGACCATCTTGGTCAGTATGTCGACCATCAAGGGCCTTTGTACGGCTATATCCGAGGTACCTCGCTTTCCATCATCCACATAAGTAAAATGTCTGGGCTCCATACCATAACTTCACTCCTAGCTAGAAAGAAGCGCATGTCTTCCCTGTGGTCCATCATCCCATTTTGGGTTCATACTGGGGTGTGAAGCTCGCGAATTAACACTATACACAAAACTAAGCTATATGGGCTATGCTTTGATCATCATCCACAAAGCTCTGCTTTTCAACAAAATCTTAGATCCATGCATCTCAACATGCCACATTATCAATCCATACCATACCATTGATGTCCCCCAAGATATAACCTCTGAGCTCGTACGTATAAGAGAAGAGAGTTAAGCTAAGAGAATAAATTCTCTACTACCAAATAGATACATATATATATTTAGCAGAGATCAACGAATACATCGCGAAGTACATTGTCAAACATACAATCCGTTTGCAAGTCCGTTCTGGGTCTAAACGATACCGGAGGCACCTTATTCCTCGTCCCATATGTCGAATACAGAAGAGATGCCCTTGCATATCCGGTCGATCTCCAAGTACGTGTAACAACCCGAAAATCTGGGCCAGTTCAAAATTTTTATTTTGGCAATTTTAGCGAATTTTGATTATTTAAAATGAATTATTTTAAATAATATCGACGAGAAATTTATTTTGAATAGAATTCGATCGTATATATTATAAAGATCGTCGTTAGAATATAAATAATTATTTATAATTATAAAAGGAATTGAAAATGGCGCGGTAGTTCGATAATTCGATTTCAAACTTCAATTGAACGTACCGGGTGCAAAATAAACCGGATTTTAGTGAAACCAAAAATAATGGAATCTAATTGTGGCTATCTTTCCAACGAATCCGAAAAAAAGAAATTTCATAGAGGGAATCAAAAGATATGTCCAGTTGAAAATTCTGAATAGTCGCTATGGAATTCAGGCCCTTAGAAATAGACATTTTGCAAACGACCTCGGATTTCGACGAAACCACTTTTGTTGGGTCCGTGATGTAAAGTTATTACTAGATTCCAAATTTCATAATTTTTCGAATCAATATGTGAGCGTGGCAAAAGAAAACGTGTTTGACCAGTTTCAGTTGATTTTAATCGACTGAAAAATGGCCATTTTTCCAACGGTCTCAGAATTAGACGAAACTAGTTTTATTAGGACCGTATCATCAATACAAAGCTAGAAAATATATTTTTTGGAATTTTTCGAGTTAGTATGTGACTCCAGTAAATTGAAATGCGCGTTCAAATTCAATATATAGAGTTATATGTTGGTTTTAACGGAAACTGATCGTAACGATCGAATCAGCCTACGATATATATCCCATTATGTTCAGAACGGGGGTAATTAGCTATGGGCGACAGTCGGTGGGTCTCGTTTGGAGGTCGAAAATAAAAGTTGCTTTTTGGTGGGAAAATAAATTAATTAAATAATAAAATTCCTCTCTCCTCACCCTTACCTTCTCTCTGGTCCCCTTCTTCGATTCATTCCACAGAAAAGAAAAAAAAACCCGATTCACCCAAACCCTCTCCCCGTCCACCTACCGCCGCCGCAAATCGCCCTGCCCCCCCTTTTTCTTCTCCGACCGCTCAGCCTCTCCTTCCTCCTCCTCCACGCCACCTTCTCCTTCCCTCCTTTCTCTGACCGAACCCGCGCCCTAGCCTCGATTTGACCACCGTCGGTCAGCCCAAGACCCTGTCCACCACCTGCCGCCCACCAGTCGGTTCCGCCGCCTCCCCTAAGCCCTGCGCCACCTCCTGCTGACGCGCAAGCACCCTCCCCTTCTAGCAGTAAGGCCTTTTATTTCTTGTTCCTTTGATTTCATTTTTCTTTTGTTAGTTTAATTTATATGTACCTTTATAAAATCTGATTTTAGAACATATTTTCAGTGAATTGAAATGGTTTAATTTTATCTGCAAAGCTATGATTTTTAATCATGGAAAAGATCGTGTCTTTAACATTTAAAAGGATCGTATTTTCTTATGATGAAAAAAATGGGTTTTCTTATGTGAAAAGTTAGGAAAAATTCGGTTTTTATATATTGAATAGCATAGTAAAAATTCGATTTTTATATATTGAATAGCATAGTAAAAATTCGATTTTAATATATTGAATAGCATAGTAAAAATTCGATTTTTATATATTGAATAACAAAGTAAAAATGTGATTTTTATATATGTAGTGGCTACGGGCAGAGAAAGTGACAAAAGGCAAGAACGGCGAAGATTTCTACCTAAGAAGAGTCGAGGCGTTGGATTAGCAATTCTGTGAGAACTTCTCACCTTTCAATTTAATTTTTCTAGTTATAAATATATACTAGGATGCAGACGGTGTTTAGTAGCACCTGACACCCGTCGTCCGCAGACCATGGACGGCTTGTATGCTTGTTTGTTTGATTTTGATGTGTAGTTGATTGTGTGATGTGATGTGAAATGAAATAAAATGTTTATATAGTTAAAAATATTTTATAGTTAAAAATGGAATTTTTAACGTGTATATGAAATGAAATAAAAATAAACAAATCGGATGATTTGTTTATATACACACATTTGACTGATATTGATTGGGACGATAAATTTTACACATCGCCCAACTGCACAAATAAAATATGTGTTTGATTGTTTGAAACCCAACACGGGTATTGGGATGATATTTGACGTACACTAATCCCAATAATTAGTTGTATGTCGATCGATTGATTGACAAACTGTTATAAGCGTTGAATATTTATATTTGATGCTTATACAGTGTAGAATGCACTTTGGATGATGGTTGATTATTCCTAGTTGTTATTGTATACATGTGTTGTAGAAAATCCATATAATTAACATTATATGGTAATTGATTGGGCCTCATTCCAGTTTTGAAATAGAAATATTTGAAAAGAAATATTCGAAATAGAATATTTGAAATAGAAATATTTGAAAAGAAATATTCGAAACAGAATATTTGAAATAGAAATATTTGAAAAGAAATATTTGAAATAGAAATATTTGAAAGGAAATATTTTAAATAGAATATTTGAAAATAGGAATATATGAAGCCGTATTGATTAGATTGACGCCATTTTGACGTGAACGATATTTATATCGATTTTATTCATTTTATAATGAATATCGAAAGTGATTTCAAAATCTGATATTTTGAAAAGAATTGAAATTCGAATTTAATTGAATATAAATGAATTCAAATTAAATTGAATATAAATGAATTCGAATTAAATTGAATATAAATGAATTCGAATTGAAATTGAATAGAATTGAATTCGAATTGAAATCGAAAGGAATAGCACTCGAATTAAATTGAAATTGAATAGAAATGAATTCAAATTGAAATTGAATAGAAATGAATTCAAATTGAAATTGAATAGAAATGAATTCGAATTGAAATTGAATAGAAGTGAATTCGAATTAAATTGAATATAAATGAATTCGAATTGAAATCGAATATAAACGAATTCGAATTGAATTGAATTGAAATCGAACTGAAATCGAATTAGAAATCAATTCGAATTGAAATGAATTTGAAATGAATTTAAATTGGAATATTCAATTTTGATTTGAAATTGAATATGAAGTTGAAACCGTTTTGAAAATGAATTTAAAACGATTTATATAATACGTTTTAAAAGGAAATCGACGAAGTATATATTATATATATTATATATATAATATAATGGCCTGAATAGAATGCGCCGCGCCGCGGCAGTTCGCGAATTTCAACCATTGACTTCGAACGGATATTGCGGGAGATCCGACCGTCGGGTTCTCCTAAAACCGGAACCGTTGCGTTCGTATCGAAAAGAGCTTTCTAACGAATATTAGAAATTTGAAATCTAACGGTTGGATTTGGAATTATGTCCAAATCAAATTTGGAAAAGGTCGCTGTAAGTGCAGTTCGATGGCCGCTGATGGAAATCGACTGTACGGGCCTTGATAAAATTATTAAAAATATCAATAATTTATGTAAAATCATAAGAAATGATTTGGGAAAAGTTGCGATGAAAAACTCCATATTTGAAAAGATAAAAATAGATTTTTATCGAAATGAACTAGTTTTGAACTAGAATTAAAATTCTATTTGTTTTTAAATAAATAAATTGTATTTGAAAAGGGTTTTAAAAATAACCAGAATTTCCAATGATTGCATGAGTGGATTTGAATCGAAATTGTCTTCGGAATATTTCGATGTTGGAATTCGTGATTATACAGATGTTGTTATGGAAATTTGAAAGATATATATTTATATCGTTATTTCCAATACGACATTTGTTAATCGTAGAATTTGATATTGAAAATAAGCCGATATATTTTCTATTCAGAGCCTTGTATTGAATATCAAATGTGATTTGGGTTTGTCATGAATGGTGTCCTCATTAACACTGTTCTTGAACCCAGTTGAGAAAAGATTAAATCTTTTTATTTAGATTTAATGAAGTGTACCAATTAAATAATATTTAATTGGAATTGAATTGATATTGATTTTTGGGTTTATCGTGAACCGTGTTTCAAATGACACTGATTCTTTAACCCAGTTAACGATTAAAACTAAGTGGAGTTTTAATGAATCTTTAATTAGATTGAAAAGGTGTTAGAATGGAGTATCACCAGTTTTGCTCCAAGCGATAGTCAAATCTTTAATTAGATTTGAACGTGAAATGGTAATTGAATTTACCGATAACACCGTGGTGTTAGATATGAAGTAAGACCCGTTTTACTTCATGGGATGAATAGGTTGGGATTGGGAAATTAAAACCAATGATTACTTCGGTAAGGTCAGTTAATCTCGACTAGTTGAATCGAAATTCAAAAGGAGATTAGAAAATAAATTCAAGGAATTTATCTTGGATAAAATTAATGGGAACCTTTCCCTATGAATGTGAAATTTAGAAACTAACTGTCGGTTAGCCAAGTAGAATGGTTTTCTGGATATTGATCTGATGTTGGTTTCGGCCTTCGGAGTTAATATTTGGGGAATTATTCTCTTGATTAATTTACGGTTAGCGACTGATGAATTGGAGTGAGGCGTATGTTGTATTTGTGTAACACTTATTTAAAATAATACGCGAGTTATTCGGAAAGGCCGGGTTTATCCCATTCTGAATAACTGATACGACGATAAGTCAAAGATGAAGACGGTGGTCGAAGACCGGAGGTCTTCACATCGTTTGAGTGATTACTAATGATCTTGATTGGGATGTACACCCAAGAAGATGGAAACAGTTGGTGATCGTCCATACGTACTTGGAGGTCGATGGATATGCGGGGTACTAGGTGCCTCCGGTTTCGTTCAGACCCAGAACAGACTTGTAAATGGACTGTGTGTCTGACATCGGATTTCATTCTGTGTGACTGATATCGGTTGCATAGAATGGTTTGCCTGTGTGGCATGCTAAGATGCAAATGATCAAGGCTTCTGTTGAAAAGCAAAGTCTTGTGGTTGATGATCAAAGCACGGCCTTGGTGGCGTAGCTTTGTGTAGCGTTGATTCGCGAGCCTCGCACCCCGGTTGTGAACCAAAAACGGGAGAGGACCTCAGGGAGGACATGCGTTTCTTTCTAGCTAGGGTGGTGTCAGTGACCTACCAGCCCTGACATTTGTATACTTTTCACCTGTGTGGTTGTTGCTATTGCGAGGCACCTCGGTTTAATCAAACGATCCGGGTCCGATGGAGTCATTTGATGGCTCATTTGCGCCCCAAAGGGCGGGGAAACGTAGTGTTCATGCATTTTAATCCACATCGGTGGACCGGCCCTGTCGCTCTAAGGGTCTATGCGTTCTGATCCCGAGACATGGTAGGCTAGATTGTCTCGAATCGGTTGAGGACGATCCCTGGCCTTGGTTCATAGATGGAAACCCAATTTCCAAATACGTGACTTTGCGATTTTGATTGTATAACCTATATATGGCGACATAGTGGTATGGGGCATTCATGCCGCCTATGATTGATACTTATGATTTGAAGTTGTTTTATACACTATACCCTTATAATAGTATCAAATGATTTCTTTTAAACGTATCAAGCATTCTTGGCTATTATAAGGTAAAAACCCTATCCCCCGGCTTGCGTTGCATTGTGTGATAGGACCTTGGTCTTATAATAGCTTCATTTTTCTTTATTTAGCATTGCGCTGTTGTTTTATGCACTGGTATTCTTGGGAGGAAACCCGTTCCGTGTTATACGGCGTGGTCCCTTGATTTACCTAATGATTTAAAATAAAGATTAATAACTGTTTTAGTTCTCACACCAGTCCCATGACTGACCTGGAGTTTATTGTTTTGACCTAAACTCTGGATGCCCTTATTTTGACATGGGCAACTAGTAGTTTTGGATTTGCAGATTTATATTCACAGGATCTTAGTTTACAGCTGGAATGATATCCGGGAAGCTTTGTATCCGTATATCTCTTCTAGTTGTGTATTGTATTATTTTCCGCTGCGATGTATTTAAATGTAATTTAAATCTCTGATATTTCTGTGTAATATTTATTCATGCTCTGTATATTCTTGTAATCTGATGCATTGTTGTAAATAACAATGAAATGTTCTCCCGTCTGCATTCTGTTGTGGCTTGTTCTCGAACTATCCGCTCTTTCTTTAACGGGGAAGTTACGGGTTTTTACAGTACGTTTGGGAAACCACCACTTATAACCTCGTCTTGGGTGTACCTCCCAAAAGAGATATTAGCAATAATCCAGACAATTTGAAGATCTCTGATCTTCAACCAATGCCTTCAAATCTATGACCTTTAATCATCGTATCAGTTATTCAGAATGGGTTAAACCCAGTCTTTTCGAATAACCCACATATATTATAATCAGTGATATATACACATCATACGCCTCATTCCAATCCAAAATATTTTTTATTCAAATATTCTTATAACAGGGAAAGGTTCCCATTAATCTTATAAAAGATTATCCCATTTAAGTTTATTATTTAATCCATCCTTGGAAATCATTTCAAAAGATTTTATAATATCTTTTCACGATCTTAAACCAGATTAAGGTTTACAAAACTAGTCGGGATTAATGAGCATTGCCGAAGTAATCATTTATTTTATCATCCCAATCCCAACCTATTCATCCTATGGAGCAAAACTGGTGGTACTCCATATCTAACACCCATTGTGTTATCAGTCAATTTAATTACCATTCTATGTTTCAAATCTAATTAAAGATTTAACCATCGCATGGAGTAAAACTGGTGGCACTCCATCTCGAACACTTCTCAAATGTGGTAAATTTAATTACCTCGTTAACATTTCAGTCTAATTAAAGATTCATTAAAACTCTAACTTAGTTTTAATCTAAAAAATCATTACTTAATGATTATTCAACTTTAGGAAATTAATCATGTCTTTAGCGGGGTTAAAGAACAAATGTCGTTTAAAACATCGCTCATGATAAACCCAAAATAAACCTCCATTTAATATGGAATATTCATGGAAATAAGATCATTCATAATCAATATGAATTTCCACATCAGACTAAAACTATAAATGGGATAATGACGAAGCCTTTTAAATTCCATAATTAGTAAAGGCCTTCCTCCACGGAAGTTTATCTCGATTATTAGTAAATCGAATTCCATTCAATTCCAAATTAATTTATTAAATTGGAAAACATCACTTTGAATTTTTTTTATTAAATCTTAATTAAAAGATTTATAAATTCCAAATCATAACTTCACTATTAATTGGGTTAAAGAATTAATGTCATTTAAACATCGTTCACAATAAACCCAAAATTGTACTTCAATTTAATTCCAAGTAAATTGGAAAACTTCGCTAATTCTAATGAAAATATTTATTCTATTCCATATGGGTTTAAGATGTTATTAAAGACACTATTCACGACTAATACAAAATCCAATTTGATATTAAATACAATGCTCTGAATAGAAATCATATCGACTTATATTCAACATCAAATTCTGAAACTAACTGATCGTATCAGGAATAACGATATTCATATCTTCCAAATTCCTCAACGATATTCGTGTAATTATGGAATCCCATCTTGAAAATATCCAAAGTTAATTTCCATACAAATCCTTTCCGATTCATTCGTTGGAAGATTCTGGTTATATTAAAACCATTCAAATAAAAATGTCTTTTATCTTTATAAACTCGGATATTTCATCCAAAATCTTTTCAAATCATTTATTATGATTTAATATAATTTTCTCTATTTTTAATCATTTAAA
Organism: Allium sativum; assembly: GCA_030737875.1. Taxonomy (NCBI): domain Eukaryota; kingdom Viridiplantae; phylum Streptophyta; class Magnoliopsida; order Asparagales; family Amaryllidaceae; genus Allium; species Allium sativum. The sequence goes on along the minus strand of CM060912.1, from coordinate 731,768,925 downwards.
AATTGGTCCTTTCAGTTAAATGACGTGTTAGGTCATTTAGCTGCATTAGCGCTGTTTTTTATTCAAATTTGAATTGAACATTTCACAAAATCTAACTGTTAGATTTCAAATCTCTGATTATCATTTGAAATATCATTTTGATACAAACCAACTATTTCGGTTTCAGGAGAATTCGATGGTCGAGTCTCCCGTTACGTCAATTCGAAGTTACAGGTTGAACTTCATGAACTGTCACTGCGCGATACGTCCTATTCAAGTCCGAATCGATTTATAAATAAAAATAAATCGATTTTTTCCCAAAATATTTTATAAATTAACTAAAATATTTTCAACTACCATTTGAAATTCCATTTCAATCTTTTCCTTTCAAAATTATATATCTTCATATTAAGCCATTATATTATATGTATAATAGATTTATTTGATTTTTACTCAAAACGTATTTTATAAAATGTTTATAGTATCGTTTAAAAATGATCTCAACTTCTGAAACACCCCACCTCCGTTAGGGTCACTCTCAAAGGGAATGCCCTAATTTTGGTGGAGGTTTATAAGTATAAGTCACAGACATACAAGACAGATATAAGAACACATATTTTTGAACAGCGGAAAACAACAACTTTTATTTCATTAAAATATGTGTTACACAATCCATGCCATAATTTGTTTTACAATACTTCCAAAAACATAACATCTTCATAACTGTCTTGATTACATTATTTAAAGAAGCATAAAGGAAACATAAATAAACTGCAAAAGTCCCATAGTTGCTGTCCAAAGCCATAGTCCAAAACGAAAACATCCAAGCAATACATTCTTTCTCTTCAAGCTGGATATGAAGGCTGGTCAAGCTGCGGTATTCCCTCCCTGTGGACCTGGGGGGGGGGGGGGAACGGAAGAAAAGAAGACGAAAGAAAAGTAGAGTCAGACATAAAGCCTGAGTAAGCCTAGGACTATTCAGTCTATGAATAAAGAACTGGGTATGATAAGTATAAACTAGAAGTGGGAAAGCACCATAAACTTAGTTCAGTTGTCTAGGATCGAATATACTATCGTACCCCATTTTAATCTCTGAACCCATATAAACTAGTTCCCAACTGGCACCCCATAATCAGGGTGAAGTGATCCATTTTATGATGATCGGCTCCTACTCGCATAGTTACATGTGTCTTACGGCCCCCGATGTTGTAGTTACCTATGCTGGTCCCACTATGGGGTGTATCAAGTCCCATGGTGGCGGCCCGACACAATCCTAGAATGCACAGGTATGCTACTGGTGCCCAGTGCCTTATTTTTCTGCGCCGGAGTGTGTGCACGCCCGCACCCCGTTAGAACCTACACTGCTGCACCACCGCCGTCGATTTGACCTCTTACAGTCAGCCCAGTAATCGTGCCCCACCCTGCCTAGTTTCAGGGTATCATGATACCTTATAGGGTTACTACTGAAAAGGGTCCCCCGCTACTAGGTTTTTCTATTTCTAGCCAACATGCTAAGTTGGTTAAGTGTTTTATAAACCTAACCCCCAATCAGTCTGTTTAGTTTAGCATGTTCCATTTTGATTAAGTATTAATATAATTTACTTAATCCTATCAATCCAGACTCAGCCTTAATTGTCTTATTAAAGCCTTGACCTCTCACATTAGACAGGTATTGTTGTGGCTGCCTGTTGCCGGTTGGGTCCGGGCAGTCTTACGCCACAACTCAGTCTAACCTCGGGTCCTTATTGGGCTCCGTGTTTAACCACCCACATTGGATAGGTATTGTTGTGACTACTGGACAGCCGGGCGGTTCCGGGCAGGTTTACATCATAACTCAATCCAACCTCGGGTTAAACACATCGTATTTTCTACATTTACATATTTTGTCTCTTTTCTTTTTATATGTAAATATTTGCGGCCCATTATTCAAATTCATCTTTATTGGTTAAATTTCATTTATGCCACTTAATTGCTTTTCAAGATTGTTGGCATGCGTTGAACATGCCAACACATATATTCTATATTTTAGCCCAAACGTCATTACCCCCGTTTTATACGTTCGTTCCAATGTAAGGTGTGTTGGGTTTAATACATTAAACCCAATTAAGCCAAATGAAAAGGGGAGGCTTACAACATGGTGTTTATAAGATATCATGAAAAAGGGGAGTGTGAACGCATGAACTTGCAACGAACGATTCAATTATCATAAAATAGGCACATGTGAACTTGCAATTGTAACATCATATAATCATGGCATAATATGAATCATTTTATCCACATAATCATAGCATAAAAAATACTTAAACATAAATCATTCTATTCATATGGTTAATGCATAGACAATACTTAATCATGGATTATTTTACTCATATGATTATGGCATAAGCAGTACTTAAACATGAATTATTCTAGTCATATGATAATGGCATAAACTTAAACATGAATCATAGGTTCAACTAACCATGTAAACTTGAAATTAAGAATCTAACTAAATTAGATATCATTATTATTGGCACAGGGTCTTGACTAGAAATATAAGCCTATACTTTTGTTTAATCATAATATAAACTAATCGTGTTCATAAAATCACTACATGTTAACAAGAAGGTACTTACTTTTGTTACTAATACAAAAGTATGGTTCAACTAGAATTATCCCGACCTAATTCTTATATGAATCATGGTTTTCATTCTATTCATAGAATTATAACATACACATATCTAAACTTACATCATAGTTTTTTATTTTATCTATGTAAACTTGCAAGAGGAATGTAATTCTAATGTAATTCTAATGTAACTTATGATAACAACATGAGTCTAAAAACATGTTTTTCAATTGGGCATAATAACGAACATAGTTTAGTCATGTTCATAAAATTAATACAAATTTACAAAGATGCGTGCTTTTGTCACTATCACAAAAATATGATTTTTATACTTGAACTATGATGCCAATTTCAACATAACCTTATATGAATCATAATACTTAGTCGATTCAATTACACACTAAAAGTGGTCATAAAAGTATGTACATCATATTAGCATAATAACGAATCATATACTTGCATGAATTCCAATTAAAATATCATAACATATAGTTGTTAACATGAATCATATACCTGCATGAATCTTAAACAAATTATTACAACATATAGTTGTTACTTTCAACATGAATCATATACTTACAATTATCAAATGGGTGTTGTAAATAACTACCTCAAACACGTAGTTTTTCAATATGAATCATATGCTTGCATAAGTCCCAATCAAAATTCCACAACATGTGGTTGTCAACATAAGCCACATACTTGTATGAATCAAACCATAACATTGCCAAATCGTTAGAATCAAAATAACATACAAATATAAGTCATTATCGCCACAATTCCATTTCGTTTCCAACGCAAATCGCGTACTTGCAAATATCCAATCGTATACCATAATATTCCCAAATCGTTTTGCATCAAAGCAACATACAAATATAGATTATTATCGCCACAATTCCATTTCTTACATTACACAAATCAACACAATTATTTAATTCACATTGGAATAGCACTCTACTTACAGCGTATGGCGAATCTTTAATTCAGAAATCTGAATTCTGAATTTGGAGACGCTATCCTTTGTTGTAGGCGTTGCTTTGATTTGATTAATGTTGCTTTAAGCTTCGAATTATCTTCTAGTTGTCTCCCTATTTCTGACGGCTATCTTCAGTCTCTCCTTAGCAGCATGACGGTCTCATCTCCATTTTAGTTTATGTGAATTAGGGTTAGTCTTAGGTCCTTTTTATAGAGTTTGTGAGTTGATTTAGACCGTCGATGAAGCTTGGGTCAATGATAGCCGTTCGTTTGAAGGAGAGACCAACCAGGAGCTGACACCTAGCCCTAGTGACAAGGCAAGGCTCAGAAAATCGACCAAACACAGACCAGGCCAGCCAGGGTGGGCTGGGTTCGACCTGGCTCTGGGGCCAGGTCGACAACCCAGTCGACACCGTGTCGACTTGGCAGTCGACACGGGTTACCCAGGTCGACTGCCCAGTCGACCTGGCTAGCCCAGGTCGACTGCCAAGTCGACCTGGGTGCCTTAGGCGGGAATTTTCCCGCCCTGGCCAATTGGGCCCGATTTTGAATTTTAAACTTGTTTTTCTGAGCTGTTTTCGTCTGTTTGAATTTTAACCTGAATTCTGAAACTTCCGGAGGCCGTATCTTCTTCATACGGACTCCGTTTTTCGACTCTATTTCGCGTATTTTTCCGAGACGAACACAATGGCGTATCCCGTTTCCCTTAATTATTTGATTTGAAATTAATTATACTTTAATTTGTAAATTTCACTGTTATAGAATACACGGGGTGTTACATTCTCCCCCACTTAAAAGGATTTCGTCCCCGAAATCTTCAAGTTTAGGAAAAATATATATATCCTAACATCCAAACATCCATCTACTCATCCATCAAACACGAGTATCCATTGTCCTTAAAAGACTTCTAATGCTTCATGATCATATGCGAAGTGTGTGTGTACATGTACTTATCTAATGCAAAATCAGGCGGTCTACTGATTCAGTTGACCTCCTTAATGCGAATTATGTAAGTGCCATGAATCCATTATGAATGCAAATTTTCCTATTCATGATTCTACATGAGTGCACAATCATTCATACAAATGCAACATCCATATGACAACACATTAAAGTTCAACCATATACGAATGCAAACATATATGCATATGCAATATGAAGTGACTGAGCCGATCTAAAACCTAGATTGTGTGTGTATATGCAACCACGAGCAACCACTAGCAATCACTTGCAACCACTTGTAACCATCATCCATAACATGTTTCAATTACATGTTTTCATCCAAAGGGTTTCTACCTAAAAGATAAGGTCGAGGAAATATACCTAAAAAGATAAATAAAAGCGCAACTTAAGGAAAAAGAAAGATCAAGGATGTACCCTCGAAAAGAAAAGGGTAGGCAGTGCGTATTCTAGCTTCAGTTTCCCAAGTCGCGTCTCCCTCGGCGTCGCTCCACTGAACTTTGACGAGCTTGACTTCGCGGTTGCGTAGCTTCTTCACTTCCGTTCCTAATATGCGGGTTGGAACTTTCCTCACGGTTGCTTCGCGCTCCACTTCAGCTTCTTCTAGGATATTTGGCTCTACCACTTCAGCAGACTCATGTAGACATTTTCGGAGATGTGAAACATGAAAAACGTTGTGAACTCCGGCCAGCTTTTCGGGTAGCTCTAATCTATAGGCCATTTTCCCAATTTTCTCGATGATAGGGAATGGCCCTACGAACCTTGGTGCTAGCTTTCCTGTGGTTCCAAAACGAACAACGTTCCTTAGCGGAGATACCTTAAGAAAAACTCTGTCCCCAACCTCAAATTCAAGGTCGGTCCTCCTCTTGTCGGCGTAGGATTTTTGTCTGTCTTGGGCCGTCTTCATCCTTCTTCGTATTAAGTCTACTTTCTCTGAAGTCTCTCGGATCATATCTGGTCCAAGTATGAGCTTATCAGTAGACTCCCACCAACAAGTGGGCGATCAGCACGGTCTTCCATATAAAGCTTCGAAGGGCGCCATTCCGATGGTTGCTTGATAGCTGTTGTTGTAGGCAAATTCCACCAAAGGAAGATGGTCTTCCCACGTTCCTCCGAAGTCAAGGACGCATAGTCTTAAAAGATCCTCCAAAACTCTGTTCACTCTTTCTGTTTGGCCGTCGGTTTGGGGATGATAGGCTGTGCTCAAGCATAACTGCGTTCCTACTGCTTCTTGCAGACTCCGCCAAAATTCACTGGTGAAGATAGGGTCTCGGTCACTAACAATACTGGATGGTATTCCGTGGAGTCGGACAATTTCCTTGAGGTAAAGAGATGCTAGAGATGAGGCAGTTCTTTTACTTTTGACAGGTAAGAAGTGGGCGCTTTTAGTAAGCCTATCCACTATTACCCAAATGCTAGTGTTGCCTCTCCTAGACCTAGGCAGCCCATCGATGAAGTCCATTGAGATGCTATCCCATTTCCACTGCGGGACCTCTAGAGGATGTAGCAGTCCACCAGGATTTTTCTGTTCCGCCTTAACTTGTTGGCACACCATACACTTAGAAACGAATTCTACCATGTCCTTTTTCATGCCGTTCCAGAAGAAAGTTCTTTTTATATCTTTGTACATTTTATCTCCGCCTGGGTGTATCGTCATCTTGGAGTGATGTGCTTCCTCCAGAACCTTCTTTACTAAATCCCTTGTCTGTGGGACGCATAGTCTTCCGTCTCGCCTTAGCAAACCCTTATCGTCGATGGAGTATCTGTTGAGGTGACTCGAAGTCTCACCCCTAATTAGCTTATCAATCGTTTCCATGAGCTGAGGGTCTTCGCGTTGTGCTGTCCCTATTGAGTCCACTAAAGTCGGGCGCACTTCGAGAGATGCTAGCAAGCCTGGTACAAAATCGGAGGAAGGCCTAAAGTCGAAGCTGGTTATAAACTCTAGGCTTTGTCTTTCAACAAACAGCGGGCTTAGGGTCAATTTCTTTCGGCTCAACGCGTCTGCCACTACGTTGCCTTTGCCCGGAGTGTAGGAGATCTCGAAATCGTACGAGGCAAGAAACTTCATCCATCCTTGTTGCCTCAAGTTAAGATCTTTCTGCGAGAAAAGATATTTCAACGATTTATGGTCAGTGTAAAGTTCGAACTTCTCACCTAGGAGATAGTGTCACCAAGACTTGAGTGCAAAGACGATGGCAGCTAACTCAAGATCGTGGGTCGGGTAGTTCTTTTCGTGCACTTTCAACTGCCTCCCGCCATAAGCTACTACCCTTCCTTCTTGCACTAAGACGGCGCCTAGCCCTGTGCCACATGCATCTGTATAAACAGTGAACATCTTGCTCCCATCTGGCAACGTCAAAACTGGGGTTGTTGTAAGAGCCCTTTTCAGTCGCTGGAAAGAAAACTCGCAATCCAAGTCCCAATTGAACACTAGATTCTTCTTGGTCAATTTCGTGAGCGGAGCTGAGATTTTTGCAAAATCCCTTATGAACTTTCGATAGAAACCTGCTAGTCCTAGAAAACTTCGGACCTCAGTTGCATTCCTTGGTGTCTTCCAATCCTGTACTGCCACTACCTTAGCAGGGTCCACTGCTAACCCTTGTTAGGATACTATGTGCCCAAGGAACCTCACCTCTTCTCTCCAAAAGTGGCATTTGGAGAATTTGGCTTTTAGCTGATGGACTCGCAGAGTTTCCATGATTGCCCTTAAGTGCTGAGCATGTTCCTCTTCACTCTTTGAGAAGATAAGGATATCGTCTACGAAGACCACTACGAACTTATTGAGGAAATCTCTGAATACCCTACTCATCAGGTCCACGAAGTAAGCAGGTGCATTTGTCAAGCCGAAAGGCATGACAAGCCATTCAAAGAAGCCGTCTGGGGTTCTGAATGCCGTTTTATCGATACTATCTTCAGCCACCCTTAGCTGATGAAAACCGGTCGCTAAATCGAGTTGGGAGAAAACAGATGCTCCTACAAGCTGATCAAACAAATCGTCGATTCTGGGGAGAGGGTGCCTATTCTTTTTCGTTAGCTTGTTGAGCTCCCTATAGTCAACACATAAACGGAGTGAACCATCCGCCTTTGTAGCGAACACCACTGGAGCGCCCCATTCTGAAATGCTCCTCCTAATGAACCCCTTTTCTAGAAGCTCTTTAATTTGTTTACTGAGCTCTTTCCTTTCTCGTGGAGCCATGTGTCTAATGGGCAATGCAACGGGCTTTGCATTATCTACAAGGTATATGCGGAAGTCTATCTCCCGCTTCGGAGGCAAGCCCTTCACCTCTTCGAAGACATCCGGATACTCCCGGACCACTCTAACTGATTGCAAATTTTCAACAGAGGCATCTAGCGATTCAAGGTAACTAAGCATAACCGCATACGAGGGATTACAAGAAATTTCCAAAGTATTACCGAGCTGGGTTAGGAGCCTAACAACCCTTTTCTCACAATCAAGGATGGCCCCATTACTGGATAGCCAATCCATGCCCAAAATCAAACCATATCCCGAAAAGCCCAAAACAAAGGCACTACATTGAAATTCTACGCTTAGAATAGAAATTTTCAATCCCAAACAGATCATAGACAAATGAGCTGGGCCCCCAATTGGGTATGAAACAATTAAGGGGTCCTCTACCATACTAGTTTTTAGGTGCAGAGATTCTACTAAAGCAGACGAGATAAAGGAGTGTGATGCGCCAGAATCAAATAAAGTGCGAACGGGGTGATCATAAAGATAAACTACACTTTCTACAGAAGTATTTATACCTCGCTGTTGCAGAGGTGGCGCTTCTAGCACATGAACTTGTGCCCCTGAGGTGGATCCAGCCCTCTGCCCCTGTCCTCGTTTCTTTGGGCAGTCCTTAGCCCTGTGGCCTGTCTCACCGCAAGAAAAGCACCCACCATTCTCCTTGGCCTTCTTTTTCCGGCAATCTTTCACTAAGTGCCCCACTTTGCCACAGAAATTACACTTCCTATTCTGTTTGTTGCCTTTCCCGCCCTTCTTAAAGTCTGTCTTCTTAGGCTGCAAACCCTCTTTCTTCCCTTGAGAGCTTTCTGCCTTTGTCTCCTTCTTGCCCTTATCCTCTTCGTTCAGCAATGCCATTTGTACCAACCTTTCATATGTAGCTCCCATGGGTATATGGGTCATGGCCAAACTGTGTAATGGCTCATTCAACCCTTTGACGAAACGGAGAGCCTTCTTGTGCGGGGTGTTGACTAGGTCCAGCCCAAACCTAGCCAGCTCATCGAACTGATTAACATACTCTTTGACTGTCTTGTTCCCTTTCTTAAGAAATAAGAATTTTTCCAACTGCAAACTCCTTTCCGCATCTGAGAGAAATTTAGCCTCAAACCTTGCCCTAAAGTCCTCCCATGTCTCCACTGGTCTTTTTGCATTAGTGACTTCCCACCAGTAGGAAGCCTCTCCCTTTAGTAGCCAAGCTGCCAGTTGTACTTTCTGTCCATCTTCTACCTCAAAGATGATGAATAAGTCCTCGGTTTCTTTCAGCCAATTTCTAGCTGCCACGAAGGACTCAGTTCCATGAAAATCCTTTCCTCCCATAGCTTTAAAATCTTTACATATCTTAGCAAACGTGTTTCCCCGTGGAGGAGGTGGAGGAAGAGGTGTCGCTGCAGCTGGATGATTTCCTGCAGCTAGGGGAGGAGGAACGGTAGGACCTGGCTGAGTGGCCCTTGCTTCTAAGAACCGTCTAAACCAACCAGGTATTGGTACACCCTCTGGCAAGTTAAGTTCTTCGGACATGCTGAAACAAAAAGGATAGATTCAAAACGAAGGATAAGAGATAGTACCTATGGCTTTGGGGGGGACTTTGCCTTTTAAAATAAAATAATATTTTATCTTTTTAAAAAAATGCTTCTTTAAATTTCCTTTTTGAAAATAATTTTTCAAAACTTTTTATCTTATCTGGTAAACCTATGCTCTGATACCAAGTGAAACACCCCACCTCCGTTAGGGTCACTCTCAAAGGGAATGCCCTAATTCTGGTGGAGGTTTATAAGTATAAGTCACAGATATACAAGACAGATATAAGAACACATATTTTTGAACAGCGGAAAACAACAACTTTTATTTCATTAAAATATGTGTTACACAATCCATGCCATAATTTGTTTTACAATACTTCCAAAAACATAACATCTTCATAACTGTCTTGATTACATTGTTTAAAGAAGCATAAAGGAAACATAAATAAACTGCAAAAGTCCCATAGTTGTTGTCCAAAGCCATAGTCCAAAACGAAAAGATCCAAGCAATACATTCTTTCTCTTCAAGCTGGATATGAAGGCTGGTCAAGCTGCGGTATTCCCTCCCTGTGGACCTGGGGGGGAAACGGAAGAAAAGAAGACGAAAGAAAAGTAGAGTCAGACATAAAGCCTGAGTAAGTCTAGGACTATTCAGTCTATGAATAAAGAACTGGGTATGATAAGTATAAACTAGAAGTGGGAAAGCACCATAAACTTAGTTCAGTTGTCTAGGATCGAATATACTATCGTACCCCATTTTAATCTCTGAACCCATATAAACTAGTTCCCAACTGGCACCCCATAATCAGGGTGAAGTGATCCATTTTATGATGATCGGCTCCTACTCGCATAGTTACATGTGTCTTACGGCCCCCGATGTTGTAGTTACCTATGCTGGTCCCACCATGGGGTGTATCAAGTCCCATGGTGGCGGCCCGACACAATCCTAGAATGCACAGGTATGCTACTGGTGCCCAGTGCCTTATTTTTCTGCGCCGGAGTGTGTGCACGCCCGCACCCCGTTAGAACCTACACTGCTGCACCACCGCCGTCGATTTGACCTCTTACAGTCAGCCCAGTAATCGTGCCCCACCCTGCCTAGTTTCAGGGTATCATGATACCTTATAGGGTTACTACTGAAAAGGGTCCCCCGCTACTAGGTTTTTCTATTTCTAGCCAACATGCTAAGTTGGTTAAGTGTTTTATAAACCTAACCCCCAATCAGTCTGTTTAGTTTAGCATGTTCCATTTTGAATAAGTATTAATATAATTTACTTAATCCTATCAATCCAGACTCAGCCTTAATTGTCTTATTAAAGCCTTGACCTCTCACATTAGACAGGTATTGTTGTGGCTGCCTGTTGCCGGTTGGGTCCGGGCAGTCTTACGCCACAACTCAGTCTAACCTCGGGTCCTTATTGGGCTCCGTGTTTAACCACCCACATTGGATAGGTATTGTTGTGACTACTGGACAGCCGGGCGGTTCCGGGCAGGTTTACATCACAACTCAATCCAACCTCGGGTTAAACACATCGTGTTTTCTACATTTACATATTTTGTCTCTTTTCTTTTTATATGTAAATATTTGCGGCCCATTATTCAAATTCATCTTTATTGGTTAAATTTCATGTATGTCACTTAATTGCTTTTCAAGATTGTTGGCATGCGTTGAACATGCCAACACATATATTCTATATTTTAGCCCAAACGTCATTACCCCCGTTTTATACGTTCGTTCCAATGTAAGGTGTGTTGGGTTTAATACATTAAACCCAATTAAGCCAAATGAAAAGGGGAGGCTTACAACATGGTGTTTATAAGATATCATGAAAAAGGGGAGTGTGAACGCATGAACTTGCAACGAACGATTCAATTATCATAAAATAGGCATATGTGAACTTGCAATTGTAACATCATATAATCATGGCATAACATGAATCATTTTATCCACATAATCATAGCATAAACAATACTTAAACATAAATCATTCTATTCATATGGTTAATGCATAGACAATACTTAATCATGGATTATTTTACTCATATGATTATGGCATAAGCAGTACTTAAACATGAATTATTCTAGTCATATGATAATGGCATAAACTTAAACATGAATCATAGGTTCAACTAACCATGTAAACTTGAAATTAAGAATCTAACTAAATTAGATATCATTATTATTGGCACAGGGTCTTGACTAGAAATATAAGCCTATACTTTTGTTTAATCATAATATAAACTAATCGTGTTCATAAAATCACTACATGTTAACAAGAAGGTACTTACTTTTGTTACTAATACAAAAGTATGGTTCAACTAGAATTATCCCGACCTAATTCTTATATGAATCATGGTTTTCATTCTATTCATAGAATTATAACATAAACATATCTAAACTTACATCATAGTTTTTTATTTTATCTATGTAAACTTGCAAGAGGAATGTAATTCTAATGTAATTCTAATGTAACTTATGATAACAACATGAGCCTAAAAACATGTTTTTCAATTGGGCATAATAACGAACATAGTTTAGTCATGTTCATAAAATTAATACAAATTTACAAAGATGCGTGCTTTTGTCACTATCACAAAAATATGATTTTTATACTTGAACTATGATGCCAATTTCAACATAACCTTATATGAATCATAATACTTAGTCGATTCAATTACACACTAAAAGTGGTCATAGAAGTATGTACATCATATTAGCATAATAACGAATCATATACTTGCATGAATTCCAATTAAAATATCATAACATATAGTTGTTAGCATGAATCATATACTTGCATGAATCATAAACAAATTATTACAACATATAGTTGTTACTTTCAACATGAATCATATACTTGCAATTATCAAATGGGTGTTGTAAATAACTACCTCAAACACGTAGTTTTTCAATATGAATCATATGCTTGCATAAGTCCCAATCAAAATTCCACAACATGTGGTTGTCAACACAAGCCACATACTTGTATGAATCAAACCATAGCATTGCCAAATCGTTAGAATCAAAATAACATACAAATATAAGTCATTATCGCCACAATTCCATTTCGTTTCCAACGCAAATCGCGTACTTGCAAATATCCAATCGTATACCATAATATTCCCAAATCGTTTTGCATCAAAGCAACATACAAATATAGATTATTATCGCCACAATTCTATTTCTTACATTACACAAATCAACACAATTATTTAATTCACATCGGAATAGCACTCTACTTACAGCGTATGGCGAATCTTTAATTCAGAATTCTGAATTCTGAATTTGGAGATGCTATCATTTGTTGTAGGCGTTGCTTTGATTTGATTAACGTTGCTTTAAGCTTCGAATTATCTTCTACTTGTCTCACAATTTCTGACGGCTATCTTCAGTCTCTCCTTAGCAGCATGACGGTCTCATCTCCATTTTAGTTTATGTGAATTAGGGTTAGTCTTAGGTCCTTTTTATAGAGTTTGTGAGTTGATTTAGACCGTCGATGAAGCTTGGTTCAATCATAGCCGTTCGTTTAAAGGAGAGACCAACCAGGAGCTGACACCTAGCCCTAGTGACAAGGCAAGGCTCAGAAAATCGACCAAACACAGACCAGGCCAGCCGGGGTGGGTTCGACCTGGCTCTGGGGCCAGGTCGACAACCCAGTCGACACCGTGTCGACTTGGCAGTCGACACGGGTTACCCAGGTCGACTGCCCAGTCGACCTGGCTAGCCCAGGTCGACTGCCAAGTCGACCTGGGTGCCTTAGGCAGGAATTTTCCCGCCCTGGCCAATTGGGCCCGATTTTGAATTTTAAACTTGTTTTTCTGAGCTGTTTTCGTCTGTTTGAATTTTAACCTGAATTCTGAAACTTCCGGAGGCCATATCTTCTTCATACGGACTCCGTTTTTCGAAAACTCGGACTCTATTTCGCGTATTTTTCCGAGACGAACACAATGGCGTATCCCGTTTTCCTTAATTCTTTGATTTGAAATTAATTATACTTTAATTTGTGAATTTCACTATTATAGAATACACGCGGTGTTACAACTTCCATTTCAATTTTAAACTAAAATTTAACATTCATATTATTATAATATCAAAATAATAATATTTTCAAAATATCAGATTTTGAAATCTAATTTTCTTGATATTCATTATAAAATAAATAGGATCGATGGAAGGATCTGTTCGAGTTAAAATGTTTTTTATTAACTTAACTCAGCTTCGTATTTAACCATTTCTATTCATTGGTATTTTAATATTTTCATGTCCATCCACAATTGGACATCAAAACTAAACTTCAACTTTTCACCAAATATTATATTAAAAAATTCATTTATTCCAGATTGAAATGAGATTCAACCATTTAACATACAGTTTTATTTATATGGATTTCATACACCACATGTATCCAACAATAGTTATAAACAACTTTTAAACGTCCAATCCAAATCCAGAGTGCATCTACAACTGTATAAGCATTAAATAACGCTTATAATGGTCTGTCAATCAATTAATTGACATACAACGACACACAAGGGAGATGTGTGAATTAATTATCATCCCAAGACCCGTATGGGGTTTTCATCTGTCATCTAGTGATTATTATTTGTACATTTGGGCGATATGTAAAATTATCGTCCCAAAATAATTTATAACATAAACATTTTACTTAACAACTCATATTTTCGTAGTATAATAATGATAACGTTAAAACTATAAACATCCATCAATTAACAAACAAATATTGTAGTCACAGGCAATCAATATATATACAGTAGTGAATATAATAACTGTAAAAATTAGTTAAGTGAGAGAATTCTCATCTTGATCGGTTTTGAAATCGTTATAACGATTGTTTTCATTAAATTAAACTGGACATTTAATTTATTCAAATTTTTCCGCTAGCTCAAAATCTAACTAAATTGATTCCATTGCATAGGTCTCATCTTCACGATTCCATAGGAACTCATTTCATCCAATTTTGTTAACTTATGGCCAAGATATAAACATTTTAAGATTAATCTTATATAAAATTGGTTTAAATAAATTAATAATTTCTTAATTATGGTCATTACTCACTAATCATCATTAGGGTTATTTAAACCCATGCCTTTTGTTTCCAGGCCCCGATCAATCATTTCAGGCGCATGCAAAAATCTCGACCACCCTCTTTCTTTGCGCACCCCTACATGAGCCCCCAGCTGTTGATCCATGACCACCTCAACATAGCCCCAAGTCTCCTCCTCCGAGGCCGAGAATTTGGTGCAGCTCGCAGCCCTCCTGAACCCCAAAACTATGTGTGAATGAATTGGTTTTAAGCCCAAAATTCACAAAATATACTTCACTAATTCAAATGTTAATCGTTCAGTAAATGGATCTTGATGTACTGAACGATTTTGCAGTAGAAAGTTTTTGATTTCGGTGTGTGGATTTAGAGAAAAATCGAGAAAGAGCCGAGAAGAAATCGACCATCGATTTAATTAAACGGCGGCACAAAATAGATATGGATTAGGGTTTCAAAAATTATATTTATTCTCCTTTATTTTATTAATATTTAATTTTAATGTTACCTTATTGTGAAGTTTTCATCTGAACTTCAAATGAATCCTAACGACTTCCACCCCTAATCAAATACGCATATTCCGAAAATAATGGGATATGTTTTGTAAGCTGATTCGATCGTTTTAGACAGTTTTTAACAAAATTAAAATATAACATTAAATATTGAATTTGAACGTACATTTTAATTTTCCACAACCACATACTAATTCCAAAAATTACGAAATTTAAAATCTAGCTATGTTATACAAATACGGTTATAATGAACCTGGTTTCATCGAATTTGGGGATCGTTTGAAAAATGGTCTTTATACAAGCTCTATTGAATTATAACTTAAATACAACACACGTTTAAATTTACTACATTTACACACTGATTTCAATTGACTATAAGTTTTAAAGCTGACAATAATTGGACATTCTGGATCGAACAGAACCAGTTTCTTCAAAAACTGAGGTCGTTTGCAAAATGATTATTTTAAGGGCTTAAATAATATTAAAATATTAATAAATTCCATAGCGACTATTTTAAATTTTAATTTGGACAATATTTACAATTTATAATATGAAATCTCAATTTCTTACATTCGTTAGAAAGATATTATTAAATAAATCCTAGTGTTTCTTGTTTTACCGAAATCTAACTTATTTTGAATTCTGTACATTCATTCAAAGTTCAAAACTAATTTTTCCTAACTACCGCGATATTATGAGTTCGTTTTTATTAAATTTTAAATTATACGTTCAAACTTTGTTTTAAAATAATTCTAAGTTGTTTATTCAAAATAAATCATTTTAAATATTTAAAATTAGTTAAAATCAGTTAAAAATAAATCTTAAATTGATTCCAAAATTACGGATTGTTACAACTACCTTGTTTGTTCTAGTTCTGAATGTTCACTTAGACCTTACAAAAACTCTCTTCGGACTGCACAACTGCAGCATTACTTTGTTTACCCTCATTGTTAGGGACCTTGCATACCCTTCTTTCTTATCCTTCTGGCCTCTTCCCTTCACGGGAGTTGAGACACCTTATTATAAACTAGTTTAAAGTAATCGAACGTTTTACTGTCAAGCACTCTATGAATTTTTTGCCATGTTCCACATCCTTATTCAATGCCATTAATATTGTTTCATCATTAGGATCACTCACTTTCGTGGTACAATATTGAACCGGTCTAGATAATCTCTTAGCGACTCCCTTAGAGCCAGGAGTATTCAGGACAGTTTCATTACTTGATTCAAGCAAGATGCATAGGTACGAAACATGTTTAAGAACTTTTCCCTTTGTTCTTCAAATGAACACCTAGATTCCAATGGAGTTTCATGAACCACATGGTTGCCAATCCATCTATGTAAATCAGGAAAGCCTTACAACTGATGGCCTCAGAAGCCAAAGTTGAGTCCGTGTACTATTGATATCGCGTCAAATGCTGAACAAGATCAGTATTTTGCGCATAGTGAGGCATATGCACCAATTAAAACCTTCATGGGTTTCAAAATCAAGTATACCACCCATGAACGGAGTGTGGTTTATATTAATCCCCCAGTCCTCGTTGAAATAGCCATCAAATCCGAAGTCTAGATGGTGGGTTATGATTTTGTGTATTCTCCATGCTTATGCCTTCTAGTCTTTCTATACAGATACATCACTTGCACTATAATCTAGGTAGTGCTCCCTAAACCCTTGTCACCCTGATCAATTATATGACGCGAGGGAAGAAGTGAGATAGCATGAGAGGGTACAGTGGTATATCGATCGTGAGAAGAAGCAAATGAGCTTGGTCCATGTCACATAGCCAGATTCATATTGTCCTATCCTAGATCACCTAAGCCAATCTATCTGGGTCAGATTGAATTGTTAGCCTTGGCTCAACCTCGAGCCCAAAACTCTAAGCAGTGTTCCCAACTTTGTCCAAGTCCAATCCATGACGCAGTCCTCCATGGTTTCTATCTGATGATAAAGTAGCTTTTGAGTTGTATTTTGGTGGGGTAGGAGATGGCCTCCTTAGTTCGTTCCATTATTCAGTCAATTGCTTCATTTTCTTCCTAGGATCTATGTTATCCTGCATTTGTTGGCCTAGAGCGTTGTGAGTTTCAACCAATTTCCTCATCACTACCATCAAATAATCATGTGTGACCATATTTGTAACAATATTTTTTATGGAAGTGGCCACCACATTCCTAGGACTGTTTGGTTGTTCACTAACTTCATTATGAGCCTGATTATTTGCCCTAGAAAAGGCAATTACTTTCTTTACAATAATTTTCAATAGTTTTCCTAATCTTAAAGCTCGAAAACAAGTAAGAATAAGGAAAATTCGGATCCTCTCAATGGACTTGTAAACCCACTATTGCATTAAAAGAATCCAACATTGAGAATTTTGTCATTTAATGAATTCACCAAAAATATTGATGACCAAAATGGTTTAACGCCCCAAATCAATTCTATGTAAAGAAAAAAAGTGAAGAAATATAAAAATAAAACAAGAAAAAAAATATGTAATTTACAGTGATTCAACAATGAGCCTACGTCCACTTTATCGTTCAACTCTTTGTTTATTAAGAATTGATGATTACATGGTTTCATGACATAATGAACTTGAATAAAATGTTAATAATGGAGGAAAATTGCACAAAGAGACAAAAGATCCTTAATCTTCTCATGCAGCTCATATTTATAGGGAATGGTAGGCTCAGATCGGCCGAAAATCTAAGAGAGAAAATCAAAATCATGGGAGGACTGGTTCCAAGTAGTTTGAGGCGAATACCCATTATCGGTTCCGAATAAGAAGACAATATAGGGAAATCAGAATCAGTTCCGAACCGATTTTACCTACATTTGGGTGATTTGATTTGACATTGTGTCCCTACCTTGAAATTTTAGTATTTATCCAACTTGTCTCTGGATCAATGAGTCCCGCTAGAGCTATAATTGCATTTGATTGGTAGTTTACGCGTATACACTGATCCACGGTGCCCAATGTAATGATCGATCTGATGCTTGAGCGATGGATCTGACTCGAAGTCACAAGCCAAGGATGGTCAGAGTAGTGTACTTCGTTTGGTAATACATGGACCGACCTAAGGCATAGAAAGCATGTCGATCTGAGACTATCCAATATGACTAATCCAAAGTAGTTGAGAGTTGTGCGTTAGTTTGAATAATATGGAGTAGTCCAAGCCAGATCCTTATGCTTTATACCATGCACCGAGTCTTCGACGTCGTCATTTTGTCGAGTCTTGTCGCATCAAACACTTTCATAATTTGCATACTCTCAACTCAAAGGCATAAAACCTCTCTAGGAATCATGCTTTATCCATCCTGAAATATCCATAACTTGTATATTTATCACTTGATGCTGAGTCATAAAACAGACCAGTGAAGAATCCTGGGATTGACTAGGCGCCGAGCTATACACTTAGTTCCAAATTACTTGAGAATTTATGAGTCCCTTCAACCTTACTCTAGATCTTATTCCCCAAGTTTCATGCGATTCCGATGGATTTGCTTTCGATATGCTCAATTCACCAATGTAGTAACTTATGCAATCAAAACACTAGCAAATGAATAAAAGCATAGCATCAAAATAAAAACAGCGCTAATTGAATCATTACAAATCATACAATTTCATCTAATGTGAAACATTCAAATCGTCGAATTTAAAAAGTAATTACAATTTTAATCATAGATCAACCTAAAAACATAGATTTACATACACATATGATATGAGTTCTAACCAATTTATAGATTATATGCATAGTTAGATTAATTTAGGGTTAAAAATTCAACTGAAATATAATTGAGTTAATGTCTAAATTTACAATTTTGACGTATAACCTATAGCAATCTGCCCTAGAATGGGCTTAAATTTTGACCTAGAAAGGGTCTGGCGAATGTTAGAACCATACTAAAGTGAGTTGTTGGTCGATAAAGAGAAAAGATATCAAAGTGCCATATTAATTCAATCAGAAGTAACAGTGGATGGATATAATAAAATAGAAAATAACATATCCTTTTAATTCATAATACCAAATAAAATATCTCTAAATACAACGATTCACAGAGAAATATAAATATTTCGGATAAATCATGCATAACCATAATAACACAATAAGAATAACTTATACAAAATAACTCCCTTTAGGGTAAGCCATCCACCTCCTAGCTTCCTCTCCATGTTCATTGAACAAATCTTGCGTTGCTAAGAGAACAGTTTTAGAACAATGAGTTCTTATGTATAAATTTTTAAGTTTAACTATTTATCTATATTTGGGCAATATAAATATTAGCAAGATATGTCATGTAACATCCCATACTTTTATTAGCCCAAATTTCAAAAAAAATCGAGACTCAAACCCATCCAAGCATGGATAGTGTGAATTTGGTACATACAAAAAATGGAGCATGAGCATAATTAGAGTATAATAAAACTAACTCGCAGCGGAAACAAAATAGGATAACAAGTATCAACTAAGGCAATCACCTTAAAAGTGAATCGTCACATCGATATCGAGTATAAGAGAGATACAAAAGAAAGCCAAAATTAATTAGTTGCAAAGACTTGTCTCCCCAAGATAAACCTGAAAGTTTTTATGAGAAGGAGGCCAGAACAACAAGTTCAGGTGAGTAGAAAATGTATAACACACTGTCCATAATACAAAAATACATCCTGTTTGGTTTAACCGAATTTATATGTTTAAGAGGGCTAGTAATTCTAACCTAACCTTGCAAAGATTATGCGCGACGATCAACTACCATACCCAAGGTAGCACTTTCCAAAGATAGTTTACTGTAATATACTGAGATAGAATTTTTACGTGAAGCCTTTAAACCACCACGCAAAACGATACCAAAAACTAAGAAATGGGCTTTTAGTTACTTATTTCCTACTAACAAAGGAGGTGGGTTATATATAGGGACACTTCTGACCTCACTCACAATATAACATGTAAGGAGGATTTCCAAGAACACTTAAGGCCCAAAGTGGAAGCATCGATCACTTAATACCTTACTAGGTGGTTTACAATATGCTAATACAAATTAAAGGACTCTGGTTACTATTTCCTTCTAATTTAAGGATTTTGTTATCCATGCATATTCCCAACCATGCATAAAGCGAGAGATAGGCAGACCTATGGTACCTCTGTGGTGGTAATTTAATACCTTATCCAAAGGCGGACCCTTACCCAGTCACTTACTACCTAGAGGAAGTAGACTATTGCGAATATTACCGATCTCCTACCCAACTGGCCATTTAATACTTCTTATTTATAGGGAGGTAAGCTATCTGATCACTTAATACACGATAAGGACATACCTTATGAATCTATCTTTAAAGGGAAGGGTGAGACCAGTCGTTTAATATCCAATAGGGTGATCCCACTAACTAACACTTTAGATCCTGAAGTAGGCTATGCCATCAAATTATTCCCTTTCGGTTTCTTCTTTCAGAAGGGAGGCGGGATCTATAGCCACTTATGCTCAACATTTAAAGTAAACCTTTAGGATAAATTCACGTTAGGCAATTAATTATCGTCACGGATTCCTATAGTCAATGATATCTTACGTTAGTTGTACATATATCGGACTATTGGAAAGTGTAGACTTCTGACAGATAATGCAATTGATCTCGCTTCATTAACCTACTAATTCCAATCCTTATTTTAATTAAAACGTTGTTTCTAGAATTAAACTAGAAATAATATAAGAATGATTTCCTATGATTGACAATTCAAGGGTATTTATTCATTTATTTACATATTGGACTTAGTATTAACTATAGCAATTACTACCCAAATTTCTAGTTAAATACCTTTTAATTCAATTAATTATTATAATGGTCACATTCCATTAATGACCATAATGGTAATATTACCTAAGGTCATGGACACTCAGTTAAACCAATTAAATTCCATAATTGTCACATGCCAATAATGACCATAACGATCACATTTCTTAAGGCGATGAAAAACCTACTAAATGCCATTAACTTCGGTCCCTTTTGATCAAATTAATTCTATTTGTTGCAACTCCCGTTTGTTTTACTACTGTTATTTTACTTTATTGGTTCATATGTATAATATATAAATAAGTTTATTATATAAATTTTCCTAATTGGAGTTACAACATTTATTCCAATTCATTTTAAATTGTAACTAGCTGACATTTATTTCCTTATTAATTTCCCCTATGAATGCATTCATGGTTACAATCTAAATTCCCCTTAATTTATTTGTAACCTTTTGAATTACAGCAATAAACTCCACATTTAATACTAATAAATATAAAGATTACAAAACATTTATTTCCATTCATTTCGAGAAAAATTACCGTGTACCCATCATAAATGAAAAACCATTCAAATTCAAACCTATAACATGCATTGACCTAATAGATAACAATAATGTTATTCATGTATATTTTTGGACGAATATAATTGTAACATAATTATGTATATGTATGTATATTTTTAGCTTGATATTTACTTAGTTATTAATTATTTTATATTCTAGTCTAAACTAACGAATAAAACAATCTTTTCGTGTTCATTGTAACAACCCAAATTTCAGGAGGGCGAATTTTTTCGCAAAATGCTAAAATGCATGTCCATTGAAACCCGAGTTGGTTTCGTATTATGCATAAAGTCAAAGATAAATATATCATAGCTCACAATAAAATATCTCATAGTGGAACAAATAAAATATAATAGTAAGTAAATACACACCATAATAATGACACTATCCAGTAGGTGTCTCTAAGCTATAAAATCCATGCCACATTTCTAACTTGTGGATTTGTTATGAGGATAGGGTCAGAACAAAAGTTCTAGTAAATAGACAAATTAAACTTTCTATAAATAAAAATACATATACCGAATCCTAAAAATCACCCCATCAATTTTTTGGCTGCCTTCAACATAAATCTAGCTAAGGCATATTCCATGGATGGAACTATACAGACCTGCCTCTGGGGGTACAACTTTGTTTGGCCTACCCTAAAGGGCCATCTCAAAGTACACTCTTGTCCCGTAGAAGTCTCAAACTTCCTTCTAGTCCCGTCAAATATTAATTTCTACGTGCTCCACCATGTCTCTAGACGCCTACGATGATTTACCCTATTGGGCTCTTCATTTCTTCGGACTGGTCCAAACACATATCATTTGTTATTTAATTAGACCCTAATCTAATTTACCATTATGCATTTTACTTACTTTTATTTTCGTTGATTTACAATATTATTCATTCCATTTGATCTAAATTTTATTTACTTGTTTATCAACTTTATTAGTTACTATAGAACCTAGAATAACCATATAATTGCCTAATCACAAGGTCACCATAGAACCGTGGAATATTATAAATTTGCCTAATCGCAAGGACACCTAGAACCGTAGAATTGCCTAATCATGAGGCCACAATAGAAGGTTTTCATATTAATCTTAAATCATAATTATAAGTTTATTCATAATAAGCTTTCCTTATTCATTTCACTTTTTAAATTATATCTTCTATAATATAATCTTGTTTTTACCAGAGAATCATTGCCATAGAATTTCACGCCATTTCCATAGAATTGCACTTAGTAAATTTACAATTGTAAGTTTTTAACAAGCCTCTACTATTTCATTTAACTTTTAGTTTTAACTTTCAGGTTATTATCTTTACTTTCACCATAGAACCATAGCCGCAGAATTATGTTTATTAAACTTAATCTACACTTTAAATTCATTTATAATAAGCCTCCATTTCACATTTAATTATAACCTTCATATTGCAACCCAAATGCCTAATATGATTCATTTTATCTTCGTACAATTATCATAATAGATTACATTCATTTCTAACTTGTCAAGTGTTTAACCTGATTTCTTACCTCTTTTTCTTTACATAACCTCTTTAATTATGTTTCCATTATTCTTTTTGTCTTTGCAAATTTATTCTTTAGGAAGTTGGGCATGTTCCTAATTGTTTGGTTATTAAAATTTTACAAAAAACTATTTCTATAGTTTAAGGTAATGTGGATCCATAATTGCAAGATATTTCTTTCAATTATTCTTAGAGAATTGAACAGTGCACAATACGGCTAATCCCTATTTCGCTCTAGTCTATGTAATTATTTCATTTTGTACTTGCAACTGTGTTTCCCATCTTTCTTGCAAACCTGTCTATAGAAATATATCCCTTTTTACTAACCAATCAATCCAAGCTATTCCTATCCTTTCATTATAATAGGTATATGTAAATTCCTATTTTCCAATTTATTCCCCATATTTTCGGTGAATTGAATACAATTAGGCTTACCCTATTTTCCATTCTAATATATTCGGATTTTTAACCTAATTCAAAAATTCAAACTACAGCCTCAACAAAAAATGTGAATTCTCTTATTTACTATTCAAATCATAAAGCTATTGCGCATGAAATTTCTTATATCATTTCAATAAGGATTTCTGTGACATTCACATCCCTTAACGTAACCACTAAGAGGATGCGTTAATTTTGTGAAACACATAGGTATAAAGTAAAATATAGAGATTATAATTCACAAGACAGAAATGGAAAACATAATGGAATAAAAAACCATTTATTATTAAATTGAGCTAATCCAGTCACAACATTGATTACAATTCAAAATACCATAGAACATCATCATAAAACAACAAACTGTCTCGTGGGAAAAAAATATCAGAGTGTAATAGTAAACCACAAAAGTAATTTCCCTTAAAGTCATTACAATAGTCAAAAAGCAAGTAAGCAATACATGAAGATAGAAATAGTTTAAATCCAAGATGAGCAAAAAGATCAAAAGTCAATGTTGTGTTCCTCAACCCTAGAAAAATGAGAGGAAAAGGAAGAGAGAGAGAAAACAAACTAGGTTAAATGTAAGGCTGGTGAGTTATAGTAATTTCTAGCATGAGCAGAAGATAAGGAAGTACTTAGACTGAATAGTAATGGAAATGAAAGTATGGTAAAGTAGAAAACACGAAATAAGGTGTACTTCTTGTTCATATCCAAAATTGCTGCGCCAACTATCAAAATATCTTAATTAGGATTTACCTAATTTCTACCCATCGATCGGCTTATTTCCCAAATGTGAATAACCTATGCCAGCTATGGAATTCAGGGTGATCAATCCCGAACCCATCAATTAAAAAGACACAGCATTAGCCACAAGCGTTACATCATTTTATTTTGCCCAATCAGAAAATGCACGCTCATGGTCCCACTGGAACGCGTCCGTATCCACCTTTTTCTGAACTTCTTACTATCCAGTTCAGTAAAGTGTGCCCTAGCCTCTACCTAGTGCGAGACTTCATGATAACAAAGGGATACTGACTAATTAGGTCCCTACAAAAAATGCACTTAACACAAGTCACCCCTAGACTTTGTCCCCAATTTATAACTAGAATTTCTACGAGCCCCTTATATCCCACTAGAACAGACCCTTTTTAGCTTATTATTCACAAAATTTTATCTTAACACGTTTAACTTCATTAATAAGTCCAATATAACCATATGTATATTCCTAGGTTGTAATTATCATTTCTAATTAAATGTAATATTTTTATTCAACCCTTCCCCATGTCAATTATTATTCAATTAAGTCCAATCCATCACTGTTTACATGGTTTACAAGTTTGCTTAATGTCCAGTTAAGTATAAATTATTCCAATTCATAAGCTTGAACATTCTTCCATTGTAATTTATCCTAATTTACAGTTCATAAATTGAATTTAGTATTCACCAATTGTCAATATGTTCAGAATCCCTTTTGACATTCTTTCAATATTATTCCAATTTTTACGTGAATTAAACTATAAAGGATAATTTTCTCGTTGGCTTAGGCTAAATGCAAAAACAACTAAAAAAGGGAAACAGGTCTAGGCTATTTGTAAGGCCTAGACTCACGGCATTGTAAGAGTGCAAATAAGAACATAGTAGAAAAGGGGATAATGGAGAACATTTACATAAATAAACGATTGAAAAGGGATGAACAATAGAAAGTAAATAGATTGAATAATAATTTATGGTAAATAAACTTAAAAACACTGTAAATGTAAAACCTGTAGATCCAAACTATTTATTATCTTAATCCTTCTTATAAATTGTTGATCTAAAACTTATATTAGAAACACACAGAGAAAGATTGTAGATCCAAAAAAGGCCATTGAAAAAGAAGAAGAATATCATTTCAGATCTATAATTTGATAGCACTCTAACTTATTCCCCAAATTTATTTCATTTTTGAGCATAATGGGGTGGAGGCTATGGAAATGAAGAATAAAAGAAGTGAGGGAAAAATAAAGAGAAGCGGTATATTTATAGGTGTGGAAGGATAATCTAGGTCTTAGGATTTTAGGTTCTTAATCTGAGCCTTAAAACACACGTCAACAATACATCAACAAAGAAGACTTCAAAAACATTCAATAGTAGGCTTGGTATCGTGTCAGGCCAAAAACATGCCTTGCACGTATATGAGTCGACCCACCTCTTATGTGGGTTGACACACATGTCGACCCCTGGGTCGACATTGGGGTCGACCCAGATATGGGTAGGATCACCCATACACCGTTAATTAATTTCAGATTATATATTAAATTTCTAATATAAATTTTAAACTTTAACTGATTATGTCTTATTCATTTTTGGCCAGTTCAAGCAAACTAAAAGTCTACCCAAACAGAATTTCATAACGGACCAACGGTTAAATCCTTTTTTCCAAATTCTAAATATTATTTTAATTAATATTTATTTTATTACTCTTATTTATTTAATTATTGTCTAATAAAATTCGTGGTGTTACAATCTCCCTTCCTTAAAGCATTTCATCCCCAAAATCTATAAGGCTAGAAGAATAATATCAACCATTATTTGCACCCATCTACTCAACCATCTACCACTGGCATCCATTGTGCATAGATGTTCTAATGCTTTGTATGAACATATGAAAAGGTGTTGTGCATATGTCCCTAGGCTAATGCAAATATCAGGTGGTCTATTGATACA
The DNA here is from genome assembly GCA_030737875.1 of Allium sativum. Lineage (NCBI taxonomy): Eukaryota > Viridiplantae > Streptophyta > Magnoliopsida > Asparagales > Amaryllidaceae > Allium > Allium sativum. The sequence goes on along the minus strand of CM060912.1, from coordinate 731,743,070 downwards.
ATGGACCTCCTTAATGCAATTCATGTCTGTGTCATGCATCCAATATGTATGCCAAGGAATCCTAAAGATACATATAAAATTATATATATGAGCAACAACCATTCATTAAAATGCAACATCCAAGTGATGATTCAACCATTTTTCATCCATGTTTAAGATAAATTAAAATATGCACACATCCATATGCAATATGTAAGTGTCCTAGTTCAGCCGATCCCTAATCTAGTACCTAATGTGTGTATATGCATCCACTAGCAAACACTTACATCCACGTGAACCAATTCAACCATAACATGTTCTATTAACATGTTTCAAATCATTTCCTATCACTCATAGGCTTCTACCTAAGAATCAAGAAGATTCAGACTCAAAGCTTAAAAAAGAACTAAGAGCATACTCTCAAAGAGAAATTGAAAAGAAGCGTGAATCATATCTTCAGGTTCCCAAGTCGCGTCGTCGCTATCTTCTCACCACAGTATCTTAACTAGTGTGATCTCCTTATTCTATAGCTTTTGAACTTCAGACATAGTATCCGAGTAGGAATCCTTCCGACTGATGCCTCCCTCTCTATTTCTATATCCTCATGGGTACTCGGCTCTACTACTACCATGCAATCATGTAGACACTTCCTCAAGTGTGAAACATGGAAAACATCATGAACTCCAGCCAGTCTCTCTATTAGTCTAACTCTGTAGGCCATCTGACCTATCCTCTTTACTATAGGGAATGGTCCTACAAACCTTGATGCCAAATTCCCTACCGAGCTGAATCGAACAACACTCCTCAAAGGTGACACCTTAATAAAGACCATATCTCCTACCTAGATCACTTGGTATGTCCTTATCTGATTTGTATACGACTTCTGTCTATCCTGAGCTGCCTTCATCCGCCTTCGAATACCCTCTATCTTCTCTGAGGTTTCTTTAACCATCTCAGGGACAAGTAGAAATCTGCCCGTAGACTCCAACCAACATGTAGGTGATCTACTGGGTCATCCATAAAGCTCCTCGAAGGGAGCTATACCAATACTCCCTTGATAAATGTTATTGTATGAAAACTCTACCAACGAGAGATACTCATTCTAAGTCCCTCTAAAGTCTAGGATACACAACCTCAATAAATTCTTGATATTACTATCAACCCTCTATGTCTATCCATCCGTGTGAAGGTGATAAGAGGTACTAAGTCGTAGTTGTGCCCCTGATGCCTCCTGTAGGCTCCTCCAAAACTCGCTCGTAAAGATGGAGTCTTGGTCACTAACAATACTAGAGGGTGCTCAATGAAGTCGGACGATCTCTCTATGATATACCGATGCTAACCAAGTTGTCGTCCTCTTGATCTTGACTGGGATAAAGTGAGCGCTTTTTGTCAATCTATCAATTATAACCCAAATACTAGTGTTTCCCCTCCTCGATTTGTGCAACCCATCTATAAAATCCATAGAGATGTTATTCTACTTCCACTATGGTATGTCTAGAGGATGAAGCAATCCACCGGGTATCCTCTGTTCAGCCTTTACTCGATGGCAAGTCATACATCGAGCCACATACTCTACCACAACCTTCTTTATTCCAGTCCAATGAAAAACTCTCCTTATATCTCGGTACATCATATCACCACCCGAGAGTGATGAGCCTCCTCCAAGACCGATCTTGACAAATCATTTATTCTAGGAACACATAACCTTCCATCTCGGTGTAGTCACCCTCTCTCTTCCACATAATACCTAGAAAGGTGACTGGAGGTCTCTCCTCCATTGAGTCGGTCCATGATGCCCACTGACTACCGATCCTCGTGCTAACTAGACCCAATGCGCTCTAAAAGAGTAGGTTGTACCTCCAACGATACCAATAATCTGGTTGCAGAATTCATAGATGGTCTGAAATCAAATGATGAGATGAACTCCATACTCTGTCAATCTAAGAAAAATGGTCTCAAAGTCATTTTCTGCCTTCTTCATGCGTCTGCTACAACATTCTCCTTTCCTAGGGTATATGCTATCTCGAAATCATAAGACGCAAGGAACTCCATCCAACGATGTTGACGCAAATTAAGATTTTTTGCGAGAACATGTACTTGAGCAACTTATGATCCATATGAAGCTCAAACCTCTCACCTAGTAAATAGTTCCGCCAAGACTTGAGTGTAAACACTATCACTGCTTGCTCCAAATCATGGGTAGGGTAGTTCTGCTCGTGTATCCTCAACTGCCTACTCTTGTATAAGAAACCCTACCTTCCTGCATCAAATCTGCTCCGAAACCTGTGCTGCAAGCATTCGTATAAATTGTAGACATCTTGATATCATCAGAAAGAGTTTAAACTAGAGCTGATGTAACATACTTCTTCAATCTTAAGAATGCATCCTCGTAGTCTACATCCCAAGTAAAACAAGGTTCTACTTTGTTAGACATGTAAGCGGAGCCAATATCCACGCAAAATCCTTAATGAACATTTTGTAATATCCCGCCAATCCTAAGAAACTCCTACCCTCTATCGCATTCTTAGGGGATTTCCGATACTGAACTGCAACAACCTTAGCAGGGTCTACCACTATACCATCTCTAGAGATGACATGCCATAAGAACCTTACTTCCTTCTGCTAGAAATGGAACTTAGAAAAATTTGCCTTCAGCTGATGTGCTCGGAGAGTACAGAGAACCTCTCCCAAGTGCATGGCATGCTCTTCCTCACTCCTGGAGAAAATCAAGATATCGTCAACAAATACCATTACAAACTTATTTAAGTACTCCCTAAATACCCATCTCATAAAATCCACAAAGTATGCAGGTGCATTGGTTAGCCCAAAAGGCATAACCAACCACTCAAAGAATCTGTTGGGAGTCCAAGAAGCAGCTTATCTATGATGTCATCCGCTACCCTAAGCTGATGAAAACCTATGGATAAATCCAACTACGAGAAAATTGAAGCACCCTCTAACTGGTCAAACAATTCATCTATCCAGGGGAGTGGGTGCCTATTCTTCTTAGTGAGCTTATTCAACTCCTTTTAGTCTATACATAGTCGAAGTGAGCCATCTTCCTTGGTTGCAAAGACGATTGGTGCTCCCCACTCATAAATGCTCCATCTAATAAATCCTTTCTCGAATAACTCACCCACTTGCTTACTAAGCTCACTCGTCTCTCTTGGAGCCATGTGGCGCACTGGAAAAGAGACATGCTTAGAATTCTCCACTAAATATATTCGGATGTCTATCTCCCGCCTAGGACGTAATCCTCTCACTCCTCGAATACGTCCATAAAGTCTATAACTAAAGGCATAAAACTGACATCGTCAACAGAAGCATCTAAGGAATCTAAGAAACTGAGCATAACTGACCTGCGTGGGTCGTAGGAAATCTCGAGAGTCCTACCGTGGCATGTCAAAAGCCTAACAACTCTCCTCTCACAATCAAGGATGACACCATACATGGCTAGCCAATCCATCCCTCGAATAAACATGTAACCCATAAAACCCAGTACGTATGTGTCACACTCAAACTTAATGCCAAGAATAGAAATCCTCAAACCATTACACATCATAAATAGGTGAGTCGTACCTCCTATGGGGTTTGAGACAACTACTACATCAAAAATTATAGAAGTATCTAGGTGTAGACTATCAACAAAAGAACTGGATATGAAAGAATGAGAAGCACCGGAATCGAACAAAGTCATATTAGGTGAGTCAAGAAGAGAAATAAAACCATCTATGGTGACTTTCCTACCTCGGTCTTGACTTCCATTACAAGTCTGAGTCGCCTAGAATGCGTGAACCTGTGCTCCAGATGATTCTACCCCCTAACCTTGCTTTTGAGGGCATTGCTTGCTGTAATGTCCCAACTATCTGCACTTAAAACAAGCGTTCTTCTTAGTCTTCCTATATTCTTTGACAAAGTGTCCCATCATTCCACAGCCAACACACTTAATTTCCTTCTTGATTTGCGCCTTCTCAGGTTTCTCTCCCTTCTTCGTTGCACCCTTCTTTGGCCATAACTTTTTTTTTCCAGTATTTGGCTTGACCTCTTCAGACTTATTCTCTTACTTACTCACTTTTCCATCCTCATGCATCAGAGCCATATATACTAGCCTCTCAAATGTAGCTCCCATAGGGATATGCATCATTGTCAGTCCTTGGAAGGGTTGGTTTAGTCCTCTTGCAAATCTCAAAGCCTTATTGTGTGCAGTATTAACTAGATCCAAGCCAAACCTTGATAATTCATTTAATCTATTCACATACTCCTTTAACGACATACTACCTTGCTTCAGACTCAAGAACTTCTCCAATTGTATTCCTTCTTCGGCTTGTGATAAGAACTTTTCTTAAATCTATTCTTGAAATCATCCCATGTCTCCTCAATCTGCTCTGGCTGAGCTACCTCCCATTAATAAGATGCTTCCCTTTTCAATTGCCAAGCGACCAACTGAATCCTCCTTCTATCATCTTGATACAACAATCCAAACATAAGATTTGTTTCCCTAAGCCAATTACAAGACTCCACGTAACTCGCTGATCCAAGAAATGGCCTACCGCCCATTGCAAAGAAATTCTTACAGATCTTAGAGAAGTTAACTAGTGGATTAAATGCAACTACCGAGGTTGCAGCTGGTGGTTGGGCATTTCCTTATGCTTCCGAAGGCGTCGTAGCTTCTATATACCTACGAAACCATATCGAAATAGGAATGCCCTTTGGAAAATTGGGAGCCTCATACATGCTAAAAAGAGAAGAGATAAAGAATCAAAAAGAGATCAAAGGAAAATTGTAATTGACTTAAGGGGATTTGTTTTTCCAAAAATAGGTTTTACTTGAAAATTCTTTACTTTTGAAAACACTTTTTCAAAAACTTTCTCTAACCTTGTAACTATAGGATCTAATACCAAATGCGACATCCCACATCCCTTTGCGTCACCCATAAGGGGATGAGTTTTATGAAGCACATAGGTATAAAGTAAAACATAGAGACTAAAATTCACAAGGCAAAAATGTAAAACACAACGGAATAAAAAAGCGTTTATTATTAATTGAGAAAATCCGGTCATAACATTGATTATAATTCCAAATACAATAGAATCATCATCATAAAACAACAAACTATCTCATGGAAAAAATATTAGAGTGTAATTGTAAAACTACAAAATTTATTTCCCTTATTAGTCATTACAATAGTTAGAAAGCAAGTACTGAAGCCATACATGAACCTAAAAATAGTTCGAATCCAAGGTGAACCAAAAAAATCAAACATCACTGCTATTTCGTCCACCCTGAGAACCTGAGGGGAAAGGAAGAGAGAGAGAGAGAACAAACTAATTCAGATATAAGCCCGACGAGTTTTAGTAATTTCTAGCATGATCATAAGATAAGGAAGTATTTAGACAGATGAGTAGTAATGGACATGGAAGTATAGTAAGTAGAAAACACAAAATATGGTGGACTTCTCGTTCATATCCGAAAGTGCTGCAACAACTACCAAAATATATTAATTAGGCTTTACCTAATATTACCCGTTGATTGGCTTCTTTCCCAAATGTGAATAACCTATGCTAGCTATGGAATTCGGGGTAGTCAATCCCGAACCCATCAACTAAAAAGACGCAAAATTAATCACAGGCGTTACAACATCTTATTTTTCCCCAGTCGGAATGATTCCCGCTTATGGCCCCACCGGAACGTGATCATATCCACCTCGTTTTGAACCACTTACTATCTAGTTCAGTAAAGCATGCCCTAGCCTTTACCTAGTGTGAGACTTCGTGACAACAAAGGGATACTGACAAATACAGGTTCCCACACAAAAATGCACTTGACATAAGTCACCCTAGACTTGGTTCCCAATTTATAAATAGTATATCTACGTGCCCCTTATATCCCACTAGAACATAACCTTTTTAGCTTATTAACCGCACAATTTTAACTTAACATGTTTAAGTTCATTAATACGCCCAATATAACCACGTGTTATATTCCTATGTTATAATTATGAATTTTTAATTAAATGTAATATTTTTATAAAACCCTTCTCCATGTCAATTATTAATCTATTAAGTCTAGTCTATCATTATTTGCCTATTTTACATGTTGTTTAATGTCCAGTTAAGTACAACTTATTCCAATTCACAAGTTTGAACATTCTTCCATTAGAATTTATCCCAATTTATAGTTCATAAATGAATGTAATATTCACCAATTCTCAATATACCAAAAATCCCCTTTTTGACATTCTTTCAATAGTATTCCAAGTTTTATGCGAACTAAACATAACGACATAAGCTCTCGTTGACCTAGGCTCAGCGCAAAAACAATTAAAAAGGATAAACAGGTCTAGGCCACTCGTAAGGCCTAGACTCAGAAATGAACAAAATAAATAAATAAGGAATTACAAGATTATAAATAAGTACATAGTAGAGAAGGGGATAAAGGAGAAGAATTACTTGCAGATAAATAAATGACCGAAAAAGGATGAACAATAAACAGTAAATAGATTGAATAATAATTTACGATAAATAACTTTAGAAACACTGTAAATGTAAAACTTGCAGATCCAAACTATTTTAACATCTCAATCCTTCTTACAAATTGCTGATCAAAAAATTATATCAAAAACTCACAAAGAAAGATTGTAGATCCAAAAAAGGGCCTTGGAAAAAGAAGAAGAACAATATCCTTTAGGTCTCCAATTTGACAACACTCTGACTTGTTCCCTAATTTTATTTCATTTTAGAGCATAATGGAGAGAAGGCTAAGAAAATGAAGAAGAAGAGGCATGGGAAAAAAATGAAGAATAACAGTCTATTAATAGGTATGGAATAATAATCTAACCTTAGGATTTTAGGTTTTTAATCTGAGCCTTAGAAGACACATCAGTAAAGAAGACTTCAAAAACATTCATTAGCAGGCTAGGTATCGTGCCAAGCCAAAAACGCGCATGGCACGTATATGGGTTGAATTAGGGACAAAGTTGGTATACGTTAGGCGTAGCATGCTATTTAGTTCACCAACCGTCTAAGGGAAGTCTTAAGTGGCATACATGTTCTACCGTAATATCATTTAAGTAGTAACACGAGGCATCCGTCGGAGGGGTCTTAAATGGGTATATGCTAGCCTACCCTAAGTCGGTACTAAGCGGCACGTTACTATTTCTCAAATTACTTGTGAGAATATATAATTAAGAACATTAACGTATTAACATAGGGTCTAAAGTGGATAGGGTCCGCCTTGGGGTCATAAGAGATCATGAGAATCCACCCTAAATAAATAAGTTAGAACAATCCTTAAGATACCGAGAATGTCCACCCTAAATGCAATAATGAGGTCTCTAGTGATTGATTCAGATATCCACCTCTTTGGTTAAACACTTTTCGTATATGTGTGTGCTTGTGTGTTTCATAGACATACCTTGACATATATAACCTGCTAAAACTAGGGTATGGTCTTTAAGCAAATATTAGTTCGAGTCACACATGACTTTATGTTTTGACCCCTCTCCTTAACATATATAACAGGTTAGTAAGCGGTGTAGCTATCCAATTAAGGAAACAAAGATGGAGCCTAACGAAGGCGATGGAGATATTATGCTATTATTAGTTATCACTGTGGTTTTGCTTATGGAAACATTAGATTATGAACCATAATGATGTACAAATTGAAAAATTGTATCTTGACAATTTGTATTTAAATTCTGTGGCTTTTTATGAAATGGTACATTTTATTTTGATATTATACATTTTCGTTCCACTGTGTGATATTCCATAACACTATGCCTATCTGCTATTGTATGAAAATGTAATTCCTTATAGAAACCAATAATCCGTTTGGAGTGGCTCTAAGTTTCGATGAGCCTTTTTTGGGTCGAAATTTAGGCTCACTCCGTGTAACACCCCACGTCCATTAATGTCACTCACAAAGGGAATGCATTAACTTCCATGGAGGTCATAAGTGAATATAGAACAGAGAAATTACAACAAGACAGATAATAAATAGCACTTGGAAATCTAAAACTTCATTTTATTGCAGTGGAAATTAAATATGTCTGTTACATCATAAAACCATAGATCATAACCAAATACAACATCCGTCTCCACAAAAACAAAATACATAATCCCATTACAATAAATAGCCATTAAAAAGAAAGATAACAAGCTGGACTTTACTTCTGCAGTCCAAGCTTTCCAAGAGATAAGCGATCCAATTAGACTCCACTAGAACTTGGCCCAACCTGAGGACCTGAAGGGAGAAAAAGATGGAAAAGAGGGGGTCAGACATAAAGTCTGGCGAGTATGATAATTCTACAATACTATTATCAAAATAACTAGACTAAGGCATAAGCTGGAAAACAAGGAAACGTCTATGAAAGAGCAGATTAAGGACATAGACAATCGCTAAAGTCAACGTTATAGGCGCTCCTAAATACTAAAGGATAAACACTATACTGCACCACACCAGTCACCCTAAAGATTGATCCCACTTAGCTTCACTTAGAAACTTTCTTAATGGCTTTACGTACTCCTAGCTGACTACATAGGTGCCGCCTGCCCCTATCTCCACTAGGTGTACCCCACTTTCCATTTTTTGATCGGCTCCCTACTCGTAGATACCCGTGCTGGCCCCACAGTGGGGTGTATCATTCCCCTAAAGTGGCAACCCGATATAACGGAGATGCACGGCTTGTACCTACACGATGCAACAACGTCTTACCTACCAGCCCGGGTCCACACACGCATATGAAACCCGTTGGACTTGCATTGCCACCGCTCCCTGTTTTGGCCTCTTATAGTCAGACCCAGTATGCGTGTCCCGTCCTCGACTTGGGTCGATCCCACAAAGATACGTTTTGGGATACTGGTTGAAATGGGCCCCCCTTTATTTCCCACAAGCATTCCACCTAAGCTTGTCCCATTAGTCCATCCACTTAACCCACTTAGTCATGTTCATTTACTTGTGTGTTTGGTTAAGTCTAATCGTATTTCAAATGCCTCTAAAGGCAACCACTAGATTCCTCATGCCACCCAAGGCACCTACTTAACCCCCATGTCCCACCTTACATGATTATCTGGCTAAGTATTTCTTAATTCATTAAGGCCATAACCTCATAAAGACCTCTCACATTAGACTGGCATTTATGGCAGCTGGATTTGCCGGGAGGGTCCGGGCAGTCTTACACCATAAAAGAGTCTAACCTCGTGTCTTTACAACTGTTATGCTTTAGTTTGGGCCTAGGACCTCTCACATTGGGCCGACATTTGTGACTACTGGATTTGCCAGGTGGGTCCGGGCAGGTTTACGTCACAAACGGGTCCAACCTCGTGTCCTAAGCATTGATTATTATTAATAATCCACTTTCCCCAATTTTAATAATTCCCTATTTGAATTATTAATTAATTCCAAATTTAGCAATGTCCATAATTGACTCAATTATGGACATCCATTTAAGGCATGCAAAATCATATCAATTGCACCCCCAATTTATTAATTTCCTAATATTACCCCTACCCCACGTTTGAAAGTTTATTCGCAAAATGTATGCTAGACCCGATTAGTCTAACTCATAGCATAAAAGAAAATATTCACAACAACAACATATATATGTGACTAAATAAATCATAATAAGGGGTGAAACTTGCATACATCCAAAATTACAACTTGCATAAGGTTATACATGTCATGGATCTAAGGGTGTCAACTTATTCATAATTCACATAATATGATTTTGATCAAATTTCATAAACTTGTATAGGACATGTGTGAATCAACATCATTAACAATATGGTTTTATATGGGTACACCTAACTCAATAGGCAAATTCCCAAAAATCAAAATTCATTTAATCATAGATTCATGTATATGGGTACACCTAACTTAATAGGCAAATTCCCATATTCAAGATCCAATTAATTTGTAGATTCATGTGTATGGGTACACCTAACTCAATAGGCAAATTCCCATAATCAAGATCTATTATAAAAAAACATAAACTTTAAACATGATCCAATTCGCATAAATAATAACATCATGATTTTACAACTTGTATGATTCAACACAACTTAACATGACATCATTATCATATAACATAAGTATTTCAACATATGTGATAATATGAGATCTACAACATATATAAGATTTACAACATAGCATATCATAATTTGCAACATAGCATGATATGATTTACAACATAGCATAGCATGATTTACAACATGGCATAAAACATAGCATAGCATGATTAATCACATATGACATAGCATAGGATTATTTACAACATAATCACTACAACATAACAACATATATATGATAACATAATAGCATAACAAGAGATCCACAACATAATTTACAAATACATAACAATTCATATCACTTTCTTGTGATCCATTCATAACTTGATCAAATTATTTTATAATAATTTTGTGAGATTCATCATACTCACATTTTTAAAGAAGAGAAATAGAAAGAGAGAGAGCTTTTGATTTGATTTGAGTAGATTTAGTTTGTAGATTAGGCCTTCTCCTTCTTCTTTAGTTTGTGACGGCTACGCTGAACTTCATGGCAACGGCATGTCGGTAGCTCTCCAATTTTTCAAGTGATTTAGGGTTAGAGTCTACCCACTTATTTATAGATGTTAGGATGCATTTAGGCCATTAGATTTACCCTAGAATAGATTAGAGCCATTAGATTTCGTCCAGCCCTCAAAACACAGCCCGAAAGCCCAACCAGATGTACCCAGGTCACCTGGGCTCGACCAGGGAGGTCGACACCCAGGTTGACTCTAGTGTCGACCTGCCCCCCCCCCCCAGGTCAACTCCCAAGTCGACCCCCAGGTCGACCTAGTCTGGGCGGGAGTTTTCCCGCCTGCCTCCATTTCTGTGTTTTTGAAATCTGTTTTAAAATTTGAATTTTTCGTGAAACTTCTCGAGGCCATATCTCGGTCATACGAACTCCGATTTACAAAATTTCGGACTCTATTTCACGTATTTTTCCGAGAAGAACACAATGGCGCAGCCCGTTTCCCAATATTCTTATATTTGAAATTAATTATTCTTTCATTTGTGAATATTAGTATTAATTGATTTACGGGGTGTTACATTCTCCCCTCCTTAAAGGATTTCGACCCCGAAATTTTCAAGTCAAGAAGAATGTTTAACCTAATATCCAATCAACCATCTACTCAATCATCAAACACTGGCATCCACTGTCCTTATAGTCTTCTAATGCTTTTATTTTTAAATGCATAGTGTGTGTATATGTCCGTATCTAATGCAAAATCAGGCGGTCCACTGATTCAGTTGACCTCCTTGATGCAATTCATGATAGTGCCATGCATCCATTATGTATGCAAAAGATCCTAATTGCTTACATACTACTTCTATATGCGTGCACATCCATTCAACCGAATGCAGCATCTATATGATGGTACAACCATTATACATCCATTATACTAAATACATTCATTTATGCAATATGCAATATGTAGTGACTGAGCCGATCTAGTGCCTAAAGTGTGTGTATATATGCATCCACGAGCAACCACTAGCAAACACTTGCATCCATTTTGCATCCATCATACATAACATGTCTCAAACACATGTTTCAACCATAGGATTTATCCAAACTAAAGGTCAAAGATACTAACGAGAGGATATACTAGAGATAAGATAAGATAAGCTAAGCGATAATGGAGAAATTAAAAGACATACCCTCAAAAAGAAAAGGGTACAACGAACGCATCTTCTCTTCTGTCTCCCAAGTAGCGTTGCTCTCATCATCTCCCCATTGCACTTTAACTAGTCTGACCTCTCGGTTCCTCAACTTTTTGATCTCCGACCCAAGAATGCATGTAGGAGCTCGTCTAATTGTTGCATCACGCTTTATTTCCACCTCTTTAAGCAAGCTCGGCTCTACCACCTCCGCGGCCTTGTGCAAACACTTCCTCAAATGTGATACATGGAATACGTCGTGTACTCCACTAAGTTTCTCAGGTAACTCCACCCTATACGCCATCTTCCCAATCCTGTCTTTTATAGGAAACGACCCTACAAACCTTGGCGCTAATTTCCCAACGGACCCAAAGCGAACAACATTCCGTAACGGAGATACTTCGATAAAAACCATGTCCCCAATGTCAAACTCAAGATCTGTCCTCCTCTTATCAGCATACTATTTCTGCCTATCTTGTGCTGCTTTCATCCTCCTTCGAATCAAATCAATCTTCTCTGAGGTTTCCCTAACCATATCGGGCCCAAGTAGGATTTTATCGGTAGATTCCCACCAACATGTAGGCGAACGGCAAGGCCTTCCATAAAGAGCTTCGAAAGGTGCCATGCCAATACTAGACTGAAAGCTATTATTATATGCGAATTCTACCAACGGAAGGTGCTCTTCCCATGTACCCCCAAAGTCTAGGATACAAAGCCTTAAAAGATCCTCTAGAATATGATTCAACCTCTCGGTCTGGCCGTCCGTCTGAGGATGATATGCGGTGCTCAAACATAGCTGAGTCCCTACCGCCTCTTGTAAACTCTTCCAAAATTCGCTAGTGAAGATGGGATCACGGTCGCTTACTATACTAGAAGGAATACCGTGAAAACGAACTATCTCTTTAATGTATACAGAAGCCAACCACGGAGCAGTCCTCTTACTTTTCACGGGAATAAAATGGGCGCTCTTAGTAAGTCTATCTACTATAACCGAAATCCCCGTATTACCCTTCCTTGATCTTGGTAATCCATCCACAAAATCCATTGAGACGCTTTACCATTTCCATAGTGGAACTTCCAATGGGTGAAGCAACCCACCGGGTTTCTTTTGTTCCGCTTTTACTCGTTGGCACACCAAGCATCTAGCGACGTACTCGGCCACATCCTTTTTCATACCGGCCCAAAAGAAAACCCGCTTCATATCTTTGTACATCTTGTCTCCGCCGGGATGAATGGTCATCTTTGATCGATGAGCATCATCAAGAATGGCCTTCCTTAAGTCTTCGTCTTGTGGTACACAAAGTCTATTATCCCTTCGTAACCAACCCTTATCGTCTAGGGTATACCTACGAAGATGGCTAGACGACTCCCCTCCTTTGAGCTTTTCTACTATCTCAACCAACTGTGGGTCGTCTTGCTGTGCCTCACCAACTCATCCTAGAAGTGTAGGTCTAACCTCCAAGGATGCTAACAAACCAGGTACTAGGTCAACGGAGGGTCTAAAGTCAAACATGGAGATGAATTCTAAGCTTCGTCGTTCAACAAACAACGGACTCAAGGACAACCTTTTCCTACTTAAGGCGTCTGCTACCACGTTACCCTTGCCCGGGGTATATGCTATTTCAAAATCGTAGGAGGCTAAGAATTCCATCCACCGTTGCTGCCTTAAATTCAAATCCTTCTGAGAGAATAAGTATTTTAATGATTTGTGGTCAGTGAACAGTTCGAATTTCTCACCAAGAAGATAGTGACGTCAAGACTTAAGCGCGAAAACAATTGCGGCTAACTCAAGGTCATGCGTAGGGTAATTCTTTTCATGAACCCTCAACTGCCTTCCACCATAGGCTATTACTCTTCCCTCTTGCATAAGGACCGCGCCAAGTCCCGTCCCACAAGCATCAGTATAGACGGTAAACGGTTTATTCCCGTCTGGCAGCACTAAGACTGGGGCTGAAGTTAAGGCTCTCTTTAAACGTTGGAACGCATCATCACAATCTTCGTCCCACGTAAAAACCAGGTTCTTCTTCGTTAACCGTTTAATGGAGCTGATATTTTTGCGAAGTCTTTGATAAACTTCCTATAATAGCCAGCCAACCCCAAGAAACTTCTTACTTCGGTTGCATTTTTAGGGACCTTCCAATCTTGTATGGCCACCACCTTTGCGGGATCCACTGCTATCCCTTCCTTGGAAACCACTTGCCCTAAGAACCGTACTTCTTTCCTCCAAAAGTGACACTTAGAAAATTTTGCCTTAAGGTTATGCGCTCGAAGGGTTTCCAACACTTCCCTAAGATGTAGGGCATGCTCTTCTTTGTTCTTAGAAAAGACTAAGATGTCATCCACAAAGACTACCACGAATTTGTTAAGGTACTCCCTAAACACCCTACTCATCAAATCAACAAAATATGCGGGGGCATTTGTCAAACCAAAGGGCATCACTAGCCATTCATAAAATCCGTCAGGAGTCCTAAAAGCAGTCTTATCTATACTATCCTCAGCCACTCTCAGTTGATGAAAGCCAGTGGCTAAGTCCAACTGCGAAAACACTGAGGCGCCAACTAACTGATCAAAGAGATCGTCAATCCTCGGCAGTGGGTGTCGGTTCTTTTTAGTAAGCTTGTTTAGTTCTCTATAGTCCACACAAAGTCTAAGGGACCCATCCGCCTTTGTGGCAAATACTACTGGAGCACCCCACTCCGATATACTACGTCTTATGAACCCCTTCTCAAGCAACTCCTTCACTTGCTTATTGAGTTCCCTCCTTTCACGAGGAGCCATGTGGCGCACTGGCAAAGATACGGGTTTAGCATTATCCACAAGATAAATTCGAAAGTCTATCTCCCGCTTTGGAGGTAAGCCCTTCACCTCCTCAAACACATCCGGATATTCCCGGACCACCTCTACCGATCGCAGATTCTCTACAGACGCATCAAGTGATTCAAGATAACTTAGCATAACGGAATTTATGGGATTACAAAAGATGTCGAGAGCATTACCAAGGCGAGTCACAAGCCTAACTACTCTCCTTTCACAATCAAGAATGGCCCCATTTCTAGATAACCAATCCATTCCTAAAATTAGCCCATAGCCCGTGAAGCCCAATACATAAGCATCACATCTAAATTCAATGCTAAGTATAGAGATTTTCAAATCCAAACATATCATGGTCAAATGAGCCGAACCCCCAATTGGATTTGAAACAACCAAGGGATTTTCTACTAAACTGGTGTTCAAGTGCAGTAATTCAACTAATGATGCAGAGATAAACGAATGAGATGCGCCAGAATTGAATAAGGTACGGACAGGATGATCAAACAGAAAGACTAAGCTTTCAACAGAAATTGTTCTACCTCTTTCTTGCAGCGATGGGGCCGCAATAGCCTGAACTTGCCCCCTTTCCTGCCCTGGTGCCATAAGAGCCTGCACCTGTCCTCCCGAGGTAGACCCTGCCCTCTGCCCCTTCTTTGGGCAGTCCTTCACCAAATGTCCCGCATCTCCACAATGAAAACAACCAGTCTTCTTTTTCTTTCTACAATCTTTGCTGAGATGGCCAGGCGTCCCACAATTGAAGCATCTCTTCTTCCCTTTGCCATTATTGTTTTTACCACCCTTCTTATTTTGCTGTTGGGGTTTCTTCTGATCCCCTTTCTTTTCAACTGCCTTATCCTCATGCATAAGTGCCATTTCTACTAGCCTTTCAAAGGTGGCTCCCATAGGGATGTGGGTCATAGCCAACCCTTGCAACGGTTCATTCAAGCCTCTAACGAACCTCAAAGCTTTCTTCTCTGGCGTGTTCACCAAATCCAAGCCAAACCTTGCTAACTGATTAAATTTATTGACATATTCCTTCACTGATAAGCTCCCTTGCTTTAATGTCAGGAATTTTTCCATATTTAAATTCTCCTCTACCCTTGAAAGAAACTTTGCCTCAAACCTTTGTCTGAAATCCGCCCATGAATCAACTGGACGTTCCCCGTTAGTGACCTCCCACCAAAATGAGGCCTCTCCCTTCATTAACCAAGCAGCTAAACGGACTTTCCTCCCATCTTCCACTTCAAAGATATCCAACAATTCCTCAGTCTCCTTAAGCCAGTCTCTGGCATCCACAAACGTCTCAGTCCCTTGAAAAGTTTTTCCTCCCATAGCCTTAAATTCCTTGCACGTCTTTGCAAAAGTGTCAACACGAGGAGGAGGAGTGGGTGCAACTGGTGGAGGAGGAGTATCTGCTGGGCCTGCAGTGGTGGCCCTAGCCTCCAAATATCTCCTAAACCACCCTGGAACCGTCACACCTTCTGGGAGATTAAGATCTTCAGCCATGCTGAAACGAAAAAGGAAAGATTCAAAATGGAGAATTCAAAAGATAAAGATAAGGATATGGCTATTTGGGATTATGTTTTTCATAAAAACTCTCTTTAAATAACATGTTTTTGAAAGCACTTCTTCCAAAAATACTTTAGAAAAATATTTTTCTAAAAATTTTATCTGTTCTGGTTACCTTATGCTCTGATACCACGTGTAACACCCCACGTCCATTAATGTCACTCACAAAGGGAATGCATTAACTTCCATGGAGGTCATAAGTGAATATAGAACAGAGAAATTACAACAAGACAGATAATAAATAGCACTTGGAAATCTAAAACTTCATTTTATTGCAGCGGAAATTAAATATGTCTGTTACATCATAAAACCATAGATCATAACCAAGTACAACATCCGTCTCCACAAAAACAAAATACATAATCCCATTACAATAAATAGCCATTAAAAAGAAAGATAACAAGCTGGACTTTACTTCTGCAGTCCAAGCTTTCCAAGAGATAAGCGATCCAATTAGACTCCACTAGAACTTGGCCCAACCTGAGGACCTGAAGGGAGAAAAAGATGGAAAAGAGGGGGTCAGACATAAAGTCTGGCGAGTATGATAATTCTACAATACTATTATCAAAATAACTAGACTAAGGCATAAGCTGGAAAACAAGGAAACGTCTATGAAAGAGCAGATTAAGGACATAGACAATCGCTAAAGGCAACGTTATAGGCGCTCCTAAATACTAAAGGATAAACACTATACTGCACCACACCAGTCACCCTAAAGATTGATCCCACTTAGCTTCACTTAGAAACTTTCTTAATGGCTTTACGTACTCTTAGCTGACTACATAGGTGCCGCCTGCCCTATCTCCACTAGGTGTACCCCACTTTCCATTTTTCGATCGGCTCCCTACTCGTAGATACCCGTGCTGGCCCCATAGTGGGGTGTATCATTCCCCTAAAGTGGCAACCCGATATAATGGAGATGCACGACTTATACCTACACGATGCAACAACGTCTTACCTACCAGCCCGGGTCCACACACGCATATGAAACCCGTTGGACTTGCGTTGCCACCGCTCCCTGTTTTGGCCTCTTATAGTCAGACCCAGTATGCGTGTCCCGTCCTCGATTTGGGTCGAGCCCACAAAGATACATTTTGGGATACTGGTTGAAATGGGCCCCCCTTTATTTCCCACAAGCATTCCACCTAAGCTTGTCCCATTAGTCCATCCACTTAACCCAATTAGTCATGTTCATTTACATGGGTGTTTGGTTAAGTCTAATCGTATTTCAAATGCCTCTAAAGGCAACCACTAGATTCCTCATGCCACCCAAGGCACCTACTTAACCCCCATGTCCCACCTTACATGATTATCTGGCTAAGTATTTCTTAATTCATTAAGGCCATAACCTCATAAAGACCTCTCACATTAGACTGGCATTTATGGCAGCTGGATTTGCCGGGCGGGTCCGGGCAGTCTTACACCATAAAAGAGTCTAACCTCGTGTCTTTACAACTGTTATGCTTTAGTTTGGGCCTAGGACCTCTCACATTGGGCCGACATTTGTGACTACTGGATTTGTCGGGCGGGTCCGGGCAGGTTTACGTCACAAACGGGTCCAACCTCGTGTCCTAAGCATTGATTATTATTAATAATCCACTTTCCCCAATTTTAATAATTCCCTATTTGAATTATTAATTAATTCCAAATTTAGCAATGTCCATAATTAACTCAATTATGGACATCCATTTAAGGCATGCAAAATCATATCAATTGCACCCCCAATTTATTAATTTCCTAATATTACCCCTACCCCACGTTTGAACATTTATTCGCAAAATGTATGCTAGACCCGATTAGTCTAACTCATAGCATAAAAGAAAATATTCACAACAACAACATATATATGTGACTAAATAAATCATAACAAGCGGTGAAACTTGCATACATCCAAAATTACAACTTGCATAAGGTTATACATGTCATGGATCTAAGGGTGTCAACTTATTCATAATTCACATAATATGATTTTGATCAAATTTCATAAACTTGTATAGGACATGTGTGAATCAACATCATTAACAATATGGTTTTATATGGGTACACCTAACTCAATAGGCAAATTCCCAAAAATCAAAATTCATTTAATCATAGATTCATGTATATGGGTACACCTAACTTAATAGGCAAATTCCCATATTCAAGATCCAATTAATTTGTAGATTCATGTGTATGGGTACACCTAACTCAATAGGCAAATTCCCATAATCAAGATCTATTATAAAAAAACATAAACTTTAAACATGATCCAATTCGCATAAATAATAACATCATGATTTTACAACTTGTATGATTCAACACAACTTAACATGACATCATTATCATATAACATAAGTATTTCAACATATGTGATAATATGAGATCTACAACATATATAAGATTTACAACATAGCATATCATAATTTGCAACATAGCATGATATGATTTACAACATAGCATAGCATGATTTACAACATGGCATAACATGATTTATAACATAGCATAGCATGATTAATCACATATGACATAGCATAGGATTATTTACAACATAATCACTACAACATATATATGATAACATAATAGCATAACAAGAGATCCACAACATAATTTACAAATACATAACAATTCATATCACTTTCTTGTGATCCATTCATAACTTAATCAAATTATTTTATAATAATATTGTGAGATTCATCATACTCACATTTTTAAAGAAGAGAAATAGAAAGAGAGAGAGTTGTTGATTTGATTTGAGTAGATTTAGTTTGTAGATTAGGCCTTATCCTTCTTCTTTAGTTTGTGACGGCTACGCTAAACTCCATGGCAACGGCATGTCGGTAGCTCTCCAATTTTTCACGTGATTTAGGGTTAGAGTCTACCCACTTATTTATAGATGTTAGGATGCATTTAGGCCATTAGATTTACCCTAGAATAGATTAGAGCCATTAGATTTCGTCCAGCCCTCAAAACACAGCCCGAAAACCCAACCAGATGCACCCAGGTCACCTGGGCTCGACCAGGGAGGTCGACACCCAGGTCGACTCTAGTGTTGACCTGGCCCCCCCAGGTCGACTCCCAAGTCGACCCCCAGGTCGACCTGGTCTGGGCGGGAGTTTTCCCGCCTGCCTCCATTTCTGTGTTTTTGAAATCTGTTTTAAAATTTGAATTTTTCGTGAAACTTCTCGAGGCCATATCTCGGTCATACGAACTCCGATTTACAAAATTTCGGACTCTATTTCGCGTATTTTTCCGAGACGAACACAATGGCGCAGCCCGTTTCCCAATATTCTTATATTTGAAATTAATTATTCTTTCATTTGTGAATATTAGTATTAACTGATTTACGGGGTGTTACACTCCGGGCGGGTTGTTACATTTAATGTGGTCTGTAACACATTTGAAATGACCCGAACTCGACCTTACGGGAAAGCCTGGATTAAGTTGAGAACACAACAAATCAGAACGCAAACAGAAGAACATTTCATTGCTTATTACAACAATTTACATCATATTACAAGAAAATAACAGAGTATGAACAAATATTACATATTGGAAAATATCAGAGATTAAAATTACAAAGCAGCGGAAAATCAACACATAACACAACTGTAAGAAATACACGGATGCAGAACGTTCCGAATATAGCTCCAGCTGTAAATCCAGGATCCAGTGAAAATAATATGCAAAACCAAGACTACTAGCTGCCCGTGTGGAAAATAGGGGCACCCAGAGTTTAGGTTAAAAAAATAAACCCCAGGTCAATCATGGGACTGGTGTGAGAACTACAACTGTTATTTAAAACTTTACTTTAAAAATAGAGTAAATCAAGGGACCACGCCATATAACACGGAATGAGTTTCCTCCCAAGAATACCAGTGCATATAACAAACAGCGCAATGCTTTTTGGAAAAATGAAGCTATTATATGACTCAGGTCCCATCACACAATGCAACGCAAGCTAGAGGATGGAGTTTTCCCTTATAATAGCCAAACATGCTTGGTACGGTTAAAACAAATCATTTGATGTTATTATAAGTGTATAGTGTAAAAACAACTTCAAATATAAATGTATCAATCACAGACGACATGGGTACCATATATCATGTCGCCATACTAGGCTCTACAATCAAAACCGAAATGTCACATATTGGAAATTGGATTTCCGTCATGAGTCGAAGCCAGGGATGGCTCCTCACCTATTTGAAACACTATAGCAAATGTCTCAGGATTACACGCTCTGGGCAACCCTGGATGCTTCAGGGCCAGTCCTCTCTTACGTTGGAGGATTAATTATTCCTGAACACACGTTTCCCGGTCCTATTGGACCTATCCATCGGCTCCATGGTAACCGATAAATCTAAGGTGACTCGCAATCCATCATCCACACAGGTAAAAAAATATAAATGCCTGGGCTCCTACCATGACACCACCCATAGCTAGAAAGAAACTTCGTGCACTCCCTGCAGTCTGATCCCGTTTTTGACTCATACCGAGGTGTGAGGCTCGCGAATTAACGCTATACACAAAGATATGCTATTTAAAGTCGTGCTTTGATCATCAACCACAAGACTCTGCTTTTCAACATAAGCCTTTATCATTTACATATCAACATGTCACACTAACAATTTATGCCATGCAACTAATGTTTATCAATATATAACCTCTAAGCTCGTACGTCTTAGAGAAGGGTGTTAAGAAAGAGAATAAATTCTCTTCCACCAAATAGATATATATTTAATGGAGATCAATCAACACAGAATAAAATCCAATGTCAGACACACATCCATTTAATAGTTTGTTTTGGGTCTGAACGAAACCGGAGGCACCTTATTCCTCGTCCCATATGTCCAATACAGGAGAGTGGTCCTCGCATATCCGGTCGATCTCCAAGTACGTCTGGACGATCACCACTTATTACCTTGTCTTGGGTGTACGGCCCAATCAAGACATAAGTAATCATCCAAACGATGTGAAGAACTCCGGTCTTCAACCACCATCTTCATTGTCGACTTATTTTCGAATCGGTTATTCAGAATGGGTGTAAACCCGGCCTTTCCAAAAAACTCATGTATTTTATAAACAAGTGTTATAAAAACACAACATGCGCCTCATTCCAATTCAGAATATTTTTTATTCAGATATTCTTATACTTTGGGAAAGGTTCCCATTAATTTTATCAAAGATGAATTCTTTTAAGTTTATTCTTTAATCTTCCTTTGGATATCAACTCTAAACCAAATTAATGTTTATCAACTAGTCGGGATTAGGAACCTTACCGAAGTAATCATTTGTTTAATTTCCTAATCCAAACCTATTCATTCCATGGACCAAAAGTGGTAATACTCCATATCTAACACCACGGTGTTATTGGTAAATTTAATTACCATTTCACGTTCAAATCTAATTAAATATTTAACTATCGCCTGGAGTAAAACTGTGGTACTCCATTCTCGATCATTTCCCAAATTTGATAATTTTAATTATCACATTCACATTTCAATCTAATTATAGATTTATTAAAACTCCACTTAGTTTTAATCTTCCCAAAAATCAATATTAATGATTATTTAACTTTGGGTAATCAAACATGCCACATTGACAATCTACCCCATACCATAGATCTTTGCCTATATATAACCTCTGAGCTTGTACGTCTCAAAGAAGGGTGTTAAGCAAGAGAATAAATTCTCCTCCACCAAACAGATATATATTTAATAGAGATTAACAAATACAGTTCGAAATACAATGTTAGACATGTAATCCTGTCTTTAACTGGGTTAAAGAACTAATGTCATTTAAAACACAGTTCACGATAAACCCAAAATCACATTCCGTTAATTATGGAATCTTCACAGAAAACAGATCAAAACATAATCGATATCAATTTCCGTATCCGACTAATAATATAAATGGAATAATGGCAATGCCTTTCAAATTCCATACATATTAACAGTCTTCCTCCATAGAAGCTCACTTCGATTATTACCAAATCGAATTCCATTCCGTTCCAATTTATTTTATTAAATTGGAAAACTTTACTTTGGAAAATTCCATTAAATCTTAATAAAATATTTATATATTCCAAATCACATTTCACTGTTAATTTGAGTTAAAGAACAAGTGTTATTTAAAACACCGTTCACAATAAACCCACAATCAACTTTTATTTCAATTCCAGTTAAATGTTAATCAATTGGTAAACTTCTCTAAATCTTAATTAAAAGATCTGTTCTTTTCTCAACTCGGTTTAAGAACAGTGTTAATGAAGACACCATTCACGACAAACCCAAAATACAATTTGATATTAAATACAAGGCTCTGAATAGAAATTATATTGGCTTATATTCAATATCAAATTCAGAAACTGACGGATATCGTATTGGGAATAATGATATCTGTATCTTCCAAATTCCCATAACAATATCCGTATAGCCATAGAATCCAATATCGAAATATTCCAGAGATTATTTCTATTCAAATCCATTCCAATTCATACATTGTAAAATTCTGGTTTGATTAAAACCATTCACAAATCCAATTTATTTATTTAAGCGTTGGATTATCTTTCTAGTTAATAACTAGTTCATTTTGATAAAAATATATTTTTATCTGCACAAATGTGGAATTTTCCATTCAAATTCTTTCCAAATCATTTATTATGATTTTACACAAATTAATAATAATTTTAATAATTTTATCACGTCCTGTACAGTCGGTTTCCAATAAAGGCCACCGAACTGCATCCATAGCGACCTTTTCTAAATTTTATTTGGATATAATTCCAAATCCAACCGTTGGATTTCGAGTCTCTTATATTCGTTGGAAAGCTCGGTTCGATACGAACCCAACGGTTCCGGTTTTAGGAGGATCCGATGGTCGGATCTCTCGTAATGTCAATTCGAAGTTAATGGTCGAAATTCGCGAACGGCCATTGTGCGGCGTGTTCTATTCATGCCATTAAATATATATAATATATATATTATATATATTTCATCAATTTTTATTTAAAAGTTATCTAATAAAACATTTATAAATTTGTTTTAAAATGATTCTAGCTTCATTTTCAATTTTAAATCAAAATTGAATATTCTATATCATTATAATATATAAATGATAATATTTTCAAAATATCAGATTTTGAAATCATTTGCTCATCCGATATTCATTATAAAAATGAATAAAATCGATATAAATATCGTCCGCGTCAAAATGGTGCATAGTTAATCAATACGACATCACATATTTCAATATTTTTGTGTCCATCCAAAATCGGACATCAAAATCATATTTTGATCTTTTACTAAATATTATTTTATAATATTCGTTATTTTAAAATACTCTTTATTCCTGAATTGGAATTAGACACAATCAATTACCATATAATGTTGTTTATATGGATTTTAGACAACACATATATACAACAACCATGATACATAATCAACCATCATCCAAAGTGCCTTACACAACTGCATAAGCATTAAATATACATAATTAACACTTATAAAAGTATGTCAACCAGTCGATTGACATACAACTAAATAATTGGGATTAGTGTACGCCAAATATCATCTCAATACCCATGTGGGGTTTCAACCCACAAATACTGAATATTATTTGTGCACTCGGGCGATGTGTAAAAATTATCGGCCCAATCGATATCACAAAAATAGGCGAGCATAAACAAGTCGTCTGACTTGTAAATGGATGTGTAAACTTAATTTTAACTATCAAAGAATTATTTTATTTATCGCAATAATAAGCTAAAAATAATATTTTCAACTAACTAATTTTTTCTAACACTTTTTGGAAAATTTCGGCAGCATAATGGCACGATACTAGAACCAGAATAAGGTCTAGCCTTATCCCTCGCCTAATACTGGCTCGCACCATACACCAACCAATTTCAACCCAATTCACATTCAAATCAATATCCAAATTCCCACAATACAATCCAAATCAAACAACATGGTTTGTTCAATAAATAGTGTCGGGGGCTTCTAAGCACCGTTTGCATCCTAGTATATATTTAATTGTAAATTAAAAGTTGAGTGAGAAAACGTTCTCACCTTTGGTTTCCACTCCGTCATTCTTTATTTGAACGGTTTGGATTTGGATTTGTTACAGCGCGTTGTGTCCTTCAACGTGTTTCCAACGAGATCTGTTTTCACGCGATTTATATTTAAAATCATATTTTTAACAACGCTATATATATATTTAAAAATCACATTTTTATAACGATATCGTATATATAAAAATCAAATTTTTATCTTGCTATCATATATATAAAAATCGAATTTTTATCTTGCTATTATATATATATATAAAAATCGAATTTTTATATTGCTATTATGTATATATATATATATCTGTTGGCTAGCTTTTTGGCCATGCCACCAAGGTTCACGCATGAGAAAAGAGTATAAGGATTCGTGCCTTTAATCCAGAGAAAACTCGATCGCGGTCATTCGCCAGCCTTCGGATCGCCACACTCCCATCGGATCGCCACGAGCTGGTGCGAGCCGATCCGCCTACCTCATCGCGACTCCATCGGATCGCCCCAAGATGGTGCGAACCGATCCGTCCACCTCGTCGCGACCCGATCCAGTCTAAGCCCAGAAGACGCAACGGTTACCACGAACTGGTCTTCAGCGGTCCGAGATGCATGGATCCGGCGACACCTGTCTACAACTGTCATATTGACCAATTCTTCATCAAGCTTCGATCCGATCCGATATTCTCGGGATTTGCGCCACGTGTAACCGCGATCCGCCTGACAGAATCAGCTATAAATAGCCCAAAGATTGGCATTTTTGGGGATCTTTTGGCAGTTGAGTATAGATTCCACCATTACTGTCGCACCACTATTTCTTATCAGTTTTACTTCGAGATTACTGTAAAAAAATCATAATTGTAAGAGTGAGTTTGAGAGAAATCATTGGTTGTACTAGCATTCAAAGTATAATCAATAGCATATAAAGTGGACGTAGGCTCGTTAATGCCGAACCACTATAAACCTTGTGTGTTATCTGCTTTTTTCTCATTTTTCAGTTATAATTCTCTACAAATCGGAACAATTTGGGTGTTAGAGCCAGATTTTGATCTAACATTTTGGTGCTTTCACTGAGAATTGAACCCAAGATATTGGATTGTTTCTCCGTTGTTTGGATATTCAAGTCCAAAGAAAACAGTCTCGAAACCTCACTGTTCAGGCCTTCGAAGATTTCAACAATACCTGATATCATGGATGGAAAGAAGTCTAGGGAAGTGCGAGCTTCACAGGCAGGTGAAGCTGCGAATGAAGCGATTGAAGAAAGCGTGCATGAACAGGTCAACGAAAAACCCTCGGCTCGCGGAACGGAAACGGCGAACCGAATCGTGGAGGGCGATCCGAACCGAACTATTGAATGGTTGTCACCCGGTCCCATGATAACACCACGAACCTCCCTCCCAATGTTACCACGATCCGATCCCAGGGGGATGCTGCGAGCCGCCGACACCGATCCACCACGATCCGAGATGATGACCGGATTACAACTCGACCTGGAAAGGAGCCTATGGCTCGCTCTTCCCGTCTTGGTCCCTCTGTTCAACTTGGCCCAAGCTCTCTACGCATAAGGGAAAATGTTGATGATTAGTATGACCCTTCTGCTCCAGTTACTGAAAGAGATCTCTCTCGCTTCGTTGAAATGTGGGATAGGCTGTTTGATGAAATAGTTGCTCAAAGGCAGGAAAACTCCCTGCTGCGACAGAATTCGACTGCTATGGATAGACGTCTGGATGATCTTGTAAGGCAAAGAACGCCTCCTCCAGTCCGTCCGCTCACCCCAGAATATTCTTCTTCATCGAAAGAATTGCCAAGACCTCCGCGGCGACCATATGAGCGGGCAGAAAACATGGAGCAGCTCTGATTTGGAACCTTGCCGTCACGGGAGGAAGAGACACTAGGTGAGGGACCCTCAAACTACAACTTGAATAATCACGCTGCAACTCCTAGAGCTCGAGTTGTGAATAATCCTGTTGAGAATAGACCACCTCAGCTCCTCCGCCATGCAAATGCTCATAGTAACAGGGGGCAGCGAAGCCCAATCCAAGCTTCGGACTTCGTGGATGTTCCTAGAAGAGAGATCATAGAATTCCACCGAGCTAGAATCACTGACCCCGAGCCTCCGATGACCAGTGCAAATGTTGCGGCTATGGTCCATCAAATCATGGCAGATAGCCGTGGACAAAGGAATGAAGACTGGGGGATTGATCGCAGCCACACCCCTTTTACCTATAACATTCTAGATGTAACATTCCCTAGGAGCTTTAACATGCCTCAAATGAACCGTTACGCGGGTAGATCTGATCCAATCCAACATCTAACGAGATATTCTTGGTCAATGACCGCAGCCGCAGCCTCCGATGCTGTAAAGTGCAAGGCATTCCCTATATTCCTGGAGGATGTAGCGTTATTATGGTTTACTCGCTTACCAGCAAGATCAATTTCCAGTTTCGGGGAATTGAGTGAAAAGTTCGTAGAATAGTTCTGTATCTACGCTCAAAGATCGAAAAATGTGATTGACCTGTTCCTTGTCAAACAACGACCAGGTGAGAGTTTGAGGGGGTATCTGGATCGTTTCAACCTAGCCGCCATCGAAGTGAAGGATCCTCATGAGCCGACCATTGTGGCAGCCCTAATTGATGGGGTAGATAAAGATACTGAATTTGGGAGATACCTGGCCGGTAAACCACCTCATACTAGAGAATTGTTTTACGAGAAAGCAAACGTACGCATACGTCAGGAGGAGGTATATGCTAACTGAGAGATGAAAAAGGCAAATAAGGAGGAAATCCAAAGTAATGTCACCATCAAGCAAACCGGAGACAGCACGGGAAAGGTTGAAGTCAACGTTGGAAACCGAAACCAGGGTGGCGACCGCCAGTCTGGAAACAATGGTAACAACAGTAATGGCAATAATCGGAAGAGAAATCGAGGGAACGATTCCCAGAGAAGGACCCGTCCCAGGTTATTCGAAAATTATACGCCAATAAATGATACTTTGGAGAATATATTCGTCAACTCGTACAACGTTCTCCAACATAAAAGGCCTCCTCCAAGAGATTCAACGGAGAAAGAACGTGAGACAGAGAAGTTTTGTCTCTTCCATCAGACTCATGGCCACTCTACAAATGAATGCCGTCATCTGAGAGACGTAGTTGAGAGGCTGCTCCAAGAAGGGAAGTTGGATGAGTACCAAGTGACTCCTAGAGACAGGGGGCAAGCTATTCAGACTCCGAATCAAAACCAGAATCAACCTACCGCCAGGCAAACTGCCCAACAAAAAGGAAAGGATCTTGTTATTAATACCATAATCGGAGGGCTTCACCTAACCGGGCATAGTTTCAGGGCGATGGACCAGTACGTAAACGCAGCAAAGCATCATCTCGAGGCAGAAGATTGCAGCAACCCTGAAGACAATGTCCCGGTAAAACAACAAAAGATGATGTCGGACGACGTCATTTTCCGCAACCGGGAGAGTATTGGAGTCCACGCTCCGACAGAAGATCCATTTGTAATCACAGTTCCTATTGGCCCGGCCATTGTCCATAAAGTTTTAGTGGATAACGGGAGTTCAGTCAACATTCTATTCAAAAAGACGTTCGATCTAATGAACCTTGAAGTGAAAGATTCAAAGCCGTGTGAAGGATGGATCCGTGGATTTAATGGGGCATCAACTACTCCAATGGGATATGTAGAACTGCCAGTGACACTTGGGGAAGGAGAACGCAGAGAGTGAGAATTCCTCCCTTCGTAGTTTTGGATATTAAATCACCTTATAATGCCTTCTTGGGCCGACCGGCCCTAGCAAAGTTTAGAGCTTGTATAGCCCCCTGGTGCTTGTTATTGAAGTTTCCTACAGAAGCTGGTGTTGGCATAGTCAGAGGAGATCAGGTTGCTGCACGTGTATGTTACATTACAGAGCTAAAGCTACTCCGTAAAGGAAAAGATATTGAGATTAAAGACGCTTCTGCCCCCACGAGGGAGGAGACGTCATAGCAATTAAAGAGAATCACTATAGGTGAGTCGCCCAGAGAACGGCCCGAGGATATAGATCCCAGAGAGGACGAAGAGACTGGAGGCAGAAAGGCGGCTCCCAACGAAATGACTGTGGATGTATCAATCGATGATAGCAACCCAGAGAAGGTCCTGATGTTTGGATCCCAGTTGGATCCAGTTCGAGCTAAAGAACCGACGGATTTCCTGAAAGATAACTTGGATGTATTTGCTTGGACCCACGCGGATATGTGTGGGATATCTCCATCAATCATGAGCCATTCGTTGAACATTAACCCAAAGCCCCCCCTGTAAAACAAAAAAGCCGAATGCTAGGCCCAGAGAGGTCTGCAGCCTTAAAAGAAGAAGTTGAAAAGTTAAGGATTAACGGATTCATCAGAGATTCAACCTACCCAGATTGGATTCAAATCCAGTTTTGGTAAAGAAAGCCAATGGAAAGTGGCGTACGTGTATTGATTTTCGGATTTGAATAAAGCTTGCCAAAAGATAGCTTTCCGTTACCCAGAATTGATCAATTGGTAGATTCAACGGCAGGTCATGAGCTTCTCTCTTTCATGGATGCTTATTCAGGATATAACCAGATTCCTATGCATGTTCCAGATCAAGAACACACTAGCTTCATTACTGATCTGGGATTACACTGCTACGTGGTAATGCCTTTTGGTTTGAAGAACGCAGGTGCTACATATCAACGGTTAGTGAACAGAATGTTCTATAACCAGATTGGGAAAACGATGGAGGTGTATGTAGACGACATGTTGGTTAAGTCCAGACAATCGTCCGATCACACTACAAACTTGGCAGAGATGTTTGGCATTCTTCGAAAGTATGGGATGAAACTCAACCCAACAAAATGCTCATTTGGAGTTGCATCCGGGAAATTCTTGGGATTCATTGTCAGCTCGCGCGGGATTGAAATTAATCCAGAACAGATTGCAGCCATCAGAGACATTCAGGAGCCTAGACAAATCAAAGATGTGCAGAGCCTTGTGGGGAAAGTAGCGGCATTAAGCAGATTCATCTCTAGAGCGACAGGCAAATGCATCCCGTTCTTTGAATTGATAAAGTGAGGAAAACGCAACTTTAAGTGGACTCCTGATTGCATTGAAGCATTTGCTGAATCATCTGGAGAGACCTCCGATACTGTCTAAGCCGGTGGATCACAAGGATTTATTCGTGTACTTAGCAGTGTCATCCCACGCGATCAGTTCAGCATTAGTGAGAGAAGAAGACAAGATTCAAAGGCCAGTGTACTACGTGAGTAAAAAATTGGCGGTAGCTAAACGCAATTATCCGAGGATCGAAATGCTGGCGTACAGTTTATTGATTGCATCTAGGAAACTCCGACATTATTTCCAAGCTCATCTTATTACTGTGTACACAGATCATCCGCTCAAGCAAGTTCTACAGAGACCAGAAGCTTCTGGAAGGTTGCTTAAGTGGAACATTGAACTGAGTCAATTTGATTTAAATTTTCAGCCCCGACGATCAATACGGGGGCAAGTGCTGGCAGATTTCATAGCAGAATTTACTGCCTCGGAGGACGACATGGTAAACGAAGAGGCTAACCCCCCAAAGTTACTTCTCGATCCCAGTGCATGGAGATTGTATATTGATGGCGCTAGGAATGATAAACGATCTGGTGCCGGAGTGGTGTTTGAAACTCCTGAGAAAAGACTGATATCTTATGCTATCCGGCTGGAATTTCACGCCACTAACAACGACACCGAATATGAAGCCCTGATAGTCGGGTTAAGGATCACAAAAGAATTAAAGATCGCGAAGCTGGACATATTTTGTGACTCCAAGTTGGTTGTAAATCAGGTTTCTGGAAAATTTCGAGCCAAGAGTCCAAGATTGATTTCGTATTTGGAAAAAGTAAAAGAGTTGCTGGTAGGTTTTGATCACTACAGTATCTCTCATATTCCGCGGTCAGAGAACCAACAGGCAGATAAATTAGCCAAGATGGCTAGTTCCGACGATCCTGAAGAGATCAGACTAGCCCCAGTTGAAGTGCTTCAGTTCCCTAGTATAGATCAGATGGAAATTGATCCGGCACTAGAAACCGAGCCAGAAAGGGAATCATGGATGACCCCGCTAAAGAATTTTCTAATGAATGGAACACTTCCGACCAAGAAGAGCGAGAGGCGTTAAGTAATTCATAAACTACCCGGTATGTTCTACAGGACGGAATCCTGTATAGACAAGGATTTTCGATGCCTCTCCTTCGGTGTATAGCTCATGACGACATCAAACGTGTATTGCAGGAAGTGCATGAGGGTGAATGTGGCAATCACACAGGAGGACAAGCTCTGGCAAAAAAGGTGTTGCGGTATGGTTATTTCTGGCCTACCATAAACAAAGACGCAACAAAGTACGCGCGACGTTGCGATGCTTGCCAAAGATTTTCGAGGATTTCCAGGGCACCTCCTGGTCAGTTAAAAACGATGACAAGTCCATGGCCTTTCGCTATGTGGGGAATTGATATCATTGGAACCCTCCCTATAGAAAAAGGCGGAGCAAAGTTCGCCATTGTAGCCATAGACTACTTCACCAAGTGGGTTGAGGCCGAACCGTTGATTGCAATTACAACCAAGCGAGTGATCAGTTTCGTTGTTAAGAACATTATTTGCCGGTTCGGGATTCCGAAGATCGTCATAACTAACAATGGAACCCAGTTTGACAGCAGCGAATTCAGGAACTTCTGCCAGAAATACCACATTGAGAAACGATACACCTCTGTGGCGCATCCGCAGTCGAACGGACAGATCGAAGCAGCAAATAAAGTGATTAAGTCCATTATCAAAAGAAGATTGAAGCGGGCCAAAGCTATGTGGGTCGATGAATTACCCTTGGCATTATGGGCCTATAGGACGACATATAAATCAGCAACTGGCCATACCCCCTTCTCCCTTGCTTTTGGAGCAGAAGCGGTCATCCCAGTTGAGCTAAAAGTACCGTCTCACCGAGTTACTTATTATGATCCAATGACTAATAACGAGTTGCTCCTCGAATCCCTAGATTCAATAGAAGAGAAGAGGGATGAAGCAGACTTGCGTGCCTTGAGACACAAGCAACAGGTTGCCCGATACTACAATAAAAAGGTTCGAGCCCGAACCTTTGAACCCGGAGACTTGGTTCTGAAGCGTGTCTTTCCGCCCCCGACTTATATGGGTGCGAAGTGGGAAGGACCGTACTCCATTCTACGAAAGCTTGATAATGGAACCTTCAAGCTAGCTACAGTGGATGGAGAGGAAATCCCCAGAGTGTGGAATGCCCAACATTTGCGGCCTTATCTGACATAAAGATGTCGAATTTATTCTTTTGTTTCATAGGACCATGTAAAAGGCACAACTTGCCTAGAATAGTCCTATTTTTTAAGCAAAATGTTATAAAGTGGACGTAGGTTACGATTTGACCGAACCACTTATTTTTTAAGCAAAATGTTATAAAGCAAAATGTTATAATTTTAGTTTGGTTGTAACTAAGTGACTAGTGACTAAATATGAAGAGTTTATTGACTGCAGGTACACGGTGATGCAAAAGAAATAAACTTTCATCCATAAGCTGCAAACCTACAAGATAAAGAGGAACCTAAACAAAAGTGAGGGCCATTCTCATATTAACATTTCATGGCCAGTGGAAAGCCTAAAAAATCCTAAGCACAAAATATGAACTGATATCTGCCTCCTACTTATGCCGGGGAGAGGAGACTATGTAGACTTCTTACTCTTTTTCTGCTTCCCTGACGCCTCCTTGTCAACATCCGAACGAACACCTTTTTTCCTCCTCCTCTTATCAACAAGAGGCTCCGGTGTAGAACTAGAGGACTGAGAGGCTAGTTGTGAAGTTATCGATCGGGAGGAAAATCTTACGACCAACCCAGTTTTGGGGTCGATCTCAGAAATAGGGGCACATATACTGGATCCTGTCCCCCTTTCATAAGGAGCAACTGCTCCTCCCCTTCGGCCTGTTGTTTATCTAAGATTTCCTCATCACCTCCTCTGCTCTCTTTGGTAATGGCGACTTCCTCTTCATCACCGTCGTGACGCCCATCCATGTCTCTCAAAGCCTCGATAGTTTCAGCATCTGGGGGGACATCAGCACCAACGCCTGGCAGGATGTCAATTTTCTCTGCCCCTGCCTTCTTTTCAGCATCCTTATCAATCGGCCCGCTACCTGTATCATGAGAAATAAATGTTATTTTGGGAGAGAATGCGGTTTGCTCAGTTGATTGTCTGACAAAGCGACGACAAGTGACAATTGCTTTGGCAAGTTGCAGAGAAAATATAGAGATACCTTCCGCCGATCCTCCATCCAAGCTAGCAGCAGAACCCCCGACAGCTGGAGGAGTTGGACCCAGAGGAATCAATGGATAATCTGGATTGTATTCCTCAATTTCGGAAGCCTTGGGCTCTACGGCTGAGCTCGGGCCTTCTTCCATTTTTTCTTTGCCATTCGCCTGAGTTTTCTCTTTTTCAATTTCTTCTTGGAGCAGGCGTCTGCCTTTCTCTAAATCCTCAGGCTCATTATCCCTCAGAATGGTCCGCATCAACTCATTCTCATCAATCTCGTCAACTCCTAATCGCTGTTTCTCGCTCTCAACGATTGCATCCCATATGTTGGCTAGAGTGACATGATAGTCTGGGATCGAGGAGATGTTACGGTCTTGATGACCTGACCAAGGAAGTCGAATAACATTTCTTCAAATCCTTCGATCTCCTTCTCTCTCTCAAGGAGCTTTTCATTAGAAACAGTGGACATTTCAATGGCACTCTCCACATTATTTTCAGCAAGAATAGCGCGCTTCTCTGCACGCGTGAGTTGATCATTCAGAATCACCTTCTCCTTTTTGGCCAGAGCTAAGGTATCTTTCAAACTTGCCTTTTCTTTCTCCCAAGCAGCTCTTTCGGCCTCGAAGTGATCCTGTGTTGTTTTCAGTTCGGAGTTGGCCATCCTGAGATCTTCCACCTCTTGCTTCAATAACGCTCGCTCTTTGCTATTAGAATCAAGCTCATTATGGAAACGTTTCCTGGCCTCCTCCAGCTCTGTTTTGTAATCTTTAGCGTCTCGTTGAGCCAAGGCAAGCAGAGATTGTGCATCCACTAAGTCCTTCTCCATTTTTGCCCTGGCCATTTCATTGTTATCTATCTTCACTTTGGATCTATGTGCTTCCACCTCAAGCGTTCGGATGACCTCTGAAAGATTAACAGCATGTTTCTTCATCGCCTCATACTGCTTGGCTACATGGAGAATGTGCCCGATGACTTCAGTATCCCAGTTCCTAGGGACTGGTTCCAAGGCTGGAACAAACATCATCCTTTCGAAGAAGATATCGGGGAATTGTTGTCGCAACTTTTCCAGCTTAGCCTGAGTCTTAGGACCATGGATGTAATCTCGTGACCCGGGGGCAATCAAACCTTGTTGGCTAGAAGGGACAATGTCAATTTTCTCCTTCTCAGAATCCTTGATTGGATCCTTGCTTTTATCCTTGGGCTCATAGTGTCTTTTTGATGACCTGCTGTGAGAGGGTGCACTCTTCGGAGGGGTTAAGTCTTTGGAAAGTTGTTTTCCCCCTATAGGTGGCACCGAATGACTGGGAAGCTTGCCAGAGGTTGGTTTTGATGGAGACCTGGATTATGAAGAAGTAAGCTTGTGAGAAAGGCCGCGAGCACGCTCAGGATTTGGATGAAGGTTGGGTGTACCTTCACAGAGAGAGCGATAGGAATAAGATCGCCTGCGAGACATTTTTCCTGCAAAAGAAACAAGAGCATATTAAGACCTTGAATACTGTTGATATAAAAGTGTGGGGTTATGCAGTGCATGTGATTTGTGCATCCCATATGATTCCCCTTAACAGACCAAGGCCCGAAGTCAGGCTCATCTGAGTGGTTTCTCGTTCTCCAACTGGAACAGTTGTTTCCTCAGAAACAGGGGAAAATGGCTCCTCTTCGAGGTCTCTCTGTGTATATACATCATCAGGCAAAGGAATTTTGCTCAGCTCTTTAAATAGCTGCTCTTCTGTGAAATCATCGGGAGCAGCAGGTTCAACCGGAAGAGAGGTCCTTGAGGGGAAACCCCCCGGAGAAACTAGGATTTCCTTAGACTTATCACCACGGGCCTCATCTCCTCTATATATGTTTAGGTCTTCGTCGTCCTGGATGACTATCGGCGAAGGACTCTTACGAAATTTAATTGTTTCTGCTGCCCGTGACGTTCCTCCCTCTGTCGGGGGGCACGTATTTGTAGTGTTTGCCGCCTGCACCAAGTCCAAACCTTATATCCAGAAGGCGGTGCTTGTGAAGGTTCTCGTCAGTAATGCATTTCTTAATCTTTAGAAAATCAGATTTGCTTTGCAGAAGAAGAGACAGTCGATTATTGTATACCGAGTATTCCGTCTTGGGAAAGGCGTGATCTGCTTAGAAAAGAAAAAAGGGCAAGTTAATGCTTCGAGTTCTTAAATAAGTTATTCAGTCAAAAGTTTAAAGTTTACTTGATTTAAGCCATCTCCTTGAACACCCAGCCTGTCTCTTTATATAGAACCAATCGGCCTTGGGATCCCCTATGTTGCTATATCCGTCAGACAAAACCTTCCTATTTTCTACCGATTCGAAAAAAGAGAAATTTGGGGTTGCCGAGGAGCGATGCTTGAAAAGATAAAAGAATTTCAAATCTTTAAATGTGAGCTCGGTATGCAGGATTTCCACATATGCGATATATAGAGTGTATAGAGCTGCGTAGGCATTGGGATGAAGCTGCATTGGAGCAATACCCAATTGTTTTAGCGTCTCAATGACGATTGGAGGAAACAGAGGAATAGCTCCTACCCAGCACATGAGTCGGCTGACTTTCATATACCCCTCAGGAGCCAAATGAGGTCTATCTTCACTGCCGGGTGTCCTCACATCATCCCAGGGGATCCCATGTCTCAAGCAAATTCTCTTAAGCTTTATGTCATCAAGTTTGGAAGCTAAAGAGTCTGTGAATTTCTCTATTTCTATTGCACCAGGAATTTTGTCGGGAGCTCGGCCGTCCACCTCTGACTCTTCATCCAGCGAGGTACTCTCAGACGGATTCGATTCTGTTTCTGCCTCATATTCGGATCCAGAATCCGCACCCTCTAGATTAGTTGGAAGAACCGCGGGGTTGAGATGCTCATACACCTCGGGATCCATCTCTGTGTCAGATCTTGAAGGGGAACGATTATCCGACATTACTGTTTTGGCGAGTAAACATGAGAAATAAGAATATAATTACCCGTCCCCCCTGTGTGTGTGAGTGCAAGTGTGTGCCTGTGCATGTCTTAAAGAAAAAGCATAAAGGTTATCAAGATCATCGAAGTATTAGTCATCATATGCGGTCAAGTTATGCTTCTGTCTAGTCCGGGAAGTCCGTTTCCAAGGTTCTAGCCTAACAGTCCATTGATGTACCGGCGTTAAGTTAGATTGCTTATTTTTACAAGTTTGTTGGGTCGTTCGCCATCTGGATCGTGATACATCTCCGGATAGTGTGTGGTGGCATTCGGATCGCGGCGTGAATCTGGATCGTGAAGCGAGTATGGATCCGCAGCGGGGGTGCTAGCCCATGAGAGTGTTCCGGATCGGGTCGCTATGAGCTCATCGCGATCCGTATCCTCGTTACATCTCCACGATCCGCACCCTTTCTTAGAGCACGACCCGATCCGATGCCAGACTCTACACCATAACTTCCTCTCTGACCCTTGCATCACCACGAACCGATGCCCCGATCCGACTGCCAACCAAATCCCATCGTCTCGCCTCACTCACGATCCAATTC
The DNA here is from genome assembly GCA_030737875.1 of Allium sativum. Taxonomy (NCBI): domain Eukaryota; kingdom Viridiplantae; phylum Streptophyta; class Magnoliopsida; order Asparagales; family Amaryllidaceae; genus Allium; species Allium sativum. The sequence continues at coordinate 731,707,175 of CM060912.1, read as the reverse complement.
GACCTTCTCCTTTTTTCTCCTTCCTCTTCCCGGCCTCACCTCCAAGCTCGAACGACGAGATTCATGGCGTCTCCCTAGCCTCCAACACCTCAAAAACCACCGAATTCCGCCCATTCCTTCCTCAAATCAGTCAAAAAAACTCAGAAATCACGAGAGCGAAAGCTTTTAACATAATTACCTTTCTTAAAGATTGGGAAAGCGAGTGGATTTTTGGAGTTTGAAAAAGAAATTGGGGTTTTCTGTCTCGAGGTCTGGCGGAGCAACAAGGAACGAAGAAGAAAAGGAAGAAGTAAAGAAGGGTGTTCAGTTTATATAGACCGGGAGGCGACCGTTAATCTCCCCTTTTTTGTCTTATTCGGCCCGTGAAAATAGATGGGCCGTGGATCGAAGCCCATCGCGATTCGTGATGAACCCCGCTCCGCCAAAGCCCACCACGTTCCGAAGAGAAAATCCGAGATGAACATTTCACCCCTCGGATCGTGACACGAATATGCGATCCGAGCCGATGTTTCAAAAAAAAAATATAATATATATATATATATATAGAAGTTTACCCGGCAAATTAGAGAATGAGGTCTTCAAAGATTCCAGAAATAAGAACTGCCCAATGAACAAAGAAACGATGGACGAGTTATACTGAGATTTATAGTGGTCAAAGAATGCATCTTTCCTGAGAAACACGGCATTTTAGATAGATGCGACCATTGATTCACACCGTTCGGTGAAAAGATATCTCTGCAATTTCGAAGCATGTTCCATCCTCGATAAATCATACTTCGAGGGGGGAAAATGTTGGCTAGCTTTTTGGCCACGCCACCAAGGTTCACGCATGAGAAAAGAGTATAAGGCTTCGTGCCTTTAATCCAGAGAAAACTCGATCGTGGTCATTCGCCAACCTTCGGATCGCCACACTCCCATCGGATCGCCACGAGCTGGTGCGAGCCGATCCGCCTACCTCATCGCGACTCCATCGGATCGCCCCAAGAAGGTGCGAACCGATCCGTCCACCTCGTCGCAACCCGATCCAGTCTAAGCCCAGAAGACGCAACGGTTACCACGAACTGGTCTTCAGCGGTTCGAGATGCATGGATCCGGCGACACCTGTCTACAACTGTCATATTGACCAATTCTTCATCAAGCTTCGATCCGATCCGATATTCTCGGGATTTGCGCCATGTGTAACCGCGATCCGCCTGACAGAATCAGCTATAAATAGCCCAGAGATTGGCATTTTTCGGGATCTTTTGGTAGTATTGAGTATAGATTCCACCATTACTGTCGCACCACTATTTCTTATCAGTTTTACTTCGAGATTACTGTAAAAAAATCATAATTGTAAGAGTGAGTTTGAGAGAAATCATTGGTTGTACTAGCATTCAAAGTATAATCAATAACATATAAAGTGGACGTAGGCTTGTTAACGCCGAACCACTATAAACCTTGTGTGTTCTCTGCTTTTTTCTCATTTTTCAGTTATAATTCTCTACAAATCGGAACAATTTGGGTGTTAGAGCCAGATTTTGATCTAACAATATCGCATTTTTATAAATTAGTTTTTGCTATAAAAATCAAATTTTTATATCATTAGAAATCATATCTTTATCCAACTAAAAAATTATATTTTTACATGACTAAAAATCGTATTTTTATACAATTAAAAATCATAATTTTTCTCAAAGAATTTAAAATCGGAAAACTTACAGAAAACTTTAGGGTAGCGGAGCTGCTAACTCCTTCGTGGGCACGATTGGCGGAGGTTGCGGTGCGGTGGACGGTGGACGGCCTGAGGCCGATCGACGTCGGATGCTCGCGGTGACTGCGCGATGGGGAGGATTCCTGTTGGACGGGAAGGGGGAGGGCTGGTACGATGTCGACCTGGTGTTGGGTGGAGGAGCTCGTAGTGGCGCATGGGGGAGGGAAAGTGGTTGTGGGTGCGGTGGGGGAAGCGACGAGGGAGGCTGCTGGGGTTTCGCGGTTCGATTGGGGAAGCGGGAAGAAGGAGAAGGCGGGGGAGAGAAAGAGGAAAGGGAGGAGGAAGGAGGAAGAGGGCGACGGTGGATCGAAGGGGGAACGATGGCGATCGTTCGCCATTTCTATTTCGATCGGGGATCTGATGTGGGGAGGGGGGGGGGGGAGGGGCGGGCGGGTTTCGGAATGAAGGAATAAAAGGGAGGGGGTTATACGTAAATAGGATTTATATTATATATTTATTTTATTTTTCCCCAAAAAGGTTGACTTTTAATTCGAACTCCAAACGACACCCAAAGACTGTCGCCCCTAGCAAAATACCCTCATTCCGGACATAATGGGATATGCCCGGTAAGCCAATTCGACTGTTACGATCAGTTTTCGTAAAATTAAAATACAAATTAATATAACATTCAAAATTGATTTCAACGTACATTTTAATTTATCGGGGCCGCATACTGACTCCAAAAATTGCAGAAAAATAAATTTTATTATGTGTTAACGATACGGTCCTAACAAAACAAATTTCGTCGAATTTGGACACCGTTTGAAAAGTGGCCATTTTCTGGTCGATCCAATTTGCAATGTATTTGCAAAACACGTTTTCTTTTTCCACGCTCAAATATTAATTCCAAAAATTATGGAATTTTAAACCTAGCAATAATTTAACATTCCAGATCCAAATTATGGTGGTCGTTTGCAAAATGGCTATTTTAAGGGCTTTGTTATTCTTTAACAATGGAATTTTTTTAATTCTGAACAAATTACAGTTAATTTTCCTTAAAATAAATTTTTAAATTGGTTATGATTTTCCGGTTTGTTACAATATTACAACAAATAATAAAAACATTTTTACAGAAGTAGACTGAATGGCTAACTTGTACTATCAGTTTTTACGGTGGATCGTCCCCCACGAACGGGTTATATAGTAGACCTACCACTGCTACTAATCAAGCTTACAGTATAGGGGCTAATCGTAGTAATTAGACTATTATAAGATTAAGAGCTAGGCCTAGATAGAAAATCTTGATAACATGTCATACTCCACATAGGGAGTGACTACCAAATAACAAACATTTATCCTATTATAATAATAAACTCCTAAAAAAGAACTAAATACATCAAAAGACAATGTTCAAGATGTGAACACTGCATTAAGAGAAAACAATGCATAGCTCCATTGACTTGAGGAGATCACAATCACCTAGCAAACTCTCAGGAAACCACTACCTGCATAATAGACAACAACAACCTAAAGTGACACCACAAATCTCCATAACCTCAAATACACAAACACACCAAAAACACAACATCCAAATACTTAAAACAACAACAGCCTTCAACTCCTAACATCTAAGACGGCACCGAAAACTCGTGCATACGATCGAACACTAAGACAACACCAACCCAGTAAAATATCAAATACAAATCTAGAGTGTAACCAATCAAAAACTCAAAAATGGATCAACAAGCTAGAGAACTGGGCATTGCTGCTCCAAAGCAGAATTGGTATAAGAGAGCAAATACAGAACAACATAAACCATGGGAGAAGGTTAGATAAGTCGCGAAGCGTATCAAAGATCACGATGACCACGCACTGCAAACATATGGATACTTCGGGAAAGTTACATGACTTTGACACCCATACAAATCGATACACTGACAGTAACATGCCAGGCCCACTCAGACAATACACTACACTGGAAAAACAAACAAATCACCTGCCCAACATGACTTCACTAGATCTACAGCTATACATTGGAAAATGCAGGATAGTATAACTCACCAAGCAAAGGATAAAAGGCTCACTTGGAAACCTTGTTTTGTAGCTCTAAGCAGAATACCGGTGAAGGAAGAGAGGTAACGTAGTTGTGAAGCAACTAACATAGGTAACGTCAAGGTGAAAGAAAGAAACTATGAGGGACACCACGCAGTAGGTAGAGAAGGGAAAATTGGAGTGGTTTTAGGCTTAAGGAGGAGTGAATAGGTAGAATGAAAGAGAAACGGGGGATAACGAAGAGGAAGGCACTTAGAACTAACGAGGAAGAGATCTATGATTTAGGGTTCAAAGTTGCACCACGATGATGAAAGCTGGGTGGAAAGGAAGGAGGAGAGGAGAAAGGGATGAATGGACTAAAGAAGAGAGAGGAAACGGGGGGCGTTATAGGAGGATATGACAGCAAAGAAGGGAAGGATTGAATACCCAGTTGCCGTTAACAAGTGGCTTCGAACCCTAGTTAATGAATTTTTTATTTCGACTGTATTTTGTACACCTCTTTCATGCACATTTCCTTGTCACATTAAAAAAACACGTTTACTTACAAATTTATTGATTCATAAAGCTTATCTTATAATTCTTCTTGTTTCAATAAGTCAAAGTGTGTCTCAATCCGTTCTTTATGAAAAACTCTTATACTTGCTTTTCAAAATAAATATGATATTTTCTTTTACTCAAGATCACCTATGCACCACAAATGTTTAATTCATTTATACTCGCGCTTTCTTTTAGCTACTTATATTGCTTAACCTCACAACTTGCTTATGCTCTTTATTAACAAATTTGCATAATTTTCTCAAAAGTATTTAATTGGAACAATCAATATTACAAACCAGTAAGTTTCTAAAAACTATAAACTTTTGAACTAGAAGACTTTTCTAGAAATCCTTTTCTATATATATATTTTTTTAATCTTATTATAAGTTTAATTATGGGGCTATGTACAAAGTGGTTTCTTAACTACCTTTCTCAAATCATTTGCACAAAATTATATTACTTCATCTATACTATTTTCCATACTAGTTCCTTCATGGCTGTCATAACTGAAATACGAGTCTAGCTCCATTTTTGTGCCAAATGCATATAAATAAATTCCTAATTCATTTTCCTCCTAATTCTTTCTCAATTTACAAGGATCGACTGCCCAACCAACTAATTTGAAATTGTGAAGACCCAAAACTTCCCCGGTAAGGAAAGAGCGGATACTTTGAGAACAACACATAAAAGAACGCAAACAGAAGAACATTTCATTGTTAATTACAACAATTCCAACGGATTTCAAGAATATACAGAGTATTAATGAATAATATACATTCGATAAATATCAGAGATCACAATAAATTACATAGCAGCGGAAAATAATACAAAACACAACTGAAGGAGATATACGGATACAAAGCTTTCCGGATATCGTTCCAGCTGTAAACCAGGATCCTGTGAATATAAATCTGCAAAACCAAAACTACTAGCTGCCCATGTCAAAATAAGGGCACCCAGAGTTTAGGTTAAAACAATAAACTCGAGGTCAGTCATGTGACTGGTGTGAACAGTTATTAATCTTTATTTTAAAGTTAGGTAAATCAAGGGACCACGTCGTATAACACGGAACGGGTTTCCTCCCAAGAATACCAGTGCATAAAACAACTGCGCAATGCTAAATAAAGAAAAATGAAGCTATTATAAGACCCAGGTCCCATCACACAATGCAACACAAGCCGGAGGATAAGGTTTTCCCTTATAATAGCCAAAGAACGCTTGATACGCTAAATTTCATCTTTTATTATTACTATAAGTGTATAGTGTCAAAACAATTTCAATCATAAGTATCAATCATTGACGGCATGGGTACCATATATCATGTCGCCAATACTAGGCTCTACAATCAAAACCGCAAATGTCACGTATTGGAAGTTGGGTTTCCATCTGCGAACCAAGGCAAGGCACAATCCTACCATTTCGAGACTGTCTAGCCCGAGCCTCAGGACTCAGCGCAACCGTACCTGTGCAATGTGCAGGGCCAGTCCACCGATGTGGATTAAACTTAAACCCTGAACATGCGTTTCCCCACCCTTTGGGGCGTAAATGAGCCCAATGACTCCATCGGTCCCGGATCGACCGATACAAACGAGGCACCTCGCAATAGCAACAACCACACAGGTGAAAAGTATATAAATATCAGCCAGTTTAAGCACCGACACCATCACTAGCTAGAAAGAAATGCATGCCCTCCCTGCCGTCCTCTCCCGTTTCTGGTTCACAACCGGGGTGTGAGGCTCGCGAATCAACGTTACACAAAGCTATGCCACACAGGCGGTGCTTTTATCATCAACTACAAGACTTTGCTTTTCAACAGAAGCCTTGATCAATTGCCACTTAGGCATGTCACACAGGCAATTCACTCCATGCGATTGATATCCATCAATATATAACCCCTAAGCTCGTACTTCTCAGAGAAGGGCGTTAAGCAAGAGAATAAATTCTCCTCCACCAAGCAGATATATATTTAATAGAAATTGGTCATGCAGAATAAAATCCAATGTCAGACACACAGTCCATTTACTAGTTCGTTCTTGGTTTGAGCGAAACGGAGGCACCTTGTACCTCGCATATCCATCGATCTCCAAGTACGTCTGGACGATCACCAACTGATTCCCTCCTCTTGGGTGTACAGCCCAATCAAGATCATCGGTAATCACCCAAACTGCGTGAAGACCTCCGGTCTTTGACCACCATCTTCATCCTCGACACCACGTCGAATCAGTTATTCAGAATGGGACAAACCCAGTCTTCCTGAATAACTCACGTATATAATAAACAAGTGTTACACAAACACAACATACGCCTCATTCCAATTCAGAATATTCTTTTATTCAAATATTCTTACACTTTGGGAAAGGTTCCCATTAATTTTATCAAAGATAAATTCTTTAAATTTATTCTTTAATCTTCTTTTGAATATCAATCCAAAGTAGTCGGGATTATTGAACCACACCAAAGTAATCATTTATTTTATTTCCCAATCCCTACCTATTCATCCCATGAAGTAAAACTGGTCATACTTCATATCTAACACCACGGTGTTATCGGTAAATTTAATTACCATTTCTCGTTTAAATCTAATTAAAGATTTAACTATCGCCTGGAGCAAAACTGGTGATACTCCATTCTGGACCTTTTCAATCTAATTAAAGATTCATTAAAACCGCACTTGGTTTTAATCTTCCCAAAAATCAATATCAATAATTATTTAACTTGGGAAATCACCTCCTGTCTTTAACAGGGTTAAAGAACCAATGTCATTTAAAATACGGTTCACTATAAACCCAAAATCACATCCCATTAATTATCGGGTTAAAGAACAAGTGTTATTTAAAACACCGTTCACGATAAACCCAAAAATCAATTCAAAATCAATTCCAATTAAATACTATTTAATTGGTACACTTCATTAATTCTAAACAAAAAGATTTAATCTTTTTCTCAACTGGGCTTAAGAACAGTGTTAATGAAGATACCATTCACGACAAACCCAAATCACATTTGATATTAAATACAAGGCTCTGAATAGAAAATATATCGGCTTATATTCAATATCAAATTCTACGACCAACAAATATCGTATTGGAAATAACGATATAAATATATCTTTCAAATCCTCGTAACAATATCTGTATCATCACGAAATCCAACATCGAAATATTCCAAAGACAATTTCGATTCAAATTCATTCCAATTCAATTATTGGAAATTCTAGTTACTTTTAAAACCATTTCAAATCCAATTTATTTATTTCAAAAATAAGTTGATTTTAATTCTAGTTCAAAACTAGTTCATTTCGATAAAAATCTATTTTTATCTTTTCAAGTATGGAGTTTTTCATCCCAATTCCTCACAAATCATTTCTTATGATTATACACAAATTATTACTATTTTTAATAATTTTATCAAGGCCCGTATAGTCGATTTCCATCAACGGCCATCGAACTGCACTTACAGCGACCTTTTCCAAATTTGATTTGGACATAATTCCAAATCCAACCGTTAGATTTCAAATCTCTAATATTCATTAGAAATCTCTTTTCGATACGAACCCAATGGTTCAGGTTTTAGGAGAATCTGACGGTCGGATCTTCCGTAATGTCCACTCGAAGTCAATGGTCGAAATTCACGAACTACCACAGTGTGGCGCGATCTATTCAGGTCATTATATATATATATATTATATATATTTCATCGATTCCCTTTCAAAACATATTTTATAAATCGTTTAAATTTGTTTTCAAAACGATTTCAACTTCCTTTTCAAATTCAAATCAAGATTGAATTTTTCAATATAAATTCGTTTTAATTTCATTTCAAATCGATTTCAATTTAATTCGAATTTCAATTCATTTCAATTTAATTCGAATTTCAATTCATTTCAGTTTAATTCGAATTTCAATTCATTTCAATTTAATTCGAATTTCAATTCATTTCAATTTAATTTGAATTTTGAAATCACCTTCAGTATTCATTGAAAAATGAATAAAATCGATATAAATATCGTTTACGTCAAAATGGCGTCAATCTACTCAACACGGCCTTTATTCAACACATGAATATTTATTCTATTCAACACATGAATTTATTTTCTATTCAACACATGAATATATATTTTCAATTCAACACATGAATTTATTTTCTATTCAACACATGAATATATATTTTCAATTCAACACATGAATTTATTTTCTAATTTGGAATGAGGCCCAATCAATTACCATATAATGTTAATTATATGGATTTTCTACAACACATGTATGTAATAGCAACGATAAATAATCAACCATCATCCAGAGTGCACCACACAACTGCATAAGCATTAAATATAAATAATTAACGCTTACACAGTCTGTCAACCCATCGATTGACATACAACTAAACAATCGGGATTAGTATACATCAAATATCATCCCAATACCCGTGTGGGGTTTCAAATCAACAAACACATATTTTGTTTGTGAGGTTGGGCGATGTGTAAAATTTATCGTCCCAATCAATATCAATCAAATCAGTGTATATAAACAAATCTCCGATTTGTTTATAAATATTTATTTTATATACACGTTAAAAATCATATTTTTTAACTATAAAATATTTTCCACTATAAAATATTTTATTTCATTCACCATCACACAATCAAACAAACAAGTCATCCATGGTCTGTGGACGACGGGTGTCGGGTGCTGCTAAGCACCATCTGCATCCTAGTATATATTTCAAACTAGAAATAAATATAAAAGTGAGGAGTTCTCACCGACTAGCTAATCCAAACACCACGACTCTTCATATGTAGAAATCTTCGTCGTGCTTGCCTTTTGTCACTTTCGTTGCCCGTATTCACTAAATATATAAAAATTATATTTTTATCACTTCATTTCAATAAATAAAAATCATATTTTTATTTCTACTTCATATATATTTCTAACACTTCTTTCTATATAAAAATTATATTTTTACATTCCTACTTCATATATAAAGATCAAATTTTTATATCATAGCTATAAAAATAACATTTTTATTTCAACATATATATAATAAAAATCATATTTTTGTTTCGCTACATACATAAAGATCAAATTTTTACTAACTATAAAATATAAAAATCGTATTTTTATTCTTCCTATACTATAAAAATCATATTTTTATTATCTCTACTATATAAAAATCCTATCTTTTCAAATAAACAAAACCAAATCTTTAATATTTCACTTCATATAAAGATTCAACCTTTCTTCCCTAATATCTTATATAAAAATCCAACTTTTCTACATCAAAAATCTATTCTTTTTTTTTCAAAAATCTAATACTTTCTATGATAAAAGTCTAATTTATTCTAAAAAGAGAAATCTAACCCTTTTCTTCAATAATAAAAAAATCTATTCTTTCTTGAATTAAAAACTGAAATAAAACAAGATTTTATCTCTACATTAACTACATAAAAGAAAAGAAAATAAATAAATGAATAAAATACTTACATCGCATTTTTTTTAAAAGAAGGGGGAAAGGTTTCATCGTCGGGCACTGCAGGGGGGAAGGGGTCAGAGCGCCGTCGTCGGTGGCTGCGTCGGTTCTGGGGGGGCTTCGACGAGGTCTGTTGCGCGGAAGAAAGGGGGTTCTCGATCGATGGAGGGGGCTTGAGGTGGAGGAGGGCGGTGGTGGAAGGGGGGTCGGCGCGATGGAGGGGGGGCTTGAGGTGGAGGAGGGCGGCGATGGAAGGGGGTCGGCGCGATTCTTCCTAGGGTTTTTTTTCTTTTTGTTTTTCTGATATGAGCGTTGACTTCAACGAAGAGGGGGGTGTTATTATAATTATTTTATTTTATTTTAGATCTTAAAAGTTACTTTTTATTTCAAACTCGGAATCGAACCCACTGACAGTCGTTCATAGCTAATTACCCCCATTTCGAACACAACGGGATATGTATCGCAGGCTGATTCGATCGTTTCGATCAGTTTCCGTTAAAATCAAAATATAACTCTATATATTGAATTTGAATGCACATTTCAATTTACCGGGGTCACATACGGACTTTAAAAATTCCCGAAAAATATTTTCTAGCTTCGTATTGACGATATGGTCTTAACAAAACTAATTTCGTCAAATTTTGAGACTGTTTGAAAAATGGCCATTTTCCAGTCGAATAAAATCAACTGAAACTGGTCAAACGCGTTTTCCTTTGCCACGCTCACACATTGGTTCAGAAAATTACGAATTTTGAAACCTAGCAATAACTTGACATCACGGATCCAACAAAAGTGGTTTCGTCGAAAACCGAGGTCGTTTGCAAAATTTCCATTTTTAAGGGCCCGAAATCCATAACGACTATTCTGAATTTTCAACTGGGCATATCTTTTGATTCCCGCTATGAAATTTTGATTTTTTGGATTCGTTGGAAAGATATTCTCCATTAGATTCAAATATTTTTGGTTTCACTAAAATCTGATTTATTTTGCACCCGGTACATTCATTTGAAATTTGAAATCGAATTATCGAACTACCACGCCATTTTCAATTCCTTTTGTATATATAAATAAATATTTATATTCTAACGACGACGTATATAAATATATACATTCTAATTCCTTTCAAAATAAATTTCTCGTCGTCATTATTTAAAATAATTCATTTTAAATATTCAAAATTCTTCAAAATTGCCAAAATAAAAATTTTAAATTGGCTCAGATTTCCGGGTTATTACAATCTCCCCCACTTAAAACTTTTTGTCCTCGAAAAGGAACGAAGCAGAAAGTTGTTTAAATAATCAACTCAACTTTCACTATTTTCATTATGGCTTAAGTTCTTCAACTTTTCAGTTTCTAAGAACTTTTCAAATTTATCAAAAATTTGGCTAACACCCTAAATTTTCGAAAAATTTCACCATAACCTGCCCAGCACCGGGGACTTCGGGATATTTCATATAGCCTCCCATGGCCTTCTTCAATCCAAAAGAAAAAGAAAAAGCCAAGCAGCTAGCCAATCGGCTCATAAAATCATCATCACCCAAACAAAACAGTAAATTATGGTAAACATGTACCTATTTGTCGGGCAAACAATTTTATTCTTCTGCTCTAGCCTCCCTGCTATGACCTGTTCAATGTAAGTACATGTATATGCATGCAAATGCGATAAATTTTCAATACAGTTCACTATTTGGTCAATTTGGCTAAAGATTCAACATTTAATTAATCAAACAATAATCAAACAACACAACCATCAATTAATTAGTTGGTTATCATTTCAAACTCATAATTTTGATATATAGTCAAAAATCACATTTTCGATGCCAAATCACAACAATAAGACCTATCAAATTGTGTTCTCACACCAGTCAATTGGAAATATATAGAAATCTCACTTTCGAAACTCGAACACAAATACTGATGATGCTATAGTAATCATCAGGATCATCTGTGGGCGACTACAGTGTGATCCTATATCTATCCAGCATATTAAAATTTCAAATACACGCGGATCAGACGTATACGTAAAATCTTTATATACCATCCATATCAATACAAATAAATATTCAAATACGAATAATTGAATTAATTTTTCAAAACAAAATTTGTTTCATTTTAAAAATATACTCTTATCACTCGTTCTAGGATACCACTGATCCTATCTCTAACGAGTCATTCCCATTGGATATTACTAATCCAATTTCTGATGAATTCTTTCATTTGGTTCTAATATGCCTTGTTCTTCGAGCTCTGTAAACCAAAGCTCTGATACCACTGTGAAGACCCAAAACTTCCCCGATAAGGAAAGAGCGGATACTTTGAGAACAACACAAAAAAGAACGCAGACAGAAGGACATTTCATTGTTAATTACAACAATTCCATCTGATTACAAGAATATACAGAGTATTAATGAATAAAATACATTCGATAAATATCAGAGATTACAATAAATTACATAGCAGTGGGAAATAATAAAAAACACAACTGAAGGAGATATACGGATATAAAGCTTTCCGGATATCGTTCCAGCTGTAAACCAGGTTCCTGTGAATATAGATCTGCAAAACCAAAACTACTAGCTGCCCATGTCAAAATAAGGGCACCCAGAGTTTAGGTTAAAACAATAAACTCCAGGCCAGTCATGTGACTGGTGTGAGAACTAAAACAGTTATTAATCTTTATTTTAAAGTTAGGTAAATCAAGGGACCACGCCGTATAACACGGAACGGGTTTCCTCCCAAGAATACCAGTGCATAAAACAACTGCGCAATGCTAAATAAAGAACAATGAAGCTATTATAAGACCCAGGTCCCATCACACAATGCAACACTAGCCGGAGGATAGGGTTTTACCTTATAATAGCCTAAGAACGCTTGATACGCTAAATTTCATCTTTTATTATTACTACAAGTGTATAGTGTCAAAACAATTTCAATCATAAGTATCAATCATAGATGGCATGGGTACCATATATCATGTTGCCAATACTAGGCTCTACAATCAAAACCGCAAATGTCACGTATTGGAAGTTGGGTTTCCATCTGCGAACCAAGGCAAGGCGCAATCCTACCGTTTCGAGACTGTCTAGCCCGAGCCTCAGGACTCAGCCGCAACCGTACCTAGGCAACGTGCAGGGCCAATCCACCGATGTGGATTAAACTTTAACCCTGAACATGTGTTTCCCCGCCCTTTGGGGCGTAAATGAGCCCAATGACTCTATCGGTCCCGGATCGGCCAATATATCCAAGGCGCCTCGCAACGACAATAACCACACAGGTGAAAAGTATATAAATGTCAGCCAGTTTAAGCATTGACACCACCACTAGCTAGAAAGAAATGCATGCCCTCCTTGCCGTCCTCTCCCATTTCTTGTTCACAACCGGGGTGCGAGGATCGCGAATCAACGTTACACAAAGCTATGCTACACAGGCGGTGCTTTGATCATCAACCACAAGACTTTGCTTTTCAATAGAAGCCTTGATCAATTGCCACTTAGGCATGCCACACATGCAATTCACTCCATGCGATTGATATCCATCAATATATAACCCCTGAGCTCGTACGTCTCAGAGAAGGGCGTTAAGCAAGAGAATAAATTCTCCGCCACCAAACAGATATATATTTAATAGAAATCAATCACACAGAATAAAATCCAATGTCAGACACATAGTCCATTTACAAGTTCGTTCTGGATCTGAACGAAACCGGAGGCACCTTGTACATCGCATATCCATCGATCTCCAAGTACGTCTGGACGATCACCAACTGATTCCCTCCTCTTTGGTGTACAACCCAATCAAGATCATCAGTAATCACCCAAACGGCGTGAAGACCTCCGGTCTTCGACCACCATCTTCATCCTCGACACCACGTCGAATCAGTTATTCAGAATGGGATAAACCCAGTCTTTCTGAATAACTCGCGTATATAATAAACAAGTGTTACACAAACACAACATACGCCTCATTCCAATTCAGAATATTCTTTTATTCAAATATTCTTACACTTTGGGAAAGGTTCCCATTAATTTTATCTAAGATAAATTCTTTAATCTTCTTTTGAATATCAATCCAAACTAGTCGGGATTAGCGAACCACACCAAAGTAATCATTTATTTTATTTCCCAATCCCAGCCTATTCATCCCATGTAGTAAAAATCGTCAAACTTCATATCTAACACTACGGTGTTATCGGTAAATTTAATTACCATTTCACGTTCAAATCTAATTAAAGATTTAACTATTGCCTGGAGCAAAACTGGTGATACTCCATTCTCGACCTTTTCAATCTAATTAAAGATTCATTAAAACCTCACTTGGTTTTAATCTTCCCAAAAATCAATATCAATAATTATTTAACTTGTAAAGTCACCTCCTGTCTTTAACTAGGTTAAAGAACCAATGTCATTTAAAACACGGTTCACTGTAAACCCAAAATCACATCCCATTAATTATCGGGTTAAAGAACAAGTGTTATTAAAAACACCGCTCACGATAAACCCAAAAATCAATTCAAATTCAATTCCAATTAAATACCATTTAATTGGTACACTTCATCAATTCTAAATAAATAGATTTAATCTTTTTCTCAACTGGGCTTAAGAACAGTGTTAATGAAGACACCATTCACAACAAACCCAAATCACATTTGATATTAAATACAAGGCTCTGAATAGAAAATATATTGGCTTATATTCAATATCAAATTCTACGACCAACAAATATCGTATTGGAAATAACGATATAAATATATCTTTCAAATCCCCGTAACAATATCTGTATCATCACGAAATCCAACATCGAAATATTCCATAGACAATTTCGATTCAAATCCATTCCAATTCAATTATTGGAAATTCTAGTTACTTTTAAAACCATTTCAAATCCAATTTATTTATTTAAAAAATAAATTGATTTTAATTCTAGTTCAAACCTAGTTCATTTCGATAAAAATCTATTTTTATCTTTTCAAATTTGGAATTTTTCATCCCAATTCTTCACAAATCAGTTCTTATGATTTTACACAAATTATTACTATTTTTAATAATTTTATCAAGGCCCGTACAGTCGATTTCCATCAACGGCCATCGAACTGCACTTACAGCGACCTTCAAATTTGATTTGGACATAATTCCAAATCCAATTGTTAGATTTCAAATCTCTAATATTCGTTAGAAAGCTCTTTTTGATACGCACCCAAGGTTCCGGTTTTAGGGGAATCCGGCAGTCGGATCTCCCGTAATGTCCACTCGAAGTCAATGGTCGAAATTCATGAACTGCCGCAGCGCGGCGCGTTCTATTCAGGCCATTATATATATATATATTATATTTCATTGATTCCCTTTCAGAACGTATTTTATAAATTGTTTAAATTTGTTTTCAAAACGATTTCAACTTCCTTTTCAAATTCAAATCAAGATTGAATTTTTCAATATAAATTCCTTCTAATTTTATTTCAAATCGATTTCAATTCAATTTCAATTTAATTCAAATTTCAATTCATTTCAATTTAATTTGAATTTCAATTCATTTCAATTTAATTCGAATTTTAATTCATTTCAATTTAATTTGAATTTCAATTCATTTCAATTTAATTCGAATTTTGAAATCACTTTCAATATTCATTGAAAAATGAATAAAATCGATATAAATATCGTTTACGTCAAAATGGCGTCAATCTAATCAACACGTCTTTTATTCAACACATGAATATTTATTCTATTCAATACATGAATTTATTTTCTACTCAACACATGAATATATAATTTCAATTCAACACATGAATTTATTTTCTATTCAACACATGAATATATATTTTCAATTCAACACATGAATTTATTTTCTAAATTGGAATGAGGCCCAATCAATTACCATATAATGTTAATTATATGGATTTTCTACAACACATGTATGTAATAGCAACGATAAATAATCAACCATCATCCAGAGTGCACCACACAACTGCATAAGCATTAAATATAAATAATTAACGCTTACACAGTCTGTCAACCCATCGATTGACATACAACTAAACAATCGGGATTAGTGTACGTCAAATATCATCCCAATACCCGTATGGGGTTTCAAATCAACAAACACATATTTTATTTGTGAGGTTGGGCAATGTGTAAAATTTATCATCCCAATCAATATCAATCAAATCAATGTATATAAACAAATCTCCGATTTGTTTATAAATATTTATTTTATATACGCATTAAAAATCATATTTTGAACTATAAAACATTTTCCACTATAAAATATTTTATTTCATTCACCATCACACAATCACATTTCACTACACAACAATCAAACAAACAAGTCATCAATGGTCTGTGGACGACGGGTGTCGGGTGCTGCTAAGCACCGTCTGCATCCTAGTATATATTTCAAACTAGAAATAAATATAAAAGTGAGGAGTTCTCACCGACTAGCTAATCCAAACACCATGACTCTTCATATGTAGAAATCTTCGTCGTGCTCGCCTTTGGTCACTTTCGTTGCCCGTATTCACTACATATATAAAAATTATATTTTTATCACTTCATTTCAATAAATAAAAATCATATTTTTATTTCTACTTCATATATATTTCTAACGCTTCTTTCTATATAAAAATTATATTTTTACATTTCTACTTCATATATAAAGATCGAATTTTTATATCATCGCTATAAATATCACATTTTTATTTCAACATATATATAATAAAAATCAGATTTTTTTTCGCTACATACATAAAGATCAAATTTTTACTAATTATAGAATATAAAATTCGTATTTTTATTCTTCCTATACTATAAAAATCATATTTTTATTATCTCTACTATATAAAAATCATATTTTTATAATCTAGAAATATAAATAAAAAACCTATCTTTTCAAATAAACAAAACCAAATCTTTAATATTTCACTTCATATAAAGATTCAACCTTTCTTCCCTAATATCTTATATAAAAATCCAACTTATCTACATCAAAAATCTAATACTTTCTATGATAGAAGTCTAATTTATTCTAAAAAGAGAAATCTAATCCTTTTCTTCAATAATAAAAAAATCTATTCTTTCTTGAATTAAAAACTAAAATTAAACAAGATTTTATATCTACATTAACTACACAAAAGAAAAGAAAATAAATAAATGAATAAAAAACTTACAGCGCATTTTTTTTAAAGAAGGGGGAAAGGCTTCGTCGTCGGGCGCTGCAGGGGGGAAGGTGTCGGAGCGCCGTCATCAGTGGCTGCGTTGGTTCTAGGGGGGCTTCGATGAGGTCTATCGCGCGGAAGAAACGGAGGGGTTCCCGATCGATGGAGGGGGCTTGAGGTGGAGGAGGGTTGCGGCGGAAGGGTGGTCGGCGCGATGGAGGGGGGCTTGAGGTGGAGGAGGGCGGCGGTGGAAGGGGGGTCAGCGCGATTCTTCCTAGGTTTTTTATTTTCTTTTTATTTTTCTGATCTGAGCTTTGACTTCAAAGAAGGGGGTGTTATTATAATTATTTTATTTTATTTTATTTTAGATCTTAAAAGTTACTTTTTATTTCGAACTCGGAATCGAACCCACCGACTGTCGTTCATAGCTAATTACCCCCATTCCGAACCCAATGGGATATGTATCGCAGGCTGATTCGATCGTTTCGATCAGTTTCCATCAAAATCAAAATATAACTCTATATATTGAATTTGAACGCACATTTCAATTTACCGGGGTCACATACGGACTTTAAAAATTCCCGAAAAATATTTTCTAGCTTCGTATTGACGATACGGTCCTAACAAAACTAATTTCGTCAAATTCTGAGACCGTTTAAAAAATGACCATTTTCCAATCGAATAAAATCAACTGAAACTGGTCAAACGCGTTTTCCTTTGCCACGCTCACATATTGGTTCAGAAAATTACGAATTTTGAAACCTAGCAATAACTTGACATCACGTAACCAACAAAAGTGGTTTCGTCGAAAACCGAGGTTGTTTGCAAAATTTCCATTTTTAAGGGCTGAATTCCATAGCGACTATTCTGAATTTTCAACTGGGCATATATTTTGATTCCCGCTATGAAATTTTGATTTTTCGGATTCGTTGGAAAGATATTCTCCATTAGATTCAAATATTTTTGGTTTCACTAAAATCCGGTTTATTTTGCACCTGGTACATTCATTTGAAATTTGAAATCGAATTATTGAACTACCGCGCCATTATCAATTCCTTTTTTATATATAAATAAATATTTATATTCTAACGATGACGTATATAAATATATACGTTCTAATTCTATTCAAAATAAAATTTTCATCGTCGTTATTTAAAATAATTCATTTTTAATATTCAAAATTCTTCAAAATTGCCAAAATAAAATTTTCAAATTGGCTCAGATTTCCGGGTTATTACAGAAATACTAAAATTTCGGATATTAATACATGGAATTCTCCCTTTTATTACAAACATATTGTACACTTTACATTCTAGCCACTCATAGGCATACTTTTTCTTAAATTTCCACAAACATTGCCTAAGTGCACGAAACTGATATTCCAACTTTTTTCCCATATGATGCTTTATTTATTTAGCGGGTTCCATTATGGATCTAGGTATATATATATATATTGAAATATACAAATATGTTCGCTCACTATCTATATAAGGATCCTGAACCTAAGCTCTGATATGATATGTAACAACTCAATTTTCCGTAGACCTAATTTTTTCGTAAAATGCTAAAATCCAAGTCCACATAAACCTGCGATGGTTTGTCTAGTGTCCTGCAGAAAGGCAAAGATAAATATATCAATGCTCATAATAAACTACCTCACAGTGGAACAAATAAAATATAATAGTAAGTAAATACCATTACAACTAAAACACCATATTACAACTTTAATTTTACAACTGTGCGAAAAGCATAGTTGTAATAAATGCTTTTTTACAACTATGCAAAACGCACTATTGTAATAAACGTTTTTTACAACTATGAAAAAATCACTGTTGTAATAAACATATATATCACAACTTTTCTTTTTTGTCTGTTGTAATAACTAATATAAACTAATTAATTTCTGATATTTAATAGTTAAATTAGAAAGTTGTTTAAACTTATTTTTATTAACTCTTTTTCTATTTCTTGTATTAGAGACCTATTAAATATTGATAACAACTTATATTTAATAATTAGAAATATTAACATTTAAGAATAATTCATATTCAGTAATAAATTTACAAATTAATACTAATTACTATTAATTACTATTAGATTAGATAAAAACTTCTTAATTGATGATTAATAAATAATAGTTACTTTTTAAAAATTACTATTAAATATTTAATAGTATATAATCAATAACATTTACATAACAATTAACTTTTAATAGTTGGAATTCAATTTTAACTTTGATTAAATAGGTAATAATTAATAATAACTATTTTTAATCAGTAATATTTAATATTTTAGTAATTATCTTTAAAATAATTTTGTTAAGTGTTTAATAATTAATAATTAGTAACATATACATAATAAACTTTCAATAATTAATATTCAATTATAACTAAAAAGAAATAAGTAATAACTAATTATAACTATTAAAATTTAATATTTTAATAAAAATTAGTACTAAAGAAATCCCATATATATAATATAAATTTTTAAACGACGCTTCTTTTTCCAGTACCTCACGCTGTCATGAAAAGTTGGCGCACCAGGATGAATCTTAGGAGGGAAAAGCGAAAATTTCGCTCCAAATTAAATGATGCTTCTATTTCCAGTACCTCACGCTACTTCTCCTACTCTTCCCTAAATCTAGATCGATCCCCAATTCTTCTATAGGAAAAAGAAATTTATCGTGATCCTGTACGCAGAAAAAAAATGGCGATCTGCAAATCGCAAAATCACGAAACCGAATCTATAAATCAATAAGCGCCGCGAACGACGAGCGATCTCCATACGATGACGGTCCAAATCGCGGATCTCAGGTGAACAATTTTTGAATCCGAAGGGCCTCTTTTACCTATGTTACTTTTTGTCTTAAATTCTCGAACCTTGAATATTCTTTTTAGGTTACTTTTTTAGCATGAATTTTAAGGATCTAAAACTGTTTTCCAGTTTAATGTGATTAATACTGCTGTAAATTTTAGTTCGGATGATTCTTCTTTCAACAAATCTGGAAAGAATGGTTCTGGCTTTTTCGTTAAATCAAAGACTATTAATTCCTCTACTTCATCGAATCTTGATTCTGTTTTGATCAATAATTTACATTTGAATGAGCTTTCTCATGTTGTTAATTCTCATGAATGTTTGTTGAATGTTGATTCTTTGCTAAGGCGTACTGATTCCACTGTCTTATGTTTCTTTCACCATTAGATTTTCTGTTTTAAACATATAATTGTATATGCCTTTTTGTGAACTGAAGGCTGAAGCTCCCCCGGTGTTCGTCTGAAGCTATTATGCTTCAATGCTTTGATAATAGTAAAATGTTAGTCTGAAGCTCCTCCGATGTTCCATCCTTTTTGTGAACTGTACCGGCAGTTGTGCTAGTTGTCATTTAGCATCAAAGAAAGTACTTGTCCTAAAAGTGAAAACATAGGAATTCAGTAGTCTACAATTCTCGCATTTCAGCTTGTTTATTATTGTATTATACCAGTCAAACTTGTCTCTTTTTAGCATGTCTGTAGAGTTTAACCTCAAAACGTTTGATTATTGGTTAGATAGTTTAAATAATTAATTAAATCCTAATTTGTTGTATTAAAAAAATACAAAAAATAAAGTATATGTCGTGCTATCCTGTCCTTCAGGCCTCAGCATCTATCATTTATGTCTAGTATTTTTAAAAAAATATGGCATGGCATTTAGTTGAGTATGGAGTTGAATATATTCAGATTACTATAAGTAGAAAACTGCTCTCTATTATGGTTAATTTTTTATGATTTTATGATCTTTAAATATCAGTATTTCTCAATCTATATAGATTTAACAAAAACCCTGAACTAATGAAATGTTGAGCTCAATGTCTTGTATGTGTCATGAGTTGAAGTAGATAGGCTCAACTTAATCCTTATTGGAGTTGGTTGGTCCGCTGGTCCTTCCGGAGGTCTTCGGTATCGCGGGATTTCTGAATAAAAAATGTATAGATTTGATGCACACATAATAAGTATGCATGTGTGTATGTTCATGTACACTATTTCTCCTTTATGAGTTACATGTACAATTAAATAATTAATAGTATTTAATGGCTTTAGTTAATTACATCAACAAACAGTCTCCTGAAGTTCATGAGTGTCATCACTTTAGCCATGTTGCACTATAATATATTATAATTGGTTTAAAACTTTCTTACCGCTTGAATAATTAATTTTACTACCATGTCAATAATTTTACTACTTTGTTTATTAATGGATTTAGCTACCATGTCAATATTATCATTTGCAAATTTGTTTTCTGAAAGTCCAAGTGCAGATGCTCTTTTTTTAGAAGTTGTGCAACATCCAATTGTTTAAAAAGGGGCTTTGGACCACATGCAGTTCATGCTATCAGGTATATTAAGCATTATAATTAAGTTTCGATATTGTTGGCTTAAAAAACACTTTTCGTTCTATTTTCTAACAACAGACATATTCTTATGCAATAGGTTTGATCACTACAATGAACTTGCACCAAAAAGATAAATGGCGTAAAGATTTCCTTGTCTTCGACTAGTGTACTCCTGTAGGATATGCATTTTTTTGTGGATAACTTGTGCTTGTACTAAGTTGCTTTGTAACGGTCAAGTATGTAATAATGTAGGAAATGTTGTCTAAAACTTATTGTTTGTAATACTGAATATTTGAGTATTTTAATAAATTAGTTTGCAAATAACTATAATATCGGATTTGCTTATGGAGTATTGCTATATTTAGTGTATTGTTATTCTCAGTTGCATATGATGTTTATTTTTTTAAAAACCCAAATGTCAATCACAACGGTGGATAATAGATGTAGTAGATTTTATTACAATGGTGCATAACTGTTGTAATAAAGTTTATTACAACGGTGGAAAAAAGTTGTAAAATATACATATTACAACGGTGTTGCAACAGTGTAAAAAAGTTGTAAAAGATATTAGTCTATTAAAACTTCTTAATGCATGACGGTTTGCCCACCGTTGTAAAATGTATATTACAACGGTGTTCCACCGTTGTAATAGGGTCATTTTGTTGTAATGTACTTACCATAATAATTACACTGTCCGGCGAGTGTCTCTAAGCAATAAAATCTCTGCAACCTATTTAGCCTGCGGGTTTGTTATAAGGAGGGGATCAGAACAAAAGCTCTGCTGAATGGACAAATTATACTTTCTATAAATAACACTACATATACCGTTCTATCACCGAGCAATTGTTATTAAGTTAATTTTGTTTATTTCAAATTACACCACCGATTTTACGCATAAATCGTATCCATCTACTACTAAGTAGATTAACCTAATAAATCATATATATATATAGCTATATAACCCTCATCTCAAGAGTACTCCCATAATACCCTTCTCGAGTGGTCTCCATGGCTGCACAGCGAAAACGTACTAGATCGCCATCATCATGTTACGAAAATGTACTAGACCACGCTACGTAGGCACGCCAAGCCTCCATTGCCACACTACTAAAGCATACTTGACCATACTACGAAAGTGTGTTAAGCCTCCATTATCATGCAATAAAAGCATACTATCTACTATCTGAGTTTTATTATAGAACTCAGTTGAGGATTTCAACATCTGTAAAGGACAGCTTTGTTAGGCCTACAATAATGATATCCATAGATTTGGTCTGCCTCTTTTCTCGGTGGCCAAGGCCCCACTTGGCCTCCCCTAACTAATGAAAGACCATCTCAAGAGCTAAGTGATTGTGCCCCTATTAAACAATCTAAACATCTAAATTGGTGTTGTCCCTCATCCAATGTCTTGATAGTGAAACATCATTGGCCTATTGGTTTAGCTCCAGTGTTGTCATACTCACTCTGACTGACAATGATAGGTGTCCGACAATCTACTATCCTTATTGGGACCTGACCATGAAGCCTGCTCTTCGAGCTGAGGCAATAGCCGAATCCTAAAAATAATCCCAACCGTCTTCTGGCTATCCTCAATATAAATGCAGCCAAGGCATACTCTATGGATGGAATCATATAGAACGACATCTGGGGATGCAGCTTTATTAGGCCTACCCTAGAGGGTCATCTCAGAGAATCCTCACGTCCCGTAGAAGTCTCGAACTTCCTTCTAGTCCCGTCTAATATTAAGGTGGACGTGCTCCCATCGTGTCTTCAGACACCTACGATGATTTACCCCTTTGAGCTCTTCATTTTATTCGGACTGATCCAAACACATATCGTTCATTATTTAATTAGACCCTATTTATAATTTACCATTATGCGTTTTTACTTACTTTTCTTTTCATTGATTTACAATATTATTCATTTCATTTAATGTGAATTTTATTTACCATTTTATGAACTTTATTAGCTACCATTGAATCATCGAATAACCATAGAATTGCCTAATCACAAGACCACCATAGATTCATAGAATACTATAGCATTACCTAATCATAAGGCCACCATAGAACCATATAACTTACTAATCACAAGGCCACCATAGAACCATAGATATTCCTAATCACAAGACCACCATAGAAAGTTTGCTTATTAATCTTAATTTATAATTTTAAGTTTATTCATGATAAGAATTTTTTATTTCATTTCACTTTTTAAATTTTAACTTTTATGTTATAATCTTGTTTTTATCATGGATCCATTGTCATATAATTTTACACCATTTTCATAGAATTGTGCAACTAAATTTATAAATTTATGTTTCTAATGATACCTTCTTATTTCAATTCACTTTTAGCTACATCTTTCAGGCTATTATCTTTCCTTTCACCATAAAATCATAGCCATAAAATTGTGCTTATTAAACTTAATCTACACTTTAAGTTCATTTATAATAGCCTTCATTTCACATTTAATTTTAACCTTCATGTTGTAACCCAAACTGCCTATTATGATTCATTTTTGTCTTCGTACAATTATCATAATAGATTGCATTCATATCTAATTTATCAGGTGTTTAACCTGATTCTTAACTCTTTTCTTTACATAACCTTTTTAAGTTATGTTTCCCTTATTCTTTCCGTCTTTTCAAATTTATTCTTTAAGAAGTTAGGCGTGTCCCTAATTTATTGGTTATTAAAAATGTACAAAAATTTTGTTTCTATAGTTTAAGATAACAGGGATCCATAATTGGAAGACATTTCTTAGAATTATTTTTAGGAAATTGAACAGTGCACAATACAGTTAAATCCCTATTTTGCAATAATCCATATCACAATTTCATTTTATACTTGCAGCCATGTTTTCCATCTTTCTTGCAAATCCAACTATAGAAATGTATCCCCTTTTTCCTAACTGATCAATCTAGGCTATTCCTATTCTTTCATTACAATAGGTATATGTTAATTCCTATTTTCCAATTTGTTCCCTATATTTTCTGGGAAATAAATACAAGTTGGCTTTCCCTTTTCCCATTCTAGTCTATTCAAATATTTAACACAATTCAATAATTCAAACCATAGCCTAAAAAAGGGAATTCTCTGATTAACCATACAAATCACAGATCTATTGCACATGAAATTTCTTATAACATTCGAATCGAGATTTACTGTATGAGTAGGATAAAAATAGAATTTTATTCAAATCTTATAGAAAATGAATCACCATAACTAAACAATTCTGAAATTACCAAGATTTAATAGGATAAAATATACCATTATATAAAAATATAATTTAAATCCACTCACATGTAGTTTGTTCTAGGGTCTGGATCTGATTTGGATCTAGGTTTACTATCTGTTTTCTTTTAGTTTGAATCTACAAATTTGTTTGGATAGGAAATCTGGACATCTAAATCTTGGGTCCACTGCATCTACCTTCAAAACTTGAATCAAATAACCTAAATCTAATATATTTTAATTTTAGAGAATTTGTAGGAGAAAGTGAATGGTAGGAATCCAGTGCCCTCTCAGAAAATATTAGTTTGATGGCTAAGCCTTATAGGTTTATAAATGTCCAAATAAACAATGTCTGTTAGGTTCAAACTAAAATAAATCGTTTCGTTAAACAAAACTGAGCTTGAAGCCCAGGAAATAGGAAAACATCGTTCATTAATATGGGTCGACCTAAACCCATGCCTATGTCGGCACATGGGTCGATCCAACTCCAATATGGGTTGACCCGTGGGTCGAACTAGCCACTAGATTGGTCAACCCAAACAATTTAAATCGTTCGGTCCACGTTTTGGTGCATGATTTATTTCTTGCCTGTTTTATTCCTTACGTATTAATTAGTACACATGTATATTTTGAAATTTATTTTTGTATATTTACATAAGATTTCGAACGTTGTTTAACATTTTATTTATGTCCTGTTTTATTCCCTAAGCATTAATTTTCTTCCATTTTAACCCGCTTTTAATATTAATTTCAAATGCATATCATTTCTAGAAATAATACATGCATACTCATTTTAAATTAGAATGCTACCAAACTAATGTCATTAAATTACCTTTGTTTGTGATTTAATTCCATTTATGATGCGCATTTATTTTCAAATTCAAATGCACGTTACTTCTGAAATTTATGCCTATATTTTTTCATATGAAGTAAATATATATGTGTGTTCATGTGAGTGTTACCTTTTAGAATCAATTCTTTACTTTCAGCTTTGAAGTTATTTCCATTTATTTCTCTTTTAGTGTCATTAATGACATGCCTCGTTAATTAAAGGAACGTTGCAATTTAATGTCAATTACTTTCTCTTTCTTGATTTAATTCTTTTTATCACAAGCGTTTGTTATCGAATTTCAAACGCACATTACTCCTATAGTTATTTTGACAATTTTATTATTTAGAATGTGGGGTGTTACATTCAGTCTTCAAAGTCTCATAAAAAGTTATTTACTATAATTCCTGTAAATTTTTGCCCAAATAATTAATAGAGGAAATATTGGCATATTTCAAATCATAAAAAATAAGCAATATTTTATTTTGGAATTGATTATGTAAACTACGTACATAATATGTGAATTTACAAATCTCTTCCTTGGTTTTATTAGTATTTCTTGTAGATTTCAAACATTGTATTTTTATTTAAATAGAACCAAAGGGCTAATTGACAAAAAACCAAGGAAAACCCTAAACAATGTCAATAACAAGTAGATTTATAAGTGTAGGATAACAAATTGCACATATCTTACAAATTACACCTAGTCCTCTGTATTCAGAATAAACAACTATACAAATTTATGAATATTATGACACTACTTTCCAAATTTAGGGTGTTCAGAATAAACCCAAGATATAAAAAAATTATGTGCAAAAAACGTATGCTATAACTGAAAGTCTACAATCATATACCATATTTATAAACATACAAATTTATATTAACACCAACAAAGCAAATCTTATATTTTTAGGTATACAAATTCAGATTAACATAAATAAAGTAAATCTGATGTTAATAAAAATGAATAGATTTCACACTGACATGAAAGCTATTCAAAATCCAAATCTGAACGTAGATTTTAGGCTTATATTTCCAAATCCCTACAGATCTATAATATGTTTAAATAGGGAATAGATATACATTTAGATTTATAGATCTGAAAAAGAATTGGAAAAAGTTAAAGAGAAATACCTAATATGTTGAATTCAACCTTAACTCATATTTCTAGACTCATCATCTCTAATTCTTATTTTTTTTGATGGTAAAGTTATTTATATTTTAGAAGTTTTGGAAGGGATTAAAGA
Organism: Allium sativum; assembly: GCA_030737875.1. Classification (NCBI taxonomy): domain Eukaryota; kingdom Viridiplantae; phylum Streptophyta; class Magnoliopsida; order Asparagales; family Amaryllidaceae; genus Allium; species Allium sativum. The sequence continues at coordinate 731,680,603 of CM060912.1, read as the reverse complement.
AGAGGAAATGGCAGAGCTTCGCTGCTGCCTCTAATAAATATGAACAAAGAGTAGGGGTACTGGGTCTTTATTTGTAGGTGCTTAAATGACCTTAGATCGATTGATTAGTTTTAATAAAAATCTATCCTCTTATATTAAAAAATATAACTTAAAATCCTAGTAACTACAAGAGGATGCGACCAGCAAACCGTAGGGGCGGTTGACCGCTAGATCAACCTTCCTCCTATGGAGGCAGGGTGATAAATGGTAATATTTAATTACCTAATGTTAACGATATTTTCCATTAACACTCGGATTAAGTTATTTAGGACATGTGTTCATGGGATTTGACACCGTCATAACTCAGAGCTATCGAAGGTCATTCCGAAGCCTGTGATTCTAAGCTAATCTACCTTCCGTTAGGCATCGAAATTCTGATTCTAGTGATTAGTTATCTTGCTCCCGAAGGAAGGACATCACATATGTTGTGCGGCAGTGTTCCGAAATGACCTTAGGAAAGTTATTTAGATTGATATTGCCAGGTTTTATGAAATCAGTTGCTCCCTAAATCATGAAAGTGATGCTAAGTACTGTGATAAGAAGAAAACAGGCTAATGCATCTCCCTATTCGGGAAAGAAGGCATCACATTGTTCATTGAATCAGACAATCATTCCGCGCCGGACCAGCACAAAAAGGGGTCCGGATCGCATCAGAGATCGAGTTACAAACTCACAGATGACCCCCTTTCTCTGCAGCCAGGAAGCGTTAGGCTCATCATGAGAGTGTCGATCAACGTGGCAAACCCTCAAGGCAGGGGGAAGGAGACTTCGCATTTCTATGAAGCTCCTCCTCCATTGCTAAGGTGCCATGATTGATTTTCTCATAAGAAAGGTTAGTGCTAACTCCTTGCTTCATCATTACGGTATAACAAGATTATCAAATCGCAAGATGTTTAAGACCCGGAATTCTCCATTCATAAATTGTAGATGTATTACAAGAGTTGTGGATTTGCTCCATTTTAGAAGAAAACAACCAGATTGAGAAATAAAAAGTTCGTACCCCTTTATATGGCTCCTAGGGTCTTATTTATAGAGAATTCAAGGGCACTTCCATTGCTAGGCTATTGGGCCTGCATGGGCCTCGACCGACCGTTTTTTTCCTTGGTCTCCGGCATTTGGCTCTCGTCTGTCCTTGTGGTGCTAATTATTGTCTTCAAAGTGAGGGTCTCGGTCAACCGGGGCTTTTTCGAGACTAACACATGCTTGTTGCCATGGTGGTTTTTCGATGGCATTTGAACTCGGTAGCGGCTCCTAGATGAAGGCTCCCGGATGCAAGCTTCAAGATGTAGGCTTTTGGCTTTCTCTTGAATATTTAGAGGAGGTTGTCCTCGTGGCGTATGTAGATAGCTGCTGGTTTGAAACTACTACTGGTTCCTGTACTAGGTAAATAGTACTGGTAGCATGTATCTCTACTAGGGTCCTGGTTTGCCTTCCGGTGGAGCTTTTGGGACAATCTGGTTTTCCGGAAGATAGCTTTCGGTGATGTCTCTGTTGTCTATCGATGCGACCTTTTCGCTGTTCATGAATTAGCTACTTCAAAAGCTGGTTCTGGATAATCTTTATGTCCTTCTGGCTTGATACCTTTCGCTTTAGGACTCTCTTGTCGAGTAGACCCTGTCAGATAAAATTCGCTACCGTTTTGCAGGATCTGAACTCCTTTCTTCCTATGGGGTGCCAGTTTGTTTTGTTCTCACATCACTCTTTCCCGCTTTCGGTCTTCTCCGTTTGTTCTTTCGAAAGGTTCTTGTGTGTTTGTGTTCCTTCGATACCCCTTCACTGTCAGCCTGTGTTAGGGGTTTATTTTAGTAGTAACATTTCCCCCCTAGTGAAGGGGTTTTTTCGACTTTCCAAGTCAAACTTTTCTTTCTAGATTCCTTTTCTATTGAATTGTTAATTAATGCAAGATTTCATTGTGAAACCTTGACAGTAGTTTTAAACCCACCATCGCTTGGGTAACCTGGAGATTGAAGATCAAAGATCTCCTTTAGGCATTTGTGGGAAACTAAATCGACCCAAACTAGGTTATTGATAGGAGATCAGAAATCCCTTCCGTCATTATGAAGAGCCGAATTAACCCAGACTCGTGTATTAACATATAGAAGACCGGAACCCCTTCCGGTATTTATGGGGAGTTGAAACAACCCAGATTTGGGTATAAATATAGATAAAAGACCGGAAACCTCTTCTGGCATTTGTAAAGAGCTGAATCGACCTAGATTTGGGTATTAATATAGATAGAAGACCGAAAACCTCTTTCGACACTTGTGGAAAGTCAAATCAAGCCAAATTCGGGTATTAATATATAGAAGACCAGAAACCTCTTCCGGCATTTTTGAAGAGCCGAATCAACCCGGATTCGGGTATTAATTTATAGAAGACCGGAACCCCCTTGGTATTTGTGAAGAGCCGAATCGACCCAGATTCGGGTGTTAATATATAGAAGACCAGCACCTCCTTTGGTATTTGTGAAGAGCCGAATCGACCCAGATCCGGGTATTAATATATAAAAGACCGGAACCCCCTCCGGTATTTGTGAAGAGCCGAATCGACCCAGATTCGGGTATTAATATATAGAAGACGGGAACCCCCTCCGACATTAGTGAAGAGCCGAACTGACCCAGATTCGGGCATTAATATATAGAAGGTCGGAACCCCTTCCAGTGTTTATTGTTTTAGATCCCTTTTGAATTTGATTTGTGAAGCATAGGTTGTATGTGCTTCCTGAGCCACTCCTTAGGCTTTTGATGTCAAAGAAGAGGATGTACGTGCTTTGCTGGACACTCCCTGGGGTTGTGTGTCCGGTGCGCTTGGCTAGCTTATCCACAAGCAGGTCCCAAGGACTTACCCAACCTCCCTCCAGGAGGCGTCTTATTCTGACCATCGTAGGCGATGATAAGGTCTTAGAAACTTAGACGGGGCCATCATAGGCACAGAACTAAGGTTTACTCTTTTGATGCTCTATACTGACCATCGTACGTTTTGATTGAGGATTAAACGCCATCCCCTCCGAGGGGTGCTCTATCCTGACCATCGTAGGCGATTATTGGGGTTTGCACTCCCTTCTGCGGGTAACGCGGAACATAAGCAGAGGTAGGACGTGCTCTTCTACGAGCAAAGGTAGGACGTGCTTTGTTCTAGTAGAGGCAGGGCATACTCTTCTGCGAGTAGAGGCAGGGTGTGCTAATTTTAGATGCACCACCACGACCATTTCTGGTGTGAAACAGAGGCTTACGCTTTTGATGCTTTAACTTAGCCCCCTCTGAGTTGAGCATGGAGAAATACTAACACACCATCCCCCTCCGGGGGATGCCTCATCCTGACCAACTATGGCGACGACAATGGATTTGATCCTTTTTTTAGCTCGACCCCTTTTGGGTCTCTCTTTAGCTATTGGAAGGGTTTCCGTGCCCTAGTTACTTAATCAACTTTGGAGGAAAGTCTTTTTCCTTATTCCTTTATCGTTGAGAAATATGGTCTTAAATGTCCTAGTTCCATGTTCTCGGAACAAGATCACCGTTAGGTCTGCATAGTCGATATGTTCCGGGCATAACTTCTTGATGGATGATCAGGGGTCCGTCCCAATTTGGACCGAGAGGGCCATCCGTTGGGTTCTTCGTGTTAGCCATCACTCTTCGTAACACTAACTCTCCTTTTGCGAAGGTTCTAGTACTGACCGTTGAGTTGTAGTATTTCGTAATCCTCCTTTGATATTAGCAGTTCTGATTGCAGCCTCATCTCTTAGTCCTTGCATTAAGTCTAGTGATTCCTTTCTCAACTCTTGATTGGGGTCAAACGCATATGCTATTCTTCTATAGATGGGATTTCGACCTCAACCAGAAACATAACTTCGCATCCATATTTTAGGTAGAAGGGGGTGTGTCCCGTGGCTGTTTTGGTAGAGGTTTTGTATGCCCAAAGCACTAAAGGCAACTCTTCTGCCCAATTTCCTTTGGCTTGATTTAGGCGTTTTTTAAGGATTGTCTTAATGGTTTTGTTGGCGGCTTCCACAGCTCCGTTAGCTTTCGAATGGGCTACCGAGGAGAAACTTTTGATGATTCCATTTTTCTCACAAAATCGGGTGAACTCTTTGCTCTCGAACTGTGTTCCATTATCTGATATGATTTTATGAGAGATTCCGAAGCGGGTAATGATATTTTTAATTACGATCTTAACACCTTTTTGGACATGATCGTCGGAAGGAGTTCTGCCTCTACCTACTTGGTGAAGTAGTCGATAGCTACCACAACATACTTAGCTCTACCTTTGGAGATTGGTAAGGGTCCAGTTAAATCTATTCCCCATACATCGAATGGCCAGGGGCTTGATATAGTGGTTAATTCGCTAGGAGGAAGTCGAGGCACCTTAGAGTACTTTTGACACTTATCACATTTCTTGACGTACTCAACTGCTTGATTAACCATCCACGACCAATAATAACCTTATCACATGACCCTTTTGGTCAGCTAAACTCCACTGGAATGGTCCCCACACCATCCCTCATGAGCTTCTTTCAACAGGCTAAGTCCATCTTCGGAACTTACACATCTTAAATAAGGAAGCGAATGTCTCTTTTTATAGAGTATATTATCCATAATCACAAATGTAGAAGCTTGGTGTTTTATCCTCCTCGCATCTTGCTTACTAAGGGGTAAAATTCCGTTTAAGAGGTAATCTACTATGGGAGTCACCCACGTAACTTTGTGATGGCAACTTGTTTTCGTTGAGGGAGGTTCCCCATTGGAGTTTCTCTCTTTGCTTCCTTCGTCCTCCCTTCTCAAGGCTTGGGATCTAGTTAAGACCAATAACTCTTTCCCTATTTCCGATTCCTCCTGCTTGACACAAGGCCTTTCTTGATATCCCATCGGAATTATTCGAGATTCGCCCCCTCCCCCCCCCCCCAATGCGGGGAATAGGCCAACTTGGCTAGTGAATCTGCTTGGGCATTCTCCCCACGGCTTAATTGATGAATTGAGAAGTCCTCAAATCCGGAAATCATCTTTAATACCCTTTCATATATAAGACTAGTCGCTCATCCTAGATTAGATATGTCTGTTTTATTTGGTTTACCATCAGTTGCGAATCACTAAAGATTTCTTTTCGTGGTATCTTCAACTGTAGTGCCAGATTCAAACCAGCTATCATTGATTCATACTCGGTTATGTTGTTAGTTGTCAGGAACCCTAACTTCATGGCGCAGCGGAAGGGTGTCCGTCAGGGGTAATTATAACGTAACCTACCTTGCTCGCTATTCGCTAGAAGCTTGATCCACAAAAGTCTTCCACTTGGTCTTTGAGTCATTTTCTTTAACTGATTGTTCTGAAATGAAGCTCGTGCATTCCTTCACGAAATCTACGAGAGCTTGTCCTTTAATTGCTGCTCGAGGGTGGAACTCGATCTCGTATTGGCTAAGATCGACACCCTATTTGATTAGCCTCCCTGAGGTTTCTGGTTTGCTGGACACTTACTTGAGAGTAAAACTAGTTAAAACTCTAATAGGGTGGGCTTGAAAGTAACCCCTGAGCTTTCGCATGGTAAGGATTAGGAAATACGTTAGTTTCTCAGTAATAGGGTATTATGTTTCTACGTCCTTTAACCTTCAGCTAACGTAGTAAATGGGGTGCTGAGTCCTATTACTCTCTCTTATCATGACTGAGCTTATCACATGTTCTGAAACAACTATATATAGGTACAACTCTTCTCCCTTCTCGGGACTAGATAAAACCGGAGACGTTCCCATATAAAATTTCAATTCTTGGAATGCTTCCCTACACTCTTCATTCCATTCGAAATTCTTCTTTTTCTTTATAACATCGAAGAAATGTACACATTTATCATTTGCTTTGGAAATGAACCTACAGAGGGCTACTACTTTCCCATTCAGACTCATGACCTTTTTGCTTGTCTTGGGCTCTTCCATGTCTCTTATATCTTGGATTTGGTCAGTGATAGCTTCAATCCCTTGCTCACTTACCACATATCCTAGAAACTTTCGAGATTTAACTCCAAAAGAACACTTTTGAGGGTATAGCTTCATTTGGTAACTCCTTAAGACATCGAACATTACCTCCAAATCCTTTAGATGGTTTTCTGTTTTGGTGGACTACACTAACATGTCATCCACATATACCTCAATATTGCGCCCTATTTGTTCTTGGAACATCCTATTTACCGGTCTTTGGTATGTTTCTCCTACGTTCTTCAACCCGAAGGGATCGCTTTATAGCAAAACTTCCCCAATCAGTGATAAAGTTTGTATGCTCCTTGTCGGTTTTATACATTGGAATTTGGTTGTACCCCGAGTAAGCATCCATGAGGGATAGTATCTTGTGACCACTCATTGAATCAACTAATTAGTCAATCCACGGAAGGGGATACCAATCTTTCGGACAAGCATTGTTTAAATTCGTGTAATCAACACACGTCCTCCACTTCCGATTGGACTTCTTCATTAGTACGGGATTGGCTAACCATTTCGGGTAAAGGAATTCTCGGATAAACCCGTTAGTTTCTAACCTCTTGACTTCCTACTTCAAGGCCACTATCCGATGTCTATTATATTGTCTCTTCTTTTGCCGGAAGGGGGTTACCGAAGGGTCAATGTTCAAGTCATGGCTCATAACAGAAGGGCTGATACCGATCATGTCTGAATGGGTCCATGCGAAAACATCTTTGTTGAGTTGTAGGAACTGGATTAGGTCGCTTCTGAGGGGCACTGTTATCCTTTTCCCTACGTTGACGACCTTTGATTTGTCCTCCGAATCAACATTTACTTCTTCTATTGGTTTTATTCTTTCAATGTCTCCTATAGAATCTAAATTCGTGACGATTTCTCCCTCTTCAGTCAGATTTACGTCATCGGACCTTTTCCTTTTTCTTCTCAAAGAAATGTACCTACCATTTGCACGTTTGTTAGCCTTATCAATTTTTATCTTAGCTTCGGATGAGGGATGTAAGGATCCCCTATTCGAAGGTATAAAAATAGCATAAGAATAAAAATATGAAGAACACTCCCTTTTGTATTTTTCAATCATTGCGAAGTACAATTCGCGCACTACAACAATATGGACCTTTGACATCGTTTATTAACAGCACCAGATGGCTAATTACTGTTAACCTAATTAAAAGGGAAGACATTATTATGAGAAGGCGGGTGAACCTTAAAAAAAGGGGGTAATTATATATATTTTTTCATTGAAAAAAGGCGGTTGTCTTACCGCTTCAAGGAGCGTTCGGGAATTTTTCCCCAAATCAACTTCAAACCACTCTGACTATTTCATCCCTCTGATCGATTCCATCTCCTCCACAAACCCTAACATTTCCATCATCGTCACGATACAACCTGATCATCAAACTCGGTAACATATGAAAAAGAAGAAAGCTTACCATCGTGAGAGCCTCAAAATCAGTAAGCTTCGTTATCTTTAGTTCCTATTTCTTTAATAATCCAATTTGGTTTATTTGCTGTGGAAAATTTCACCCATCTAAATGAGTTTGAGTGTTGGTGCAAGGCAATATAGTTTGATTTATTAGAAACAAAATGTTAAAATTTTCTATGCCAGAAATCAAAAGAACTGTAAAAGTATCTGTTGTAACTAAAATTCGAAGAAATTCCCCCATTTATTTACTAGGGTTAATTTACTTAGTCCATTCAAGCTGAAATAAGGGAAAGAAAAATGGACATTAGTTAATGGTTCAACCAGTAGTTTTTTCAAGCTGAAATAAGCTCAAATGGTATTTTTTTTATGAGATGATAAGTTCAACTAGTATTTTTTTTTCCAGATTTCTATACTGTAAGATGTGCTGTGCAAAGATTCTTCCTGCTTCTTTTTTTTTAGAGCAAGATCTTAGAGACTACCCTGTCATACATAATATATCACTGTTTATCTTACTCTCTTGGCTATAAATGTCCCTCTTGTAATGTTTACAAGGGCTAAAAATTTCTATTTAGTTTTCACTTCTAAAAATAAGAAAAACACTTCATGCAAGCAAGTAAACATGTAGTATGCATCATGGAACTTTCAACTTTGTCATTATGCATTGATAACTCCTGATATCTAAGGAACAAAAATAAGAGCTTTTAGGTGTGTGTTTCTGTATAATTCAGAGTATTTTCCCTTGAAGTTAAGTTGAGGTTTGTTTGCCTATAGTTTCGTGGAAATACGTTCCGTATAAGACATGAAAGTGGCATATATACGTAAACTCTTATTATTGTTACTTGATTTGGATGAATACTTGGTTACTGCTTATAAAATTCCTCTTGCTTAGTTGAATATAAATCCACCTTGAGGTTGCTTTGTATGCATCATCACCGTATACCTTTACATGCCGATCCTGTATAATATTTTCTCTTTGAAAATGTGTCTAAGCACATGACAATCTTGTGCATAACAAGCGCATTAGAAAGCATTAAACTGAAGAGCAACCTTTTGTATCTTTGCAACATGATTTATAATTGTTGATATCATACAATTTACATAACTTGTGTCATTACTTTTCTTTGTATTTTATAGAGAATGAACAAGACTACAAAGCGGATTTCGAAGAAGATGCTTACTCGATATCAAAGAAAAAATGGAGCATCCAGCTTTGTATCCAATGAGTCAAATGTAATGGACGAGCATATCGAGCCACCCATCGAAGACAACCAAAATTTACAAAACAATAATGGACAAAATGAAATAAACTCCAAGAACATTGATGTTGAAAATGCAGACAATTCAACCATGCAAAATAACATGCAAACCAATGGAAATTCGGAGGATGCAATGGAAATCGATAAAACAACTAAAGATGTAGATGGACATCCAATTATGAAGAAGAGAACTAGAGGCCCGACTAAAGCGAAAAGACTTCCTTCAGATCAAATGACCCGAATCGAAGTCGAATTTAATGCTATGGCTGAACCGATTGGAGCAGGGTCTGTGAAGTTATCTTCTTATTTAGGGCCACTTGTACAAGAGCATGTTCCATTCACGCTTGAAGACTGGAGGCTACTTAGTGATGAGTTAAAAATAGTTTTGTGGCAATCCATTGTGACGACCCCAAATCCCGTACTGACGGTGACAAGGGTAATCTTCGGAATATAACACAGAAACAGATAATAGCAGAACAGAAATAAATAAATACACCAGATAATGAACAAATAATACACTGGATAAACATAATCATCAGAGTTACACAGTATACAGGATCTTACTTAGCACAAATACAGTTCAGCTATACATAAATGTCTACAGTGGAAATAAACAAAATATGTACAATAGGAGCTGAACAGCATAAAAAGAGATAAATGATAGAATCCATCTTCACCTCCAGCTATCCAGAGAAAGCCAGCTAAAACCTAAATACAAGGCTGCCCGTGTAGAAAAAGGGGAACCCGAGTTTGCAAGTGAAACAAACTACGAGTGAGTCATGGGACTGGTATGAGAAATCTACCTAACACATTTCAAATATGGCTAATCACAAGACCACGCCACTTTCATGGAACGGGTTTACTCCATCGGATTGCCAGTGCTTTAAAACAAATAATTCTTTTAAACATCGCAATGCTTCTGATAAAAATGAAGCCATTATAAGACTCAGTTCCCATCACACAATGCAACGCAAACCGGAGGATAGAGGTTTTACCTTATAACGGCCAAAATATGCTTGATACGAATAAAACAAAAGCATTTGATATTATTACTAGTGTTTATATGTTTCAAAAACAATTTCAAATCATAAGTATCGATCATAGACGGCATTAATGCCCTATACCACTATGTCGCAATATATAGGTATACAATCAAAACTGCACAGTCACGTATTTGGAAATTGGATTTCCGTCATGAACCAAGGCAAAAGATAGTCCTTACCAAATTCGAGACGCTCTAGCCCGTGTCTCAGGACCCAGACTCAGGTGGGCCCTTGGATCGTCAGGGTCGGTCCACCGATGTGGATTATTATGCCTGAACACTACGTTTTCCCGCCCTATGGGGCGTAAATGAGCCAACGAATGACTCCATCGGTCCTGGATCAACCGATATAACCGAGGCGCCTCGCAACAGCAACAACCACATAGGTGGAAATAATATAAATGTCAGCCAGTTTAAGCACCGACACCACCTCTAGCTAGAAGGAAATGCGTGCCCTCCCTGAGGTCCTCTCCCATTTCTGGTTCATACCGGGGTGTGAGGCTCGCGAATTCACATTATACACAAGCTACGCCACACAGGCGGTGCTTTGATCATCAATCACAAGACTTTGCTTTTCCACAGAAGCCCTGATCACTGCATCTTAGCATGCCACACAGACAATTCACACTATGCAACTGATGGCTATCAATCACACAGAATAAATTCCAATGTCAGACACACAATCCATTTACAAGTCCGTTCTGGGTTGGAACAAAACCGGAGGCACTATATACCTCGCGAACCCATCGATCTCCATGTACGTCTAGACGATCACCACTCATTATCCATATTTCGGGATGCCTCCCAATCAGGACATCAGTTACCATCCAAATGTGGTAAAGATCTCCGGTCTTCGACCACAGTCTTCATCTTCGATTTCTTATCGTCGATTCAGTTATTCAGAATGGGATAAACCCGGTCTTTCTGAGCAGCTCGCGTATATAATAAAAAAGTGCTACACAAACACATCATACACCTTATTTCAATTCATTAGTCACTAACCGTAAATCAGTAAGAGAACGATTTTCCAAATATTAACCCTGAAGGCCGAAACCAACATCAGATCAAAACCCGGGAAACCATTCGACTTAGCCAATCTTCAGTTAGTTTCTAAATTTCACATCCATATCGTTTATAGTATTTTATAATGATTTATCGCTATTTTTATTTATTTTAAAATAGCCAATTTATTCAAACGACGCTTCGGGCCATAACGCTGCCGTGGCGCTGTTTTTCTTCAGATTTGATTTACACATATCTGAAAATCTAACCGTTGGATCTTCACAAAATTTATATCATTAGAAAGATCTTTTCAAAACGAATCCAACGGTTCCAGTTTTGGGAAAATCCGACGGTCGGATCTCTCGGTATAATCGTTTGACGTTTCGATTTCAAAATACGAACTGCAGCGTCGTTAGTCGATTTAATTTAATTAATTATATATATATATATATATATAACTATAATCGATTCTGGCGTTGTTTTTCTTTAGATTTGAATTAAACATTCCAGACAATCCAACCGTTGGATTTTCACAAAGTGGGTATCGTTGGGAAGATATTTCCAAAGCGAACACAACGGTTTCGGTTTTGGGAAAATCCGATGGTCGGATCTCCCGCACTGATCGTTTGAAATCACGGTTTCAAAACACAAACTGCAGCTTCGTTATTTGATATATTTTAATTATATATATATAAATATAATCGCTTCTTCGATTTCAAAACTATATTTTCATACATTTGATAAAAATGATATTTTTATCCAACAAACATTCACTTCGACACTTCACTATTTTTAACAACTAATGTATATAGTAAAAATGTGATTTTTATTGTAAAACGATTTATTTCAAAACACGACTATTTTATATAGTTCATATAGATGATAAAATAGGATTTTTATTATAAGGCAATTTCTTTTAAAACACGAATACCATTCAACACATGAATTTCTATTCAACGAATGAATTTCGATTCAACACATGAATGTTTTCTATAGTTTGTATATATAGAGTAAAAATGTGATTTTTATTGTTAAAACAATTTATTTAAAACACGAATACCATTCAACACATGAATTTCTATTCAACGAATGAATTTCGATTCAACACATGAATGTTTTCTATAGTTTGTATATATAGAGTAAAAATGTGATTTTTATTGTTAAAACAATTTATTTAAAACACGAATACCATTCAACACATGAATTTCTATTCAACGAATGAATTTCGATTCAACACATGAATGTTTTCATTAGTTTGTATATATAGAGTAAAAATGTGATTTTTATTGCAAAACAATTTATTTCAAAACACGAATACCATTCAACACATGAATTTTCTATTCAACGAATGAATTTCGATTCAACACATGAAGGCTTTCTATAGTTTGTATATATAGAGTAAAAATGTGATTTTTATTGTTAAAACAATTTATTTAAAACACGAATACCATTCAACACATGAATTTCTATTCAAAGAATGAATTTCGATTCAACACATGAATGTTTTCTATAGTTTGTATATATAGAGTAAAAATGTGTTTTTTATTGTTAAAACAATTTATTTCAAAACACGATTATTTTATATAGCACATGAAGGTTTTCTATACAATACACGAATATAGTTTCAACACATGAAAATAATTCTAACACATGAATATTATTTAAAATTTCGGCAGCATAACGGAAGGGTAGTTAAAACCGGGGCCGTCCCTAGTACGGCTCCTCGCTCTACCTTAAAGCACCGCAGCTTTGGACAATGGGGAATCATGCATCTAGTTCGCATGCAGGCGGCATGTATATTTTTCATTTCCTCAAACTAATCCTACGTGGTTTCAACCAAATAATTCTCAACCACAAACGGGTATTTTTCAACCACAATCAATCAATTTCAACCACAGAAATTCTAATCAACCATTCGTGATCAATCAATTTTCACACCAATCACAATCAATAAATATCGTCCATGGTTTGTGGATGAGGGGCATATATATATATATATATAAGCACTTCACTTCTATTTCAACACATATATAATTTTTACAACGCATATATAACTTATACATCGAACATACAACTTATACAACGCTTATACAAGAGGTGTACAACGCTTATATAACTCATACATCGACTATATATTTTATACATCGTCGTTTTCCATATCGTTTATAATTTAGAAATCTCACATTGGGTTCCACTCCACCAAAAATAGCAGAAGGCTCAGAAAAATATGCGGTCTCTTCTAGAATGTAGAAGACGCCCACACGAGTCCACTGTCTCTTGTTTCACTGAATTTCGTCAAGAAACGAAAAAGATATGATTTTTTACAGTGAAATCAAAAACCGTAGCGCTTTAAACCGCTATTAAATAGTCTAAAATAAAAACAGTCGTATACTTTCAAATCTGTTCAAAACTAGGTTTGTAGTTTTCATGAAAACCGAGCAGCGTGGAGACGATCGGAGGGTACCACGGCCTAGAGCTACGAGAGGGCTTTCCGGCGATGGGGGTCTCGTTCAGTTCGTCGGCGTCTCTAAGGCACGGCGGCGCGAGAAAGACCCGAACTTTGAGGGCTCGATTCAGGCGATACGGTGGACGAGGGGGTGTGAGGGTTGGTCGGATTTGAAGAGGGGACGAAGGACTTTCGATTGCGGGTGGTGGCAGAGGCTGGTTCGTCGTGGCGGCGCCGAAAAATGGCCAGGAAGTTTCGATCGCATTTCCGTTGAGAGGAGAGAGGGAGCGGGGAGAGAGAGTGTTGAGATGGACGAATGATTTTTTTTTATTTATATATTTTTAAATTTCGAAAGTACCCTCTTTCACCCACGAACACCAATCAAAACCCAATGACTGTCGTCCCTAGCGTTTTACCCCCATTCCAAACACAATGGGATATGTATCGTTGGCCCATTCGACTGTTTCAGTCAGTTTTCCTTCAATTTAAAATATATAACATTCAATATTCGATTTGAAAGTACATTACAATTTGCCAGGGTCACAAACTGATTCGAAAAATTCCAGAAAATTAAATCTAGCTATGTTTTGATGATACGGTCCCAACAAAACTGGTTTCGGTGTATTCTGAGACTGTTTGAAAAATGGCCCATTTCTGGTCGATCCAATTTAACTGTAATTGATCAAAACACGTTTTCCTTTGCCACGCTCACATACTAGCTTCAAAAATTATGAAATTTGAAACCTAGCAATAATTTGACATCCCGGATCCAACAAAAGTGGTGTTGTCGAATTCCGAGGTCGTTTGCAAAATGGCCATTTTCACGGGCTATATAAACTCCATAGCGACCTTTCAGAAAATTCATTTGGCCATAACTTTTGCTTCCCGCTATGAAACTTCGATTTTTCTGATGCGTTAGAAAGGTATTCACTAACAGATTTAAATATTTTTGGTTTCACTCAAATCCGTTTTGTTTTGCACCTGGTACGGTCAGTCAAAGTTTGAATTCAAATTTTTAAACTACCGCGCCATTTCAGGCCTTGTTTATAATTAGAATTAATTATATTTATTTACAAACGTCGATTCAAAGTAACTTTTCATTGCTATTATTTAAAATATTTATTTTAAATATTTAAAATCCACAAAAATAGCCAATTAAAAATTTTTAAATTGGTTCAGATTTTCCTGGTCGTTACAATCTCCCCCACTTAAAACTTTTCGTCCCCGAAAAGGAACAAAGTCGAAAGTGGTTTGATTAATCTCCTCTACGTTCAATCTGGCTTCCATTCTCCAACTTTTCAGTTTCTGAAAATTTTCAAATTCTTCAAAAATTTGGCTAACACCCGGAATTTTCGAAAAATTTCGCTATAACCTCCTTTGTACGGCGAGGGGTTTGGAAATTTATTGGGCCGTATTAGGTAACCAATAAATCCTATAAAGCATACACATATCTATAGTGATATATTCTGTTGTTTACAGGGGAGCGTGTATAGATAATAACTCCAGAGAATAAATTCTCGTCACCCTGTCAAAGCCTGAGGGAGTGTGTATTTTAATTGCTCCAGAGAATAAATTCTCGTCACCTCGTCCCGTATCTAATGACTACAGAGATGTGATTATTGTCAACTCCAGACCCGTGTGGGGTTTTTATTAATCTGGCAATTTATCGTTACATTTTATATGGTCCATATCAGTCATCAATTCAACCTGTAAAATATAGTCATCGCCATACAAGCCTCTCGCTCTTATGGTAAATCTTCCACCTCGTCACACAAGCTCCAAATGCTTATGTGGTATATGATGAAGTATGCCTATCTTCAAGAAGTATGCCATGTAGGGTAGTTCAAAATTAATTGTTATTATCCTATGGCGACATTTATTATTACACACAGAACAACCAGCACTCCGCATCCAATGGCATTCACAGGAGTTGATATAATAATATTTCGCATCCAACTCATTATGGTTTACCTATTTGTCGGACACGCAAATAATTTCTTTACTCAACAGCTAATCCATTTACCTGTTCAAACATATATGATGCACATGTATATATCTCTATCTATTTTTAAATCAGTTCAATGTGTGATTTAATCGAATAAATTCTACCATTCATTCTATTATTAATTAAATTAACTATCGTTTTAATAATTTAATTAATCAAATCTACTATCACACAACACAAACAACAAGCAATTTGTTTTTAACTTTTCAAAATCATACAAATTAATTCATACACTCTTTTGCTTTTCAAATATATATCTTTTATATATTCAAAAATTATATTTCTAAAACTAGACTATATATATAATCACAAATATGTTATTTATAAACATATAACTCTCAACTCGTCGTGGGGCACTTCTGACCCCATCTCTAACGAGTTATTCCGATTCTGCTATACTCATACTAGGACATTGCTGGTCCTATCTGTAATGAGTTATTCGTCCTAGAACACTACTGGTTCTATCTCTGACGAGTTCGTTAATGTGTTATATACTAGAACCAAGCTTAACCAAAGCCCTGATACCACGATGTGACGACCCCAAATCCCGTACTGACGATGACAAGGGTAATCTTTGGAATATAACACAGAAACAGATAATAGCAGAACATAAATAAATAAATACACCAGATAATGAACAAATAATACACTGGATAAACGTAATCATCAGAGTTACACAGTATACAGGATCTTACTTAGCACAAATACAGTTCAGCTATACATAAATGTCTACAACGGAAAACAAACGAAATATGTACAATAGGAGCTGAACAACATAAAAAGAGATAAATGATAGAATCCATCTTCAGCTCCAGCTATCCAGAGAAAGCCAGCTAAAACCTAAATACAAGGCTGCCTGTGTAGAAAAAGGGGCACTCGAGCTTGCAAGTGAAACAAACTACGAGTCAGTCATGGGACTGGTATGAGAAATCTACCTAACACATTTCAAATATGGCTAATCACAGGACCACGCCACTTTCATGGAATGGGTTTACTCCATCGGATTGCCAATGCTTTAAAACAAATAATTCTTTTAAACATCATAATGCTTTTTATAAAAATGAAGCCATTATAAGACTCAGTTCCCATCACACAATGCAATGCAAACCGGAGGATAGAGTTTTTACCTTATAACGGCCAAAATATGCTTGATACGAATAAAACAAAAGGATTTGATATTATTACTAGTGTTTATATGTTTCAAAAACAATTTCAAATCATAAGTATCAATCATAGATGGCATTAATGCCTCATACCACTACGTCGCCATATATAGGTATACAATCAAAACCGCACAGTCACGTATTTGGAAATTGGATTTCCGTCATGAACCAAGGCAAAAGATAGTCCTTACCGAATTCGAGACGCTCTAGCCCGTGTCTCAGGACCCAGACTCAGGTGGGCCCTTGGATCGTCAGGGTCGGTCCACCGATGTGGATTATTATGCCTGAACACTACGTTTCCCCGCCCTATAGGGCGTAAATGAGCCAACGAATGACTCCATCGGTCCTGGATCGATCGATATAACTAAGGCGGCTCGCAACAGCAACAACCACATAGGTGAAAATAATATAAATGTCAGGCAGTTTAAGCACCGACACCACCTCTAGCTAGAAGGAAACGCATGCCCTCCCCGAGGTCCTCTCCCGTTTCTGGTTCATACCGGGGTGTGAGGCTCGCGAATTCACGCTATACACAAAGCTACGCCACACAGGCGTGCTTTGATCATCAATCACAAGACTTTGCTTTTCAACAGAAGCCCTGATCACTGCATCTTAGCATGCCACACAGACAATTCACACCATGCAACTGATGGCTATCAATCACACAGAATAAATTCCAATGTTAGACACACAATCCATTTACAAGTCCGTTCTGGGTCGGAATGAAACCGGAGGCACTATATACCTCGCAAACCCATCGATCTCCACGTACGTCTGGACGATCACCACTCATTATCCATATTTCGGGATGCCTCCCAATCAGGACATCAGTTATCATCCAAACAAGGTAAACATCTCTGGTCTTCGACCACCGTCTTAATCTTCGATTTCTTATCGTCGATTCAGTTATTCAGAATGGGATGAACCCGGTCTTTCTGAGCAACTCGCGTATATAATAAACAAATGCTACACAAACACATCATACGCCTTATTTCAATTCATTAGTCACTAACCGTAAATCAGTAAGAGAACGATTTTCCAAATATTAACCCCGAAGGCCGAAACCAACATCAGATCAAAACCCAGGAAACCATTCGACTTAGCCAACCTTCAGTATGACGACCCCAAATCCCGTACTGACGGAGACAAGGGTTATCTTTGGAATATAACACAGAAACAGATAACAACAGAACATAATTAAATAAATACACCAGATAATGAACAATAGAATATACTGGATAAAAATAATCATCAGAGTTACACAGTATATAGGATCTTACTTAGTACAAATACAGTTCAGCTATACATAAATGTCTACAGCGGAAATAAACAAAATAGGTACAATAGGAGCTGAACAGCATAAAAAAAGTTAAATGATAGAATCCATCTTCAGCTCCAGCTATCCAGAAAGAACCAGCTAAACCTGAATACAAGGCTGCCTACGTAGAAAAAGGGGCACCCGAGTTTGAAAGTGAAACAAACTACGAGTCAGTCATGGGACTGGTATGAGAAATCTACTCAACACATATATAATTTGGCTAATCACAGGACCACGCCACTTTCGTGGAACGGGTTTACTCCATTGGATTGCCAGTGCTTTAAAACCAATCTTTCTTTTAAACAACGCAATGCATTTTATAAAAATGAAGCCATTATAAG
This sequence comes from Allium sativum, assembly GCA_030737875.1. Taxonomy (NCBI): domain Eukaryota; kingdom Viridiplantae; phylum Streptophyta; class Magnoliopsida; order Asparagales; family Amaryllidaceae; genus Allium; species Allium sativum. The sequence goes on along the minus strand of CM060912.1, from coordinate 731,662,615 downwards.
ACTCAGTTCCCATCACACAATGCAATGCAAACCGGAGGATAGAGTTTTTACCTTATAACGGCCAAGATATACTTGATACGAATAAAACAAAGGCATTTGATATTATTGCTGGTGTTTATATGTTTTGAAAACAATTTCAAATCATAACTATCAATCATAGACGGCATTAATGCCCCATACCACTATGTCGCCATATATAGGTATACAATCAAAATCGCACAGTCACGTATTTGGAAATTGGATTTCCGTCATGAACCAAGGCAAAAGATAGTCCTTACCGAATTCGAGACTGCCTAGCCCGAGTCTCAGGCAAGCGCGCAGGCAAGCCTTGGATCCTCAGGGCCGGTCCACCGATGTGGATTATTATGCCTGAACACTATGTCTCCTCGCCCTTTGGGGCGTAAACGAGCCAACAAATGACTCCATCGGACCCGGATCATCCGACCAAACTGAGGCGCCTCGCAACAGCAACAACCACATAGGTGAAAAGTATATAAATGTCAGGGCTGGTAGGTCACTGACACCACCCTAGCTAGGAAGAAACGCAGGCCCTCCCTGATGTTCTCTCCCGTTTCTGGTTCATACCGGGGTGTGAGTCTCGCGAATTCACATTATACACAAAGCTACGCCACACAGGCTGTGCTTTGATCATCGCCACAAGACTTTGCTTTTCAACAGAAGCCCTGATCATTTGCCACTTAGGCATGCCACACTAGCAATTCATGCCATGCGACTGATGTCCATCGATATACAACCTCTAAGCTCGTGCGTCTCATAGAAGGGCGTTAAGCAAAAGAATAAATTCTCCGTCGCCAAACAGATGTATATTTAATAGAGATCAATCAACACAGAATAAAATCCAATGTCAGACACACAGTCCATTTACAAGTCCGTTCTGGGTTTGAACGAAACCGGAGGCACTAAATACCTCGCAAACCCATCGATCACCACGTACGTCTGGACGACCACCACTCATTATCCATATTCCGGGATGCCTCCCAATCAGGACCTCGGTTACCATCCAAACGCGGTGAAGATCTCCGGTCTTCGACCACCGTCTTCATCTTCGACTTTCAATCGTCGGCCAATTATTTGAAATGAGAATTAACTCGGCCTTTTCAAATAATTCACGTATATTTGGAATTTCAAATCAATTTATTTCAATGGTTAAATCATTCGACAACACCAATTTTGTTCTTTAATGTAATTTTCACACCAAACACATTCAACCATCAAATACAACATAAGTCGAGCAAATTCACTTTATTTCCATTCCATATCGTTTACGATATTTTATAATGATTTATCGCTATTTTTATTTATTTTAAAATAGCCAATTTATTCAAAACGACGCTTCGGGCCATAGCGCAGCCGTGGCGCTGTTTTTCTTCAGATTTGATTTACACATATCTGAAAATCTAACCGTTGGATCTTTACAAAATTTACATCATTAGAAAGGTCTTTTCAAAACGAATCCAACGGTTCCAGTTTCGGGAAAATCTGACGGTCGGATCTCCCGGTACAATCGTTTGAAGTTTCGATTTCAAAATACGAACTGCAGCGTCGTTATTCGATTAAATATAATTATATTTATATATATATAAATATAATCGTTTCTGGCGCTGTTTTTCTTCAGATTTGAATTAAACATTCCAGACAATCCAACCGTTGGATTTTTACCAAGTTGGTGCCGTTGGAAAGATATTACCAAGGCGAACCCAACGGTTGCGGTTTCGGGAAAATCCAATGGTCGGATTTCCCGCACTGGTTGTTTGAAATCACGGTTTCAAAACACGAACTGCACGGCCACGTTTCGTTTTAATTGTATTTATATTTATATATTTATATAAATATAGTTCATTCAACAATTTCAATATCGTTTTCACTTCAAATATTTCACTAACGCCTTTAAAATTCGGAAAATTTTGCCATAACCTCCTTTGTACGGGAGGGGCTGGGAAAATTCCCAAGTAGCCACACGGGCGTCTCATGTCAAAAAGAAAAAGAAAAAGCCAAGCGGCTAGCCAACAGGCTCATAAAATCATCACCCAAACAAAACAGTAAATGTGTACCTATTTGTCGGGCACAAAATTTTATTCCTCTTCTCTAGCCCCTTTTGCTATAACCTGTTCAATAAATATGCATGTACATATATACAGTTCTTGTCATTTATTATTTTCCATTCAACTTCATATTTGAATCCATTTGGTTTAAAAACACCATTCATTCTAATGTTGCATGCATAGGCAAAAATCTTATCATTAGCTAATTAATGAATATTTCGACTCATGCATATTTATTTGAACGAGTTGTTATTTTTAACACTTCACATTTCAACAAATCATGTATGTAATAAAAATTGTGATTTTTATTGTAAAACAATTCATTTCAAAACACTGTTATTTTATATAGTTTATATAGGTGATAAAAATAGGATTTTTATTATAAAACAATTTCTTTTAAAACGAGATTATTTTACATAGTCCATATAGTTGATAAAAGGTGATTTTTATTATGAAACAATTTATTTCAAAATATGAATACCATTCAACACATGAATTTCAAATCAACGAATGAATATCGATTCAACACATGAAGGTTTTCAATAGTTTCTATATATAGATAAAAATGTGATTTTTATATTTAAAACGCGAATACCATTCAACACATGAATTTCAAATCAACGAATGAATATCGATTCAACACATGAAGGTTTTCTATAGTTTCTATATATAGATAAAATTGTGATTTTTATATTTAAAACGCGAATACCATTCAACACATGAATTTCAAATCAACGAATGAATATCGATTCAACACATGAAGGTTTTCTATAGTTTCAGCAAATGAAAATAATTCAAACACATGAATATTATTCAAAATTTCGGCAGCATAACGGCAGGGTAGTTAAAACCGGGACCGTCCCTAGTACGGCTCCTCGCTCTACCTTAAAACCTCGCGGTTTTTGACAATGGGGATCATGCATCTAGTTCGCACGCAGGCGACATGTTTTATTTGTTTCATTTCCACAAACTAATCCTATGTGGTTTCAACCAAATATTTCTCAACCACAAACGGGTATTTTTCAACCACAATCAATCAATATCAACCACAAACAATCCCAAACAACCATTCGCTATCAATCAATTTTCACACCAATCACAACCAATAAATATCGTCCATGGTTTGTGGACGAGGGGCGTGTATATATATATATATATATATATATATATATATATATAGCAATTCACTTCTATTTCAACACATATATAATTTTTACAACGCATATACCACTTATACATTGAACGTACAACTTATACAACGCTTATACAAGAGATGTACAACGCTTATATAACTCATACATCGACTATATAATTTATACATCGTCGTTTTCCATATCATTTATAAATTAGAAATCTCACTTTGGGTTCCACTCCACCAAAAATAGCAGAAGGCTCAGAAAAATATGCGGTCTCCCTTAAAATGTAGAAGACGTCCACACGGTCACGATGTTTCCTGTTTCATCGAATTTCGTCAAGAAACAAAAAAGATATGATTTTTCGAAGTTTGCAACACTTTTAAACTGTTAAAACTATTGAAAATTAACATGGCCGTATACCTCTTTGTTTTCTTCAAAACTAGGTTTTCAATTATCGGCTAATCCATGAACCTTGGGGAGAATCAGACTTCGCAGCGTCGTAGATCTCCGAGGCACGCACCCAACGCCACCAGTGGCGTTCCGATCGAAGCAGTCGGGAATGCATGGCGGCGCGTCGAAGTTGCGGTCTTTGAGGGCCTCGATCTCGTCGTACACTGAACGATGGAGGTCAACTTGGGTATGGATTAGAAGAGGATGGAGTGCCCTTCAAAGAGTTCCAAAGGGGCGGACTGATTCGCTGCGTGGTTGAGGACTTATGGAGGAGAGATGGGAAGAAGGGGTTCTCGCCGTCGGTTGCGAGGGATCGGGGAAGAAAGAGAATAGATTAGCCAATAGGATTTTTTTATTTTATTTTATAATTTTTAAAATCTCTAAAATACCCCTTACACAGACGAACACCAATTCAAACCCAACGACTGTCGTCCCTAGCGTTTTACCCCCATTCCGAACACAATGGGATACGTTTCGTAGGCCCATTCGACTGTTTCAGTCAGTTTTCCTTCAAATTAAAATATAAAACATTCAATATTCGATTTGAACGTGCATTTCAATTTGCCAGGGCCACAAACTGATTCGAAAAAATCCAGAAAAATAAATCTGGCTATGTTTTGACGATACGGTCCCAACAAAACTAGTTTCGTCGAATTCTGAGACCGTTTGCAAAAAGGCCCATTTTTGGTCGATCCAATTTAACTATAATTGACCAAAACACATTTTCCTTTGCCACGCTCACATATTAGCTTCAAAAATTATTAAATTTGAAACCTAGCAATAACTTCACATCCCGGATCCAACAAAAGTGGTTTCGTCGAATTCCGAGGTCGTATGCAAAATGGCCAATTTCACGGGCTATATAAATTCCATAGCGACCTTTCTGAAAATTCATTCGACCATAACTTTTGCTTTCCGCTATGAAAATTCGATTTTTCAGATTCGTTAGAAAGGTATTCACTAACAGATTTAAATATTTTTGGTTTCACTAAAATCCGTTTTGTTTTGCACCCGGTACAGTCCGAAAAAGTTTGAATTCAATTTTTGAAACTGCAGCGCCATTTCAGGCCTTGATTATAATTATAATTAATTATATTCGTTTTCAATTGTCGATTCAAACTCACTTTCCATTGCCATTATTTAAAATATTTATTTTAAATATTTAAAATCCATTATTTTAGCCAATTTAAAATTTTTAAATTGGTTCAGATTTTCTGGGTCGTTACAATCTCCCCCACTTAAAACTTTTCGTCCCCGAAAAGGAACAAAGTCGAAAGTGGTTTGATTAATCAACTCTACGTTCGATCTGGCTTCAATTCTCCAACTTTTCAGTTTCTGAGAAATTTCAAATTCTTCAAAAATTTGGCTAACACCCGGAATTTTCGAAAAATTTCGCCATAACCTCCTTTGTACGGGGAGGGGTTTGGAAATTTATTGGGCCGTATTAGGTACCCAATAAATCCTAATAAGCATACACATATTTATAGTGATATATTATGGTGTTTACAGGGGAGCATGTATTGATAATAACTCCTGAGAATAAATTCTCGTCACCCTGCCCTGTGTGGGAAATAAATAGTCCATGTGCCGTATCTAATAACTAGAGAAACGTGGTTATTGTCATCTCCAGACCCGTGTGGGGTTTTTATTAATCTGGAAATTTTATCGTTATAATTTAAATAGTCCATATCAGTCATCAGTTCAACCTGTAAAATATAATCATCGCCATACAAGCCTCTCGCTCGTATGGTAAATCTTCCACCTCGTCACACAAGCTCCAAATGCTTATATGGTATATGATGAAGTATGCCTATCTTCTGAAGTATGCTATGTAATGTAGTTCAAAATTAATTGTTACTATCCTATGGCGACATTTATTATTTCACACAGAAAAACCAGCACTCCGCATCCAATGGCATTCACAGGAGTTGATATAATAATATTTCGCATCCAACTCATTAAGGTTTACCTATTTGTCGGGCATGCAAATAAAATCTTTACTCAACAGCCAATCCATTAACCTGTTCAAACATATAAAATGCACATGTATATATATCTCTATCTATTTTCTAATCAGTTCAATGTGTGATTTAAATGAATAAATTCTACTATTATCCTATTATTGATCAAATTAACTATCGTTTTAATAAATTTAATTAATCAAATCTAGTATCACACAACACAAACAACAATCAAATTGTTTTTAATTTTTCAAAACCATACAAATTAATTCCAATACTCTTTTTAAAATCATTCAGACTATAGAGTGAAAAGTGCACATCCATGGAAAGAAAATAACAATAGAATAGGGAATTAAATGGTGATGTAAAGTATGGTAAATATACCTTGCACCGGAGTCAATCAGAGATATCCACCCGGCATCTAGGATAAGCTTTCTGAATGCTCTCCTCAGTTTCCCAAGTACAATCTCGTGGATCTCCACTCCATTGCACTTTGACTAAGTGAACCTTCTTGTTCCTCAGCTCTTTGGTTTCTTTGCCGATAATCTTTAGCGGCTCTCTTCTCACAGCCAATTCTGGAGTAATTTCAATATCCTGTTGAGCTACTTCTTCCACGATCAAGTCTGGATCATGAACGTGCTTTCGAAGTTGAGATATGTGAAATACATCATGAACTCCAGGCAACCAATCTGGCAATTTAACCCTATAAGCGAGAGTCCCGATCCGTTCCAGAATAGGAAACGGACCGATGAATTTGGGTGCCAACTTTCCAGTTTTACCGAACCGGATAACCCCTCTCATCGGCGATACTTTCAAATACACGTAGTCGCCAACAACAAAGGATATATCCCTTCTTCTTCTATCGGCATAGCTCTTTTGTCGGCTTTGAGCGGCGAGTAATCGCTTCTTGATAAAATCGACTTTGTCGGCAGCTTCTCGAATCATGTCTGGCCCTAACACAAGTCTATTTCCGGGCTCGACCCAACAAGCAGGATATCGACACGGTCTACCATACAATGCTTCGAATGGTGACATTGTCAGACTCGCCTGGTAGCTGTTGTTATAAGAGAACTCAGCCAAATGCAGATGGTCTTCCCATGATCCACCGAAATCTATAACACAAGCCCGTAATAGATCTTCTAAAATACGATTCACCCTCTCAGTTTGACCGTCTGTCTAAGGATGATAAGCGGTGTTCAAGTTCAACTTCGTTCCCAGCTCGACTTGAAATGGTTTCCAGAATTTGCTAGTGAATATTGTATCTCTATCACTGACTATACTGAGCGGCACTCCATGTAGCCTAACTATTTCCTTGAAGTATATCTGCGCCAGACTCTGAGCAGTTCTGTTTGATCTGACAGGTATGAAATGGGCGGTCTTCGTGAAGCGATCTACGATCACCCAAATACTGTCATTCCCTTTCCTGGTTCTGGGCAGACCATCAATGAAATCCATAGAAATATGTTCCCACTTCCAACCAGGAACTTCTAGCGGTTGTAGCAATCCAGCCAGTTTTTGTTGGTCGTTCTTGACTAGCTGGCAAGTAGGGCATCGGCTAACGTATATTGAAACATCACTTTTCATAGCCTTCCACCAGAATGTTCGTTTGAGATCGTTATACATTTTGGCCACACTAGGATGGATACTCAGCTTGGACTTGTGACACTCGTCTAACACTTCCCTTTTTAACTTTGGGATGTCAGGAAAATAAATCCTTCCTTTCAACCTCAAGGTCTCGTCGTTATCCATTTGAAAACACGAGGGTTCGCCTTTCTGAATCCTTTTAATCATATCCTTAATAAAGTTATCCTCCTTCTAAAGAATAGATATTTTGTCAATCAAGGAAGTCGTGATAATAAAGCTGGCGATCATTACATTCTTTCGGCTCAGCGCATCGGCCACGACATTGGCTTTCCCTGGAGTGTATATAATCTCAAAGTCATATGCTGCAAGAAACTCCAGCCAACGTTGCTGCCTCAGATTCAAGTCCTTCTGAGTGAACAGATATTTTAACGATTGGTGATCTGTAAACAGTTCAAATCTCTCACCCAGAAGATAGTTTCTCCAGATTTTCAAGGCGAATACTATAGCCAATAACTCAAGATCATGAGTTACGTAGTTCTTCTCGTGTGGCTTCAGTTGACGGCTAGCATAAGCAATCACTTGGCCCCTTTGCATTAACACTGCCCCGAGGCCTTCTCTAGACGCATCAGTCCAGACTTTCAAGTCCTTATTGCCATCGATGATTGTTAACACTGGAGCAGTTGTTAACCTCAACTTTAGCTCTTCAAAAGCCTCCTCACTTTCTGGAGTCCATTTGAATTTAGAGTGCTTCTTTGTAAGCTTCGTTAAGTGACCAGATATCTTCGAAAAGTTTTTAACGAACTTCCGGTAATAACTAGCCAATCAGAGAAAACTACGGACTTCAGTGGGGGTGCTGGGCTGTTTCCAGTTCTGAATAGCTGTGATTTTGCTTGGATCCACAGCAATTCCTTCTTTCGATACGACATGGCCCAGAAATTTTACTTCATCTTGCCAGAATATACATTTGGAAAACTTTGCTTTCAATACATTCCTTCTGAGGATTTCTAACACCTGTTCCAAATGCTTTTCATGTTCGGCCTTTGATTTAGAGAATATTAAAATATCATCAATAAAAACCAGAACAAATTTATTCAATACTCCTCTGAATACTCTGTTCATCAGATCGACGAAATAGGCTGGAGCGTTACATAAGCCGAATGGCATTACTAACCACTCGTAGAATAAGTCGGGACCTCTGAATGCTGTCATTGGAACACACTCTTCGGCAATTCGAAGTTGATGGAAACCTGTAGCTAGGTCCATCCTTGAGAATACTTATGCGCCATTTAATCGATCCAACAAATCATCAATCCGCGGCAATGGATATTTATTCTTTATGGTCTGCTTGTTCAAATCACGATAATCCACACATAGACGTAGAGTACCGTCAGATTTTGGGACAAATACCACTGCTGCACCCCAATCAGAGAAACTGGGCCTGATCAGACCCTTCCATACTAGCTGTCGTGTTTGATTGTCAAGTTCTTCTTTCTCTTTCAAGAGCGTGAACTACCGGTCTTGCATTCGGAATTAAAGCAATTTTGAAATCTATTTCTCTTTGCGGAGGTAAGCGAACTACTTCCTCGAACACATCCGCATAGTTCTTGACGACAGGAATACCTTTCACTAGGTCGGGAATATTCTCTATGACTTCAGGGACATTTTCCATTTGGGCTGGGGAAACATCGAGAGCTGCCCAGAAGTCTTTTCTATTAGATTTCTGACTTTCACACGGTATGGTTATATAACTTCCTGACTTAATCCTAGCCCTAACAACTCTCTCGGCGCATCTAACCTCTGCTTCATATTTGGTTAGCCAATCCAATCCCAGAATAATATCGAATTCATTAAAATTCATGACGATAGAGATAATAGGGAATTTATAGCAAGAAAAGGAGACAGGTACTGCACAAATCCAACTGAGATTGATAGAACCCCCAACCGGATTCTGGACAGTCATTGGTTCCTTGAGCTTCCTCAAATTCAAATCTAGCTTCTTAGCGGCACTCTTTGCAATAAAGCTTCGTGACGCGCCTGTGTCAAACAGTACTTTAACTGGAATGTTTTTGACAGTAAGCGTTCCTTTTAAGACATCAGCCCTTTCCTGAGCAGACGAAGATGCAGGCACTTCGGCCACTTCATTTACCTGAGCCTCTTTGGTCTTTTTAAGCAGCCAGCAATCTCGCTTTATATGACCGACCTGATGACAAAGATTGCACTCCCGAGTCACAGGAAACTTGCCCTTGGATTTATACCCACCCTCCTTTCGCTTCTTCGAGGATTTACAACTTCTGGTCAAATGCCCTGGTTTCTTGTAGTTAGAGCAGGTGGCCGTCGTGGCTGGTTCCTTTTCAGATCTAGCCCTTTTTCGATTTACTTTGGGCTTCTTGCTCACCTCAGATATCGCATTGCCCTCGGGATTATCAGTTTCAGGCTCATCTTCATTACTATAACTGACCCCTTCTTCGTTAGGTAACATTCCCTTCCTGTCGAGATCTTCGTATTGATAAGCCATATAAATCATTTCTGAGAAAGGAAGTTTCACATTCCTCATCACACTATTCTGATATTTTCTTTGCAGGCCATGAATAAATCTCATATTTTTCCTCTTTGGATCTTGAATCAGATGAGGAGCAAAGTGAGCAAGTTCGTTGAATTTCTTATGATATTCTGGGATGGTCATATCACCTTGTATCAAATAAGAAAATTCATCACATAATCGCTCGGTTGCTTCGGGAGGAGTAAATCTTTCTAAGAAAATCACTTTGAATCTGTCCCAGGTGATATCACCTTCTGGATTATCTTTAATAACTGAATCCCACCAAAACAAAGCTTCTTCTTTGAGTGCCCAAGACGCCAGTAATCTTTTCTGATCGTCTCTCAGCTTTAAACCCTCAAAGATTTTCTCTGCAGAACGATTCCAAGCTTGTGTTTCCATAATGGACTCCTTGCCTAAGAATGGCGATCCACCCAGATTTCGAAATCTCTTGAATAAAACTTCTATATCGGATTCTGGCGGCGGGATCACAACTGGCTCATTAGCTGGTCGAGCCATACGATTATTTCTTCTGTTCCTGTCACTCATTTTCTAGTGCGTCTGCAATTAGCAGACAAGGTGTCAGGTCAACAGAAAAGATATTTAAAAATATAGAGACAAATACTTCAATGTAAATGTGTCTACTGGGGTGTATTCCATTCTGCTTTACTCATACTAGGATATTGTTGATCCAATCTGTATAGAGTTACCCGTCCTAGAACACTACTGGTTCTATTTCTGACGAGTTCGTTCAAATGTTATATTCCAGAACTAAGCTTAACCAAGGCTCTGATACCACGTTATGATGACCCCAAATCCCGTACTGACGGAGACAAGGGTTATCTTTGGAATATAACACAGAAACAGATAACAGCAGAACATAATTAAATAAATACACCAGATAATGAACAATAGAATATACTGGATAAAAGTAATCATCAGAGTTACACAGTATATAGGATCTTACTTAGTACAAATACAGTTCAGTTATACATAAATGTCTACAACGGAAATAAACAAAATATGTACAATAGGAGCTGAACAGCATAAAAAAAGATAAATGATAAAATCCATCTTCAGCTCCAACTATCCAGAAAGAACTAGCTAAACCTGAATACAAGGCTGCCCGTGTAGAAAAAGGGGCACCCGAGTTTGAAAGTGAAACAAACTACGAGTCAGTCATGGGACTGGTATGAGAAATCTACTCAACACATATATAATTTGGCTAATCACAGGACCACGCCACTTTCGTGGAACGGGTTTACTCCATTGGATTGCCAGTGATTTAAAACCAATCTTTCTTTTAAACAACGCAATGCATTTTATAAAAATGAAGCCATTATAAGACTCAGTTCCCATCACATAATGCAACGCAAACCGGAGGATAGAGTTTTTACCTTATAACGACCAAGATATGCTTGATACGAATAAAACAAAGGCATTTGATATTATTGCTAGTCTTTATATGTTTTGAAAACAATTTCAAATCATAACTATCAATCATAGACGGCATTAATGCCCCATACCACTATGTCGCCATATATAGGTATACAATCAAAATCGCACAGTCACGTATTTGGAAATTGGATTTCCGTCATGAACCAAGGCAAAAGATAGTCCTTACTGAATTCGAGACTGCCTAGCCCGAGTCTCAGGTAAGCGCGCAGGCAAGCCTTGGATCGTCAGGGCCGGTCCACCGATGTGGATTATTATGCCTGAACACTACGTCTCCCCGCCCTTTGGGGCGTAAACGAGCCAACGAATGACTCCATCAGACCCGGATCGTCCGATCAAACCTAGGCACCTCGCAACAGCAAAACCACACAGGTGAAAAGTATATAAATGTCAGGGCTGGTAGGTCACTGACACCACCCTAGCTAGGAAGAAACGCAGGCCCTCCCTGATGTCCTCTCCCGTTTCTGGTTCATACCGGGGTGTGAGGCTCGCGAATTCACATTATACACAAAGCTACGCCACACAGGCGGTGCTTTGATCATCGCCACAAGACTTTGCTTTTCAACAGAAGCCCTGATCATTTGCCACTTAGGGATGCCACACTAGCAATTCATGCCATGCGACTGATGTCCATCGATATACAACCTTTGAGCTCGTGCGTCTCATAGAAGGGCGTTAAGCAAAAGAATAAATTCTCCGCCGCCAAACAGATGTATATTTAATAGAGATCAATCAACACAGAATAAAATCCAATGTCAGACACACAGTCCATTTACAAGTCCGTTCTGGGTTTGAACGAAACTGGAGGCACTAAATACCGCGCAAACCCATCGATCACCACGTACGTCTGGACGACCACCACTCATTATCCATATTTCGGGAAGCCTCCCAATCAGGACCTCGGTTACCATCCAAACGAGGTGAAGATCTCCGGTCTTCGACCACCGTCTTCATCTTCGACTTTCAATCGTCGGCCAATTATTTGAAATGAGAATTAACTCGGCCTTTTCAAATAATTCACGTATATTTGGAATTTCAAATCAATTTGTTTCAATGGTTAAATCATTCGACAACACCAATATTGTTCTTTAATGTAATTTTCACACCAAACACATTCAACCATCAAATACCACATAAGTCGAGCAAATTCAGTTTATTTCCATTCCATATCGTTTACGATATTTTATAATGATTTATTGCTATTTTTATTTATTTTAAAATAGCCAATTTATTCAAAACGACGCTTCGGGCCATAGCGCGGCCGTGGCGCTGTTTTTCTTCAGATTTGAATTACACATATCTGAAAATCTAACCGTTGGATCTTTACAAAATTTACATCATTAGAAAGGTCTTTTCAAAACGAATCCAACGGTTCCAGTTTCGGGAAAATCCGACGGTCGGATCTCCCGGTACAATCGTTTGAAGTTTCGATTTCAAAATACGAACTGCAGCATCGTTATTCGATTAAATATAATTATATTTATATATATATAAATATAATCATTTCTGGCGCTGTTTTTCTTCAGATTTGAATTAAACATTCCAGACAATCCAACCGTTGGATTTTTACCAAGTTGGTGCCGTTGGAAAGATATTTCCAAGGCGAACCCAACGGTTGCGGTTTCGGGAAAATCCAATGGTCGGATTTCCCGCACTGGTTGTTTGAAATCACGGTTTCAAAACACGAACTGCACGGCCACGTTTCGTTTTAATTGTATTTATATTTATATATTTATATAAATATAGTTCATTCAACAATTTCAATATCGTTTTCACTTCAAATATTTCACTAACGCCTTTAAAATTCGGAAAATTTTGCCATAACCTCCTTTGTATGGGAGGGGCTGGGAAAATTCCCAAGTAGCCACACGGGCGTCTCATGTCAAAAAGAAAAAGAAAAAGCCAAGTGGCTAGCCAACAGGCTCATAAAATCATCACCCAAACAAAACAGTAAATGTGTACCTATTTGTCGGGCACAAAATTTTATTCCTCTTCTCTAGCCCCTTTTGCTATAACCTATTCAATAAATATGCATGTACATATATACAGTTCTTGTCATTTATCATTTTCCATTCAACTTCATATTTGAATCCATTTGGTTTAAAACCCCATTCATTCTAATGTTGCATGCATAGGCAAAAATCATATCATTAGCTAATTAATGAATATTTAGACTCATGCATATTTATTTGAACGAGTTGCTATTTTTAACACTTCACATTTCAACAAATCATGTATGTAATAAAAAATGTGATTTTTATTGTAAAACAATTCATTTCAAAACACTATTATTTTATATAGTTTATATAGGTGATAAAAATAGGATTTTTATTATAAAACAATTTCTTTTAAAACGAGATTATTTTACATAGTCCATATAGTTGATAAAAGGTGATTTTTATTATGAAACAATTTATTTCAAAATATGAATACCATTCAACACATGAATTTCAAATCAACGAATGAATATCGATTCAACACATGAAGGTTTTCTATAGTTTCTATATATAGATAAAAATGTGATTTTTATATTTAAAACGCGAATACCATTCAACACATGAATTTCAAATCAACGAATGAATATCGATTCAACACATGAAGGTTTTCTATAGTTTCTATATATAGATAAAATTGTGATTTTTATATTTAAAACGCGAATACCATTCAACACATGAATTTCAAATCAACGAATGAATATCGATTCAACACATGAAGGTTTTCTATAGTTTCAGCAAATGAAAATAATTCAAACACATGAATATTATTCAAAATTTCGGCAGCATAACGGCAAGGTAGTTAAAACCGAGACCGTCCCGAGTACGGCTCCTCGCTCTACCTTAAAACCTCGTGGTTTTTGACAATGGGGATCATGCATCTAGTTCGCACGCAGGCGGCATGTTTTATTTATTTCATTTCCACAAACTAATCCTATGTGGTTTCAACCAAATATTTCTCAACCACAAACGGGTATTTTTCAACCACAATCAATCAATATCAACCACAAACAATCCCAAACAACCATTCGCTGTCAATCAATTTTCACACCAATCACAACCAATAAATATCGTCCATGGTTTGTGGACGAGGGGCGTGTATATATATATATATATATATATATATATATATATATATATATATATAGCAATTCACTTCTATTTCAACACATATATAATTTTTACAACGCATATACAACTTATACATCGAACGTACAACTTATACAACGCTTATACAAGATATGTACAACGCTTCTATAACTCATACATCGACTATATAATTTATACATCGTCGTTTTCCATATCGTTTATAAATTAGAAATCTCACTTTGGGTTCCACTCCACCAAAAATAGCAGAAGGCTCAGAAAAATATGCGGTCTCTTCTAAAATGTAGAAGACGTCCACATGATCACGATGTTACCTGTTTCATCGAATTTCGTCAAGAAACGAAAAAGATATGATTTTTCGAAGTTTGCAACACTTTTAAACTGTTAAAACTGTTGAAAATTAACATGGCCGTATACCTCTTTGTTTTCTTCAAAACTAGGTTTTCAATTATCGGCTAATCCGTGAACCTTGGGGAGAATCAAACTTCGCAGCTTCGTAGAGCTCCGAGGCACGCACCCAACGCCACCAGTGGCGTTCCGATCGAAGCAGTCAGGAGGGCACGGCGGCGCGTCGAAGTTGCGGTCTTTGAGGGCCTCGATCTCGTCGTACACTGAACGATGGAGGTCAACTTGGGTATGGATTAGAAGAGGATGGAGTGCCCTTCAAAAAGTTCCCAAGGGGCGGACTGATTCGCGGCGTGGTTGAGGAGTTATGGAGGAGAGATGGGAAGAAGGGGTTTTCGCCGTCGGTTGCGAGGGATCGGGGAAGAAAGAGAATAGATTAGCCAATAGTATTTTTTTATTTTATTTTATAATTTTTAAAATCTCTAAAATACCCCTTACACAGATGAACACCAATTCAAACCCAACGACTGTCGTCCCTAGCGTTTTGCCCCCATTCCGAACACAATGGGATATGTTTCGTAGGCCCATTCGACTGTTTCAGTCAGTTTTCCTTCAAATTAAAATATAAAACATTCAATATTCGATTTGAACGTGCATTTCAATTTGCCAGGGCCACAAACTGATTCGAAGAATTCCAGAAAAATAAATCTGGCTATGCTTTGACGATACGGTCCCAACAAAACTAGTTTCGTCGAATTCTGAGACCGTTTGCAAAAAGGCCCATTTCTGGTCGATCCAATTTAACTATAATTGACCAAAACACATTTTCCTTTGCCACGCTCACATATTAGCTTCAAAAATTATGAAATTTGAAACCTAGTAATAACTTCACATCCCGGATCCAACAAAGGTGGTTTCGCCGAATTCCGAGGTCGTATGCAAAATGGCCAAATTCACGGGCTATATAAATTCCATAGCGACCTTTCTGAAAATTCATTCGGCCATAACTTTGCTTTCCGCTATGAAAATTCGATTTTTCAAATTCGTTAGAAAGGTATTCACTAACAGATTTAAATATTTTTGGTTTCACTAAAATCCGTTTTGTTTTGCACCCGGTACAGTCCGACAAAGTTTGAATTCAATTTTTGAAACTACAGCGCCATTTCAGGCCTTGATTATAATTATAATTAATTATATTCGTTTTCAATTGTCGATTCAAACTCACTTTCCATTGCCATTATTTAAAATATTTATTTTAAATATTTAAAATCCATTATTTTAGCCAATTTAAAAAATTTAAATTGGTTCAGATTTTCTGGGTCGTTACATTCAGTTAGTTTCTAAATTTCACATCCATATCGTTTATAATATTTTATAACGATTTATCACTATTTTTATTTATTTTAAAATAGCCAATTTATTCAAATGACGCTTCGGGCCATAACGCGGCTGTGGCGCTGTTTTTCTTCAGATTTGATTTACACATATCTGAAAATCTAACCGTTGGATCTTCACAAAATTTATATCATTAGAAAGATCTTTTCAAAACGAATCCAACGGTTCCAGTTTTGGGAAAATCCGACGGTCGGATCTCCCGGTATAATCGTTTGACGTTTCGATTTCAAAATACGAACTGCAGCGTCGTTATTCGATTTAATTTAATTATATATATATATATATATAAATATTATCGATTCTGGCGCTGTTTTTCTTCAGATTTGAATTAAACATTCCAGACAATCCAACCGTTGGATTTTCACAAAGTGGGTATCGTTGGGAAGATATTTCCAAAGCGAACCCAACGGTTTCGGTTTCGGGAAAATCCGATGGTCGGATCTCCAGCACTAATCGTTTGAAATCACGGTTTCAAAACACGAACTGCAGCTTCGTTATTCGATATATTCTAATTATATTTATATATATATATATATATATAATCGATTCTTCGATTTCAAAACTATATGCTTTTCATACATTTGATAAAAATGATATTTTTATCCAACAAACATTCACTTCGACACTTCACTATTTTTAACAACTAATGTATATAGTAAAAATGTGATTTTTATTGTAAAACGATTTATTTCAAAACACGACTATTTTATATAGTTCATATAGATGATAAAATAGGATTTTTATTATAAGGCAATTTCTTTTAAAACACGAATACCATTCAACACATGAATTTCTATTCAACGAATGAATTTCGATTCAACACATGAATGTTTTCTATAGTTTGTATATATAGAGTAAAAATGTGATTTTTATTGTTAAATTTTTTTATTTAAAACACGAATACCATTCAACACATGAATTTCTATTCAACGAATGAATTTCGATTCAACACATGAATGTTTTCTATAGTTTGTATATATAGAGTAAAAATGTGATTTTTATTGTTAAAACAATTTATTTAAAACACGAATACCATTCAACACATGAATTTCTATTCAACGAATGAATTTCGATTCAACACATGAATGTTTTCTATAGTTTGTATATATAGAGTAAAAATGTGATTTTTATTGCAAAACAATTTATTTCAAAACACGAATACCATTCAACACATGAATTTTCTATTCAACGAATGAATTTCGATTCAACACATGAAGGCTTTCTATAGTTTGTATATATAGAGTAAAAATGTGATTTTTATTGTTAAAACAATTTATTTAAAACACGAATACCATTCAACACATGAATTTCTATTCAACGAATGAATTTCGATTCAACACATGAATGTTTTCTATAGTTTGTATATATAGAGTAAAAATGTGATTTTTATTGTTAAAAAAATTATTTCAAAGCACGATTATTTTATATAGTTCATATAGATGATAAAAATATGATTTTTATTATAAAACATTTTATTTCAAAACACGAATACCATTACACACATGAATATCTATTCAACGAATGAATTTCGATTCAACACATGAAGGTTTTCTATACAACACACGAACATAGCTTCAACACATGAAAATAATTCTAACACATGAATATTATTCAAAATTTCGGTACCATAACAGCAGGGTAGTTAAAACCGGGGTCGTCCCTAGTACGGCTCCTCGCTCTACCTTAAAGCCTCACAGCTTTTGACAATGGGGAATCATGCATCTAGTTCGCACGTAGGCGACATGTATATTTTTCATTTCCTTAAACTAATCCTATGTGGTTTCAACCAAATAATTCTCAACCACAAACGGGTATTTTCAACCATAATCAATCAATTTCAACCACAAACAATTCTAATCAACCATTCGTAATCAATCAATTTTCACACCAATCACAATCAATAAATATCGTCCATGGTTTGTGGATGAGGGGCGTGTATTTATATATATATATATATATATATTTATATAAGCATTTCACTTCTATTTCGACACATATATAATTTTTACAACGCATTTATAACTTATACATCGAACGTACAACTTATACAACGCTTATACAAGAGGTGTACAATGCTTATATAACTCATACATCGACTATATAATTTATACATCGTCGTTTTCCATATCGTTTATAATTTAGAAATCTCACATTGGGTTCCACTCCACCAAAAATAGCAGAAGGCTCAGAAAAATATGCGGTCTCTTCTAGAATGTAGAAGACGCCCACACGAGTCCACTGTCTCTTGTTTCACTGAATTTCGTCAAGAAACGAAAAAGATATGATTTTTACAGTGAAATCAAAAACCGTAGCGCTTTAAACCGCTATTAAATAGTTTAAAATAAAAGCAGTCGTATACTTTCAAACCTGTTCAAAACTAGGTTTGTAGTTTTCACGAAAACCGAGCAGCGTGGAGACGATCGGAGGGTACCATGGCCTAGAGATACGAGAGGGCTTTCCGGCGATGGGGGTCTCGTGCAGTTCGTCGGCGTCTCTGAGGCACGGCGGCGCGAGAAAGATCCGAACTTTGAGGGCTCGATTCAGGCGATACGGTGGACGAGGGGGTGTGAGGGTTGGTCGGATTTGAAGAGGGGAGGAAGGAATTTCGATTGCGGGTGGTGACGGAGGCTGGTTCGCCGTGGCGGCGCCAGAAAATGGCCAGGAAGTTTCGATCGTGTTTCCGTTGTAAGGAGAGAGGGAGCGAGGAGAGAGTGCTGAGATGGACGAATGATTTTTTTTATTTATTTATATATTTTTAAATTTCAAAAATACCCTCTTTCACCCACGAACACCAATCCAAACCCAACGACTGTCGTCCCTAGCGTTTTACCCCCATTCCGAACACAATGGGATATGTTTCATAGGCCCATTCGATTGTTTCAGTCAGTTTTCCTTCAATTTAAAATATATAACATTCAATATTCGATTTGAACATACATTTCAATTTGTCAGGGCCACAAACTGATTCGAAAAATTCTAGAAAATTAAATCTAGCTATGTTTTGACGATACGGTCCCAACAAAACAAGTTTCGTCGAATTCTGAGACTGTTTGAAAAATGGCCCATTTCTGGTCGATCCAATTTAACTATAATTGACCAAAACACATTTTCCTTTGCCACGCTCACATACTAGCTTAAAATATTATGAAATTTGAAATCTAGCAATAATTTGACATCCCGGATCCAACAAAAGTGGTTTCGTCGAATTTCGAGGTCGTCTGCAAAATGGCCATTTTCACGGGCTGTATAAACTCCATAGCGACCTTTCAGAAAATTCATTTGGCCATAACTTTTGCTTCCCGCTATGAAACTTCGATTTTTCAGATTCGTTAGAAAGGTATTCACTAACAAATTTAAATATTTTTGGTTTTACTCAAATCCGTTTTGTTTTGCACTTGGTACGGTCAGTCAAAGTTTGAATTCAAATTTTGAAACTACCGCACCATTTCAGGCCTTGTTTATGATTAGAATTAATTATATTTATTTTCAAACATCGATTCAAACTCACTTTTCATTGCTATTAATTTAAATATTTAAAATCCACTAAAATAGCCAATTTAAAAAATTTAAATTGGTTCAAATTTTCCGGGTCGTTACATCCATTCAGGTATTTTTTTTCAAATTTCTTACCATTCATCGGCTTCTGCACGGAATCTATTTTGTGTTTACTTTTGGTCATCTTTTGCCTAATCTTAAATGTAGTTTATTTTTTATTGGTTGGTATTATGGTCTAGGACTATATATTTTTAAGTTTATGAAACATTTTCAAGTTTGCTTCCTCGAATATTATGTCATTATTATTGTAGAGGCTTAACATTATAGACAAAGTACTTGTAATTTTTTTTTGGTAAATGCAACAATTTGTTTTAAAAACCCTTGAAATGAGTTTTGAATAACAAACTAGTTTTAAATATTGATTTATAAGTCAAAGTGGTTGGATGTTATTTTATTTTTATGTTAAAATAAATAAATAAATTGTTAAAAGTAGTTATGAAATACGTTCAATGATAAAAACGAAACCAAATATTGCAGGCTAGATTTAAATTGGACGAGGAATGGCAGAAGGTTCCCATTTTTCAGCAAATGGGATGTATTTTTAGATGTTCAAAAGCCAAGTTTGTGAAAAAGATAAAGGAAGCAAAGACTAAGGAGGAAAGACTTAGGCTAAAACCAGATAATATCAGAAGCGCAAATGAATGGAAGAGGTTTGTTGAGTCGAAAACAAGTGCAAATTTTAAGGTAATTTTAATGTAATTATTTGACCGCTTACATATACAAAATATGAATAAGAAAAGTGCTAATCACGGTATTACAACGATATATTTGAGGCAAGAAGTGAGAAATTTAAAAGTATTAGAGGTAAGCAAATAGCACATACATGTAGTCGTAGAGGTATGGCTCGGCTGACTGAAGATTTGGTGAGAAATATAGTTGGCCAATTTATTTTAGCATTATACTAATTAGTTAATTTACTGTGATTTATTTATTAATTCAATATTCTTCTTATTGTAGAAAAACCAAAGTGTTGATCCCTCATCCATCTCTAGAGTTCATGTTTGGATCAAATCTCGCACTCGGAAAAATGGTGAACCAGTGACTATGCAAGTTGGAAACACTATTGTAAGTGCTTTGGATTTTTTGTTAACAATAAATTGTTTTAGAATGATACACTTGAGAACTCGTCTACGGATTTTATTTTATTTTAATTTTGTAGGAGGAAATAAAAAAAGCTGATAGTGGATCACAGTTTAATTCAACATATAATATTAAATGAGACGCACTTTCACAAGTGTTAGGACAAGACAATTCAGGATAACTACGAGCAATGGGAAGGAGTACAACAATGACTAAGGTGGTTTTGGCACATCTTAAGGATAAGCAAATAGTTGAATGTCAGAATCAAATTTCAGAATTAGAGCAGCAGGTTCATTCATTAATTAAAAATCAGGTATTGCTTCAATATGAAGTAGGTATAAAGGACGCAATTTCTACATATTTTTACTTCTCTGCTTTTTGCCTTTTATCTTCTCCATATTACTCGCACATAGATCATGCATAATACATGTAATGATCCTTTTAAACTGTATTATCAACGATATCATGCTTGCTAATTAGAAGCACACAATGGCTATAAAAGAAACTATAGTGGTTTGATAAACGCTATACATAAACATGTTATATAAAATAATGGTATACTTATAATGCAAAAATTAACGTTATAAAATGGTAAGCTTTCATAATGTTTACAGGCTGCTATAAATGTTATATGTCAACATGCCATAGCTTATTCTAGATTGATTTACAATGTTTATATGCTGCTGTGAATTATGTAAATATTGAGTTGAAAACCGGTGCATGCTCACCGATTTCAAGGTGAATAATCGATTTTTTTTCAAGTCAAAATGGGAAAACTATTGCTCAGTATTAAATTTAGAGGGGAATATATGCATAAAAGTAGGCCTATAATTTCACGGAAGTATAGACGGACATTATGTTCGTTGCCTGTTTTACCGAAAATATAGAGTTTATTCGGCATCTTGTTGCCGAATGTGCAAAAGGGTCTTTTTTTTAGTGTTTTCCTTGATAGATACTTGAGGGTGATTGGACCATCGATGTGGATAATTGCAAAGTAATGAAAAATGATAAGCATGACAACCATTTAGAATAACTTATAACTAAAGGTGCTAAAATCATTTAGTGATAATTTATAAAAAAAATGATAAACAGTAAATCATGTACGAGGCCAAAAAATTAACACAATTGTTGCTTACATAACCGATAATGTCAACAGGATGAGTAACAGGCCAAAAACGTGAATAACATGAGAAAAGAATAAGCAATCAAGGATTATCTTTTTTCGATAATGCGAAATAAGTCGGTGAGTGGTGGGAAAATATAATTTGATTCATATAAAAAAAAATATCTGCTATTCAATTCATTAGAAGGAGCACGTACATAAAAGAGGCCTACAACCAAAATTTACCTAAATGAATATCAACAATGGTGGTTCTAGCATGTTGGCAGTTACTAGTTCATTATGGATATGCATATGAAGCACTTAAAATTAAGATAACATATTACATTTATGTATATGGAGCAGATGAACCACTGGGAACTATGGTTAAAGTTCCGCTTTCAGTTCCTGTGTTCATGTAATTATGAAAATTTGTTATGTTCCTGAAATTTTGAAAACTTTGTTTAGTTTCGATTTTATAAATTACAGGGGAAATATCGCAATAATGATGAAATTCAAAGTCGATTAATCTATAAACCCAACTCAAATTTGGCTTTGATATACTGCGCGAAATTGATAGTTTAATCCAAGTAGTTATAAAATTTTAAGATTTCTACTATGTGAGTATCAAGTAGTCTAGCAAAAATGAATCACTGCACATATTAACTATATAGCAGCTTAAACTTTGTCGTGTAATTGTTTTATACACGTTGATTTAATATCTTGCACATTTAAGTTTTGTACATGATATGTTAGTACTCCCATGTTTTAACAGTAATAATTTTTAAGCCTCATTCAATGTGCAGCATGTGATTGTTCAACTAGTCATCTGCATATGCATGTTTAGTCGCTAAAAAGGTAAATGAGTAGTGAATTGGGTACAATAATTTTAGTGAAAAACAGAAGTGCAAACACAAAACATTCCTTAATTGATTAAAAAAAATAGTAGAAACATGGTACAAACTCAAGTCCAACTGGCATTGTAAAGTATAATTCTTATAAATATAAAAGAGTAGTGGTTCACTTAACCTTATTTTCAGCTCCATGCTTCCCTGCAAATGCCGATTTCTGGCTTAGTTTTGCCGTCACCATTGATTTATTTGTCCTTGTTTAAGCACACCCATGCAGTTATTAACCTGCACTCTACTGCAGTTTTTAAATAAAGCAAGATCAGTCTTCTAGAGATCCCCAATCCCACTACATTAGCTTCATCCTATTACTGTAAAATTTTGTTGACTTGGTCGGTTTTTTTCCGAACTAAATTGTTGCTAGCATAATCCTATTTCATACTGAATAGTTGGCTCTTTCTTGTACAAAATCGGATAGGTTGTGATCTCCAAAATGTAGCATTAAAGTTCCTTGTTTAAACAGAGTCAGTGAAAGCCTGTTTTGGCATTTAAATGATAATTTTTTTTAATTTAAAAAAACCATATATAAGGACATTGTACTTCAAATATGTTTATGAAGGGACAAATCCAAAATGCCAAGTTTGTAGCTTTCATTTTTTATCATGACTGGTGAATGAGAACAATATATTTTTGCTGGTTGTATATATTAAAATAATCAGGAAGATATTCTTGCTCTTTCAATCTAATATTTTCTCGATGCTATTGATTGATAGGATAGAGAAAGTAAGAGAGAAGAGAACATACCTCAAATGGTAAATATCAATTATATTTTTGTTGCAATATTATAAAATTATTGATATTTAACGCAGTATTTAATATGGTTTATTTTTGATTGACCATAGAGCAATCATAGCCAAGCAAGTGACAATTGCGATTTATTGCATTGGGATGGAAATGATGAAGTAGTTTCCAAAGGAAGAATTGTGTCGAGTGATCCAAATTAGCTTTTCAATGAAGTCCCTTTAGGTCTGAATGCCATGAAAATTTTGATAGTCGATCCAATAAAACTAGATGTCTTTTTGTGGAGGCCTTCTCCTTCTTTCACGCACATTGGAGATACTAAGGATGAAATAGTTGCATGGGAAGCTAATAGGATTGTTATGCGCATAAGGGAGAACTCTAAAAAGGTGAATTTGAATTCAGATTGGTTTTTTTAATCATTTGTTACCTGTTTCTGCATTGCAATCTCTCAACAGAATTTGTTGCATCCATTTTAAGTTTTTGTGCATTGCTTTTGTTCATTTCATCTTTTTTCGAACTTTTTATTCAAAAAAAAAACCACCAATTTCATAAAATAGAAATTGTTTTGTTATATTTCACTTGTGGTGGTACACAATTCTTGTCACAATTCACAGCTTTACACTGCGAACTTCTGCTATTCCCTTTCAATCACCGCCACCTTCACCGAATACGAACAGCCTAGTTCTGCAAACATACACACACCACATCGTCATTCATCTATGGCCCTGATATATCCTCAATATATGCATCGAAACAATTATAATGTTTCATGATTGGTAGCGGCCTACATTATTTCTTACTAGTTAATTTAATAAATATTTTTTTCATTCAATAGAGTAAAACCTATAGCACAGAAACCAAGTGTAACCTATACGACTGGGGAGGAAATGGAGAATTAGTTGCTGAAGGACGGGTTTGCTCAAGTGATCCAAGTCAAATTATTAATGGTATTCCTCTCGGACCAAATGCCATGGTAGTTTGGGTAGACAATATGAAGAAACAAGATGCTTTTTTATGGAGGTCGATAGTTGGCATGACATGTGTTGGAGAAGCTGTTGGTAAAAAAAATAGCATGGCCTAATTCAAAATTAGTTATTGAAAAGGTTAACACTACAACATATACACCTATGACTACTTATGCGTCATTTCCTATGATAATGTTCAATTTCTCTTTCTCTAAAAACTATTCATAACATGTTCAATTTTTCATTTATTTTTATTAAACAAAGTACAAATTTTGCGGTGAATACTAAATGCAAGCTGATTGATGTTCACGACACTGGGAAAGTAGTAGCAAAAAGGGACCATATCTTCATTTGATCCAAATATTTTGGTTCATTCCGTATCACTGGGGGAAAATGCATTAAGAGTTTGGGTAGATACCATAGAATTTCCAGATGCAAGTCTATGGAGACCTACATCATTCATGGAGTCCTTGTTAGATGCTATTGGTTCGACAGTAGCATGGCCTATTTCATATGTCAAAACTGATTAACTTATGGTAAGCATTTTCATCATTTTGCATTATCAATTTCACAACAGAAGCTATGCTTAATATACAATATTTGTGGGATTATCTCATTGTTTTGTTGGACATGCTATATGCAATTTTTGGGTTAGGTATATGAGGCACCTTGAATGGTATTTGGATTAGTTAATTTAGTTATTTACTTTCTCCAAGTTCAATTTAATCTTGGAATTAATTTCTGTAAGTAGAGTATATGTTATTTACCTTTCTCATTTTAGTAGCTTGGAACAAGACAACTGGTGATTACTGAGCAACATTACAAACTTAACTAAACCATTACAAGCTTACTTAAGATAAAAACAACAATACGGACTTTCTGAACTAAACCGTTACAACATATATAATCACAAAAACCAATGTCACTTCTGTTTTCTTGTAAAAAAATAATAATACAAAAATAACTACATAGTTTTAGTATATGAGTCCAGTATTATGCTTTTGAACTTCTTGAGGTACTTGGTGGAAGAGGCATCTGGTAGGGTATCATGTCTAAAAGAACCTTAATATGAGTATGATGACATTAAAGAATTTTGGCTGTAATCCACCATTTTTATGTTTCATTGGTATGATATTAGTGAAGTGAGTAAGAAATGTTAAAGCAATATTTGTAATCAAATTTGTTAGATTGTAGAATTATATAGAGAGGAAGAGGGGAGGAAGTCAACTGTAAAAAATGTTTGTTTCTTTTTGATGACTTTAATAAAGGCGACTATGTAGTTACAGTAAAAAAACATACTTGTCTCAACTAACAAGTTGGAAAATGTCAGAAATATTGTAATTATATAGTCATGTAAATTCCTATTTGTGTAATCTCCTTTTTGTCTTGCCTCCAATACTGAACATTTTTAGTATCTTCCCTTAGTCTAAAACATATTAGATTATTAATTATTATTTTATTCGTTGCAGGTAACTAAGGATTTTTAGTGTAAAATCTAGCTGGTTGTGTCATTCAAGCATTTGAAGGTTTTTGGCATCGTACGCGCAATATCTAAGTTTTTTTTGGCTTTGTGAATTTTGTCGGTGCATCCTTGGTGCATATGCTATGAAAACTTTGTATTATGGATATTGTATGGATATCATTTAATCTTAATTTACTGTTGTTGTGCAAATCACAATTTGTTATGTTCTTTTGAATATCTTTTATACAGTAGTTGCAATGCATAAAATATAAATTGAATATGTTTCTATGATGGTATACTAGTGGATAATTGTTGTAAAAGTTAAATAAAATGAAAGCATTTTTTACGTGCTGTTGAAATCATTTATGTACATTAACAACGGATAAAAAATGAAGTTAGAAGTTAAAGAATTTTTGTGGGCAATGTTCACAGCTTTGAAGCAGTGTCGTATTGATATTTATAACAGCATGTAGTAGAGGCTGTCTATTTTCCATTTTTGACAGCATTTAGTAACTGCTCTCAAAACCAGCAACTTTGAAATATTTACAGCTGACAACAACTGCTGTCAAAATAAAAATTTTAACAGCACAAAATATATGTTGATGTATGTTCCGGACCTATAACAGCATGTCGTTACACAGCATCCACAGATATGCTGTTAAAACTTACAACAGCATTTTTACTGTGCTGTTAAAACCGTTTTTTTTTTTTGTAGTGGCGAGAACTAAACTGTTCTCCTCTGATAGTACCCCATCCCTGTTTGGTTAGAAATTTTAACCTAAGATACTTGGAAGGGACAAATTCGCCCATCTCCTCCAAAGATGGTTGCCCAAATACGGTGTTGTAATACGATGGTTGATCGATCACAACAAAGAGAGTCTCGAAGGTCCTATGGAGCGGAGACATTCCAACTTGAATCAGAAGGTTGATTTACCCCACCAGAGTTGACCCCTTATTGTTGAAGCCGAAGATTGGTTCGTTGCTTAGTTCTAACTATTTCTCAGAAATTCCCATCTGATCGAAAGCGTGCTTAAAGACGACATTGTTGACACTCCCTGTATCTACAAGGATCTTTGAAACAACAAAGAACCCTATTTGGGTTGTTATCATAAGAGGATCATTATGAGGGTGGTGGGCCCCTTTTTTCATTTCTTCTGGAGAAACCACTAGGTTGTGCATTTTGGGAGCGTAACGTGCATTTTTCAACGATGGTTCTTCTTGAATGGAGAATATCCCCTCCATGGCTTCTTTCATATATTGACTCCTTGCTTTCGAATAGCTTCCGGCAGGGTGTGGCCCTCTATGGATCACATTGATTCGATTTATGGGTGGCCCCAAGTCTAGGTTGCTCTCTTCCGTAGAAACTCCCATCGCATTTACCGAAGCCTTCTGCTGTCCACTTGCATGCGGAGCTGATGTTGTCTTGTTTAAAACGAATTCCTTCATATGTCCCTCTCGGATCAACTTCTGAATAATCCCGTCCAATACCTTGCACTCGTCAGTCTTATGTCCATTGGTTTTGTGGAATTCACAATACTTACCACCGAAATAAGGTTCATTGTAATTCTTGGCTTTGAAGAGACGGGGAAGTTATTAACCTTTTCACTTGCTACAGCACACACATGCGAGATGGGCTTGTTTAGAGCAACCGAGTTGGTATTAGAATCTTCCCACCTTGACCTTTATTGATTTCCTTCTGGGAGCTTTCGTCCAAAGTTTGGCCTTCCTCCTTCCCCTCGAGGCCCGAACTTCCTCTTCGTGAAATACAATTCATCCATGCGAATAAACTTGTCGGCTTGGAAATGAAAGACTTGCAAGTCTTTACAGCCGTGAATATATAACTCCTTCTAGAAGAGGGTATTTTTGATTAACCTTGAGCGTGCGATAATCAACTTGTCATGGTCATTCATATCCTTGGCCTTCAGAGCCTCGATGTTGAATCTCTTAAGGTAATCTCCCAGAGACTCCCCTTGTCTCTGTTTGATGTTAGAAATAACTGTGTAGTCAACTGTCGGATCTTCGCAAGTGTAGTACTGCACGGAAAATTCATAGGAGAATTGTTTCCACGAATAAATGGTGTTTTCCCTATACTGGAGATACCACTTCGCCGCTGCCCTTGAAAGGTAATTGGGAAAAGGTGGTATCTAACGGCTCTGGATGCATTGTAAAGATCCATCTGGCTGTCGAAAGCCATCGGATGATCGTCAGGGTCAATTGTCCCAAGATACTTTATGGTTGGAACCTTCACTCTCGATGGTAGATGTTCATAATTTCATCGATGAACGGAGGTACTCTTTCATTGTCGTTAACCTTGTCATCTTGGGTCTTCTTACCCTTGCTTCCCAACAATTCCTCGACGGACTTCTGGGTGAGGTCTTTGATGTAAGCTTCTGTGTTGTCATAGTTTACTTTCTTGGGATCATAACCTTTGGAGGTGGAACTCCTAAGCTGTTCCTACTCGCGTTGATTCCTTGGATGGTCTATTCCCGTTAGATGGGACTTCTTCTTCTTGGAAGAAGTCGCCTTAAGCTTCTCCTATGCTTCTGAATGGTGAATGGAGCCTTTCTTTTTGGAGATTCATTTGTCTCTCTCTGACTAGATCTAGTGAGCCTTGAGGACTTCTGTGCCTGGACAGCATTGACCTGAGCCTGTATTTCTTGGAGTTGCTTCTCCAAGACCAATATTCTTGCAATATTATCTTCCATGGAGTTTGAGTTTGGTGGTCAATGTGGGTTGGATGTGGCTTTTCTTTCATTATTGTCTGGGTTGAGTGTTAGATCCACATTTCCTTCAACGGTAGTATTAGGATCCAATTCCTTATTTCGTTCCTCCGATCTTTTCGATTTCATCTTTCCTGCCAGGGAGCAATAAATTTTCTAGATTAATTTTGACAAATTAACCGTAAGGGCGGAGGTTCAGGGCCCTCCTTCTAGCGCCAAAATGTTAATGATATTTTCCGTCAACACCTGAATTAAGTTAATTAGGACATGTGTTCGTGGGATTTGACACTTTCATGA
The DNA here is from genome assembly GCA_030737875.1 of Allium sativum. Lineage (NCBI taxonomy): Eukaryota > Viridiplantae > Streptophyta > Magnoliopsida > Asparagales > Amaryllidaceae > Allium > Allium sativum. The sequence goes on along the minus strand of CM060912.1, from coordinate 731,633,762 downwards.
CTCAGAGTTATCGAAGGTCATTTCAAAGCCTGTGAATCTAAGATAATCTACCTTCCCTTAGGCATCAGAATTCCGATTCTAACAATTAGTTATCTTGCTTCCAAAGGAAGGACATCACATATGTTGTGCGGCGGTGTTCTGAAATGACCTTAGGAAGGTTATTTAGCCTGATATTGCCAGGTTTTATGAAATCAATTGCTCCCTAAATCATGAAAGTGATGCTATGTACTGTGATAAGAAGAAAATAGGCTAACACATCACTCGATTCGGGAAAGAAGGCATCACAATGTTCATTAACCTAGACAATCATTCCGTACCGGACAAGCACAAAAAGGGGTTCGGATCGCGTCAGAGATCGAGTTACAAACTCACAGATGACCCCTTTCTCTTCGGTCAGGAAGCATTAAGCTCATTATGAGAGTGTCGATCAACGTGGCAAACCCTCGACGCAGGGGGAAGGATACTTCACATTTCTACGAAGCTCCTCCTCCATTGCTAAGGTGCCATGATTGGTTTTCTCATAAGAAAGGTTAGTGTTAACTCCCTGTTTCATCATTACGACACAACAATATTATCAAATCGCAAGATGTTTAAGACTCGGAATTCTCAATTCAAAAATTGTAGATGTATTACAAGAGTTGAGGATTTGCTCCTTGTTAGAAGAAAAGAACCAGATTGAGAAATAAAAAGTTTGCCCCCCTTTATGTGGCTCCTGGGGTCTTATTTATAGAGAATTCAGGGCCCCTTCCGCTGCTAGGCTATTGGTGCTGCAAGGGCCTCGGACGATCGCTTTTTTCCTTGGTCTCGGGCGTTTGGCTCTCGGTAGTCCTTGTGGTGCTAATTTTAGTCGTCAAAGTGAGGGTCCCGGTCAACCGGGGCTTTTCCAAGACTAATACGGGTTTGTTGCCGTGGTGGTTTTTGGATGGCATTTGAACTCCTAGTAGCGCTCCTAGGTGAAGGCTCCCGGATGCAAGCTTCTAGATGTAGGCTTCCAGCTTTCTCTACTTAGAGGAGCTTGTCCTCGTGGCGTATGTTGATAGCTGCCGGTTTGAAACCGCTATTGGTTCCTATACTAGGTAAATTAGTACTGATAGCATGTATCTCTGCTAGGGTCCCGGTTAGCCTTCCGGTGGAGCTTTTGGGACAATCTGGTTTTCCGAAAGATATCTTTTGGTGATGTCTCTGTTGTCTATCGATGCGACCTTTTTTCCGTTTATGAAGTAGCAACTTCAGAAGCGGGTTCCAGATAATCTTTATGTACTTCTGGCTTGATAACTTTCGCTTCTAGACTCTCTTGCCGGGTAGACCCTATCGGATAGACTCGGTCGGATAAACTTCGCTATCGTTTTATGGGCTCTGAACTCCTTTCTTCCCGGGGGGTTGCTGGTTTATGTTGTTCTCACATCATTCTTTCTCTCTTTTGGTCTTCTCCATTTTTCTTTCGGAAGGTTCTTCTGTGTTTGTTTTCGTCCGATACCCCTTAAATGTCAGCCTATGTTAGGGGTTTATTTTAGTAGTAGCACCGAATATATATATATATATATATATGTATGTATGTATGTATATATTACTGGACAATAATTCTTTGTCCATTTTCGTAATTCATCCGTAACTTTTTCATACGGACTTCGTTCGTAAAGTTCCAAACATGAACGTTGACCAAAATTCCATCATGAACATAAAGGTGCACATTTCCTAGTCAAATATCATCTTATTCTCAAATTCAATTATTGAAATATAACTAATAACTTATTTAACTAACGTCAAATTCGGGGGTGTTACATTCTTTCCTCCTTAAACGAAATTCATCCCAAAATTTTACCGTTGACTAAGTCATGGTACTGACACTTATTTATCCTATACTATACAACCAATTAGTATACATCCAATGTCACAATCACAAAATATGCATGCATAATGATTCTAAATCGGATCCTTATATATATATATATATATATATATATATATATATATATATGCATATTTTTTGAAAATATTTCTAAAAACATGATGCAAACATCTTAAAATATAGTGGCGATTCTACATGAATATAGTTTTTGAAAACATTTTTCATCCAAAACCCTCATTGACTATGAGTAATAGTGTAAAGCAACCAACTTTGCATCTAAATCCTAACATCTAACACTTCATCTAAAACTGCTTCCTATAAATTTGTTAAACGCCAAAAAATGGAAATTAAAACAGAGAATTCAATGTTCTTACGGCTTATAATTCTTCCAATTCCTGTCCTACAGTGGAATTTTACGTCACTTGTGCTAAAACACTTCAAAAATACCCTCATGTAAACTGCAAAGGGGACTTAAAACAAGCTCTAAAACATAAACGAGCTAAATAATAACTCTTACGCATCATTGACAAAGTATGGAACCAACATTTCCAAGGCTAAAACAGGCATTCCTTTATTATCGTTTACATTATTAACTCATTGCCAATCCTGTTATACTGTAACGACCCGCATTCTACGCATCATAGGATCGTAGAATATTTATTTCTGTCACATACGAAGTCGTATGGTCGTGTAACTTTGGGAGACGACTATTGGGGTCATTTCCCATGAGCATGATTTTTCCCGATTTTTAAATGACCATTTTACCCCTAGTTGGCATTGTTTTGGCCATAACTTTTGACTGGAAAGGAATTTTGACCTGAAACCACTTCCATTGGCTCCGGATGATGGTTTCTCTTTCCGTAGAGTGGTCACATTAGTCAAACGGACTCACCGTTTGGGAGATATGGCTGAAACAAGTTTCAGATGGTGAAAAACAGCTTAATTGGGCTTAACCGGGTGATTAGCAGCTAGGCCCACAGGGGAATTTCGGGTTTAGAGGTATAGGAAGACTGATTAGGGTTAGGTTATCACTTTCATTTCAGTTTTGAGCCGCCACAAACCTTCTTGAGACCTTGGTAATGGCTTCCATCCTCTAAAACCACTCCAAAACACATTTTTAGTGAAGATTAAGCCTAAACTACATCAAAGCAAGGCCAAATAGCAACAAAGCAAGGTTGGAGCTGCTGCTATACATAGGAATTCGACCCAAACAGAGAGTATTTCAGATTTGGTGTTTCATTTGTGGCCAAGGTGAGTGATTTGCATAGTTTTTGCACTAATTACGGTGATTAAGGGTAATTAGTGAAGATTAGCGAATTTATACGTAAATAAATTCTGGAAAAATTCTTAAAATTCTAAAATAATGTTTTAAGGCTCTGTTAGAAATTTGGGTTAATTTCGATGTGTTTTGCTAATCGTATGCTTAAACATGATTAAGAGGGATTATAGGAAAATGTGAGGTTTTAGCCACTTTTGATCCATTTTGGTTCATTTGAATTGTTGTTAGGTGTTTGTGGTTGTTCTTACATGTTGTTATGACTATTTGACATGAATTGTGATTGATTAGAATAGTTAGATTTGTCAAAAACGTCGTCGAACGGCGTAAACAAGTTGCTGGAAAAGTTGCAGAAAGTTGTGCAGGGCTTCGGATCGGATCGGATGGGGGCTCGGATCGGATATGTGAACTGGGCAAGAAATCCGACCCGAACCGGAGTTTGGCACATAGGAGGCTTGGCGAGAAGGAAGGCCGTTTTCTTAGAGTTGGAGTGGACAAGGGGATCGGATCGGAAGAATAATTGGAGGCCAGATCGGATCGACTTGGAGACGTAGGGCTCGGATCGGAAGTAAACATTTAGGAGAATTAGCAAGAGGGAAGGCCACGCGGATCAGATGGCAAGGAGGGATCGGATCGGAATACGTGAGGAAATGAGCCAGCGGATCGGAGCACTAGAAGGAAGGACACCCGACCCGACCCGGAAGAGGACACCGACCCGACCCGAAGTGGAGTACCCGACCCGAACCGAATGGAAAGATGACAAGGAAGGAGGACCGACCCGAACCAATGAAGGTGATGACTCCCGACCCGAACCGATGAAGGTGATGACTACCGAACCGAACCGAACCGAATTCTAAGACTGTTAATGCGCGACAACTCTTCTGAAGACCCACTCCAATTCGACCAAACCCGAGATGCAAAGGAAGTCCAAATGAGAAGTTAGAGCTTAAGATTCAGATGGGAATCAACGAGTTCGCTTCATGGTTGGGCTTTGCTGCGGGACGCGTGCCAAGGAGTTATCAACGTCTATAGCTTTGGACCACTATGGTAGGAGGTGCGAAGGCGGATTCAGGGCCATTATGGCATCGGTAGAACCAAGGGCTACGACTAATGAAGTGGGTCATTGAAATGTTTGGTCATGACTCCAAGTGTTTGGCTTGGTCACAGCAGGGTTTCTACAAGTCGGGATTCGTCGTTACCTCAGTTTGTCTAGTGTTCCAAAGTGGTAGATGTCGTACGCTTTACGCACTGAGTGAGAGATGTGAGGATGGTTACTATGGATGATTTGTTTGCTATCATTGTGACATGCACACCCCACCCCCGTATTCTTACACTATTTATTATGGCACCTTGGAGTATTGTACGGTATGTGGTACTAACTCTTTGGTTGCAGGTCCAGGTTCAGGTATGGTTTAGTATACCTGTTATTACTCTGTTTAGATGCTTATCGCTCATACCAGGCTTTATGTCTGACCCAGAGTTTTATGTCTCTTCTTATTACTCTGGGTGCTCACACGAGCAGACTAGAGACAGGTTAGCTGGTGATGCACGAGTAGATGATCCGGAGACGAGCAGGAGGCTTCCACGTAATATATATAGTATTCTCCCTGCGTTGTTGAAGATCACTGCTTGGGCATTGGTGGTGCATCTTCTACTTTAGTTTTCCTTTGTTAGAGACAGTAAATTTGGAAAGTTGTAATAAGCTGTATTTGGATTTCCGCTGCTCTGATGTTGGCATTGATTATTAGTTATCAGCTTATGCACTGTCTCACCTGTTTTATGTCAAGTATGTTATTATTATATTTTATTCCATGCGCTGTGAGACATTCTACAGGTTCCTTGATTAGTTCATTCTCTTCTTTCTTTTCTCATGACGACCGCCCCGTGCTAGTTGGGCATGTGTACAGCGCACTTCCGGAGGAAATGCAGGCTGGTGCGGGGCGGGCCGTCACACTTGGTATCAGAGCTCTAGGTTGCGTAGTTAACCTAGGGAAGCTATCGGGGAGAGATAATATACGTATACGAGAGAGCGTATTTGTGATTACTTTGGTTTTTAAAAGCTATATATATATACTATTACTAGTATAAGGATGAAGTCGTACTGCACTAGCACCACTATGGAGTCGTTAATCGTTTCCTTTTTCAGATTGACGATGAGCCGATATACTAGAGGTGCTGGTAGGGGAGCCAATAATGGGAATGCTGCTGACATGAGGACGATGTTTACTGACCTCATGAGAGAGATGCTTAGAGATGTGCAGAGGGCAGCTCCCAATGGTGGAAATGGTGGTGGTCCAATAGTGCAGGCGCCGAGGGTCGACTTCGCCAAGTTGAATAAGGATTATACTAGCCTTGGTGGGAAGTCGTTTCACGGAACGGAGTCGGCCACGGATGTTCAAGATTGGTTGGATAGTTGCGAACGTATCTTCGAGGATTTGGGTATCGAAGATGCGATGAAGAGAAAGCTAGCGTCCCGTCAGCTGCAAGGGCGGGCAATGAATTGGTGGAATGCTATAAAGGCAGCTACTCCCAAAGATCAGATTACTTGGGAGCAGTTTAAAGCTCGCTTCAGTGAGAAGTTCATTCCAGCTGCTCAGAAGTCAATGCTGTTTAAGAAATTCTTGGAGCTCAAGCAGAATGGCAGAGCTGTCTCGGAATATATTGCTGAATTTGACACTTTGTCAAAATATGGGTTATCTCTTATTGATACTGCCGAGAAAAAGAATGAGAAATTCATAACTGGTTTGGATCAGTACTTGGGGGAAAAACTTATTAACCACATCGATGAGACGTTTGAATCGATTGTGGGGAAAGCATTAAGATCAGAAAGTCTCTACCCTAAGTCGAAGACTGAGGTTGCATCTGCAGAAGAGCCAAAGCCACAAGCAAGTGGTGGAGGCAAGGGTGGTTCCCAGAATAAGAGAAAGCAGAACCAAGCTAAGAATGGCCAGAAGAAAAAGAATAAGCAAGATGTTGAGTGCTTCAGCTGTGGTAAGAAGGGCCATTATGCTAGTAATTGTCGAGCCAAGCCAGCGGATAGGAAGTGCTTCAACTGTGGCCAAATGGGACATCACAAGGACAAGTGTCCACAGCCCCCTAAGGAAAAGCAAATGGTGAAAGCATACGCCCTTAATGCTATTCCTTCTTCGTCGAATGCCCCAACAGCGGCGGAGAAGGGAAAGAATGTCGTCATTCAAGGTATGCTTTCTGTTTATGATGTTCCTGTTAGAGTTTTGTTTGATACTGGAGCTTCCAGTTCTTTCATATCTAGTGACCTGGTAGATAGGTTGGGATTGGAGCCCGAGATTGTCGATAGACCTTTAGTAGTGACGAACCCGATTGGCGGTTCGACTAGCCTTAGCATGATTTGTCGTAATGTGGTCTTATCGAGTCATGGATGCATGTTTGTTTGTGATTGCTTTGTTTTGAGCTTTACTGGGTTTGGCATTATTTTGGGAGTAGATTGGCTCCAAAGATACGGGGTGGTGGTAGACTGTGAGGGCTTGTTGGTGATAGCTAGAGCGGATGATGGGCGGAGGATAGTGTTTGGTGGTCTACCCAGTAAGGGGGTATTGGCTAGTTTTCTAAACTCCCTCGACATTCCGCATAGTGAGTTGTCAGGTTTGCCCGTGGTTGGCCAGTATCCGGATGTTTTCGAGGAAGTGACCGGACTTCCACCACACCGAGAGATTGAGTTTCGTATTAATTTGGTAAAGGATGCCGGACCTATAGTGATGCCACTTCGTCGTATGGCACCAAGAGAGCAGCGAGAGCTCGAGGTGCAAGTTAGCGATCTTTTGAAGAAGGGATTTATCAGAAGGAGTGTTTCTGAATGGGGAGCACCAGTTGTGTTTGCTACCAAGGCGGATGGTTCCCTTCGTTTGTGTGTAGACTACCGCGAGTTGAATAAAGTGACGAGGAAGAACAAGTATCCTCTACCGCGAATAGATGATTTGTTCGATCAGTTGAGTGGCGCGAGAATATTTTCTCAGTTGGATCTCGCGACAGGTTTTCATCAGCTTAGAGTGGAAGCTGAGAGTATAGCTAGAACGGCATTTCGGACGCCGTCTGGATTTTATGAGTGGTTGGTCATGCCATTCGGGCTGACCAATGCCCCAGCATATTTTGTGGATCTTATGAATAGGGTATTCAGAGATCAGTTGAATAAGTTTGTCCTTGTGTTCGTTGATGATATTTTGGTCTATTCGAGGACAGAGGAAGAACACAAGGAACATTTAAGAATAGTGATGGAGGTGTTGAGAAAACACCAATTGAAAGCAAAGTTTTCGAAGTGTCACTTCTGGAAGAGGGAAGTGAGGTTCTTGGGCCATGTTGTATCAGAGAATGGTATTGCCGTGGACCCGGCAAAGGTGGCTACGGTACAGGATTGGCCTACGCCCAAGAATGCAATAGATGTAAGAAGTTTCTTGGGGTTAGCGGGATATTATCGTAAGTTTATCCAAGGTTTCTCCAAGATAGCAGCACCATTGACCCAGTTGACCAAGAAGAATCAAGCTTTTGTCTGGGATGAAAGGTGCGAGAATGCATTCAAAAGTCTAAAGGACAAGTTGACAAGCGCACCAGTGTTAGTCATTCCTAAGGGGGATGAAGAGATGACGGTATACACGGATGCCTGTGGTACCGGACTGGGTGCTGTATTGATGCAAGGCGGTAGGGTTGTAGCTTACGCAAGTCGGCAATTGAAACCGCACGAGAGAAGATACCCTACCCATGATTTAGGGTTGGCAGCAATCGTGTTCGCGTTAAAGATGTGGAGACACTATCTCTTGGGAGAAAGATTTGAGTTGTTTACAGATCAGTATCTCTTCTCTCAGAAAGATCTGAATCTCCGTCAGCAGAGATGGTTAGAGTTCTTAGCTTCCTATGATTTTGACATCGCATACACACCAGGAAAGGGCAATGCGGTGGCTGATGCATTGAGTAGAAGACATGCCAGCTTAGGGGCTATGTTCCTTGAATGGAAGCAACTGGAGTTTATCGCGGGGTTTGATTTCAGACCAAAGTGCGAATTGGATCCAGAAATGTTAGCAAGTTTGACGATCAGACCCACTTTGATTGAGCGGATCGGCTCTAGTCAGAGGGACGATCCTAACCTATTGGAAATCATCTCCAAGTTAGAGATGGGTATCGATGAGGAGATGAACAAGTATGGGCTTGATCGAGATGGATGGCTTAGAAAGAATGTAAAGCTTGTTGTACCCAATGTCAATGGATTGAGAGATGAAGTGCTTAAAGAATGTCATCACTCAAAGTTGACTATACATCCCGGTGGTAATAAAATGTATAGAGACATGAAACAGACTTACTACTGGGAAGGAATGAAAAGAGACGTTGGGAAGTTTATATCCAAATGCATGAATTGCCAGCTAGTTAAAGCCGAGCAAAAGAAGCCTAGTGGTTTGTTACAGCCCTTAGAAATTCCCGAATGGAAATGGGAGCAAGTCTCGATGGATTTCATCGATGGTTTACCAAGGACTAGATCGGGATATGACAGCATTTGGGTAATTGTAGATCGACTTACTAAAAGTGCAAGGTTTATACCAGTCAAATCGACCAGAACGGCAGCTAAGTTAGCAGAATTGTATATGAAGTGGGTAGTGAGACTTCATAGAGTACCTAAAAGCATTGTCAGCGACCGAGACCCGTTGTTCACTAGTAGGTTTTGGAGGAGCTTACAAGAGGCTCTAGGGTCAGAGTTACATCTCAGTACCGCATATCATCCTCAGACCGACGGTCAGACGGAGAGGGTGAACCGTATTTTGGAAGATCTCTTGAGAGCATGTATATTGGATTTTGGTGGATCATGGGATGACCATTTGCATCTAGTAGAGTTTGCATATAATAATAGCTACCAATCCAGTATCGGTATGGCTCCGTTTGAAGCTTTGTACGGAAGACCATGCAACTCACCATCATGTTGGATAGAGACTGGCGAGAAGTTTATGCTTGGACCAGATGTGGTGAGGGAAACTTCAGATAAAATCAAGACCATTCAACAACGAATGAAGGCTGCCCAAGATAGGCAGAAGAGTTATGCCGATAAAAGGAGAAGAGACTTAAAATTCTCCGTTGGCGACTTGGTGTTTGTCAAGATTTCTCCGTTGAAGAGCGTAATACGATTTGGCAGGAGAGGCAAGTTGGCACCAAGATTTGTTGGCCCATTCCCTGTTCTTGAGCTAGTCGGGAATTTGGCATATAGAATTGACTTACCGGAGAAGATGGCGGGAGTTCACAACGTATTTCATGTTTCCCAACTAAGGAAGTTCGTTCACGACTCAGATATGACTATTTCACCTGATCAGTTAGAGGACTTCGAAGTAGAACCCGAGGCGGTTGGGAACCGCAAGCCGGCCCGTATTGTCGAGCACTACATGAAGCAACTTCGAAGGAAGGCGGTGAAGCTAGTCAAGGTACAGTGGAGCGAGGACGAGAGTGATTGTACTTGGGAGACAGAGGAGGACATTAGGAAGACGCACCCAGAACTCTTTGCCTGGTAAGATTTTGACTTTGATTTAGTTTTCCGCATGCTAGGATAGGCTTGTTTGCTTGTTTTGCATGTTTGATTGTTGTATGTGGTTGTTAGGCATGCGGGATCCTTTGTATGTTTTGGGTTAAGGAATTTCGGGGGCGAAATTTCTTAAGGGGGGGAGAGTGTAACGACCCGCATTCTACGCATCATAGGATCGTAGAATATTTATTTCTGTCACATACGAAGTCGTATGGTCGTGTAACTTTGGGAGACGACTATTGGGGTCATTTCCCATGAGCATGATTTTTCCCGATTTTTAAATGACCATTTTACCCCTAGTTGGCACTGTTTTGGCCATAACTTTTGACTGGAAAGGAATTTTGACCTGAAACCACTTCCATTGGCTCCGGATGATGGTTTCTCTTTCCGTAGAGTGGTCACATTAGTCAAACGGACTCACCGTTTGGGAGATATGGCTGAAACAAGTTTCAGATGGTGAAAAACAGCTTAATTGGGCTTAACCGGGTGATTAGCAGCTAGGCCCACAGGGGAATTTCGGGTTTAGAGGTATAGGAAGACTGATTAGGGTTAGGTTATCACTTTCATTTCAGTTTTGAGCCGCCACAAACCTTCTTGAGACCTTGGTAATGGCTTCCATCCTCTAAAACCACTCCAAAACACATTTTTAGTGAAGATTAAGCCTAAACTACATCAAAGCAAGGCCAAATAGCAACAAAGCAAGGTTGGAGCTGCTGCTATACATAGGAATTCGACCCAAATAGAGAGTATTTCAGATTTGGTGTTTCATTTGTGGCCAAGGTGAGTGATTTGCATAGTTTTTGCACTAATTACGGTGATTAAGGGTAATTAGTGAAGATTAGCGAATTTATACGTAAATAAATTCTGGAAAAATTCTTAAAATTCTAAAATAATGTTTTAAGGCTCTGTTAGAATTTTGGGTTAATTTCAATGTGTTTTGCTAATCGTATGCTTAAACATGATTAAGAGGGATTATAGGAAAATGTGAGGTTTTAGCCACTTTTGATCCATTTTGGTTCATTTGAATTGTTGTTAGGTGTTTGTGGTTGTTCTTACATGTTTTTATGACTATTTGACATGAATTGTGATTGATTAGAATAGTTAGATTTGTCAAAAACGTCGTCGAACGGCGTAAACAAGTTGCTGGAAAAGTTGCAGAAAGTTGTGCAGGGCTTCGGATCGGATCGGATGGGGGCTCGGATCGGATATGTGAACTGGGCAAGAAATCCGACCCGAACCGGAGTTTGGCACATAGGAGGCTTGGCGAGAAGGAAGGTCGTTTTCTTAGAGTTGGAGTGGACAAGGGGATCGGATCGGAAGAATAATTGGAGGCCAGATCGGATCGACTTGGAGACGTAGGGCTCGGATCGGAAGTAAACATTTGGGAGAATTAGCAAGAGGGAAGGCCACGCGGATCAGATGGCAAGGAGGGATCGGATCGGAATACGTGAGGAAATGAGCCAGCGGATCGGAGCACTGGAAGGAAGGACACCCGACCCGACCCGGAAGAGGACACCGACCCGACCCGAAGTGGAGTACCCGACCCGAACCGAATGGAAAGATGACAAGGAAGGAGGACCGACCCGAACCAATGAAGGTGATGACTCCCGACCCGAACCGATGAAGGTGATGACTACCGAACCGAACCGAATTCTAAGACTGTTAATGCGCGACAACTCTTCTGAAGACCCACTCCAATTCGACCAAACCCGAGATGCAAAGGAAGTCCAAATGAGAAGTTAGAGCTTAAGATTCAGATGGGAATCAACGAGTTCGCTTCATGGTTGGGCTTTGCTGCGGGACGCGTGCCAAGGAGTTATCAACGTCTATAGCTTTGGACCACTATGGTAGGAGGTGCGAAGGCGGATTCAGGGCCATTATGGCATCGGTAGAACCAAGGGCTACGACCAATGAAGTGGGTCATTGAAATGTTTGGTCATGACTACAAGTGTTTGGCTTGGTCACAGCAGGGTTTCTACAAGTCGGGATTCGTCGTTACCTCAGTTTGTCTAGTGTTCCAAAGTGGTAGATGTCGTACGCTTTACGCACTGAGTGAGAGATGTGAGGATGGTTACTATGGATGATTTGTTTGCTATCATTGTGACATGCACACCCCACCCCCGTATTCTTACACTGTTTATTATGGCACCTTGGAGTATTGTACGGTATGTGGTACTAACTCTTTGGTTGCAGGTCCAGGTTCAGGTATGGTTTAGTATACCTGTTATTACTCTGTTTAGATGCTTATCGCTCATACCAGGCTTTATGTCTGACCCAGAGTTTTATGTCTCTTCTTATTACTCTGGGTGCTCACATGAGCAGACTAGAGACAGGTTAGCTGGTGATGCACGGGTAGATGATCCGGAGACGAGCAGGAGGCTTCCACGTAATATATATAGTATTCTCCCTGCGTTGTTGAAGATCACTGCTTGGGCATTGGTGGTGCATCTTCTACTTTAGTTTTCCTTTGTTAGAGACAGTAAATTTGGAAAGTTGTAATAAGCTGTATTTGGATTTCCGCTGCTCTGATGTTGGCATTGATTATTAGTTATCAGCTTATGCACTGTCTCACCTGTTTTATGTCAAGTATGTTATTATTATATTTTATTCCATGCGCTGTGAGACATTCTACAGGTTCCTTGATTAGTTCATTCTCTTCTTTCTTTTCTCATGACGATCGCCCCGTGCTAGTTGGGCATGTGTACAGCGCACTTCCGGAGGAAATGCAGGCTGGTGCGGGGCGGGCCGTCACATATACCGTTAAATCCATAGAATAAACAACCCAAAATCTTCCCTATGCTTAACATATGACCATAAAACCATGGCTTTCGTAAAAATAAACTTCCGCCTCTTAAAATTTCGTGTTAAATTTCTAAAAATTTATCAAAACGCGTATTCTTTTACAACAAAAGTTTAAATTTGAATCTTTTAAAAGTCCTTTTTTTCAAACGACATTTGCAAAAAGTCCAAAAAAATATTTTGTGAAAACTTAAATGACTCAGGTCACATTTCAGCGTAGAAGAAAGTCGGTTATGTAGAAAAATACGCAAATCGAAACCACACACAAAATTCAAGAATGGGATATTTATAGAAAATGCCCACACCCAAATAAATTTTAGCATATAAGGAACAGGCGAGAAATAATAATACCCATGACAAACCACCACAAAACCCATCCTTCGTTAAAATTTATTTACCACAAAATTCTATTCTTTTCGACTCTAAAATAATTGTTAGTTAGATAAAAAAATGAGATTTCATTTCTGATTCAATTTATAGATAAGTGCAAATGACATAAAACATTCTCAAATAATAGATATGCGATTTTACAAAGATGACGAACACTAACAATTACAAGCACGAACTTCCACCGAGCCAAGAAACAAATGCTAGAAAGAGAAAAGAATAAAGAAAAAAACATTGAAACTCCAAAACATTGCATGTAAACAACGAAATGACTTGCTCTACGGTTGGAGCTCAAACCATTTCCACGATCTTTGATCAGTCGTATCATGGCAGCTAAATGCTCAATCTCGTGTTGCAAACACTGTTTGTGTTGTTGGAGATTTCCACAACGCCACCTTTCCTAAGAGAGAATAGTGATAACAAGCTTATCCAAAGATCATATGGTACAAATTGATGGTTACGCCATCGATCAAAGCGAAGACTAATTTCCGCATCATAGAATGAACCTAGTTGAAACTTCCTATTCTTGGAATAATGTGTTAAATGAGTCACACATCTACATGGGCAGTTTGAACATGGATTATCCAACTCAAGAACCAACATCGAGGGAAAAGAGATCTACTGCTAAATCTCAAAGTTGGTCAAACAAAAATCATTCATGTACGCATACAACACAATGCCTCTAACATATTCACAAGACTATCCTCAGAAAGAGCATCTAAAGATTGCTTAATCTTCATCTCCGAAACAACATTTGCCTTCATCAAAATCTATTCCAACAAGACATGATAAAAGGAGATGCAGCACGTGCAATAATCCCATTCACAAATCTCGAACCAAAGGGCCGGTGCAAATCTTACTGCTATGACTAGTTCTTTTAGTCCTTAACCAGTGGAACCTTATGCTCATTCTGATCCAACCAAATGATCTCTCTAGGGATGAGAGCTAAATGGCTCGAGGAAGATTGGAAAGTGCAAGTAGGTATTATGGGCTAAGAAATTTTCGAAGAGTAGAAATTAGGTTTAGATCTTAGAGTAACAGTGGGGCGAGATCTAATGCATAAACTAAGCCAGAAAATGAAGAGGCATGGTGACTACAAATAAAGAGAAGAAGAATAAAGATATAGTTTGACTAGATGAGGAAGGAAGGATGAAAGAAATAAGTTTAGGGAGGGGAGTCTGGACACAACTTTTATGTTCAAGTCCTAGGTTCAAGTTGCATTAAGAGTTATCAACTAATTTACCACTCTATGTATAACACAAGATGGTCAACTACTAAACAAACTTTTGAAATAGGTTGAACCTTGACCTTATTTAGGTTGGATCAAATTTTTAATCATCCTACGTCAACTCTTAAGATTTGACACAATCCCAAAAAATATTTGTCCTCATCATGACGATATCAAAGACCACTGGCACATTCTGAACTAACCTCCAGAGACTCAAATTAGTCTCAACAAAAGGCTTAGACCGCACAATAAACAAATTCCCGAAATTAACTCAATTAGAAATTCGTAATATAAATTAAAACTAATTTATCCCCTTTCCTAGTTGACCAATCATTGAAGGATTTAAGAAATAAAATAGCCCAAGCGAAACAGAATTTTTCCTTTGTTTAATTAAGAGAAAATTTTAGATTTTTTCTAATGATGACTTGTTTATAAACTAAACGTTTTGTATTATAATTTTATATTATTATTATTTATTTAAAACTAGATCTTATTTTCATAAAATATTTTTTCTAGAAAAATAATTTAAAAACTTTGAAACCCTTTTCTTTTTCAAAACAGGTTTAAAAACTCCAAACTTCTCATAGCTATGAGACCAGGAACTTAAAGAGATATTTTCAAACAAAAAGTTATCCAGAATGCCATAACAAAATATCAGTGGATATACTTCATTGTTGTGCTTCCAGACCAATACGTCATATTAATATGAGTTTCCCGTTTAACAACAAAGCCAAGAAAAGATTTCGACTAGAACTTCTGAACGAAACCAAAAACCAGAAATCGCGACTATCTAAGTTGTAACTAGCATTTCGTCAATCATAAAGCTCAAGTCCATGGGTTTCACCATATGTCGTCTTCATGATCTTCAAGACAAATTTCCAAATGCACCGTAGGGTAAATTGGGGTTGGAAAGAAACTCGAACTCAAAAATATTTTGAACTCCTAGTCATTTAAATAGGCTAACGTCTACTTCATCAATGAGATTATTTAGAGTTAACCGCTAAAGGCCAAAGTAATTAGAAAAGAAAATTAAAAAACAATCTCTCACTAATTCCGAATTATTAATTCCTCTGATCATCTGAACGTAAGCTCTGATATTAAATGTAATACCCCGTGCTTTTCTAAACCCTAATTTCGATAAAAATCGAAACTCAAACCCATCCAAGCATGGATATTGTGAATTTGGTACCTGCAAATATAGGATCATGAGCATAATCAAAGTATAATAAAACTAACTCACACAAAAACAAGATAAAATAACAAGTATTGACTAAGGCAACTACCTTAAAAGTGAATCGCCATATCAATGCCAAGCATCAGTGAACAAGAACAGAAAACCAAACATGATTACTTATAAAGACCTGTGTTCCCCAAGATAAAACTAAGAGTTTTTATGAGAAAGGGGTCAGAACAATAAGTTCAATTGAGTAGAAAATGTATAACACTATCCATAATGCATAAATACATCCCGTTTCGTTTTACCCAAATATTACACGCGACGATTAACTAACATACCCAAGGTAGCACTTCCCAAAGATACATTATCGTAATATACTAAGTAAAAACTTTTAAGAACAAGTATAAAGCCTTTAAACCACTACACATAATGATATCAAAAACTAAGAGGTAGGCTTATAGTTACTTAATACCCTACCAACAAAGGAGGTGATATATATATATAGCCACTTCTGACCTCACTCACAATATATCATATAAAATGGATTATATATGATCACTTAAGGCCCAATTTGGATCCATCGATCACTTAATTCCTTCAAGGTGGTTTACAATACACTAATATAAATTAAAGGACAATAGCTGCTAAGTCCTTGTAATTTAAGGCTCATTCATGCATATTCCCAATCCTGCATAAGGCAAGAGGTGGTAAGCAGTTACTTATTACCTATAGGCTTGGCATACGACTAATCGTTATTTATAACCTTCCCTCGATGGACCCTTATGTTAAAATCTAGCGGACCTTACTAAATAATCCTGAAGTCACTTAATACTTCCCACAGGATAGGCAGACCTATGGTACCTCTGTAGTGGTCATTTAATACCTTATCCCAAGACGGACCTTAACCCGTCACTTACTACCTAGACGAAGTGGACTATCGCGGTGATTACTGATCTCACACCCATTTTTCCATTTAATACTTCTTATTTATGGGGAGGTGAGTTATGTGATCATTTAATACCTGACAAGGGCGTACCCTATGACTCTATCCCTAAGAGGAAGGGTGAGTCCAATCACATAATACCCAATAGTTGGATCCCGCAACTTAATACCTCAAATCCCAAACAAGCTACGCTATTGAATTATTCCCTTTTAGTTTCTTCTTTCGAAAGAGAGGCAAGACCTACAACCATTTAATACCTTGACACTTAAAGTAAATCTTTAGGCTAAATTCGTGTTATGCAATTAATTATCATCACGGGTTCCTATGGTCAATGATATCTTGCATCAGTTGTACATATATTTGACTATCGGAAAGGGTAAACTTTTGTCAAATAACGCAGCTGATCGTCCATCATTAAACTACTTAGTCCAATTGGAACGTCCCCCCTTTTTGACCGCTTCAAATCTGTAATTAAACCAACTTAAAACGTTCAAATAGACGGACCGTTATTTACCTTACAGAGTTTAAATCAGAATCAACACAGAAAAACATAGAATAAATAAATAACACAACATTTAACACTGAATTAAAACTTTTGTTTATTAATCAGAATTTTTGATACAAGAATTTCTATACAGTGGAATGTAAAAATACAATTTGAAAACAGAAAATATTTACTGTAATAAATCTTCAGAGTGCACCGTCTGGAATCCCCAGCTTTGACATTCTTCGAATCCTAAGCTGAAATCTTTAAATCTGTACTGCTCGGGTCTGACCCGAGCGTTAAATGCAAAAACATAAAACAATCGAGTCAGGATTAATCATTTGTTGAAGTAAAATAACTTCAATAGAACTAATATATTATAGTTAATCTTATAATTCACCATATTTCAAGTACATCAAACCTATCAAAATTGTCTGATATAGCATTGCAACTTGGGACGAAACAAATCGGAACAACATATGTATTTATATATATACGTATGCTGATAACATATATATACACATATACAGTTGTATGTGTATACATGTGTAAATCGGCCACCATATATATATATATATATATATATATACACACACTAAAACATATATACATATCCAATGACATATACACACACAAAATGGTATATATATACATATGTGTACAACGGAGTACATAAATATTTGTGCATATTAGTTTTTATTTCAAGGACAAATGGTTGCGGAAGCCTGCACATACACACGTGTACCTGTACACGTGTGCACTACCCCAGCATCTGGTAACAACTAAGTGTAAACGTGAAACAAATAACATGCAAAATAACACAGGCATGACAACTCCAAAACGGATGGGCTTATATACAAAGGGTGGACTGAATTCACAACATGTAAGCTAATACAAATAAGGTAACATATATGGCATATAGGACATGTTCAGGGCCAAATAAGTAACATATAGGATGTACAGGACTAGCTTATATACGTTCGAGATGCCTAATGAGGTGCAACAAACAATAAGTGGCCAAATGATTTTATATACATTGCAGTAAACAATATGTGACCAAGTGGATATTTCAATCAGTGTGACTAGTAGAATGCGCAAGGACAAACAATCCAATGCAAATTATTAGAAGTAAGGCAAAACTGGAAGGCATATAGAACAGATCAAGTAATGGGTTAAATGGTGGCTAACAGGGAACCAATGTTCCCTCCTCAATACAAAGAATTGGAAAGGCAACCAAGGGTATCAAATGAAGTAAGATCCATAAAGGAATTCTTACTTAGTACTAGATTAATGTGTACAACATAATTTAGTAGTCCTAGATTTTGAATGATAAAAACAACATGTATTACCAGCTCATGTGTGCTACATTCTTTTTAAATAGGACAGGTTATATAACCCGGACACATAATGGGTATTTGAAAATAAGCGTATATATATGTGTGTGTGTGTGTGTGTGTGTGTGTTGTTCATGCATGTATTCGGTCTAATACGCATGCAAACTAATTCTCAGGTTCGAAATAAAGGAATATGAGCTTTCCACAATATCTTATCACCTCTGGATTTATGGTTCAAACCAGAAGTTATAAACCAAAATAACAGTGCAATTTAGTATCTCAATGAATCTGATGGTTATTAATGTTGAAAGTGTACTTATGAAACACTTTGGAAAGGAAAAGAAAATGCCAAGTTCCCCTTTACATTACACAAGTTCATCAATGACAAATATCAACACTTAATTTTACTACCAAACATACATAGGGAATGTATAAATGACAAATAAAATTCCATGCACTCAGTTAATCCTGCACAACATTTCTACTTTCCTTTTTAAATAGTATATACTTGTTATAATATGAGAATAAGATGGAAATAACAAGTCTGCACCTACCCTTCCATGCAAATATTCCTAACCCAATATATTTTAAACCTTTTCTTTATTTCCCATTTTTGAAAAGCAAAAAGAAATGATTTTCAACAACTTGTTCTCATAAACATGAGTTCTCATCATCAGAACAATTGCATGATTCACTTAGGTCCATCAACACCAATACATGAAAATGACAAATACACATGCAGCAATGTGGTTCCTTTGAGGTAAAGAAGGTGTTACAAGTATGTATATAACCAGCATTTAAATGCGGTAAATAGGGTGCGAACCCATTGGATAAACAAGCCAACATCTTAAATATATACACATACAAACCTATGTATCTACATATAAACCACGAGTATGTGTGAATACGTAGTAACTTGATATTAACACAAGGTAGTCTACGCACACATCCCAAAATCAACTAATATAATTTAGTTCAAATTGCAGTCAAATTACTTGCAGCGAAGAAAAATCATGAGTAAAAAAAATACTCACGTGTACAGCGACGAGATGGAACGCAGGCGGCGGCTTGCGATGGTGGTGGGTGCGCTTCAGGTGGACAAGAACAAGAGAGCGCACATGATTGGAAAAAGGCGATTATTGGTGTAACGACCTGCATTTTCATTCGCATCGAGTCGATAGTTAAACCAACTCAAACCGTTCGAAACTATAGACTGTTATTTGCCATGAGGTTAAAATTAAATCATCACAGTATCACAGACCCAGAAATACAGAATATCTCACAGCGAAATTAAATTTATACAAACAATACAAATATTTTATTTTTACAAATCAGAGTACAGATATAGCAGAATGCTGGGTAAAGATACTTGCTACATGAAGAAATAAAATGATTTGAGTGCACAAGGATAAATGACTAGACTTCAAAAATCTACGGGCTCCAATAAGCAAATCTCCAAAGTTGAAATACTCGGTCTGACCCGAGCATTTGCAAAAAAACAAAAATAATACTCGAGTCAGGACTAACATTCTCATATAAGTGAATTAATTCAAATGAAGTGTTTAACGAAATACAAATAACTTAAAGGATGTTTGGGACTCCATCCTTTAAGGATCAATGAAACTAATACATATAATAATACGCTATTATAATAGTGTTTATTCAGTAAAGTATAATATTTTAAAAATAGTGTAAGCTGGATTACATTTTTACCCTTACGCCGTTTATAGACATTGTCGTACACATTGCATATAAAACACAAGTACGTTGGTAGAAAGGGATGCGTCGCGATACGACAACATCAAATCAAAATCGTAGGGGCCCGATCAGGATAAATATGACAAGGCACGCAAGGCAATACCCAGGGTAGGATTCTACCAGTTGCACTCCTGGACCGGTGGTAATGCATAGCAGCAACTACCGCCCACCTCGGAACAAACTCCCATATCAAAGGGTGCTACAAATCGATAACAATGTAATAGAGATGGCATTGAAGAAGCGTGTCCGATCGGAGATGCGATATCACTTAGTCACGGTATAGCTCCTGTTTTAGTCATTTTAATTATGACCCGAAGGTCAAGGCTAGCCATCATCGTTCTCTTTCTTCGAATCCAGTAATCTCCTCCAAACCATCCTACTTCGTTCTAGATTCTCCACCACGTACACAGTTGTTAAAGTGGTACCGGTATTAGCAGAGAGTATGACAATACCGACTCCGGTCTATTTAACAACCAAACGTTTACATTTTTCACACCGTGGTCATTAGATTTGAAATCATATTTATATCTCGCAACAGGTTAAATTCGAGTATTGGTTTAAAATCGCTTACTCAAATAATTCATCCTCGATTCGAATTTAGGTTTCAAATTTGACATTTACAATTATCCCTTGTCAAATCATTCAAGTTTTGATTTCAATCCAAAAAATAACATTTTACTTGAAATCTTCAATTTTAATCCCTTTCAAATTTACCAACTCGGATTGGACATAGATTTTGTTTGAATTTATAAAATATATTTAAAATAGTTAAATTTGAAAAATAATATATATTATTATATACAATTAATTAGAAAATAATTGTAAGATAGTTATAAAATAATTGTAAGGTTCTAAAAGATAAAAATAGTTTAAGTTAAATTTGTTATAAACAGTCTTGTGAAAACAAGTAATAAGGGCGAAATTTACTTTTTACGAAAATATAGTTTGACTCAGATAACCTAATCCAATCCGATCCAAATCCGAATTTCATAAGTTTGTCTATCGCTTTCTTATTTAAATCAATTTTTCATTCAACGGTTTGGAAATATTCCAAACCATTATATATATATATATATTCAAGTTGGATTTACTCAGATTCCAAGCTCATTCTGCATATTGAATACCAAACAACTTCGGTGTTTAATTGGTAAGTCGTTGCTCAAATCACGGTTTCATAAATTCCCAACTTGCAATTTTCCATTCAAACATCTCATGTCGGATTTCTTTAATCAAAACATATTCTTTACATTTACTTGAATTTAAACAAGAAACTTCAACTTAACCTTACACTTTTATTTTTATTATATTCGCAAAATTTTATTAAATTCTATCAAAATCGAATCTTAATATATCCAAGTAAAGTTTGCTTTAAATCATTTAAAGTTAATTCATTTATTAAGAAATCTTGTATTGAATCAAACAATTGTAATTTATCATGCATAATAAGTTTTCATAAAGATATCTAATAAAATTAACTTATCTTTAAAACAATAACCTTTTTATAACTTATATTTTAAAAAATCATTTTGTTACATTCAATTCTTACTCAACTTTAAAAATTCAACTGAAATTTATAGCTCTTTCAAACATCTCTTTGGATAATATTTAAATTTCATTAAAAAGAATCAATTTAATAAATGCAATATATATATATATATATAACATTTTAAAATAGTTTTTATTGACCACGATGTCTGTATATAATTTTCCACCTTATGGTCAAGTGAATCGGGTATATATCATATCAACCCGTTTATCAAATTTTCGGGTATATATCATTTCAACTCGAATCCCAATAATTTGGTTTTTCCAAAATATATACAGTTATATATCATTTCAACCCATAGTGGTATTCCTAAATCTACAGGGAACATGCACGGTGATAATAGTTCAAACATACAACATCCATTGCATCCATATCGTGTCATATCAGTAGCATGTGTGTCACATGTGCACAACCAACATGTATGAATTTCTAGAGCAATCCTAGCATTTCATTCGACATTTCATGTAATTAATTCACTTAATCAAAAGTTAGTCACGAGTGAGGGAACTCACCTTTCATGGACAATGAGGAGATACTATAAGTTGAAGCATTCACAAGGCACGACAAGCTAGCATGTTAACGCTTATAACCACGAACAAAAGAGATCAACTACCTATTGATTAAATAAAAAGGAATGTCAAATCCTTTTTGTTTAAAACTGAAATGATATGAACGCAGCTACACATGCATTTAGCTCCAATACGCAACTCCAAGAGTGTAAACAACTGCATTTCGAGTCCACTATACATGAACAAATGCATTACAAAACAGGTTCTAACGAGTCATCAATATAGGTTCAGGACTAAAAGAAATAAGCACAAAGGCAAGAGCTCGCGACTAATGCGCAACAGTAGTGTAGACAGTGCATCAGCACAGGTCAAATGGGAAGAGCCCACAAGCACCACCAAAGCAAAAACGTTAAGTCCCAAAACATCTGTATAGCAACATGCAGGGACCCATAGTGCAAATGAGAATGATCTCAACTACCAAAACCCAACAAGTCCCAAATGTCTCAGGTAAATTCCCAAAGGAAACAACAATGACAACCAATTTAGAAAAGGTTTAGTGGAATTCATGAATGATACTTAAGCATTTGCAGCAACAACATGAGTAAGCAAAAGAAAATGATTGCACAACTTACAGCGCAATATTCAAGAATGGCCTAAGCTAATGGGATCCAAGATGATACTCAAAAGGCTACGCTCACTCTAGTTCGGAGGTGGTCAGAGTGGCACCCGGAGATGATTGGCCGGTAGTGGCTACTGCTGCGTCTTCGAATTGTTTTCAAGTTTGGGTTTAATGGAGGAAGAAAGGGACTCGAGCTGGTCGGAGATGAAGGCCAGAGGGGACAGGTTCAGATGGAAGGCATCTGCTACGCTTGGAGCATATCCGCGGTGATGGCTACTGGCGGCTTCAAGAAAGAGGCGTTTCCTTTTTTTCACGGGTCTGCATTCAACTAGAGAGAGGAGGAAAAAGAGGGGTCACAACTGATGATAGTTAGGAGGAGTCATCGAATCTGGTGAGAGTGAGTGGTACGGTGTCGCCTGAAGTGGCGGATTGTGGAGGTGGACATCGAGTTGGGCTTTGAATTTGGGGATCTTTTCTTTTGGAAATTCCCTTGCTGAAGCAACTAAGGACTATGAGTAGATTAAGGGGAAACAAAAATGGTAAGAGGGGAGAGAGAGTATATCAGAGAATGAAGGCAACGTGGCGGAGTTTTTCAGCAGAAGTGGGCATGTATTCTTCCTTAGGCCGAGCTACTACAAGTGCAATTTGGCTAAATTAAATGAAATAAAATAAAAATGGTATAACTCGAATTATATTTACTTAAATATTTAATTTGTAAAGATATTATTCTCCTCCAAGAATACCATGCACAAATCAGAAGGGATAAGAACTAATGGAAAAACAATTGTCGTTTGCACTACATTTTGACCAAAATAAATATTCGGAACATCGACTGATCAAATTTTAGATAACAAAATATAACTTACGTCTTAGAACTCTTTTTTAAATATTTTTAGGTGAAATTCACTTAGATTCCGACACAGTTTCATTTTATAACTTTTTATTTATTTCTTAAATGTCTAATTCAATTTTGATGCAAACCACCCAAACTTGCTTATCTTTCTTAACGGAATTTATTCCTTAGCTATGTACAGCTAGACGTAGCTCAAATATAAAATTTCATTTTACATTTTAAAATTTAAATATTGTTTCCAATATACCGGTTACACTACCACAAATCAGCCGTATAAAACGATCTAGTCAAAACAAGTAAACTTGGACGTTTTCATTCTATAATTATTTAGATTACTTCTAATTAATTATATTTGATTTAATTAATTATTATTTTTATCGATTCCATGTTTTGTTTCAATAGTTAAATCTTAAATTAGTTATCACCTTAAATACTATATTTCAGCACAACATACACGTCCAAGTTTACATTAATAATGCAATTCATAGCTTTCAACATAACTCAAGTTTTCTTCTAACTCAAACTTTAACTAACTTCAGAATTAAAGACGTAGAAATTATCGGTTCGTTAAATTCTCCCCCACGCGCTTTTCGTCCTGAAAAGAAGAAGTCATATAAAATCGTACATATATATGTAGTTATACCAATACTTCGATTTATGAGCCTTTCAATTAGCTTAAAGCTTATTACAAGGAAAACAAGTTATAGAACTTTTAAAACTCAATTTTTTTTTCATGGTGAATTTTATCTCAATTCCAGTTATATTTTAGTTTACTCAATCCAACTTATTTTAGTTCAACATACTCATTTCATTAAATTTCTCAAGTGAATTTTCAAACTCAAAATTCATTTCATTACTTTATTTCATTGGTAGCGATTTATTATGTTTCCAAGTATCTATATCGATCCATTCATTTGCAAAATTTTAAATGGGGAAAATTAGTTGTCTCCCCCACTCGATTTTTTTTTATAATTTAACTCCGATCATTATTATAAATACATTCACTAAAATGTGCAAAGCATATAAATTGATATTCTCAACGTATATTCCTAACAAAATTTGTTTTACATAAGTTACCCTTTTGAGTTTCATAATGCATTTCTTCAAATCTTTATCAAACTTATACTTAAATTCTTTAATGTAAGTTTCAAAATTTATTATTATGAAGGATATATTTCTATGTTCCTGACCACATTTAGTTTACCTTTATACAATAACACAAAAGTTAAACATATCCTCTAATACAGTTATTTAAAATTTCTCAAGCTAGTTAAGTATTCATTTAACGTCTCAACTGGAATTATATATTTATCACACTTTCGAAACCTGAAAATAAATACTGATGATGCCGTGGTCATCTTTAGAATCATTTCTAGCGACTGGAGTGCAATACTATATCTAACTAGTACATATAGAATTTAGTACATACGTTAGCTAAGCGTATGTCCCAAAATCTTTACGTATCTGATAGTCCAATCTTAACATCAACTAAATACT
Source organism: Allium sativum (assembly GCA_030737875.1). Taxonomy (NCBI): domain Eukaryota; kingdom Viridiplantae; phylum Streptophyta; class Magnoliopsida; order Asparagales; family Amaryllidaceae; genus Allium; species Allium sativum. Next base: position 731,608,974 of record CM060912.1, on the reverse strand, counting down.
TAGTATTCTACTTATTATTATTTATACAGTTTTAACTATACAACAATTTTACTAAATTTTGAAACATTAATTATTAAAAGATTTCAAACACATATTATTATTTACCGGGAGAATATTATTATCCTTTATATTCAGTCTAATTCACAAAGGTTATTATTATTTCAAATTTTTATATATACAATTCCATTTTTACAAAATTTTGTTAATATGAGATTTATAGATTCACCAATGTTTAATCATTGCAATCTTTTAATATGATGGTTAAAACTCAAAACACATAACTCATTTCTACAGGCTTTTCAATTTGCATAGTTTAACCAATACAACCATGTAGGAGTAACAGCCAAATCATAATGTTTATAATTTATTCATCCAAATGTTTAATGTTATAGTTATTTATTCATTTAAGCTTTAATTTCTTAAACATTGCTTATTAAATCAGATTCAAGTCAAGTTTTGGGAAAATATGCTAGAAATTGAACAAATAAAGGATTTAACCGATAAGGGGCTTTCAAAGGATAGAGACTCTTATTACAATAAATTAAGGAAAGTTTGGGATTTTGAAAGCGATAAGTTCTGTCTTTCTAAGACGGGATGAAACAGGGTCGGGGATCAAAATTCGAAAATCCTAACCTAAGAAAATTTAACTGGAGAGATGAATTCGAAGGAATTTTAAAACAAGACTAAAAGATTTTGTAGTGTCCCAATGTTCCGGTACCATTTGAGCTGACCAAATAACACAAGTCCAACCCAAATTGCACTAGAAACCAGAAAACTAATAGAAAGAAAACAGAGGGTGAGAATAGATAAGATAGAAACTTAGAATAGAAGAAGAAGAAGAACATACAACATCAGAGTAAACACGAATCTCACAGCGGAACGAACAATATATAATAGATACATAACTTTGAAATAAAATTAGTATATGTATACAGTAACATTATCAGAGTATAACACTTAAAACGCAACGGAAATAAACAATACCTATATATTCTTGAAGCCTCCTGCTCCAAGCTCTCCAAGTATATCTGTAAAATCCTGGCCATTTGACTGCCCATACAAAATTGGGCACCCAAAAGTTTAGGGAAAACAAAACAAAATAAAACTCTGGGTCAGTCATGGGACTGGTATGAGTAAAACAATTTAAAACAGTTTGAACAATTAAACGATATCTCATAAAACCACGCCATATAACGGAACGGGTTTTTCCCTTATGAGAATCCAAAATAATCTTTATATCAAATTTTTTATGATATTATAATAGTGTCTATCAACCACAACTAATAATCATCTAGCAGAATGCTTTCATCTCACGTTCCGCATACATAATATATAATCAAAAACCGCAAGTGCTAATTGGGTAATGAATTCCAACTGGCAAGGTATGAGATCACCTTCCAACAGTGTATCTCTAGAGGGAAATACACCGGGTTCAACAAAAACATCTTGCAACCTAGGCTAAACATGACCGGTCACTCATTTCGCTTGAGTGTACCGAATGTATTATCACCAACGGTTGGGATCAGCAACTGCTTCCCGAATGGGACAACATCAAAAATAGATTACAGAAGTAAATGGAATTTCTCGAGATCAGGTGACAATACATCCTAATTGGCAGCTAACCACTTAGCCATTCAACCAACCCGATTTTTATACCATTTCATGGTTGTGAGGCTTGAGGCCACGCTTATCTCTAATAGATCACACATTTATTTACTTTGAATGTTACATTGTCGTACCCGCCAAATCACAAATTGATTTCCCCAAACATACAACGGGTATACAGCTAAGAGAAACAAATTCTTCTGCCACCAAACGTAAACATGTTTGAAGAAATCAACTTACGCGATCTATTAAATATACTCCGTCAGACATTCTTCTATACAGGTCGTCCTGGGACTGGACAAACCGAAGGCACTATTCTGTAAACAGGACAGCCCTTGCATAACTCCGTCTTCAATTATTTTCATCATATTTGATCGCAATGCTAACGCCTATACAAAGTGGTTTTCAGATAATGAAACTGATCCCGGTCTCTCCATATTGACGACGGAAAAACAGTCAAAAACTTCGACAGTCGGTGAGTTAACTATCAAAGAAAAACACGTGTGCAAACAACGATACGATTTCCAGATGGAAATTCTCTCGATCAATCATCATTTAACGTTTATCTCTTTAGTTCATTAATTTATTTATTTCCTGTTCCCATATTGTAAAGGCCCGCAAATCCATACCCTTTGAGTTGACTAATAACACCACACGTCCAACCCAAATTGCACAGAAATACGATTCATTATTAGAAAGAAGCTAGAGGATGAGAATTAGAAAGAAAGAAAGGTTAGAATAGAAGAAAACAAAGAAGACAAATCTCATAGTGGAACGAATAAAATATATCTTATAACATAACTTTTGAAATACAAATCAGTAACTTTACATGCATACCATCATCAGAGCACAACAATTATTCCTGGAACAGTTATAAACACCTGTTTCCAGATACAAACATGGTTCACAGCGGAATATATGATAGTCTATAGCTAACTGGTGAAGCCTCCTGCTTCCAGCTTTTCCAAGTAAATCTGAAAAATCCCGACTACTTGACTGCCCGTACAAATTTGGGCACCCAAGAGTTTAGGGAAAACAAAACAAAATAAACTCTGGGTCAGTCATGGGACTGGTGTGAGTAAACTCCAATCATTTGTTCAACTTTCAAATCCTTTATAAAGAAAAAACAATAGTAAGACTAACCCACACATAAACATGGACGGTTTTTACTTTACTATAACCCAGAATAATTTTTTATGTCAAATCCAGTGATATTATAATAATGTCTACATCAAATAAATAGAATCTAGCGGAATGCTGGCATCTCACGCTCCATATATAATATAAAATCTAAAACTGTAGGGCGCTTATTGGAGATTGGATTTCCAACATGTCAAGGTATGGAACCACCTTTCGATAGTGTATCTCTAGAGAGGAATACACTGGGTTCAACAAGAACATCTTGCAACCCGGCACACACATGATCGACCACTCATTTCGCTTGAGTGTATCGAATGTATATCAACAACGGTTGGGATCAGCAGTCGTTTCCCGAATGGGACAACATCGAATAGAATAAAGAATTATATGAATCTCTAGATAGGTGATTATACACCCTAATGGGAGCGACCCCACATAGCCATGTTGCCTGCCCGATTTTTGTCATTTCCCAGTTGTTGAGGCCTGAGGCTACGATTACTCTCTATTCATTGATAACACAATCACTTTGAATGCCACATTGTCAGATCCGTTAATCACTAATTGATTTGCACAAATATTCTGGATGTTATGCTAAGGGAATAAATCCGTTGCAACCATATATATTTGTACCGGTCAACATATTCGATTATTATAAATACTTTATCAGACATTCGTCCATATACGTTCGTTCTGGGATTGAACGAAACCGAAGGCACAATTTCTATTAACAGAAAAAGCCCTTGCACCTTACTCCGTCTTCAATATATTCAGCATACTTGGTTCGCAACGCTTATGCCAATACGGAGTGGTTCTTCGGATAATAATCCAACCGGTCTCTCCATATTGACAACGATGGTCAAAAACTTCGATAATCTGTGATTTAACTATCGAATAAAAACAAGTGTTTCGATAGTCGATGATTTAACTATCGAAGGAAACAAGTGTTAATTCAACCTATCAAACAAATTGCTGGCTCTTTAATTAATATTTCATTAATTAAATCTCTTCTCCATTTCCTTATCAATATTTGTTAACCAAATATTTTCAATAACCATATTGGCCCTTTACGCTATTTGAAAAAAAACATTTTCGAATATCGCACTCCTTTATTTTCTGTATTTAGAAAATATATTCTATTTACAATTGAAAACAATTTCAATCACTTATCACTTTTCCTACTACTTTAATTATATTCAGGAAATATTTACTTTTATATTTCCAAAGTTCCACCACTTGGGATAAACGAATGTTGTGTAAAACATCGTTACAACAACCCAAAATATTTTATTCAACTAACTCTTTTTCAAACACTTCTCTTCGAGGCTGGATCCTGCTATTTATCAATTAAAAATGAATCAATCAAGTTGGGGTAAAATTACCTATCAGACCTTGACTGAAAACATCCTCAATTTCAAAACAGACAAAACCACTAACCTCGAATAAACACACTATAAAACCCAATTATCCATTTATAAAACATGTATATGGTTCGCTTTCTATTTCTAATTTATAGATTTCCCTTTTTGTTTACAATATTCTATTTTTTTATTTCGTTTCCTTACTGAATTCTATATATATCGATACATTGATTACTAACTATCAAATTATCTTTAAAATATTCTTACTCCTTAAATTCCCGGAAAATTTCGTCATAACCTCCTTTGTACCGGGAGCATCGGGATATTTCAAATAGCCTCCTATGGCCCACACCAATCCAAAAGAAAAAGAAAAAGCCAAGCGGCTTGCCGATACGGTGCATAAAACCTCATATAAGAATTTAAACATGTACCTTTTGTCGGGCACACTATTTATATACCTTCATCAACCTTATCCCATAACTGTCTCCTGTATATCTATACCTGTCCAATTTATTTCAACTTCATACACTCGTTTTGACTCAACTCGTTAAATTAACTTTTTAACTAACTCTTTGCCTATTTCACTTGTATAATTGAATATAACATGTTTCAAATATATTTTAACTTGTGTATCAACTAATTGAATTCAAATTTCAATGTAAGTTCTATATTTGATTTCGAATATACATTTACAAATCCAATTCACCTTTCAAAGTTCGACTTCAATGCAAAACTCGATTAACTAATTTCACTTTGACTTAGTTAATTCTATTCAATAATCAAAATATGATTATTGTTTCAAAAATCAATTCATTACTCTACTTGAGTTCACATATAATTTACAACTCAAATCTGAAATTTTCTGAATGGAAATTCGGATTTTATTCGCTTAAAATCCTTTTATAAAATTAAATAAACTGTTATGGTTTTTAAATGGTTATGGCGCTGTTTTTCTGAAAAATTGATTTTGACATAACTCAAAATCTATTCAACGAAATCTAGAATTTTCTCCTCCATTAGAAAACTATTATCAAATCGGTCCTGACATTCTTGTTTCAAAGAATTCCGACTTCAGTTGAGTTCTGTAACACCCCGTGTATTCTATAACAGTGAAATTCACAAATTAAAGTATAATTAATTTTAAATCAAAGAATTAATGGAAACGGGATGCGCCATTGCGTTCGACTCGGAATTCTGCTTGGGATAGAGTCTGAGTTTGCGTAAAACAGACTCTTTATGAAGAAGATATGGCCTCCGGAAGTTTCAGAATTCAGTTTAAAATTCAAACAGCTCAGAAAACCAATTCAAAATTCAAAAATTGGGCCAGATTGGCCAGGGCGGGAATTTTCCCGCCCAAGGCACCCAGGTCGACTGGGTAGTCGACCTGGGCTACCCAGGTCGACTGGGTAGTCGACCTGGGGCACCCAGGTCGACTACGTAGTCGACCTGGGGGTCGACTGGGGAGTCGACCTGGCCCCTGAGCCAGGTCGAACCCAGTCCCCTGGCTGGCCTGGTCTGTGCTTGGCCGAATTCCTGAGCCTTGCCTTGTCACTAGGGCTAGGTGTCAACTCCTGATCGGTCTCTCCTTCAAACGAACGGCTATTATTAAACCAAGCTCCATCGACGGTCCTAATCAATTCACAAAATCTATAAAAAGGACCTAAGACTCCACCTAATTCACACAAACAAAAATGAAGATGAGACCGTCATGCTGCTGAGGAAAGACTAGGAATAACCGTCAAAATTGAGAGACAATTAGGAGACAATTCGAAAGCTTAAAGCAACGTCAATTAAATCAAAACAACGCCTACAACAAAGGATAACATCTCCATATTCAGAATTCAGATTCCTAAATTGAAGATTCGTCATACGTTGTAAGTAGAGTGTTATTCCGATATGAATGAATAATTGTGTTTTGATTTGTGTAAATGAGAAATGGAATTGTACTTAGTTTGTGGTGATGATAATTCATAATTGTATGTTGCTATGATTTTAATCGATTTGGGACGTTGTGGTATAACGATGTTAGACCTATTGGATAATGGCAAGTATGTGACTCATGTTGGAAGTTAACGACTATATGTTGTGGTAGTTTATTTGAGATTCATGCAAGTATGTGGTTCACTATTATGCCAACATGATGTATATTTTTTTATAATCACTTTTAGCGTAATTGGATCCATTTGGGTATTATGACTCATACGAATTTATGTTGGAATTGGCATCATGATTCAAGTGTAAAACCATACTTTTGTATTAGGGACAAAAGTAAGCATCTTTGTGAACTTGTGTTGACTCTTTGAACATGACTAAACTATGTTTGGTGTTATGCATAATTGCAAAACATGTTTTAGGCCTATGTTGTTATCAAAATCACATGATAATATATGTGATACATAATTAAGTTAGAATTACATTCCAATTGCAAGTTTATATGAATAGATCAAAAACCATGATTTCATGTTTAGGTATGTTTATGCCATGATTATATGAATAGATTAAAAACCATGATTTCATGTTTAGGTATGTTTATGCCATGATTATATGAATAGATCAAAAACCATGATTCATGTTTAGGTATGTTTATGCCATGATTATATGAATAGATCAAAAACCATGATTCATGTTTAGGTATGTTTGTGCCATGATAATATGCTATTGCAATGCAAGTTCACAAGTGCCTAATTCATGTTAATTAGATCGTTATGTTGCAAGTTCATACGTTCACACTCCCCTTTTTTATGTTACTTAGAATATATAAACACCATGTTCTAAGTCTCCCCTTTTTCATGTGGCTAAGTTGGGTTTAAATGTTAAACCCAACATATGTTATATTGTAGCGAACGTATAAAACGGGAGTAATGACGTTTGGGTTAAAATATAAACATATGTGTTGGCATGTTTGATGCATGCCAACGACCTTGAAAACAATTAAGTGGTATAAATTAATTTTACCCAATAAAGAAGAATTTGAATAATGGGCCGCAAATATTTACATATAAAAAGAAAAGAGACAAAATATGTAAATTTAGAAAATACGATGTGTTTAACCCGAGGTTGGATTGAGTTGTGATGTAAACCTGCCCGGAACCGCCCGGCTGTCCAGTAGTCACAACAATACCTATCCAATGTGGGTGGTTAAACATTGAGCCCAATAAAGACCCGAGGTTAGACTGAGTTGTGACATAAGACTGCCCGGAACCAACCGGCAACAGGCAGTCAAAACAATACCTGTCTAATGTGAGAGGTTGAGGCTTTAATAAGACAATTAAGGCTGAGTCAGGATTGATAGGATTAAGTAAATTGAATTAATACTTAATCAAAATGGAACATGCTAAATTATACAGACTGATTGGGGGTTAGGTTTACAAAACACTTAACCAACTTATCATGTTGGCTAGAAATAGAAAACCTAGTAGCGGGGGACCCTTTTCAGCAGTAACCCTACAAGGTGTATCAGGATACCCTGAACTAGGCAGGGTGAGGCACGATTACTGGGTTGACTTTAAGAGGTCAAATCGACGGCGGTGGTGCAGTGTAGGTTCTAACGGGGTGCGGGCGTGCATACACTCCGGTGTAGAAAAATAAGGCATTGGGCACCAGTAGTATACCTGTGCATTCTAGAATAGTGTCGGGCCGCCACCATGGGACTTGATACACCCCATGGTGGGACCAGCATAGGTAACTACAACATCGGGGGCCGTAAGACACATGTAACTATGCGAGTAGGAGCCAATCATTAGAAATGGATCACTTCACCCTGATTATGGGATGCCTGTTGGGAACTAGTTTATATGGATGCAGAGATTAATATGGGGTACGATAGTATATTCGACTCTAGACAACTTAACTTAATTTATGGTGCTTTCCCTGTTCCAGTTTATACTTATCATGCCCAATTCTTTATTCATAGACTGAATAGTCCTAGACTTACTCAGGCTTTATGTCTGACTCTACTTTTCTTTCGTCTTCTTTTCTTTCATTCCCCCCTCCCCCCAGGTCCACAGGGAGGGAATACCGCAGCTTGACCAGTTTCTACATCCAGCTTGAAGAGAAAGAATGTATTGCTTGGATCTCTTTCATTTTGGACTAGGGCTTTGGATAGCAATTATGGGACATATGCAGTTTACTTATGTTTTTATGCTTCTTTAAATAATGTAATCAAGACAGTTATGAAAATGTAATGTTTTTGGAAGTATTGTAAGACAATTATGACATGGTTTGTGTAACACGTATTTTGTTGAAATAAAAATTGCTGTTGTTTTCCGCTGTTCAAAAATATGTGTATTTATATCTGTCTTGTGTATCTGTGACTTATACTTATAAACCTCCACCAAAATTAGGGCATTCCCTTTGAGAGTGACCCTAACGGAGGTGGGGTGTTTCACTTGGTATCAGAGCATAGGTTTACCAGATAAGAAAAAAAGTTTTGAAAATTCATTTCCAAAAAGAAAATTTAAAGAAGCATTTTCAAAGATAAAATGTTATTCTATTTTAAAAAGGCAAAGTCCCCCAAAGCCATAGGTACTATCTTTTATCCTTCGTTTTGAATCTATCCTTTTTGTTTCAGCATGTCCGAAGAACTTAACTTGCCAGAGGGTCTACCAATACCTGGTTGGTTTAGACGATTCTTGGAAGCAAGGGCCAATCAGCTAGGTCCCACTGTTCCTCCTTCCCCAGCTGTAGGAAATCATCCAGCTGCAGCAGCACCTCTCCCTCCACCTCCTCCACGTGGTAATACTTTTACTAAGATATGTAAAGATTTCAAAGCTATGGGAGGGAAGGACTTTCATGGAACCGAGTCCTTCGTGGCAGCCAGGAATTGGCTGAAGGAAACCGAGGAATTATTCGTCATCTTTGAGGTAGAAGATAGGCAGAAGGTACAACTGGCAGTATGGCTACTTAAAGGCGAGGCTTCCTACTGGTGGGAAGTCACCAATGCAGAAAGGCCAGTGGAAACATGGGAGGACTTTAGGGCAAGGTTTGAGGATAAATTTCTCTCAGAAGCTGAAAGGAGTCTTCAGTTGGAAAAATTCTTATTTCTTAAGCAAGGGAATATGACAGTCAAAGAGTATGTTAATCAGTTCGATCAGCTGGCTAGGTTCGGACTGGACCTAGTCAACACCCCGCACAAGAAGGCTCTCCGCTTTGTCAAGGGGTTGAATGAGCCATTACACGGTTTGGCCATGACCCATATACCCATGGGAGCTACGTATGAAAGGTTGGTGCAGATGGCATTGCTGAACGAAGAGGATAAGGGCAAGAAGGAGACAAAGGCAGAAAGCTCTCAAGGGAAGAAAGAGGGTTTACAGCCTAAGAAGATAGACTTTAAGAAGGGCGGGAAAGACATCAAAGAAAAGAGGAAGTGCAATTTCTGTGGCAAAGTGGGGCACTTAGTGAAAGATTGCCGAAAAAAGAAGGCCAAGATGAATGGTGGGTGCTTTTCTTGCGGTGAGACAGGCCACCTGGCTAAGGATTGCCCAAAGAAGCGAGGGCAGGGGCAGAGGGCTGGATCCACCTCAGGGGCACAGGTTCATGTGCTAGAAGCGCCACCGCTGCAACAGCGAGGTATAAATACTTCTGTAGAAAGTGTAGTTTATCTTTATGATCACCCAGTTCGCACTTTATTTGATTCTGGTGCATCACACTCCTTTATCTCATCTGCATTAGTAGAATCATTGCACCTAGAAACTAGTATGGTAGAGGACCCCTTAATTGTTTCAAATCCAATTGGGGGCCCATCTCATTTGTCTATGATCTGTGTGGGATTGAAAATTTCTATTCTAAGCGTAGAATTTAAATGTAGTGCCTTTGTTTTGGGCTTTTCGGGATATGGTTTGATTTTGGGCATGGATTGGCTATCCAGTAATGGGGCCATCCTGGATTGTGAGAAAAGGGTGGTTAGGCTTCTGACCCAACTCGGTAACACTATGGAAATTACTTGTAATCCCCCGTATGCGATTATGCTTAGTTATCTTGAATCGCTAGATGCTTCTATTTAAAGTTTGCAATCGGTTAGGGTGGTCCGGGAATATCCGGATGTCTTCGAAGAGGTAAAGGGCTTACCTCCGAAGCGGGAGATAGACTTCTGCATATATCTTGTAGATAATGCAAAGCCCGTTGCGTTGCCCGTTAGACACATGGCTCCGCGGGAAAGGAAAGAGCTCAGTAAACAGATTAAAGAGCTTCTAGAAAAGGGGTTCATTAGAAGGAGCATTTCAGAATGGGGCGCTCCAGTGGTGTTCGCTACAAAGGCGGATGGTTCACTCTGTCTATGTGTTGACTATAGGGAGCTCAACAAGCTAACGAAAAAGAATAGGCACCCTCTCCCCAGAATTGACGATCTGTTTGATCAGCTTGTAGGGGCGTCTGTTTTCTCCCAACTCGATTTAGCGACCGGATTTCATCAGCTAAGGGTGGCTGAAGATAGTATCGATAAGACAGCATTCAGAACCCCAGACGGCTTCTTTGAATGGCTTGTCATGCCTTTTGGCTTGATAAACGCACCCGCTTACTTCGTGGACCTAATGAGTAGGGTGTACAGAGATTTCCTCAATAAGTTCGTTGTGGTCTTCGTAGACGATATCTTGATCTTCTCAAAGAGTGAAGAAGAGCATGCCCAAAACCTAAGGGAAATCGTGGAAACTCTGCGAGTCCATCAACTAAAAGCCAAATTCTCCAAATGCCACTTTTAGAGAGAGGAAGTAAGATTTCTTGGGCATATAGTATCCAAAAATGGGTTAGCTGTGGACCCTGCTAAAGTAGTAGCGGTGCAGGATTGGAAAACACCAAGAAACGCAACTGAGGTCCGAAGTTTTCTAGGGCTAGCAGGTTTCTACCGAAAATTCATAAGGGATTTTGCGAAAATCTCAGCTCCTCTCACAAGGCTGACCAAGAAGAACCTAGTGTTCAATTGGGACTTGAATTGCGAGTTTGCTTTACAACGACTAAAAAGGGCTCTTACAACAGCCCCAGTTTTGACGTTGCCAGATGGAAGCAAGATGTTCACAGTTTATACAGATGTATGTAGGACAGGGCTAGGCGCTGTCTTAATGCAAGAAGGAAGAGTAGTAGCTTATGGTGGAAGGCAGTTGAAAGTGCATGAAAAGAACTACCCGACCCACGATCTTGAGTTAGCTGCCATCGTCTTTGCACTCAAGTCTTGGCGACACTATCTCCTAGGTGAGAAGTTCGAACTTTACACTGACCATAAATCGTTGAAATATCTTTTCTCGCAGAAAGTTCTTAACTTGAGGCAACAGAGATGGATGGAGTTTCTTGCCTCGTACGATTTCGAGATCTCCTACACTCCGGGCAAAGGCAACGTAGTGGCAGACGCGTTGAGCCGAAAGAAACTGACCCTAAGCCCGCTGTTTGTTGAAAGGCAAAGCCTAGAGTTTATAGCTAGTTTTAACTTTAGGCCCTCCTCCGATTTTGTACCGGGCCTGCTAGCATCTCTCAAAGTACGCCCGACTTTAGTGGACTCAATAGGGACAGCACAACGCGAAGACCCTCAGCTTGTGGAAACGATTGATAGGCTCATTAGGGGTGAGACTTCAAGTCGCCTCAACAGATACTCCATCGACGATAAGGGTTCGCTAAGGCGAGATGGAAGACTATGCGTCCCACAGACAAGGGATTTAGTAAAGAAGGTTCTCGAGGAAGCACATCACTCCAAGATGACGATACACCCAGGCGGAGATAAAATGTACAAGGACATAAAGAGAACTTTCTTTTGGAACGGCATGAAGAAGGACGTGGCAGAGTTCGTTTCTAAGTGTATGGTGTGCCAACAGGTTAAAGCGGAACAGAAAAAGCCTGGTGGTCTGCTCCATCCTCTAGAGGTCCCGCAGTGGAAGTGGGATAGCATCTCAATGGACTTCATTGATGGGCTGCCTAGGTCTAGAAGAGGCATCACTAGCATTTGGGTAATAGTGGATAGGCTTACTAAAAGCGCCCACTTTTTACCTGTCAAGAGTAAAAGAACTGCCTCATCCCTAGCATCTCTTTATCTCAAGGAAATTGTTCGACTCCATGGAATACCATCCAGCATTGTTAGTGACCGAGACCCTATCTTCACAAGTGAGATTTGGCGGAGTCTGCAAGAAGCGGTAGGCACACAGTTATGGTTGAGTACAGCCTATCACCCCCAAACCGACGGCCAGACGGAGAGAGTGAACAGAGTTTTGGAGGACCTTTTAAGACTGTGCGTCCTTGACTTCGGAGGAATGTGGGAAGACCATCTTCCTTTGGTGGAATTTTCCTACAACAACAGCTACCAAGCCACCATCGGAATGGCACCCTTCGAAGCTTTATATGGAAGACCGTGCCGATCGCCCACTTGTTGGTGGGAGTCTACTGATAAGCTCATACTTGGGCCAGATATGATCCGAGAGACTTCAGAGAAAGTAGACTTGATACGAAGAAGGATGAAGACAGCCCAAGACAGACAGAAATATTACGCCGATAAGAGGAGGACCGACCTTGAATTTGAGGTTGGGGACAGAGTTTTTCTTAAGGTATCTCCGCTAAGGAACGTTGTTCGTTTTGGAACCACAGGAAAGCTAGCACCAAGGTTCGTAGGGCCATTTCCTATCATCGAGAAAATTGGGAAAATGGCCTATAGATTAGACCTACCCGAAAAGCTGGCCGGAGTTCACAACGTTTTCCATGTTTCGCACCTCCGAAAATGTCTACATGAATCTGCTGCAGTGGTAGAGCCAAGCATCCTAGAAGAAGCTGAAGTGGAACGCGAAGCAACCGTGAGGAAAGTTCCAACCCGCATCTTAGGAACTGAATTGAAAAAGCTACGCAATCGCGAAGTCAAGCTCGTCAAAGTTCAGTGAAGCGACGCCGAGGAAGACGCAACTTGGGAAACTGAAGCTAGAATACGCGCAGCCTACCCTTTTCTTTTCGAGGGTACATTTTTTATCTTTCTTTTTCCTTAAGTTGCGCTTTTATCTATCTTTTTCGGTATATCTCCTCGACCTTATCTTTTAGGTAGCAACCCTTTGGATGAAAACATGTAATTGAAACATGTTATGGATGATGGTTGCAAGTGGTTGCAAGTGATTGCTAGTGGTTGCTCGTGGTTGCATATACACACACAATTTATGTTTTAGATCGGCTCAGTCACTTCATATTGCATATGCATATATGTATTTATATTTGTATATGGTTGAAGTTTAATGTGTTGTCATATGGATGTTGCATTTATATATGAATGATTGTGCACTCATGTAGAATCATGAATAGGGAAATTTGCATGCATAATGGATTCATGACACTTACATAATTTGCATTAAGGAGTTCAACTGAATCAGTAGGCCGCCTGATTTTGCATTAGATAAGTACATGTACACACACTTCGCATATTATCATGAAGCATTAGAAGTCTTTTAAGGACAATGGATACTCGTGTTTGATGGATGAGTAGATGGACGTTTGGATGTTAGGATATACATTCTCCCTGAACTTGAAGATTCCGGGGATGAAATCCTTTTAAGCAGGGGAGAATGTAACACCCCGTGTATTCTATAACAGTAAAATTCACAAATTAAAGTATAATTAATTTCAAATCAAAGAATTAAGGGAAACGGGATGCACCATTGCGTTGGTCACGGAATTCTTCTTGGGATAGAGTCCGAGTTTGCGTAAAAAGGACTCCGTATGAAGAAGATATGGCCTCCGGAAGTTTCAGAATTCAGTTTAAAATTCAAACAGCTCAGAAAACCAATTCAAAATTCAAAAATCGGGCCAGATTGGCCAGGGCGGGAATTTTCCCGCCCAAGGCACCCAGGTCGACTGGATAGTCGACCTGGGCTACCCAGGTCGACTGGGATGTCAACCTGGGGCACCCAGGTCGACTACATAGTCGACCTGGGGGTCGACTGGGGAGTCGACCTGGCCCCTGAGCCAGGTCGAACCCAGCCCCCTGGCTGGCCTGGTCTGTGCTTGGCCGAATTCCTGAGCCTTGCCTTGTCACTAGGGCTAGGTGTCAGCTCCTGATTGGTCTCTCCTTCAAACGAACGGCTATTATTAAACCAAGCTCCATCGACGATCCTAATCAATTCACAAACTCTATAAAAAGGACCTAAGACTCCACCTAATTCACACAAACAAAAATGAAGATGAGACCGTCATGCTGATGAGGAAAGACTAGGAATAGCCGTCAAAATTGAGAGACAATTAGGAGACAATTCGAAAGCATAAAGCAACGTCAATTAAATCAAAACAACGCCTACAACAAAGGATAGCATCTCCAAATTCAGAATTCAGATTCCTGAATTGAAGATTCGTCATACGTTGTAAGTAGAGTGCTATTCCGATATGAATGAATAATTGTGTTTTGATTTGTGTAAATGAGAAATGGAATTGTACTTAGTTTGTGGTGATGATAATTCATAATTGTATGTTGCTATGATTTTAATCGATTTGGGATGTTGTGGTATAACGATGTTAGACCTATTGGATAATGGCAAGTATGTGACTCATGTTGGAAGTTAACGACTATATGTTGTGGTAGTTTATTTGAGATTCATGCAAGTATGTGGTTCACTATTATGCCAACATGATGTATATTTTTTTATAATCACTTTTAGAGTAATAGGATCCATTTGGGTATTATGACTCATACGAATTTATGTTGGAATTGGCATCATGATTCAAGTGTAAAACCATACTTTTGTATTAGGGACAAAAGTAAGCATCTTTGTGAACTTGTGTTGACTCTTTGAACATGACTAAACTATGTTTGGTGTTATGCCTAATTGAAAAACATGTTTTAGGCCTATGTTGTTATCAAAATCACATGATAATATATGTGACACATAATTAAGTTAGAATTACATTCCAATTGCAAGTTTATATGAATAGATCAAAAACCATGATTTCATGTTTAGGTATGTTTATGCCATGATTATATGAATATTTTAAAAACCATGATTTCATGTTTAGGTATGTTTATGCCATGATTATATGAATAGATCAAAAACCATGATTAATGTTTAGGTATGTTTATGCCATGATTATATGAATAGATCAAAAACCATGATTCATGTTTAGGTATGTTTATGCCATGATTATATGCTATTGCAATGCAAGTTCACAAGTGCCTAATTCATGTTAATTAGATCGTTATGTTGCAAGATCATACGTTCACACTGCCATTTTTGATGTTACTTAGAATATATAAACACCATGTTCTAAGTCTCCCCTTTTTCATGTGGCTAAGTTGGGTTTAAATGTTAAACCCAACATATGTTATATTGTAGCGACCGTATAAAACGAGGGTAATGACGTTTTGGTTAAAATATAAACATATGTGTTGGCATGTTTGACGCATGACAACGACCTTGAAAACAATTAAGTGGTATAAATTAATTTTACCCAATAAAGATGAATTTGAATAATGGGCCGCAAATATTTACATATAAAAAGAAAAGAGACAAAATATGTAAATTTAGAAAATACGATTTGTTTAACCCGAGGTTGGATTGAGTTGTGATGTAAACCTGCCCGGAACCGCCCGGCTGTCCAGTAGTCACAACAATACCTATCCAATGTGGGTGGTTAAACATTGAGCCCAATAAAGACCCGAGGTTAGACTGAGTTGTGACGTAAGACTGCCCGGAACCAACCGGCAACAGGCAGTCACAACAATACCTGTCTAATGTGAGAGGTTGAGGCTTTAATAAGACAATTAAGGCTGAGTCAGGATTGATAGGATTAAGTAAATTGAATTAATACTTAATCAAAATGGAACATGCTAAATTATACAGACTGATTGGGGGTTAGGTTTACAAAATACTTAACCAACTTAGCATGTTGGCTAGAAATAGAAAACCTAGTAGCGGGGGACCCTTTTCAGCAGTAACCCTACAAGGTGTACCAGGATACGCTGAACTAGGCAGGGTGGGGCATGATTACTAGGTTGATTGTAAGAGGTCAAATCGATGGCGGTGGTGCAGCAGTGTAGGTTCTAACAGGGTGCGGGCGTGCACACACTCCGGCGCAGAAAAATAAGGCACTGGGCACCAGTAGTATACCTGTGCATTCTAGAATTGTGTCGGGCCGCCACCATGGGACTTGATACACCCTATGGTGGGACCAGCATAGGTAACTACAACATCGGGGGCCGTAAAACACATGTAACTATGCGAGTAGGAGCCGATCATTAGAAATGGATCACTTCACCCTGATTATGGGGTGCCAGTTGGGAACTAGTTTATAAGGATGCAGAGATTAATATGGGGTACGATAGTATATTCGACTCTAGGCAACTTAACTTAGTTTATGGTGCTTTCCCAGTTCCAGTTTATACTTATCATGCCCAATTCTTTATTCATAGACTGAATAGTCCTAGACTTACTCAGGCTTTATGTCTGACTCTACTTTTCTTTCGTCTTCTTTTCTTTCATTCCCCCCCGGTCCACAGGGAGGGAATACCGTAGCTTGAGCAGATTCTACATCCAGCTTGAAGAGAAAGAATGCATTGCATGGATCTCTTTCGTTTTGGACTATGGCTTTGGACAGAAATTATGGGACATATGCAGTTTACTTATGTTTTTATGCTTCTTTAAATAATGTAATCAAGACAGTTATGAAAATGTAATGTTTTTGGAAGTATTGTAAGACAATTATGACATGGTTTCTGTAACACGTATTTTGTTGAAATAAAAATTGCTGTTGTTTTCCGCTGTTCAAAAATATGTGTATTTATATCTGTCTTGTGTATCTGTGACTTATACTTATAAACCTCCACCAAAATTAGGGCATTCCCTTTGAGAGTGACCCTAACGGAGGTGGGGTGTTTCAAGTTCTGTATACTCAACTAAAGTTTGAAACGCCAATTTACGAACTGCAGCACTGCGGCGATTTCGTTTTAATTATATTTATATATATAAAAACGTTTGAACTTCATTTATAATAAATTCAACTCCATTCTGATATATTTTAAATATATCTCAAATCAATTTTTTCCCAATTCAACAAAATATTTCCGATCTTCTAAAATTGTCGATTTTTCCTTATTCAGTAATAAATTCATTTATATTTCGATCTTCTATATTTAATTTCAATTCCTTTTATAAATTATAAATACTTTGGATTAATTTCTATTCTGTTTAAAAAAATCCACATTTCGAAATATATTTCGTCGTTCCCATTTCGAAATGATTTGAACTTTCCATTTCAAATTCTCTTTGAAATTTCTATTTTCAAATCTCTTTGAAATTCCTATATTCAAATCCCATTTCAATTCTATTCGAATTATATATTTAAAATTCTATTCAAATTCTATATTTAAAATTCCATATTAAAAATTTCTTTGTTCAAATTCCGTTTCACTTTCTATATTCAAATTCTATATTTAAATTTCTTTTATATTTTCTATTTTCAACTCCATTTGAATTTCTATATTCAATTTTTATTTGAATTTTCTTTATTCAATTTCTATCTCAATTCTCTTATTCAAATTCTATTTAAAGTCCCTTTATTTTTCTATATTCAATTTAACTTCTACTTAAATAAATTCAAATTAATCGAATTCAAAATCATAAATTCTCACGGTATTTATTTAGTTCAATTTATATTCTGACATCAGAATAAATTCCATCATTTATTTCTTTAAACGATTTTTCCCACTTCTATTTTTAAATTCACATTTGAATTTTCATATTCAAATTACGCAAATGATAATTTTTTCCCTTTTTACTTACAAACCCTATTTATTTTACTTGTTTATATATTTAAACATGTCCCGATTTCAATTTCCTTTGAAATAGATATTTCTACTTTGGAAAAATAGTTTTTCCCTTTTTCAAATTCAAACTTATAATTTATTTCTAAATTATTCAATGATAATTTTCTTCCCTTCATTTATAAACTTCATTATGAATTTCTTGTTTTATTCCTTTTAAACAGGATAATATTATTATTCCATTCAAATTTCAAATTCTATTTTAGAAAAATAGAATTTACCCTTTTAACTCTGGAAATTCCCTCTTTCAATATTTTTAAAATATCAACATTTAAGCCCAGTGATATTTCAAACAATCAAAACAACCAATTTTAATTGACAAGGTTTCTAACACATCATATATGACAGTATAGGGGCAAACAAACAAACAAATAATTTATTTTTGAGGAATCTAGTTGGATCCCTCCAACCTGTTTTTCCTGCATCCACGGACGTTAGTCAACAGAAATAATACCCATCCTGCTTCGAGGCAGGATATCGCGGTATGAAGGTCATCCACCATCATAGCGTTGGGCGTATATGGTAATCATCCGCTATGAAACTGCGGGCATCCACTAATGAAACTGCGGGAATCAATCCAATCATCAATCCAATATATATAAAGTAGTCAACCCTAAATAACTAATATATTTAAATCAGCCAGAAAGCATTCAAACAAGCATCAAACAATTATTTTTAAACGAATAAAAATAATTCAAAATAAAAGGTGAGTGAGATTTACTCACCATGATTTTTATTTTGTCGAGTATCCTGTATAACTTCCAATGCGAGGTCCATGTCTAGAGAACCCAACGGACTTCGTTTTTCATGAAATCCTTCTTTGACTCGAAGTCCTGCTGCGAACATCAACTTCGGCTGGTCCAAGAAAACGAACTCCTCCAATTCACAGAGTCAATCCTCGAACACACCAGTGAAAAACCTGGATCGACGTGCTTTATTCCCGAACTCGTGAACCTGACCAACCCCAGAAAACACAATCCGCGACTTTGACTTCCCCGTTCAACTCCATTTTCGCACCACTTTCCAGTCATCTACTCGGAACCTGAAATCCCAATTATCACGATCTACCATTCCAGAAGGCCATCGCGATTTTTATACCCAGCTGCCCTCGCGGTGTCGACCTGAACCCTAGTATTGGTCGAATCCTCATGCGCCATCCTCCTCGAATCTCGAACCTTGCTCCAAAAAAACCCGTGTCTTAGCTATTGATTTGGGGAAAATAGGAAATGGGGTTTGCTTTCATTCGAATGGTTTGAGAGGAGCGGCTTCGATCTGAAGCTTTCGATTTGGCCCCTTTTTTTCTAACGCGGTGGAAATCGATTGTTAATTGAGTGGAAGAAGTGATGGAAGGCAGAGGAATTAGGAGAGGATTTCATGGTTTTGAAGTTGATTGCTGAAAAGGAAAATGGAAACATAAGGGTAGGAGTCGAGTATTTATAAAGGAGAAGGGGGACATTTCGTACATAACAAATCTTTTATTTAATTTAAAAATATTTCCCTATTAAATTGATTTGATTAAAAGAGATTATCACTTTATTTCAAACAGATATTGATTTGATTTCCGATTCGATTTCGATCTTATCCATTATAAATATCTCGGGGTTCATTAATATAAATCATGAACCGCTATTCTAGCGTACCGACCGACATTTCAATATAGTAACCCTATTCTGAACTCAACAGCAAATATTCTAAAATTTAACTTCAACTCATATACCATATTAAATTAATATAATATAATTTTAATTGTAAAACCGTTAATTCTCTGATAATAAATTATTTATTATTATCGTTCATATTCAAATACTATTTCTCTACATCATTTGAATCCTTCTGACTTAGTTATAAATTTCGAATTGAATTATTTCTCGTATTACAATAATTTAATATATTCGATATTAAATCGAAATCGATTATTAATCGATAACTTTATATAATCAACTAAATATTTAAAACTATATTAAATATTTAAAGTAAACTGTTCGAAAAATTCGGGTCGTTACATTCTTCCCCCCTTAAAATAATTTCGTCCCCGAAATTGCTAAGGTAGGAAAAATACTATAAACCCATTAACTTTTCAAAACTCCTTTATGTTGAAACTCACCTCTTTATATTTCAACAAATTAGCTCCAACCAAAACTTTTGGCTTTCATACATTTAATCTAAATTATTTACACCCAATTCAAATTCTATTCAATCTTATTCGATTTGAATTTCACTAATTTATTTATCTCGATCCAATTAACTTGCTTAAGTTAAATTTAAACTTCAGAATTCAAATTTCTGTGTTTTCCTTTCAAATCCTTCTGAAATCAAATAAATATATACATATATATATATATATATTCCCATTTCAAATTCAAAACATTTGAATTTTCAAACCACTTGTTTTTTTCAAAACAAATTTCCATCAAAACTTTTCTAAGGTAGCATTCCATCACTTAGAAACTCGAAAATGAACACTGATAATTCTGCAGTCATTATCAGAATTATTTTCCAGCGATTGAAGTGAGTTCAATGCTTTAACACTTTCAGAATCCATTCAAAAATGATTTTTATTCAAAAATCCCTTTCAAAACAAAGCTATATTATTTTAATATACTTCAGAAAATATTTTCCAACTTCCCAGGATTTAAATTCTGAATTCTGTTTTGAATTCAATTTTAATTCATCCCATTTGTATATTTTATTCGTATACAAATTCTATTTGGTTCTATATAACCATTTCATTTCTTATAATCTCATTTGATTATAATAATAACAACCAACACATCCATATAATAATAATTTCAGAAAATTATTTCTTCTATATCAAAATAGGATTTTGGATAAAATTATTTCATTTACCCACTTTAAAACAATATTGTGTCAAATTTCTCTGTCCAAGTGTTTAGAAATTCCTATTGACTTCGTGGCGTCCCATGATTCGATCAGAATTCATAAACCACTCAACAGACTAGCCAACACAATATAAAATAAATTTTTATATCAATTAACAAATACGCGCTCTCGTATATATATATATATATATATATTATATACTCAACTCATTCTAGGGTACTACTGACCCTATCTCTAATGAGCACATCACACCAAAGCATAGATATTCGCTCAACCTAAGATCTGATACCAACTGTAAAGGCCCGCAAATCCGTACCCTTTGAGTTGACTAATAATACCACACGTCCAACCAAATTGCACAGAAATACGAATCATTATTAGAAAGAAGTTAGAGGATGAGAATTAGAAAGAAAGAAACGTTAGAATAGAAGAAAACAAGGAAGACAAATCTCATAGCGGAACGAATAAAATATATCTTATAACATAACTTTTGAAATACAAATCAGTAACTTTATATACATACCATCATCAGAGCACAACAATTATTCCTGTAACAGTTATAAACACTTGTTTCCAGATACAAGCATGGTTCACAGCGGAATATATGATAGTCTATAGCTAACTGGTGAAGCCTCCTGCTTCCAGCTTTTCCAAGTGAACCTGAAAAATCCCGACTACTTGACTGCCCGTACAAATTTGGGCACCCAAGAGTTTAGGGAAAACAAAACAAAATAAACTCTGGGTCAGTCGTGGGACTGGTGTGAGTAAACTCCAATCATTTTTTTAACTTTCAAAATCCTTTAGAAAGAAAGAGTATTAGTAAGACTAACCCACACATAAACATGGACGGTTTTTACCTTACTATAACCCAAAATAATTTTTGATATCAAATCCAGTGATATTATAATAATGTCTACATCAAATAAATAGAATCTAGCGGAACGCTTGCATCTTACGCTCCATATATAATATAAAATCAAAAACCACATGGCGCTTATTGGAGATTGAATTTCCAACATGACAAGGTATGGAACCACCTTCTGATAGTGTATCTCTAGAGAGGAATACACTAGGTTCAACAAGAACATCTTGCAACCCGGCCCACACATGACCGACCACTCATTTCGCTTGAGTGTATCGAATGTATATCACCAACGGTTAGGATCAGCAACCGTTTCCCGAATGGGACAGCATCGAATAGAATAAAGAATTAAATGAATCTCTAGATAGGTGATTATACACCCTAATGGGAGCGACCCACATAGCCATGTTGCTTGCCCGATTTTAGTCATTTCCCGGTTGTTGAGGCCTGAGGCTACGATTACTCTCTATTCATTGATAGCACAATCACTTTGAATGCCACATTGTCAGATCCGTTAATCACTGATTGATTTTCACAAATATTCTAGATGTTATGCTAAGGGAATAAATCTGTTGCAACCATATATATTTGTACCGATCAGCATATTCGATTATTGGAAATACTTTGTCAGACATTCGTCCATATACGTTCGTTTTGGGACTGAACAGAACCGAAGGCACAATTTCTATTAATAGAAAAAGCCCTTGCACCTTACTCCGTCTTCAATATATTCAGCATACTTGGTTCGCAACGCTTATGCCAATATGGAGTGGTTCTTCGGATAATAATCCAACCGGTCTCTCCATATTGACAACGATGGTCAAAAAATTCGATAGCCTGTGATTTAACTATAAAATAAAAACAAGTGTTTCGATAGTCGATGATTTAACTATCGAAGGAAACAAGTGTTCATTCAACCTATCAAACAAATCACTGGCTCTTTAATTAATATTTCATTAATTAAATCTCTTCTCCATTTCCTTATCAATATTTGTTAACCAAATATTTTTAATAACCATATTGGCCCTTTACGCTATTTGAAAAAACATTTCCGAATATCGCCCTCCTTTATTTTCTATATTTAGAAAATATATTCTATTTGCAATTGAAAACGATTTCAATCACTTTTCCTACTACTTTAATTATACTCAGGAAATAATTACTTTTATATTTCCAAAGTTCCACCACTTGGGATAAATGAATGTTGTGTAAAACATCGTTACAACAACCCAAAATATTTTATTCAACTAACTCTTTTTCAAACACTTCTCTCTGAGGCTAGATCCTGCTATTTATCAATTAAAAATTAAATCAATCAAGTTAGGGTAAAATTACCTCTCAGACCTTGACAGAAAACATCCTCAATTTCAAAACAGACAAAACCACTAACCTCGAATAAGCACACTATAAAACCTAATTATCCATTTTTAAAACATGTATATGGTTTGCTTTCTATTTCTAATTTATAGATTTCCCTTTTTGTTTACAATATTATATTTTTTTTATTTCGTTTCCTTATTGAATTCTATATATATCGATACATTGATTACTAACTATCAAATTATCTTAAAAATATTCTAACTCCTTCAATTCCCGGAAAATTTCGCCATAACCTCCTTTGTACCGGGAGCATCGGGATATTTCAAATAGCCTTATATGGCCCACATCAATCCAAAAGAAAAAGAAAAAGCCAAGTGGCTTACCGATACGGCGCATAAAATCGCATATAAGAATTTAAACATGTACCTTTTGTCGGGCACACTATTTATATACCTTCATCAACCTTATCCCATATTGTCTCCTGTATATCTATACCTGTCCAATTTATTTCAACTTCATACACTCGTTTTGACTCAACTCGTTAAATTAACTTTTTAACTAACTCTTTGCCTATTTCACTTGTATATTTGAATACAACATGTTTCAAATATATTTTAACTTGTATCAACTAATTGAATTCAAATTTCAATGTAAGTTCTATATTCGATTTCGAATATACATTTACAAATCCAATTCACCTTTCAAAGTTCGATTTCAATTCAATACTCGATTAACTAATTTCTCTTTGACTTAGTTAATTCTATTCAATAATCAAAATATTATTATTGTTTCAAAAATCAAGTCATTACTCTACTTGAGTTCACATATAATTTACAACTCAAATCTGAAATTTTCTGAATGGAAATTCAGATTTTATTCGCTTAAAATCCTTTTATAAAATTAAATAAACCATTATGGTTTTTAAATGGTTATGGCGCTGTTTTTCTGAAAAATTGATTTTGACATAACTCAAAATCTATTCGACGAAATCTAGATTTTTCTCCTCCATTAGAAAACTATTATCAAATCGGTCCTGACGTTCTTATTTCAAAGAATTCCGACTTCAATTGAGTTCTGTATACTCAACTGAAGTTTGAAACGCCAATTTACGAACTGCAGCGCTGCGGCGAGTTCGTTTTAATTTTAGTTTTATATATATAAACGTTTGAACTTCGTTTATAATAAAATCAACTCCATTCTGATACATTTTTAATATATCTCAAATCAATTTTTCCCAATTCAACATACTATTTCCAATCTTCTAAAATTGTCGATTTTTCCTTATTCAGTAATAAATTCATTTACATTTCGATCTTCTATATTTAATTTGAATTCCTTTTATAAATTATATACCCTTTGGATTAATTTCTATTCTATTTAAAAAAAATCCACATTTCTAAATATATTTCGTCGTTCCCATTTCGAAATGATTTCAACTTTCTATTTCAAATTCTCTTTGAAATTTCTATTTTCAAATTCTATTTTCAAATCTCTTTGAAATTCCTATATTCAAATCCCATTTCGATTCTATTCAAATTCTATTCAAATTATATATTTAAAATTCTATTCAAATTCTATATTTAAAATTCTATATTTAAAATTTCTTTGTTCAAATTCCATTTCACTTTCTATATTCAAATTCTATATTTAAATTTCTTTTATATTTTCTACATTCAACTCCATTTGAATTTCTATATTCAATTTTTATTGAATTTTCTTTATTCAATTTCTATCTCAATTCTCTTATTCAAATTCTATTTAAATACCCTTTATTTTTCTATATTCAATTTAACTTCTATTTAAATAAATTCGAATTAATTGAATTCAAAATCATAAATTCTCACGGTATTTATTTAGTTCAATTTATATTCTGACATCAGAATAAATTCCATCGTTTATTTCTTTAAACGATTTTCCCCACTTCTATTTTTAAATTCACATTTGAATTTAGATATTCAAATTACCCAAATGATAATTTTTTCCCTTTTTATTTACAAACCCTATTTATTTTACTTGTTTATATATTTAAACAAGTCCCAATTTCAATTTCCTTTGAAATAGATATTTCTACTTTGGAAAAATAGTTTTTCCCTTTTTCAAATTCTAACTTATAATTTATTTCTGAATTATCCAATGATAATTTTCTTCCCTTCATTTATAAACTATGTTATGAATTTCTTATTTTATTCCTTTTAAACAAGATAATATTTTTGTTCCATTCAAATTTCAAATTCTATTTTAGAAAAATAGAATTTCCCCTTTTAACTCTGGAAATTCCCTTTTTCGATATTTTTAAAATATCAACATTTAAGCCTAGTGATATTTCAAACAATCAAAACAACCAATTTTAATTGACAAGGTTTCTAACACATCATATATGACAGTATAGGGGCAAACAAACAAACGAATAATATATTTTTGAGAAATCCAGTTGGATCCCTCCAACCTGTTTTTCCTGCATCCACAGACGTTAGTCAATAGAAATAATACCCATCCTGCTTCGAGGCAGGATGTCGCGGTATGAAGGTCATCCACTATCATAGCGTAGGGCGTATAGGGTAATCATCCACTATGAAACTGCGGGCATCCGCTAATGAAACTGTGGGATTCAATCCAGTCATCAACCCAATATATATATAGTAGTCAACCCTAAATAACTAATATATTCAAATCAACCAGAAAGCATTCAAACAAGCATCAAACAATTATTTTTTAACGAATAAAAATAATTCAAAATAAAAGGTGAATGAGATTTGCTCACCGTGATTTTTATTTTGTCGAGTATCCTGTATAATTTCCAATGCGAGGTCTATGTCTACGAGAACCCAACGGACTTCATTTTTCATGAAATCCTTCTTTGACTCGAAGTCCTGCTGCGAACATCAACTTCGGCCAGTCCAAGAAAATGAACTCCTCCAATTCACAGAGTCAATCCTCGTACACAGCAGTGAAAAACCTGGATCGTCGTGCTTCATTCCTAGACTCGTGAACCTGACCAACCCCAGAAAACACAATCCGCGACTTTGACTTCCCCGTTCAACTCCATTTTCGCACCACTTTCCAGTTATCTACTCGGAGCATGAAATCCCAATTATCACGATCTACCATTCCAGAAGGCCATCGCGACTTCGATACCCAGCTGCCCTTGCGATGTCGACCTGATCCCTAGTCTTGGCCGAATCCTCGTGCGCCATCCTCCTCGAATATCGAACCTTGCTCTAGAAAAACCCGTGTCTTAGCTATCGATTTGGGGAAAATAGGAAATGGGGTTTGCTTTCATTCGAATGGTTTGAGTGGAGCGGCTTCGATCAGAAGCTTTCGATTTGGCCCCCTTTTTCTCTAACGCGGTGGAAATCAATTGTTAATTGAGTGGAAGAAGTGATGGAAGGCAGAGGAATTAGGAGAGGATTTCGCGGTTTTGAAGTTTATTACTGAAAAGGAAAATGGAAACATAAGGGTAGGAGTTGTAACAACCCGGAAATCCGAGCTAATTTAAAAATTTTATTTTGGCAATTTTAATGAATTTTGAATATTTAAAATGAATTATTTTTAATAAAAACGACGAAAATTTATTTTGAATAGAATTAGAACATATATATTTATATACGTCATTGTTAGAATATAAATAATTTTATTTTAATTATAAAAGGAATTGAAAATGGCGTGGTAGTTCGATAATTCGATTTCAAACTTCAATTGAACATACCGGGTGCAAAATAAACCGGATTTTAGTGAAACCAAAAACATTAGAATCTATTTGAGAATATCTTTCCAACAAATCCGAAAAATCAAAATTTCATAGCGGGAATCAAAAGATATGTCCAGTTGAAAATTCAGAATAGTCGCTATGGAATTTCGGCCTTTAAAAATGGAGATTTTGCAAACGACCTCGGATTTCGACGAAACCACTTTTTTTGGATCCGTGATGTCAAATTATTGCTAGGTTTCAAATTTCGTAATTTTTCGATTCAATATGTGAGCGTGGCAAAGGAAAACGCGTTTGACCAGTTTCTGTTGATTTTAATCGACTGGAAAATGGCCATTTTTCTAACGGTCTCAGAATTCGACGAAACTAGTTTTGTTAGGACCGTATCGTGAATACGAAGCTAGAAAATATTTTTCTGGAATTTTTCGAATTGGTATGTGGCCCCAGTAAATTGAAATGTGCGTTTAAATTCAATATATAGAGTTATAATTGGATTTTGACAAAAACTGATTGAAATGATCGAATCAGCCTACGATACATATCCCATTGTGTTCGGAATGGGGGTAATTAGCTATGGACAATAGGCGGTGGGTTCGATTTCGAGGTCGAAATAAAAAGTTGCTTTTTGAAATTAAAATAAAAAAATAAAACTCTCTCTCTCCTACATGCCTTCAGCCCCCCCCCCCCCCCCCCCGTCATTTTAAATTTCGATTGAAAAAAAAGAGAAGGGCGGAGCCCTAGCCCGCCGCGCCGCCAGGGGTGGGCCACCGCCGCCTTCCCTGAGCTCGCACCCCGCCCTCCTCCACTTCCTCCTCTCCTTCTTCTTCTTCTTCCTCTGAAAAAAAACCACACACCTGAAAACCCCCTGGCCCACGCTCCACCATCGCGCCTCCTCCTCTTGTTGCTGTCGCCGCTGCTTCTTCTTCTTCCTCCCTTCAGCCCCTCGAGCACCCCTCCGACAGTGAACACCCCCTCCTCTTCCCTATTTCAATGTAAGTTGCTTATTCTCCTTTGATTTTTAATATGGAACAAGGTTAGATTTTTATAACGAAGAAAGATTATATTTTTCAAAATAGAAAGGAGTGATTTTTATTTAGGAAAATATATGATTTTCATACTAGGAAAAATAAAAATATGATTTTTATCATATGTGAAATATAAAAATATAATTTTTATAAAGTAGAAGTATTAAAAATATGATTTTTATTCATGTAAAGTAATAAAAATATAATTTTTATTATATTGCTAGCAAGATAAAAATATATTTTTTTATCATGGAAGTAGCGTTGTAAAGGAGTGATTTTTACACATGTAGCCGTGATATAAAAATACAATTTTTACAATATAGTAAATGGATAGAGTTTAGATTTTTGTCGTTCAAAGATATGATTTTTATTATATATATGTTGAAATAAAAATGTGATTTTTATAGTGATGAAATGAAAAGGAGAAATCTTTATATTTAAAAAGGCGAAATCTTTATATTTGAAAAGGCGAAATCTTTATATTTGAAAAGGCGAAATCTTTATATTTAAAAAGCGAAATATTTATATTTAAAAAGGCGAAATCTTTATATTTAAAAAGGCGAAATCTTTATATTGGAAAAGGCGAAATCTTTATATTTGAAAAGGCGAAATCTTTATATTTGAAAAGGCGAAATCTTTATATTTGAAAAGACGAAATCTTTATATGAAGAATAGCGTGATAAAAATATAATATTTATTATATGAACATCGGTATAAAAATAGAATTTTTATCTATATAGTAGCAGTGTAAAAATAGAATTTTTATCTATATAGTAGCGGTGTAAAAATAGAATTTTTTTATACATAACAACAATATAAAAATATGATTTTTATATATGTAGTGAAAGCGAGCAACGAAAGTGACAAAAGGCGGGAACTACAAGATTTCCTACATTAGAAGTGTCGTGGAGTTGGGATAGCTTCGGTGAGAACTTCTCACTTTAAATTTTCTTTTTCTAGTTATAATATATACTAGGATGCAAACGGTGTTTAGTAGCACCCGACACCCGTCGTCCACAGACCATGGACGGCTTGTATGCTTGTTTGATGTGTTGTGAAATTTGTTTGTGATGTTGATGTGAAATCGATAATAAAATGTAGATGGTTGAAATAAATTAATTATCGCTAAAAATATAATTTTTAACGTGAAAGTGAATAAATAAATATTTATAAACAAATCAGCCGATTTGTTTATATGCACTGATTTGACTGATATTGATTGGGTCGATAAATTTTACACATCGCCCAAATGCACAAATAAAAATCTGTGTTTGTTGATTTGAAACCCCACACAGGTGTTGGGATGATATTTGGCATACACTAATCCCAATTATTTAACTGTATGTCGTTCGATTGGTCGACAGGCTGTGTAAGCGTTAATTATTTATATTTGATGCTTATGCAGTTGTGTGGTGCACTTTGGATGATGGTTGATTGTTTATCGTTGCTATTATATACATATGTTGTATGGAATCCATATAATTAACATTATATGGTAATTGATTGGGCCTCATTCCAATCGGGAAAATAATGAATATTATAAAAGAAAATTCATGTGTTGAATATAAAAATAGTCATGTGTTGACGATGTTCATGTGTTGAAACTATTTATGTGTTGAGTAAAATATTTTAACAATAAAATTTACATCCTCATCATATTTAAAATTAGAACCACTTTACAGTTGGAGTCTGATTAAAAATCAAACGATAGATACCATAATTTTATAAAATATATTACATAACAAAAATAGTCATGTGTTGACGATGTTCATGTGTTGAATAGAATAAATATTCAATTGTTGAATAGAATAACGAATTTATTGAAATATATAAAGCCGTGTTGGTTAGAGTTGCGCTATTTTGACGTGAGCGATATTTATATCGATTATATTCGTTTTTATAATCAATATAGAAAAGGTAGTGATTTCAAAATATAACGTTTTGAAATTATTATCATTTATATAGTAATGATATAAAATATTCAATTTTGATTTGAAATTGAATATAGGGTTGAAATGGTTTTGAAAACGAATTTAAAACAATTTATAAAATACGTTTTAAAAAGGAAATCGATGAAATATATATAATATATATATTATATATATAATGGCCTGAATAGAACGCGCCGCGCCGTGGTAGTTCGTGAATTTCGACCATTGACTTCGAACGGACATTACGGGAGATTCGACCATCGGATTCTCCTGAAACCGGAACCGTTGGGTTCGTATCGAAAAGAGCTTTCCAATGAATATTATAAATTTGAAATCTAACGGTTGAATTTGGAATTATGTCCAAATGAAATTTGGAAAAGGTCGCTGTAAGTGCAGTTCGATGGCCGTTGATGGAAATCGACTGTACGTGCCTTGTTAAAATTATTAAAAATATCAATAATTTGTGTAAAATAATAAGAACTGAAATGGAAAGAACTGAGATGAAAAATTCCATATTTGAAAGGATAAAAATAGATTTTTATCGAAATGAACTAGTTTTGAACTAGAATTAAAATCAATTTATTTTTGAAATAAATAAATTGAATTTGAATTGGTTTTGAAAATAACCAGAATTCCCAATATATAAAGTGGGAGTGGATTTGAATCGAAATTGTCTTTGGAATATTTCGATGTTGGATTCCGTGAATATACAGATATTGTTATGGGAATTTGAAAGATATTTATATCGTAATTTCCAATACGATATTTGTTGGTTTCAGAATTTGATATTGAATATAAGCTGATATATTTTCTATTTAGAGCCTTGTATTTAATATCAAATGTGATTCGGTTTTGTCGTGAACCGTGTTTTAGATGACATTGGTTCTTTAACCCAGTTAAAGGCAGGATATTAATTTTTGGGAAGATTAACACTAAGTGGAGTTTTAATGAATCTTTAATTAGATTGAAATGTGAATTAATAATTTAAATTATCAAATCTGAAAGGTGATCGAGAATGGAGTACTACCAGTTTTGCTCCAAAGCGATAGTTAAATCTTTAATTAGATTTGAATGTGAAATGGTAATTAATTTTACCGATAACACTGTGGTGTTAGATATGGAGTATTACCAGTTTTGCTCCAGGGGATGAATAGGTTGGGATTGGGAAATAAAATAAATAATTACTTCGGTGTGATTCGCTAATCCCGACTAGTTTGGAAAACCATAACATGGTTTGAAATGATATCCAAAGGAAGAATAAAGAATAAATTTAGAAGAATTTATCTTTGATAAAATTAATGGGAACCTTTCCCAAAGAATGTGATTTTGGTGAATAAAAGAATATTCTGAATTGGAATGAGGCGTATGTTGTGTTTGTGTAACAAGTGTTTATTACAAACGCGGGTTATTCGGAAAGGCCGGGTTTATACCCATTCTGAATAACCGATTCGACGATATGTCGAAGATGAAGACGGTGGTTGAAGACCGGAAGTCTTCACATCGTTTGGGTGATTACTGATGATCTTGATTGGGCTGTACACCCAAGATGAGGAAATCAGTTGCTGATCGTCCAGACGTACCAGGAGATGGATGGATATGCGAGGAAAGTGCCTCCGGTTTCGTTCAGACCCAGAACGAACTTGTAAATGGATTGTGTGTCTGACATTGGATTTTATTATATGTTGATTGATCTCTATTAAATATACATCTGTTTGGCGGTGGAGAATTTATTTTATTGCTTAACACCCTTCTCTGAGACGTACGAGCTTAGAGGTTGTATATCGATGGACATCAGTCGCATGGAGTGAATTGCCTGTGTGGAACGCGTAAGTGGCATATGATCCAGGCTTCTGTTGCAAAGCAAAGTCTTGTGGTTGATGATCAAAGCATGGCCTGTGTGGCGCAGCTTTGTGTATAACGTGAATTCGTGAGCTTCACACCTCGGTATGAGTCAAAAACGGGATACGGACCGTTGGGAGAACACGATGTTTCTTTCTAGCTATGGGTGATGTCAGTGACCTACCAGCCCTGACATTTATATACTTTTTACCTGTGTGGATGTTGGATGCGAGGCGACTCGGATATAGGGCTGTTAGGACCGAGAAACGTGTGTTCAGGAATTGCCTATCCTCCAAAGTTAGGTGAGGACCGGCCCAACCGATTCCAAGGATCAAAGTGGGGTCCTGAGACATTTGCTAGAGTGTCTCAATCGGAGAGGAGCTTGCCCCTTGCCTCGACTCATGACGGAAATCCAATTTCCAATACGTGATATTGCGGTTTTAATTGTAGAACTAGTATGGCGACATGATAGATGGTACCCATGCCGCCTATGATTGATATTTATGATTTGAACTGTTTTGACACTATACACTTATAATAGTATCAAATGATTTGTGTTGAACGTACCAAGCATGTTTGGCTATTATAAATGAAAACCCTATCCTCCGGCCTGCGTTGCATTGTGTGATGGGACCTGGGTCTTATAATAGCTTCATTTTTTCAAAGAGCATTGCGCTGTTTTGTTATATGCACTAGTATTCTTGGGAGGAAACCCGTTCCGTGTTATATGGCATGGTCCCTTGAATTACTCTCTTTTAAAGTAAAGTTTTAAATAATTGTTTTAGTTCTTACACCAGTTACATGACTGGCCTGGAGTTTATTGTTTTAACCTAAACTCTGGGTGCCCCTATTTTCCACATGGGCAGCTAGTAGTTTTGGTTTTGCAGATTTATATTCACAGGGTCCTGATTTACAGCTGGAACGATGCTCGGAAAGCTCTGTATCCGTGTATCACATTCAGTTGTATTTTGTATATTTTTCCGCTGCTATGTAATTTATTGTAATCTCTTATATTTGTTGAATGTAATTTATTCATTTACACTCTGTATATTCTTATATCTGATGGAATTGTTGTAATAACAATGAAATGTTCTTCTGTTTGCGTTCTGATTCGTCTTGTCCTCAATTCTATCCGTGCTTTCCTTACCCGGGGAAGTTCGGGTCGTCTCAGAGTGGTATCAGAGCTTTGGTTTACAGAGCTCGAGAACAAGACACATTAGAACCATACGAAAGAATTCATCAGATATTGGATTAGTAATACCCAGTTAGAATTACTCGTTAGAGATAGGATCAGTAGTATCCTAGAATGAGTGTGAAGAGTATATTTTTCAAATGAAAACGAACTTTGTTTTGAAAATTTAAATCGTTTTAAACGTATTTGAATATTTATTTATTTTGAATTTGGACAATCCAATATATAAAGATTTTGCATATACGCGTCATGAACGTATATTCGAAGTTTTAATATACTGGATAGATATAGAATCACATTCTAGACACCCGGGGATGATTCTGATGATGGTGCATCATCATCAGTATTCATATTCGAGTTTCGAAGGTGTGATTTCTATGTATTTCCATTAGACTGATGTGAGAACCAAAACTAGATTAGGTTTATTGTTGTGATCTAGCATCAAAAACATGATTTTTTGTATATATATCAAAATTATGAATTTGAAACGTTAATCCACTAATTGATTGATGGTTGTGTAGTTTGATTAGTTGTTTGCTAATTTTGAACCATTTAGACTAATTGAATCAAATATTGAATTGTATTGAAAATTGGTCGTATTTGCTTGCATATACATGTACTTACATTGTACAGGTCATAGCAAGGAGGCTAGAGCAGAAAAATAAAATTGTTTGCCGACAAATAGATACATGTTTACCATAATTTACTGTTTTGTTTGGGTGATGATGATTTTATGAGCCGATTGGCTAGCCGCTTGGCCTTTTCATTTTCTTTTTGAGATCAGAGGGCCTATATGGCAATTTCGGGATTTTCCCGGTGCAGGGGAGGTTATGGCGGAATTTTTCGAAAATTTAGGGTGTTAGCCAAATTTTTGAAAAATTTGAAAAGTTCTTAGAAACTGAAAAGTTGAAGAACTTAAGCCGTAATCAAAATAAAGGAAATTGAGTTGATTTGTAAAACAACTTTCGGCTTCGTTCCTTTTCGGGGATGAAAAGTTTTAAGTGGGGGAGATTGTAACAACCCGGAAATCCGAGCCAATTTAAAAAAAAATTGGCAATTTTAATGAATTTTGAATATTTAAAATGAATTATTTTAAATAAAAACGATGAAAATTTGTTTTGAATAGAATTAGAATGTATATATTTATTTACGTCGTCGTTAGAATATAAATAATTTTATTTTAATAATAAAAGGAATTGAAAATGGCGTGGTAGTTCGATAATTCGATTTCAAACTTCAATTGAACATACCGGGTGCAAAATAAACCGGATTTTAGCGAAACCAAAAATATTAGAATCTATTTGAGAATATCTTTCCAACGAATCCGAAAAATCGAAATTTCATAGCGGGAATCAAAAGATATGTCCAGTTGAAAATTCAGAATAGTCGCTATGGAATTTCGGCCCTTAAAAATGGAGATTTTGCAAATGACCTCGGATTTCGACGAAACCACTTTTGTTGGATCCGTGATGTCAAATTATTGCTAGGTTTCAAATTTCGTAATTTTTCGATTCAATATGTGAGCGTGGCAAAGGAAAAGCCGTTTGACCAGTTTTAGTTGATTTTAATCGACTGGAAAATGATCATTTTTCTAACGGTCTCAGAATTCGACGAAACTAGTTTTGTTAGGACCGTATCGTCAATACGAAGCTAGAAAATATTTTTCTGGAATTTTCGAATTGGTATGTGGCCCCAGTAAATTGAAATGTGCGTTCAAATTCAATATATAGAGTTATAATTGGATTTTGACGAAAACTGATCGAAATGATCGATTCAGCCTATGATACATATCCCATTATGTTCGGAATGGGGGTAATTAGCTATGGACGAGAGGCGGTGGGTTCGATTTCGAGGTCGAAATAAAAAGTTGCTTTTTGAAATTAAAATAAAAAAATAAAACTCTCTCTCCTATATGCCTTCAGCACCCCCCCCCCCATCATTTTCGTTTTCGATTGAAAAAAAAAAGAGAAGAGAAGGGCGGAGCCCTAGCGCACCGCGCCGCCAGGGGGTGGGCCGCCGCCGCCTTCCCCGGGCTCGCACCCCGCCCTCCTCCACTTCCTCCTCTCCTTCTTCTTCTTCTTCCTCTGAAAAAAAAACCGCACACCCGCAAACCCCCTGGCCCACGCTCCACCACCGCGCCCCCTCCTCCTGTTGTTGCCGCCGCTGCTTCATCTTCTTCCTCCCTTCAGCCCCTCGAGCACCCCTCCGACAGTGAACACCCCCTCCCCTTCCCTATTTCAATGTAACTTTCTTATTCTCCTTTGATTTTTAATGTGGAACAAGGTTAAATTTTTATAACGAAGAAAGATTGTATTTTTGAAAATAGAAAGGAGTGATTTTTATTTAGGAAAATATATGATTTTCATACTAGGAAGAATAAAAATATGATTTTTATCATATGTGAAATATAATTTTTATAAAGTAGAAGTATTAAAAACATGATTTTAATTCATGTAGAGTAATAAAAATATAATTTTTACTATATTGCTAGCAAGATAAAAATATAATTTTTACCATGGAAGTAGCGTTGTAAAGGAGTGATTTTTACACATGTAGCCATGATATAAAAATACGATTTTTATAATATAGTAAATGGATAGAGTTTAGATTTTTGTCGTTCAAAGATATGATTTTTATTATATATATATTGAAATAAAAATGTGATTTTTATAGTGATGAAATGAAAAGGCGAAATCTTTATATTTGAAAAGGCGAAATCTTTATATTTAGAAAGGCGAAATCTTTATATTTGAAAAGGCGAAACCTTTATATTTGAAAAGGCGAAATCTTTATATTTGAAAAGGCGAAATCTTTATATTTGAAAAGGCGAAATCTTTATATTTGAAAAGGCGAATGAAGAATAGCGTTATAAAAATATAATCTTTATTATATGAACATCGATATAAAAATAGAATTTTTATCTATATAGTAGCGGTGTAAAAACAGAATTTTTATCTATATAGTTCCGGTGTAAAAATAGAATTTTTTTATACATAGCAACAATATAAAAATATGATTTTTATATATGTAGTGAAAGCGGGCAACGAAAGTGACAAAAGGCGGGAACTACAAGATTTCCTACATTAGAAGTGTCATGGAGTTGGGATAGCTTCGGTGAGAACTTCTCACTTTAAATTTTCTTTTTCTAGTTATAATATATACTAGGATGCAGACGGTGTTTAGTAGCACCCGAGACCCGTCGTCCACAGACCATGGACGACTTGTATGCTTGTTTAATGTGTTGTGAAATTTGTTTGTGATGTTGATGTGAAATCGATAATAAAATGTAGATGGTTGAAATAAATTAATTATCGTTAAAAATATAATTTTTAACGTGAAAGTGAATAAATAAATATTTATAAACAAATCAGCCGATTTGTTTATATACACTGATTTGACTGATATTGATTGGGTCGATAAATTTTACACATCGCCCAACTGCACAAATAAAAATATGTGCTTGTTGATTTGAAACCCCACACGGGTGTTGGGATGATATTTGGCATACACTAATCCCAATTATTTAACTGTATGTCAATCGATTGGTCGACAGGCTGTGTAAGCGTTAATTATTTATATTTGATGCTTATGCAGTTGTGTGGTGCACTTTGGATGATGGTAGATTGTTTATCGTTGCTATTATATACATGTGTTGTATGGAATCTATATAATTAACATTATATGGTAATTGATTTGGCCTCATTCCAATCGGGAAAATAATGAATATTATAAAAGAAAATTTGTGTGTTGAATATAAAAATAGTCATGTGTTGACGATGTTCATGTGTTTAAA
This sequence comes from Allium sativum, assembly GCA_030737875.1. Lineage (NCBI taxonomy): Eukaryota > Viridiplantae > Streptophyta > Magnoliopsida > Asparagales > Amaryllidaceae > Allium > Allium sativum. The sequence continues at coordinate 731,572,603 of CM060912.1, read as the reverse complement.
CTATTTATGTGTTGAGTAAAATATTTTAACAATAAAATTTACATCTTCATCATATTTAAAATTAGAACCACTTTACAGTTGGAGTCTGATTAAAAATCAAACGACAGATACCATAGTTTTATAAAATATATTACATAACAAAAATAGTCATGTGTTGACGATGTTCATGTGTTGAATAGAATAAATATTCATTTGTTGAATAGAATAACGAATTTATTGAAATATATAAAGCCTTGTTGGTTAGAGTTGCGCTATTTTGACGTGAGCAATATTTATATCGATTATATTCGTTTTTATAATGAATATAGAAAAGGTAGTGATTTCAAAATATAACGTTTTGAAAATATTATCATTTATATAGTAATGACATAAAATATTCAATTTTGATTTGAAATTGAATATAGAGTTGAAATGGTTTTGAAAACGAATTTAAAACAATTTATAAAATACGTTTTAAAAAGGAAATCGACGAAATATATAATATATATATATATATATTATATATATATAATGGCCTGAATAGAACGCGCCGCGCCGTGGTAGTTCGTGAATTTCGACCATTGACTTCGAACGGACATTACGGGAGATCAGACCGTCGGATTCTCCTAAAACCGGAATCGTTGGGTTCGTATCGAAAAGAGCTTTCCAATGAATATTAGAAATTTGAAATGTAATGGTTGGATTTGAAATTATGTCCAAATCAAATTTGGAAAAGGTCGTTGTAAGTGTAGTTCGATGGCCGTTGATGGAAATCGACTGTACGGGCCTTGTTAAAATTATTAAAAATATAAATAATTTGTGTGAAATCATAAGAAATGAATTGGAAAGAACTGAGATGAAAAATTCCATATTTGAAAGGATAAAAATAGATTTTTATCGAAATGAACTAGTTTTGAACTAGAATTGAAATCAATTTATTTTTGAAATAAATAAATTGAATTTGAATTGGTTTTGAAAATAACCAGAATTCCCAATATATAAAGTGGGAGTGGATTTGAATCGAAATTGTCTTTGGAATATTTCGATGTTGGATTCCGTTATTATACAGATATTGTTATGGGAATCTGAAAGATATTTATATCGTAATTTCCAATACGATATTTGTTGGTTTCAGAATTTGATATTGAATATAAGCCGATATATTTTCTATTCAGAGCCTTGTATTTAATGTCAAACGTGATTTGGGTTTGTCGTGAACCGTGTTTTAGATGACATTGGTTCTTTAACACAGTTAAAGGCAGGATATTAATTTTTGGGAAGATTAACACTAAGTGGAGTTTTAATGAATCTTTAATTAGATTGAAATGTGAATTGATAATTTAAATTATCAAATCTGAAAGGTGATCGAGAATGGAGTACCACCAGTTTTGCTCCAAAGCGATAGTTAAATCTTTAATTAGATTTGAACGTGAAATGGTAATTAATTTTACCGATAACACTGTGGTGTTAGATATGGAGTATTACCAGTTTTGCTCCAGGGGATGAATAGATTGGGATTGGGAAATAAAATAAATAATTACTTCGGTGTGATTCGCTAATCCCGACTAGTTTGGAAAACCATAACATGGTTTGAAATGATATCCAAAGGAAGAATAAAGAATAAATTTAGAAGAATTTATCTTTGATAAAATTAATGGGAACCTTTCCCTAAGAATGTGATTTTGGTGAATAAAAGAATATTCTGAATTGGAATGAGGTGTATGTTGTGTTTATGTAACACGTGTTTATTATATACGCGGGTTATTCGGAAAGGCTGGGTTTATACCCATTCTGAATAACCGATTCGACGATATGTCGAAGATGAAGACAGTGGTTGAAGACCGGAAGTCTTCACCTCGTTTGGGTGATTACAGATGATCTTGATTGGGCTGTACACCCAAGATGAGGGAATCAGTTGGTGATCGTCCAGACGTACCTGGAGATGGATGGATATGCGAGGAAAGTGCCTCCGGTTTCGTTCAGACCCAGAACGAACTTGTAAATGGATTGTGTGTCTGACATTGGATTTTATTCTGTGTTGATTGATCTCTATTAAATATACATCTGTTTGGCGGCAGAGAATTTATTCTCTTGCTTAACGCCCTTCTCTGAGACGTACGAGCTTAGAGGATGTATATCGATGGACATCAGTCGCATGGAGTGAATTGCCTGTGTGGCACGTGTAAGTGGCATATGATCAAGGCTTCTATTGCAAAGCCAAGTCTTGTGGTTAATGATCAAAGCATGGCCTGTGTGGCGTAGCTTTGTGTATAACGTGAATTCGTGAGCTTCACACCTCGGTATGAGTCAAAAACGGGATACGGACCGTTGGGAGAACACGACGTTTCTTTCTAGCTATGGGTGATGTCAGTGACCTACCAGCCCTGACATTTATATACTTTTTACCTGTGTGGATGTTGGATGCGAGGCGACTCGGATATAGGGCTGTTTGGACCGAGAAACGTGTGTTCAGGAATTGCCTATCCTCCAAAGTTAGGTGAGGACCGGCCCAACCGATTCCAAGGATCAAAGTGGGGTCCTGAGACATTTGCTAGAGTGTCTCAATCGGAGAGGAGCTTGCCCCTTGCCTCGACTCATGACGGAAATCCAATTTCCAATACGTGATATTGCGGTTTTAATTGTAGAACTAGTATGGCGACATGATAGATGGTACCCATGCCGCCTATGATTGATATTTATGATTTGAACTGTTTTGACACTATACACTTATAATAGTATCAAATGATTTGTGTTGAAAGTACCAAGCATGTTTGGCTATTATAAATGAAAACCCTATCCTCCGGCCTGCGTTGCATTGTGTGATGGGACATGGGTCTTATAATAGCTTCATTTTTTCAAAGAGCATTGCGCTGTTTTGTTATATGCACTAGTATTCTTGGGAGGAAACCCGTTCCGTTTTATATGGCATGGTCCCTTGAATTACTCTCTTTTAAAGTAAAGTTTTAAATAATTGTTTTAGTTCTTACACCAGTTACATGACTGGCCTGGAGTTTATTGTTTTAACCTAAACTCTGGGTGCCCCTATTTTCCACACGGGCAGCTAGTAGTTTTGGTTTTGAAGATTTATATTCACAGGGTCCTGATTTATAGCTGGAACGATGCTCGGAAAGCTCTGTATCCATGTATCACTTTCAGTTGTGTTTTGTATATTTTTCCACTGCTATGTAATTTATTGTAATCTCTGATATTTGTTGAATGTAATTTACTCATTTACACTCTGTATATTCTTGTATCTGATGGAATTGTTGTAATAAGAATGAATTGTTCTTCTGTTTGCATTCTGATTCGTCTTTTCCTCAATTCTATCCGTGCTTTCCTTACCCGGGGAAGTTCGGGTCGTCTCAGAGTGGTATCAGAGCTTTGGTTTACAGATCTCGAGAACAAGACACATTATAAAAATATGATTATAAAAATATGATTTTTATATACATAACAAGAATATAAAAATATGATTTTTATATATGTAGTGGCTATGGGCAACGAAAGTGACAAAAGACGAAAAGGTGAAGATTTCCTACATTTGAAGTGTCGTGGAGTTGGGATAGCTTTGGTGAGAATTTCTGTGACGACCCAAAATCCCGTTCTCACGGAAACAGGGTTATCCTTGGAATATAACACAGAAACAGATAATAGCAGAACAGAATTAAATAAATACACCAGAATGAACAATAGAATATACTGGATAAAAGTAATCATCAGAGTTACACAGTATACAGGATCTTACTTAGTACAAATACAGTTCAGCTATACATAAATGTCTACAGCGGAAATAAACAACAGGAGCTGAATAGCATAAAAAGAGATAAATGATAGTATCCATCTTCAGCTCCAGCTATCCAGAAAGAACCAGCTAAACCTGAATACAAGGCTGCCCGTGTAGAAAAAGGGGCACCCGAGTTTGAAAGTGAAACAAACTACGAGTCAGTCATGGGACTGGTACGAGAAATCTACTCAACACATATATAATTTGGCTAATCACAGGACCACGCCACTTTCGTGGAACGGGTTTACTCCATTGGATTGCCAGTGCTTTAAAAACAAATCTTTCTTTTCAACATCGCTATGCTTTTTATAAAAATGAAGCCGTTATAAGACTCAGTTCCTATCACACAATGCAACGCAAACCGGAGGATAGAGTTTTTACCTTATAATGGCCAAAATATGATTGATACGAATAAAACAAAAGCATTTGATATTATTGCTAGTGTTAATATGTTTTGAAAACAATTTCAAATCATAACTATCAATCATAGACGGCATGGGTACCATATATCATGTCGCCATATATATATATATATACAATCAAAACCGCACGATGTCGTATTTGGAAATTGGATTTCCGTCATGAACCAAGGCAAAAGATAGTCCTTACCGAATTCGTGACTCTCTAGCCCGAGCCATAGGACCCAGACTCAGGTGGACCCTTGGATCGTCAGGGTCGGTCCACCGATGTGGATTAAAATGCCTGAACAATACGTTTCCCCGCCCTTTGGGGCGTAAACGAGCCAACGAATGACTCCATCGGACCCGGATCGTCCGATCAAACCGAGGCGCCTCGCAACAGCAACAACCACATAGGTGAAAAGTATATAAATGTCAGGGCTGGTAGGTCACTGACACCACCCTAGCTAGAAAGAAACGCATGCCCTCCCTGAGGTCCTTCTCCCGTTTTAGGTTCATACCGGGGTGTGAGGCTCGCGAATTCACGTTATACACAAAGCTACGCCACACAGGCGGTGCTTTGATCATCACCACAAGACTTTGCTTTTCAACAGAAGTCCTGATCACTGCATCTTAGCATGCCACACAGGCAATTCATGCCATGCGACTGATGTCCATCGATATACAACCTCTGAGCTCATGCGTCTCAGAGAAGGGCGTTAAGCAAAAGAATAAATTCTCCGCCGCCAAACAGATGTATATTTAATAGAGATCAATCAACACAGAATAAAATCCAATGTCAGACACACAGTCCATTTACAAGTCCGTTCTGGGTCTGAACGAAACCGGAGGCACTAAATACCTCGCAAACCCTTCGATCACCACGTACGTCTGGACGATCACCACTCATTATCCATATTTCGGGATGCCTCCCAATCAGGACCTCGGTTACCATCCAAACGAGGTGAAGATCTCCGGTCTTCGACCACCGTCTTCATCTTCGACTTTCAATCGTCGGTCGATTATTTGAAATGAGAATTAACTCGGCCTTTTCAAATAATTCACGTATTTTTAGAATTTCAAATCAATTTATTTCAATGGTTAAATTATTCGACAACATCAATTTTGTTCTTTAATTTAATTTTCACACCAAACACATTCAACCATCAAAAGCCACATAACTCGAACAAATTCAGTTTATTTCCATTCCATATCGCTTATGATATTTTATAACTATTTATCGCTATTTTTACTTATTTTAAAATAGCTAATTTATTCAAACGACGCTTCGGGCCATAAAGCGGCCGTGGCGCTGTTTTTCTTCAGATTTGATTTACACATATCTGAAAATCTAACTGTTGGATCTTCATAAAATTTACATCATTAGAAAGGTCTTTTCAAAACGAATCCAACGGTTCCAGTTTCGGGAAAATCCGACGGTCGGATCTCCCGGTACAATCGTTTGAATTTTCGATTTCAAAATACGAACTGCAGCGTCGTTATTCGATTAATTAAAATTATATTTATTTTTATATATAAATATAATCGTTTCTGGCGTTGTTTTTCTTCATATTTGAATTAAACATTCCAGACAATCCAACCGTTGGATTTTTACAAAGTTGGTGCCGTTGGGAAGATATTTCCAAGGCGAACCCGACGGTTGAGGTTTCGGGAAAATCCAATGGTCGGATTTCCCGTACTAGTTGTTTGAAAACACGGTTTCAAAACACGAACTGCACGACTACGTTTCGTTTTAATTTTATTTATATTTATATATTTATATAAATATAGTTCATTCAATGATTCCCATATCGTTTTCACTTCAAATATTTTTCTAACACCTTAAAATTTTGGAAAATTTCGCCATAACCTCCCCTGCACCGGGAGCATCGAGAAATCGCAAATAGCTTTCCCGGTCCTTCTAATCTCAAAATGAAAAAGAAAAAGCCAAGCGGCTAGCCAACAGGCTCATAAAATCATCACCCAAACAAAACAGTAAATGTGTACCTATTTGTCGGACACAAAATTTTATTCCTCTTCTCTAGCCCCTTTGCTATAACCTGTTCAATAAATATGCATGTACATATATATACAGTTCTTATCATTTATCATTTTATATTCAACTTCATATTTGATTTCTATTTGGTTTAAAAACACCATTCATTCTAATGTTACATACATAGGTGCAAATCATTTCATTAGTTAATTAATGAATATTTCAACTCATATATGTTTATTTTGAACAAGTGGCTATTTTTAACACTTCACATTTCAACGATTCATTCATACAATAAAAATGTGATTTTTATTGTAAAACAATTTATTTCAAAACACTATTTTTCTATATAGTTCATATAGGTGACAAAAATAGGATTTTAATCATAAAACAATTCCTTTTAAAACGAGATTATTTTACACAATTTATATAGTCGATAAAAGGTGATTTTTATTATCAAACAATTCCTTTCAAAATATGAATACCATTCAACACATGAATTTCTAATCAACGAATGAATATCAATTCAACACATGAATGTTTTCTATAGTTTTTATATATAGATAAAAGGTGATTTTTATTATCAAACAATTTATTTCAAAATATGAATACCATTCAACACATGAATTTCAAATCAACGAATGAATATCAATTCAACACATGAATGTTTTCTATAGTTTTTGTATATAGATAAAAGGTGATTTTTATATTTTAAAACGCGAATACCATTCAACACATGAATTTCAAATCAACGAATGAATATCAATTCAACACATGAATGTTTTCTATTCAATGAATAAATATAGTTTAAGCATATGAAAATAATTCAAACACACGAATATTATTCAAAATTTCGGCAGCATAACGGCAGGGTAGTTAAACCGGGACCGTCCCTAGTATGGCTCCTCGCTCTACCTTAAAACCTCGCGGTTTTTGACAATGGGGATCATGCATCTAGTTCGCATGCAGGCGGCATGTATATATTTATTTCATTTCCACAAACTAATCCTATGTGGTTTCAACCAAATATTTTCCAATCACAAACGGGTATTTTTCAACCACAATCAAATCAATATCAACCACAAACAATCCCAAACAACCATTCGCTATCAATCAATTTTCACAACAATTTCAACCAATAAATATCGTCCATGGTTTGTGGACGAGGGGGCGTGTATATATATATATATATATATATATATATATATATATATAGCAATTCACTTTTATTTCCACACATGTATTTATATAGAAAAAGAAATTGAAGAGTGAGAAATTCTCACCAATAGCTATCCAATACTACGACTCTTCCTTTATAGAGATCTTCGCCTATTTCGCCTTCTTGTCGCTTTCGTTGCCCGTATTCTCTACATATGTAAAAATCGAATTTTTACTATGTTATGCAATATATAAAAATTGCATTTCAAAAATATAGATTCCGCCTTTTCAAAAATAAAGATTATATTTTTAATATTCCAATGATATAAAAATTATATTTTTATTACTTTAAAAATACAAAAATCATATCTTACTTCTTCTACTTAATAAAAATTCCGTCTTTTCTATTTTAAAAATATTGATCCTTTCTATCCAAGTTCAAATCTTTTCTATTTAAAGTTCAAATCTTTTCCTTTTTAAAATTCAAATCTTTTTCTATTTAAAGATCAAATCTTTTCCTATTTAAAGATCAAATCTTTTCCTATTTAAAGTTTAAATCTCTTCCTATTTAAAGTTTAATTCTTTTCCTATTTAAAGTTTAAATCTTTTCCTATTTAAAGTTTAAATCTTTTCCTTTTTTAAAATTCAAATCTTTTCTAAATCAGTTTTAAACTTTTCTAAAAATCAGAATTTAAATGCTTTTAAAAATCAGTTTTAAATGCTTTTAAAAATCAGTTTTTAAATCATTTTTTAAAATCAGTTTTTAAATCATTTTTTTTAAAATCAGTTTTTAAATCATTTTTAAAATCAGTTTTAAACCTAATTAAAAATAAAAATAAAAATAAAATAAAATACTTACTTTGTCTGCGAAGAAGGGGGGTGGTTTTGCGTCAGGTGGCGGCGCTGGAGGTGTTGGAGGTGGGGCGGCCTTCAGTTCGTCGGCGGTGGGAGGTCGTCAGACTGGGGGGGCTCTCGAATCGGCGTCGCGATGGCTTCGAGGGGGTTTGGGTGCGTCGCGAGGTGGAGAGGATCGGGAAGGAGGAGATGGAGGCGCAGCGGTCGTGGGTCGTCAGAGCGGTGGCGTCGAGGTCGACAAAGGGGGCGTCGATCTTTTTTTCTTTTTTTTTTATCTGAGCGAAAATAAGGAGAGAGAAGAGGGAATAGGGGGGTTTATATAAAATATATATATTTAATTATTTAATTTTGCAAAAAGTTGACTTTTACATACGACCTCTAAACGAGGCCCACCGCCTGTCGTCCATAGCGTTTTACCCCCATTCCGAACACAATGGGATATGTATCGCAAGCTGATTTGATCGTTACGATCAGTTTCCGTTGAATTTACATTTAAATCGTTATATTGAATTTTAAACGTACATTTCAAATTACCGGGGCCACATACTAACTTGAAAAATTCCAGAAAAATATTTTCTAGCTTCGTATTGACGATACGGTCCTATTAAAACTAGTTTCGTCAAATTCTGAGACCATTTGAAAAATGGCCAACTTCCAGTCGATTAAAATTAACTGAAACTGGTCAAACGCGTTTTCCTTTGCCACGCTCACATATTGATTCGAAAAATTATGAAATTTGAAACCTAGCAATAACTTCACATCCCGGACCCAACAAAAGTGGTTTCGTCGAAATCCGAGGTCGTTTGCAAAATGTCCATTTTTAAGGGCCTGAATTCCATAGCGACTATTCAGAATTTTCAACTGGACATATCTTTTGATTCCCGCTATCAAATTTCGATTTGTCAGATTCGTTGGAAAGATATCATCAATTAGATCCTAATGTTTTTGGTTTCACTAAAATCCGGATTGTTTTGCACCCGGTATATTCAATTGAAGTTTGAAATCGAATTATCGAACTACCGCGTCATTTTCAATTCTATATATAATTATAATTAATTATATTCGTTTTCAAATGTCGATTCAAACTCAGTTTTCATCGCCATTATTTAAAATATTTATTTTAAATATTTAAAATCCACTATTTTAGCCAATTTAAAAATTTAAATTGGTTCAGATTTTCTGGGTCGTTACAATCTCCCCCACTTAAAACTTTTCGTCCCCGAAAAGGAACAAAGTCGAAAAGTGGTTTGATAAATCTACAATCCCACAATACAACAACCAATTTGTTTTTTTTTTACCTTCAAAAATATACTAATCAAATCCTATACCCTTTAAAAATCATTCAGACTATATAATTAGAATTGTATATCTATGAAGAGAAAATAACAATAGAGTAGAGAATTGAATGGTAGTGCAAAGTAGGGTAAACGTACCTTGCACCAGAGTCAATCAGAGATATCTACTCGGCATCTAGGATAAGCTTTCTGAATGCTCTCCTCCGTTTCCCAAGTACAATCTCGCGGATCTCCACTCCATTGCACTTTGACTAAGCGAACCTTCTTGTTCCTCAGCTCTTTGGTTTCTTTGCCTATAATCTTAAGAGGCTCTCTTCTCACCGCTAATTCTGGGGTTATTTCAATGTCATGTTGAGCTGCTTCTTCCACGATCAAGTCTGGATCATGAACGTGCTTTCGAAGTTGAGATATGTGAAATACATTATGAATTTCAGGCAACCAATTAGGCAATTTGACCCTATAAGCGAGAGTTCCGATCCGTTCCAGAATAGGAAACGGGCCAATGAATTTGGGCACTAACTTTCCAGTTTTACCGAACCGGATAACTCCTCTCATCGGCGATACTTTCAAATATACATAGTCGCCAACTTCAAAGGATATATCTCTTCTTCTTCTATCGGCATAGCTCTTTTGTCGGCTTTGAGCGGCGAGTAATCGCTTCTTAATAAAATCGACTTTGTCGGCTGCTTCGCGAATCATATCAGGCCCTAACACAAGTCTATTTCCAGGCTCGACCCAACAAGCAGGAGATCGGCAAGGTCTACCATACAATGCTTCGAATGGCGACATTGTCAGACTCGCCTGGTAGCTGTTGTTATAAGAGAATTCAGCCAAATGCAGATGGTCTTCCCATGATCCACCGAAATCTAGAACACAAGCCCGCAATAGATCTTCTAAGATGCGATTCACCCTCTCAGTCTGACCGTCTGTCTGAGGATGATAAGCGGTGCTCAAGTTTAACTTCGTTCCCAGCTCGACTTGAAATGCTTCCCAGAATTTTCTAGTGAATATTGTATCTCTATCACTGACTATGCTGAGCGGCACTCAATGTAGTCTAACTATTTCCCTGAAGTATATCTGCGCCAGACTCTGGGCAGTTCTGTTTGATCTGACAGGTAAGAAATGGCGGTCTTCGTGAACCGATCTACGATCACCCAAATACTGTCATTTCCTTTTCTGGTCCTGGGCAGACCATCAATGAAATCCATAGAAATATGTTCCCACTTCCAACCCGGAACTTCTAGTGGTTGTAACAATCCAGCCAATTTTTGTTGGTCACTTTTGACTAGCTGGCAAGTAGGGCATCGGCTAACATATAAGGAAATGTCCCTTTTCATCGACTTCCACCAGAAAGTGCGTTTGATGTCATTATACATTTTGCTTACTCCCGGATGGATACTGAGTTTTGACTTGTGGCATTCATCCAGTACTTCCTTTCGAAGTTCAGGAATGTTAGGGACACAGATTCGACCTTTGAGCCTTAAAATCCCATCGTTGTCTACTTGAAAACTCGAGGGTTCGCCTTGTTGAATTATCCCACTGATCTTCTGAATGAAGTGATCATCCTCCTGAAGAGCAGATATTTTATCTAGCAATGAAGTCATGATAATAAAACTGGCGATCATTACATTCTTTCTGCTTAACGCATCAGCCACGACATTGGCTTTTCCTGGAGTATATATAATTTCAAAGTCATATGCTGCAAGAAACTCCAGCCAACGTTGCTGCCTCAAATTCAAGTCCTTCTGAGTGAACAGATACTTTAACGACTGGTGATCTGTAAACAGTTCAAATCTCTCGCCCAGAAGATAGTGTCTCCAGATTTTCAAAGCGAACACAATAGCCAATAACTCAAGATCATGAGTTACGTAGTTCTTCTCGTGTGGTTTCAGTTGACGGCTAGCATAAGCAATCACTTGACCCCTCTGCATTAACACTGCGCCAAGGCCTTCTCTAGAAGCATCAGTCCATACTTTTAAATCTTGGTTGCCATCGATGATGGTTAACACTGGAGCTGTTGTTAATCTCAACTTTAGCTCTTCAAAAGCCTCCTCACTTTCCGGAGTCCATTTGAATTTAGAGTGCTTCTTTGTAAGCTTCGTTAAGTGACCAGATATCTTCGAAAAGTCTTTAACGAATTTCCGGTAATAACTAGCCAATCCGAGAAAACTGCAGACTTCAGTGGGAGTACTAGGCTGTTTCCAATTCTGAATAGCTGTGATTTTACTTGGATCCACAGCAATTCCTTCTTTCGATATGACGTGGCCCAGAAATTTTACTTCATCTTGCCAGAAGATACATTTGGAAAATTTGGCTTTTAATACATTCCGTCTGAGAATTTCCAAAACCTGTTCCAGATGCTTTTCATGTTTGGCTTTTGATTTAGAGAAGATTAGAATATCGTCAATGAAAACCAGAACAAATTTATTCAATACTCCTCTGAATACCCTGTTCATTAGATCGACGAAATAAGCTGGAGCGTTACATAAGCTGAATGGCATTACTAACCACTCGTAGAATAAGTCGGGGCCTCTGAATGCTGTCATTGGAACACACTCTTCGGCAATTCGAAGTTGATGGAAGCCTGTAGCTAGGTCCATTCGTGAAAATACTTGTGCTCCATTTAATCGATCCAACAAATCATCAATCCGCGGCAATGGATATTTGTTCTTTATTGTCTGTTTGTTCAGATCACGATAATCCACACATAGACGTAGAGTACCGTCAGATTTTGGGACAAACACCACTGCTGCTCCCCAATCAGAGAAACTAGGCCTGATCAGACCTTTCCATACCAGCTGCCGTGTTTGATTGTCTAATTCCTCCTTCTCTTTCAAGGACATTCTTCTAATAGCATGAACTACCGGCCTCGCATTAGGAATCAAAGCAATTTTGAAATCTATTTCTCTCTGCGGAGGTAAACGAACAACTTCCTCGAACACATCCGCATAATTCTTGACGACAGGAATATCTTTAATGAGGTCAGGAATATTCTCAGTGATTTCAGGGACATTTTCTATTTGGGATGGAGAAACATTCAAAGCTGCCCAGAAGTCTTTTCTATTAGCATTCTGACCTTCACAGGGAATGGTTATATAATCGCCTGATTTAACCTTCGCCTTTATGACTCTGTCGACGCATTTAACCTCAGCTTCATATTTGGTCAACCAGTCTAACCCCAAGATAAGATCAAACTCTTTAAAATTCATGATGGCTGCGATGGTAGGGAACCGATAACGAGAGAAAGAAACCGGCACTCCACAAACCCAACTGAGATCAATGGAACCCCCAACCGGATTCTGGACAGTCATTGGTTCTTTGAGCCTTTTCAAATTCAAATCCAGTTTCTTAGCTGCATCCTTGGCTATAAAGCTTCGCGACGCGCCAGTATCAAACAGTACTTTGACTGGAATGTTTTTGACAGTTAGCGTGCCTTCTAAAACATCGGCCCTTTCTTGACTAGCTGAGGGCTCAGACGTTTCTGCTACTTCATTTACTTGAACTATTTTAGGCTTTCTGAATAGCGGGCAGTTTTTCGCAATATGACCGGCCTGGTGGCACTTATGACATCCTCTTTTCTCTTGTAGCCTCCCACCGGATTTAGACCCATCCTTAACTTGTTTCTTTTGAGACCTACAACTTATCGAGAGATGTCCTTGTCTATTGCAGTTACTGCATATGGCAGTCGTGACAGGTTCTTTTTCAGATCTAGCCCTTTTTTGATTTACTTTAGGCTCTTTACTGACCTCAGACCTCGTACTTACTTCAGGGATATCAGTTTCCGACTCTTCTTTGTCACTACAACAAACTTCTTCTTCGTCGCGCAACATTCCTTTCTTATGGAGATCTTCATACTGATAAGCCATATAAATCATTTCTAAGAAAGGAAGCTTCACATTCCTCATTACACTATTCTGATATCTCCTTTGCAGTCCATGAATAAATCTCAGATTTTTCCTCTTTGGATCTTGAATCAGATGAGGAGCAAAGTGAGCAAGTTCGTTGAATTTCTTATGATATTCTGGGATAGTCATATCACCTTGTATTAGATAAGAAAATTCATCACATAATCTCTCAGTTGCTTCGGGAGGAGTAAATCTTTCCAGGAAAATCACTTTAAATCTGTCCCAGGTGATATCACCTTCTGGATTATCTTTGATGATTGTTTCCCACCAGATTAAAGCTTCTTCTTTAAGTGCCCAAGATGCTACTAACCGTTCCTGGTCATCTCTCAGCTGGATATGCTCAAAGATTCTTTCGACAGAACTCATCCAAGCTTGAGTTTGAATAATAGATTCATTGCCCGAGAATTGTGCTCCACCCAGATTTCGATATCTCTTAAATAGAGCCTCTAGATCGGGTTCTGTATTCCTTCTGTTTCTGGCACTCATCTTTCTAGTACTTCTGCAATTAGTAGAACAAGTGTCAGGTCACAGAAAAGAAAATTTTCAAACATAGAAACATATACTTCAAGTGTAAATGTGTCTATCGAGGTGTAATTTCATTCTGCTTTACTCATACTAGGATATTGCTGATCCTATCTGTATAGAGTCACCCGTCCTAGAACACTACTGGTTCTATTTCTGACGAGTTTGTTCAAATGTTATATTCCAGAACTAAGCTTAACCAAAGCTCTGATACCACGTTGTGACGACCCAAAATCCCGTTCTCACGGAAATAGGGTTATCCTTGGAATATAACACAGAAACAGATAATAGCAGAACAGAATTAAATAAATACACCAGAATGAACAATAGAATATACTGGATAAAAGTAATCATCAGAGTTACACAGTATACAGGATCTTACTTAGTACAAATACAGTTCAGCTATACATAAATGTCTACAGCGGAAATAAACAATAGGAGCTGAACAGCATAAAAAGAGATAAATGATAGTATCCATCTTCAGCTCCAGCTATCCAGAAAGAACCAGCTAAACCTGAATAAAAGGCTGCCCGTGTAGAAAAAGGGGCACCCGAGTTTGAAAGTGAAACAAACTACGAGTCAGTCATGGGACTGGTATGAGAAATCTACTCAACACATATATAATTTGGCTAATCACAGGACCACGCCACTTTCGTGAGAACGGGATTTTGGGTCGTCACAACGTCTCACTTTAAATTCCTTTTTCTAGTTATGAATATACATACTAGGATGCAGACGGTGCTTAGCAGCACCCGACACTCGTCATCCACAGACCATGGATGGCTTGTTTGTTTGATTGATGTGTTGTGAAAATTGTTTGTGATGTTGATGTGAAATAGATAATAAAATATATTCATGTGTTATAATAAATTAATTATCGTTAAAAATATAATTTTTAACGTGAATGTGAATAAATAAATATTCATCTACAAACCGGACGGTTTGTTTATGAACACCTATTTGAAAGATATTGATTGGGACGATAAATTTTACACATCGCCCAACTGCACAAATAATATTCAGTGTTTGTTGATTTGAAACCCCATACGGGTGTTGGGATGATATTTGGCGTACACTAATCCCAATTATTTAATTGTATATCGATCGATCGGTCGACAGGCTGTGTAAGCGTTAATTATTTATATTTGATGCTTATGCAGTTGTGTGGTGCACTTTGGATGATGGTTGATTGTTTATCGTTGCTATTATATACATGTGTTGTATAGAATCCATATAATTAACGTTATATGGTGATTGATTGGGCCACATTCCAATCGGGAAAATAATGAATATTATAAAAGAAAATTCATGTGTTGAATATATAAATAGTCATGTGTTGACGATGTTCATGTGTTGAGTAAAATATTTTAATAATAAAATTTACATCTTCATCATATTTAAAATAAGAAGCTACTTCACGGTGGAGTCTGATTAAAAATCAAATGATAGATACCATAATTTTATAAAATATATTACATAATAAAAAAAGTCGCGTGTTGACAGTACTCATGTGTTGAGATTAGTCGTGTGTTGAAGAAATATAGATTCATGTGTTGAATAGAATAAATATTCATTTGTTGAATAGAATAACGAATTTATTGAAATATATAAAGCCGTGTTGATTAGAGTTGCGCTATTTCGACGTGAACGATATTTATATAGACTATAGTCGTTTTTATAATGAATATGGAAAAGGTAGTGATTTCAAAATATAACGTTTTGAAAATATTTTCATTTATATAGTAATGATATGAAATATTCAATTTTGATTTGAAATTGAATATAGAGTTGAAATGGTTTTGAAAGCGAATTTAAAACGATTTATAAAATACGTTTTAAAAGGAAATCGACGAAATACATATAATATATATATTATATATATATAATGACCTGAATAGAACGCGCCGCGCCGCAGTAGTTCGTGAATTTCGACCATTGACTTCGAATTTACGTTGCGGGATATCCGACCGTTGGATTCTCCTAAAACTGGAACCGTTGGGTTCGTATCGAAAACAGATTTCCAATGAATATTAGAAATTTGAAATCTAACGGTTGGATTTGGAATTATGTCCAAATCAAATTTGGAAAAGGTCGCTGTAAGTGCAGTTCGATGGCTATTGATGGAAATCGACTGTACTGGCCTTGATAAAACTATTAAAAATATCAATAACTTGTGTAAAATCATAATATGTGAATTGGAAAGAACTGGGGTGAAAAATTCCACATTTGAAAAGATAAAAATATATTTTTATCGAATTGAACTAGTTTTGAATTAGAATTAAAATCGATTTATTTTTGAAACGAATAAATTGAACTTGAATTGGTTTTGAAAATAACCTGAATTTCCAATATATATAAAGTGGAAGTGGATTTGAATCGAAATTGTCATTGGAATGTTTCGATGTTGGATTCTGTGATTCTACAGATATTGTTATGGGAATTTGAAAGATATATTTATATCGTTCTTTCCAATACGATATTTGTGGGTTTCAGAATTTGATATTGAATATAAGCCGGTATATTTTCTATTCAGAGCCTTGTATATAATATCAAATGTGATTTGGGTTTGTCGTGAATCGTGTTTTAGATGACATTGGTTCTTTAACCTAGTTAAATACAGGATATTGATTTTTGAAAGATTAAAACTAAGTGAAGTTTAATGAATCTTTAATTAGATTGAAATGTGAATTGATAATTTAAATTATCAAATCTGAAAGGTGATCGAGAATGGAGTACTACCAGTTTTGCTCCAAAGCGATAGTTAAATCTTTAATCAGATTTAAACGTGAAATGGTAATTAATTTTACCGATAGCACCGTGGTGTTAGATATGGAGTGTGACCAGTTTTGCTCCAGGGGATGAATAGGTTAGGATTGGGAAATAAAATAAATAATTACTTCGGTGTGGTTCGTTAATCCCGACTAGTTTGGAAAACCATAACATGGTTTGAAATGATATCCAAAGGAAGAATAAAGAATAAATTTAGAAGAATTTATCTTTGATAAAATTAATGGGAACCTTTCTCTAAGAATGTGATTTCGTGAATAAAAGAATATTCTGAATTGGACTGAGGCGTATGTTGTGTTTGTGTAACACGTGTTTATTATATACGCGGGTTATTCGGCAAGGTCGGGTTTATACCCATTCTGAATAACTGATTCGACGATATGTCGAAGATGAAGACGGTGGTTGAAGACCGGAAGTCTTCACATCGTTTGGGGGATTGCTGATGATCTTGATTGGGCAGTACACCCAAGATGAGGGAATCAGTTGTTGATCGTCCAGACATACCTAGAGATGGATGGATATGCGAGGAAAGTGCCTCCAGTTTCGTTCAGACCCAGAACGAACTTGTAAATGGATTGTGTGTCTGACATTGGATTTTATTCTGTGTTGATTGATCTCTATTAAATATACATCTATTTGGTGGCGGAGAATTTATTCTCTTGCTTAACGCCCTTCTCTGAGACGTACGAGCTTAGAGGTTGTATATCGATGGACATCAGTCGCATGGAGTGAATTTCCTGTGTGGCACGCGTAAGTGGCATATGATCAAGGCATCTATTGCAAAGCAAAGTCTTGTGGTTGATGATCAAAGCATGGCCTGTGTGGCATAGCTTTGTGTATAACGTGAATTCGCGAGCTTCACACCTCGGTATGAGTCAAAACGGGATACGGACCGTTGGGAGAACACGACGTTACTTTCTAGCTATGGGTGATGTCAGTGACCTACCAGCCCTGACATTTATATACTTTTTACCTGTGTGGATGTTGGATACGAGGCGCCTCGGATATAGGTCTATTAGGACCGGGAAACGTGTGTTCAGGAATTGCCAATCCTCCAAAGTTAGGTGAGGACCGGCCCAACCGATTCCAAGGATCAAAGTGGGGTCCTGAGACATTTGCTAGAGTGTCTCGAACGGAGAGGAGCTTGCCCCTTGCCTCGACTCATGACGGAAATCCAATTTCCAATACGTGATATTGCGGTTTTAATTATAGAACTAGTATGGCGACATGATAGATGGTACCCATGCTGCCTATGATTGATATTTATGATTGAATTGTTTTGACACTATACACTTATTATAGTACCAAGTGATTTGTTTTAAACGTACCAAGCATGTTTGGCTATTATAAGGGAAAACCCTATCCTCCGGCTTGCGTTGCATTGTGTGATGGGACCTGGGTCTTATAATAGCTTCATTTTTCCAAAGAGCATTGCGTTGTTTTGTTATATGCACTAGTATTCTTGGGAGGAAACCCGCTCCGTGTTATACGGCGTGGTCCCTTGAATTACTCTCAATTAAAGTAAAGTTTTAAATAATTTTTTTAGTTCTCACACCAGTCACATGACTGACCTGGAGTTTATTGTTTTAACCTAAACTCTGGGTGCCCCTATTTTCCACACGGGCAGCTAGTAGTTTTGGTTTTGCATATTTATATTCACAGGGTCCTGATTTACAGCTGGAACGATGCTTGGAAAGCTCTGTATCCGTGTATCACTTTCAGTTGTGTTTTGTATATTTTTCCGCTGCTTTGTAATTTATTGTAATCTCTGATATTCATCGAATATATTTTATTCATTTACACTCTGTATATTCTTGTATCTGATGGAATTGTTGTAATAACAATGAAATGTTCTTCTGCTTGCATTCTGATTCGTCTTGTACTCAATTCTATCCGGGCTTTCCTTACCGGGGAAGTTCGGGTCGTCTCAGTTTTGTTGTAACAACCCGGAAAATGCGAGCCAATATAAAAAAATTTATTTCGGCAATTTTAGCGAATTTTGCATATTTAAAATGGATTATTTTAAATAATAACGACGGAAAAATTATTTTGAATAGAATCGAATGTATATATTTATATAGACCGTCGTGAGAATATAAATAATTATTTATAATTATTAATAGAATTGAAAATGGCGCGGTAGTTTGATAATTCGATTTCAAACTTCAAATGAATGCACCGGGTGCAAAATAAACCGGATTTTAGTGAAACCAAAAATAATGGAATCTAATTGTGAATATCTTTCCAACGAATCCGAAAAATCAAAATTTCATAGCGGGGATCAAAAGATATGTCATGTTGAAAATTCTGAATAGTCGCTATGAAATTCTGGCCCTTAAAAATGGAAATCTTGCAAACGACCTCGGAATTCGACGAAACCACTTTTGTTGGATCTGTGATGTCAAGTTATGGCTAGATTCCAATTTTCGTAATTTTTCGATTCAATATGTGAGCGTGGCAAAGGAAAACGCGTTTGACCAGTTTCAGTTGATTTTAATCGACTGGAAATTGGCCATTTTTCAAACAGTCTCGAAATTCGACGAAACTAGTTTTGTTAGGACCGTATCGTCGATGCGAAGCTAGAAAATATTTTCTGGAATTTTTCGAGTTAGTATGTAACCCCAGTAAATTGAAATGCGCGTTCAAATTCAATATATAGAGTTATATTTTGATTTTAACGAAAACTGATCGAAACGATCGAATCGGCTTACGAGACATATCCCATTGTGTTCGGAATAGGGGTAATGCGCTAGGATCGACAGTCGGTGGGTTCGATTCCGAGTTGAAAATAAAAAGTTGCTTTTTAGAAATTTAAAATAATAAATATATTATTATATACACTCACCCCCTCAGCACTCTCTCTGCTCTCATTTTACAAATCGATTTAGAAAGAAGAAGAAAAAAGAGATTGGCGCTCGACGATGACCGGAGCCGCCACCAGAGGGCCGACGCCCCTTGCTCCACCACCTGCGCGAGTCCCCTCCCCTTCTTCTTCTCCCTCCTTCGATCTTCTCTTCCTCCCTCCACCTTAAACCACCGACGCTGCCTGCTCCGCCCCCTTCACCTCCAATGCCAACCAACCCCCTGCGTCCTCTTCTGACCTCCGACAGGCCAACACCTCCCCCCCTCTCGCCTCAGACCTCCTCTTTCCCTCGTCCTTCCTCTCATTTGAAATCCGCAGCCCCTCTACACCAAAACCCACACCCATTTCGCCACCTCAGGCCCTGACCGCGACCACCGCCCCTCCACCCCCTCTTCGGGTCCTCCGACGACTGAAATGCTGTAAGTTTTCCTTTTTATTCCTTTATTTTATTTACTTTAAAACTGAAAACTTATTTACTTTAAAATTGAAAACATATTTTAAAAGGTAAAAGATTAGATCTTTAGGTAAGAATAATAAAAATATAATCTTTATATAATGTAAAGTATAAAAATAGGATTTTTATTAATGTAAGAGAGTAAAAATATGATTTTTATATTATATAGATAGTAAAGATTTGATCTTTATTATGTAGAAGGAGCAAAGATGTGATTTTTATATAAGTGGCGGTATAAAAATATAATCTTTTATATTGTAGAAGTATAAAAATATAATTTTTATATGATGTAGATAGTAAAAATATCATCTTTATATATGTAACGAAATAAAAATCTGATTTTTATTATATATATATATAATGAAGTAAAAATGTGATTTTTATATTGATGAAATAAAAAAGAGAAGTCTTTATATAGAGAATAGCGTGATAAAAATATAATCTTTATTATATGAACATCGGTGTAAAAATAGAATTTTTATCTATATAGTAGCGGTGTAAAAATAGAATTTTTATCTATATAGTAGCGGTGTAAAAATGGAATTTTTATCTATATAGTAGCGGTGAAAAAATATAATTTTTATCCATATAGAATGATTATAAAAATATGTTTTTTAAATATATAGCAACAATATAAAAATGTGATTTTTATATATGTAGTGGCTACGGGTGACGAAAGTGACGAAAGGCGAGAACGGCGAAGACTTCTACATTTGAAGTGTCGTGGAGTTGGGATAGCTTTGGTGAGAACTTCTCACTTTAAATTTTCTTTTCTAGTTAAATATATATACTAGGATGCAGACGGTGTTTAGTAGCACCCGACACCCGTCGTCCACAGACCATGGACGGCTTGTTTGTTTGATTGATGTGTTGTGAAAATTGATTGTGTTGTGGAATGATTGAAAAATAAATATTCATTTGTTGAAATAAATTAATTATCGTTAAAAATATAATTTTTAACATGAATGTGAATAAATAAATATTTATAAATAAATCGGCCGATTTGTTTATATACACTGATTTGACTAATATTGATTGGGACGATAAATTTTACACATTGCCCAGCTGCACAAATAATATTCAGTGTTTGTTGATTTGAAACCCCACACAGGTGTTGGGATGATATTTGGTGTACACTAATCCCAATTATTTAATTGTATGTCGATCGATTGGTCGACAGACTGTGTAAGCATTAATTATTTATATTTGATGCTTATGCAGTTGTGTGGTGCACTTTGGATGATGGTTGATTGTTTATCGTTGCTATTATATACATGTGTTGTATGGAATCCATATAATTAACGTTATATGGTAATTGATTGGGCCTCATTCCAATTGGGAAAAATAAAGAATATAATAGAATATATTCATGTGTTGAATAGAATAAATGCTCATGTGTTGAGAATATTTATGTGTTGAAAAGATTCATGTGTTGAGCAAAATATTTTAACAATAAAATTTACATCATTATCATATTTAAAATTAGAGTCTACTTCACGGCGGAGTCTGATTAAAAATCAAACGATAGATACCATAATTTTATAAAATATATTACATAACAAAAATAGTAGTGTGTTGACAGTACTCATGTGTTGAGATTAGTCGCGTATTGAAAGAAATATAGATTCATGTGTTGAATAGAATATATATTCATTTGTTGAGTAGAATAACGAATTTATTGAAATATATAAAGCCGTGTTGATTAGAGTTGCGCTATTTTGACGTGAACGATATTTATACCGATTATATTCGTTTTTATAATGAATATAGAAAAGGTAGTGATTTCAAAATATAACGTTTTGAAAATATTATCATTTATATAGAAATGATATGAAATATTCAATTTTGATTTGAAATGGGATATTGGGTTGAAATGGTTTTGAAAACGAATTTAAAACGATTTATAAAATACGTTTTATAAAGGAAATCGACGAAATATATAATATATATATATATTATATATATAATGGCCTGAATAAAACGCGCCGCGCCGCGCCGCGGCAGTTCGTGAATTTCGACCATTGACTTCGAATTGACGTTGCGGTAGATCCGACCGTCGGATTCTCCTAAAACCGGAACCGTTGGGTTCGTATGGAAAAGAGCTTTCCAATGAATATTAGAAATTTGATATATAACAGTTGGATTTGGAATTATGTCCAAATAAAATTTGGAAAAGGTCGCTGTATGTGCAGTTCGATGACCGTTGATGGAAATCGACTGTACGGGCCTTGATAAAATTAATAAAAATATTAATAATTTGTGTAAAATCATAATATATGAATTGGAAAGAACTGGGTGAAAAATTCCACATTTGAAAGGATAAAAATATATTTTTATCAAAATGAACTAGTTTTGAACGAGAATTAAAATCAATTTATTTTTGAAATAAATAAATTGAATTTGAATGGGTTTTGAAAATAATCAGAATTTTCAATATATATAAAGTGGAAGTGGTTTTGAATCGAAATTGTCTTCGGAATATTTCGATGTTGGATTTCTTGATTATACAGATATGGTTATGGGAATTTGAAAGATACATCTATATCGTTATTTCCAATACGATATTTGTTGGTTTCAGAATTCGATATTGAATATAAGCCGATATATTTTCTATTCAGAGCCTTGTATTTAATATCAAATGTGATTTGGGTTTGTCGTGAATCGTGTTTTAAATGACATTGGTCCTTTAACCCAGTTAAAAACAAGATATTGATTTTTGAGAAGATTAAAACTAAGTGGAGTTTTAATGAATCTGTAATTAGATTGATAGTGAATTGATAATTTAAATTATCAAATCTGAAAAGTGATCAAGAATGGAGTACCTCCAGTTTTGCTCCAAAGCGATAGTTAAATCTTTAATTAGATTTGAACGTGAAATGGTAATTAATTTTACCGATAATACTGTGGTGTTAGATATGGAGTATTACCAGTTTTGCTCCATGGGATGAACAGGTTGGGATTGGGAAATAAAATAAATAATTACTTCGGTGTGGTTCGCTAATCCCGACTAGTTCGAAACGATATCCAGAGGAAGATTAAAGAATAAATTTAGAAGGATTTATCTTTGATAAAATTAATGGGAACCTATTCCCTAAGAATGTGATTTGGTGAATAAAAGAATATTCTAATTTGGAATGAGGCGTTTGTTGTGTTTGTGTAACATTTGTTTATCATATACGTGGGTTATTCAGAAAGTCCGGGTTTATACCCATTTTGAATAACCGATTCGACGAGATGTCGAAGATGAAGACGGTGGTTGAAGATCGGAAGTCTTCACATCGTTTGGGTGAAACTGATGATCTTGATTGGGTTGTACACCCAAGATGAGGGAAACAGTTGGTGATCGTCCAGACGTACTTGGAGATGGATGAATATGCGAGGAAAGTGCCTCCGGTTTCGTTCAGACCCAGAACGAACTTGTAAATGGATTGTGTGTCTGACATTGGATTTTATTCTGTGTTGATTGATCTCTATTAAATATACATCTGTTTGGCGGCGGAGAATTTATTCTCTTGCTTAACGCCCTTCTCTGAGACGTACGAGCTCAGAGGTTCTATATCGATGGACATCAGTCGCATGGAGTGAATTTCCAGTGTGGCACGCGTAAGTGGCAATTGATCAGGGCTTCTGTTGAAAAGCAAAGTCTTGTGGTTGATGATCAAAGCATGGCCTGTGTGGCGTAGCTTTGTGTATAACGTGAATTCGCGAGCCTCACACCTCGGTATGAGTCAAAAACGGGATATGGACCGCTGGGAGAGCACGACGTTTCTTTCTAGCTAGGGTGGTGTCAGTGACCTACCAGCCCTGACATTTATATATTTTTCACCTGTGTGGTTATTGGAATGCGAGGCGCCTCGGATATAGGTCTGTAAGGACCGGGAAACGTGTGTTTAGGAATTGCCAATCCTCAAAAGTAAGAGAGGATCGGCCCAGCCGATTCCAAGGATCAAAGTGGGATCCTGAGACATTTGCTAGAGTGTCTCGAACGGAGCGGAGCTTGCCCGTTGCCTCGACTCATGACGGAAATCCAATTTCCAATACGTGGTATTGCGGTTTTAATTGTAGAACTAGTATGGCGACATGATAGATGGTACCCATGCCGCCTATGATTGATATTTATGATTGAAATTGTTTTGACACTATATACTTATAATAGTATCAAATGATTTGTTTTAAACGTACCAAGCATGTTTGGCTATTATAAGGGAAAACCCTATCCTCCGGCTTGCGTTGCATTGTGTGATGGGACCTGGGTCTTATAATAGCTTCATTTTTTCCAAAGAGCATTGCTCTGTTTTGTTATATGCATTAGTATTCTTGGGAGGAAACCCGTTCCGTGTTATACGGCGTGGTCCCTTAAATTACTATCTTTTAAAGTAAAGTTTTAAATAACTGTTTTAGTTCTCACACCAGTCACATGACTGACCTGGAGTTTATTGTTTATACCTAAACTCTAGATGCCCTTATTTTCGACACGGGCAGCTAGTAGTTTTGGTATTGCAGATTTATATTCACAGGATCCTGATTTACAGCTGGAACGATACTTGGAAAGCTCTGTATCCATGTATTACTTCTAGTTGTGCTTTTGTATTATTTTCCGCTGCGATGTATTTAAATGTAATTTCAATCTCTGATATTCATCGAATGTATTTTATTCATTTATGCTCTGTATATTCTTGTATCTGATGGAATTGTTGTAATAAGCAATGAAATGTTCTTCCGTCTGCGTTCTATTTTGTCTTGTCCTCAACGCAATCCGTGCTTTCCTTCATGGGGAAGTTCGGGTCGTGTCAGCCATTTTCCAGTCGATTAAAATCAACTGAAACTGGTCAAATGCGTTTTCCTTTGCCATGCTCACATATTGAATCGAAAAATTACGAAATTTGAAACCTAACAATAATTTGACATCACGGATCCAACAAAAGAGGTTTCGTCGAAATCCGAGGTCGTTTGCAAAATCTCCATTTTTAAGGGCCGAAATTCCATAGCGACTATTCTGAATTTTCAACTGGGCATATCTTTTGATTCCCGCTATGAAATTTTGATTTTTCGGATTCGTTGGTAAGATATTCTCAAATAGATTCTAATATTTTTGGTTTCGCTAAAATCCGGTTTATTTTGCACCCGGTATGTTCAATTGAAGTTTGAAATCAAATTATCGAACTACCGCGCCATTTTCAATTCCTTTTATAATTAAAATAAAATTATTTATATTCTAACGACGACGTATATAAATATATACATTCTAATTCTATTAAAAATAAATTTTCGTCGTTTTTATTTAAAATAATTCATTTTAAATATTCAAAATTCATTAAAATTGCCAAAATAAATTTTTTAAATTGGCTCGGATTTCCGGGTTATTACAGGAGTCGAGTATTTATAAAGGAGAAGGGGGACATTTCGTACATAATAAATCTTTTATTTAATTTAAAAAGATTTCCCTATTAAATTGATTTGATTTAAAGAGGTTATCACTTTATTTTAAACAGATATTGATTTGATTTCCGATTCGATTTCGATCTTATCCATTATAAATATCTCGGGGTTCATTAATTTAAATCACGAACAGCTATTCTAGCGCACCGACCGACATTTCAATATAATAACCCTATTCTGAACTCAACAACAAATATTCTAAAATTTAACTTTAACACGTATACCATATTAAATTAATATAATATAATTTTAATTCTAAAATCGTAAATTCTCTGATAATAAATTATTTATTATTATCGTTCATATTCAAATACTACTTCTCTACATCATTTGAATCCTTCTGACTTAGTTATAAATTTCGAATTGAATTATTTCTCGTATTACGATAATTTAATATATTCGATATTAAATCGAAATTGATTATTAACCGATAACTTTATATAATCAACTAAATATTTAAAACTATATTAAATATTTAAAAAAACTGTTCGAAATATACGGGTCATTACACATATATTCAACATTCCTTATTTTCTAAATTTAGAAAATATACGTTATTAATCATTGGAAAACATTTCCATCTCTTTTTCACGTATCACTGTCATTCTAGTATTCTTTATCATCAAACATTTCATTTTCTATGATTAGAAAATATCTCTGATTATATTTGGAAAATGTTTCCAAAACTCATTCATTGGATTTAAGCAGATGTTTAAATAAAACATTGCTATGCCAACTCAAAACATTTCCTTTATCAACTAAATTCACTTAACCAACCTTTACTATAGAACCTTAACCATTCCTTAGTTATAAATGGGGTCAATCAAGTTGGGGTATAACTACCTCTCAGGCCTTAACTGAACATCATTGCTAACCTCAAAATAGACAAAGTTCACCTTTTAAATCTTTAACAAACTTCCTTAAGTAACTCTCTTTCGAATAATCTTTATTCGATAACTATTTCCTTTGAATATACTATATTCGATAATCTCTCTTTCGAATAACTATATTTGATAACCTCTATTCGAATAACTAATATTCGATTAACTTTAATTCGATTTACTCTATTTGATTAACTCTATTCGATTAACTCTATTTAATTAACTCTATTCGATTAACGCTAATAAATTAACTCTAATCGATTAACTCTACTCGATAACTCCTTTCGAATAAACTATGTTCGATTACTCCTTTTCGAATAAACTATATTCGATTAAATCCTTTTCGAATAACTCTATTCGATTAACTCCTTTTCGAATAACTCTGTTCGATTAACTCCTTTTCGAATAAACTATATTCGATTAACTCCTTTTCGAATAACTCTAGTCGATTATCTACTTTTCGAATAAACTATATTCGATTAACTCCTTTTCGAATAACTATATTCGATTAACTCCTTTTCGAATAATTATATTCGATTAACTCCTTTTCGAATAAACTATATTCGATTAACTCCTTTTCGAATAACTCTATTCGATTAACTCCTTTTTGAATAAACTATATTCGATTAACTCCTTTACGAATAACTTTATTCGATTAACTCTATTAAAATAACTCTAATCCTTTTATAATCCTACTTACTTTCTAAATATTTCCTTTTATGATATCTTATTTATTTTCTAAATAAATATTCCTTATATCTTTCTATTTATTTTCCATATATATATTCCTTTTATCCTATTCTGTTTATTTCCCAATATATATTCCTTTTGTCTTATTCTATTTATTTGACAAATAAATATTTTATTTCAATTCTATTTGTTCAACAAATATTTCCTTTCAATTCTATTTGTTCAACAAATAAATATTCCTTTTCAATATATTTACCTAACAAATAGATATTCCTTTTCAATCTATTTATTTAACAAATGAATATACCTTGTTAATCTATTTATTTAACAAATAAATATTCCTTTTTAATCTATTTATTTAACAAATAAATATTCATTTTTAATATATTTATTTAACAAATAAATATTCCTTTTTAATCTATTAATTTAAAAAATAAATATTCCTTTTCAATCTATTTATTTAACAAATAAATATTCCTTTTTAATCTATTTATTTTCTAAATAAATATTTTCTTTTATAATCTATTTATTTTCCAAATAAATATTTTCTTTTATAATCTATTTATTTTCAAAATAAATATTTTCTTTTTATAAAATCTTTTGATTTTATAAATATTCCTTTTTCAATATAACATTGAAAATTTCCTTTTTAACATCCCAGTATTCCTTATGGTATTTAACGTACCATATAACAATGATCGGCATCATTCAAACATACAAAATTAGCAATAGATTTTATATCACATCATATAACACAATATATGAAAAACAGTAAAATAAATGTTGAGGAATCCAGTTGGATTCCTCCGACCTGTTTCCCTGCATCCACAGATGTTACACAATATAATTCACATCAATTTCATTTCAATGTGAAATATTCTAATAAACAAAATCAACATTTGATTAACGATATATATATATAACTATATCAATATTTTCAACCAATCAATTAGCAGTTCAACCAAACAGTCAACACACAACAATCAATCATCATTTATCAGTTCTAAAAATATGAACTGGTCGAGTTGGTGAGTTTTACTCACATTGGACAACTATCGTTAAATAACGATTAACTATCTTTGACGGACGTTTTATTTTGCAATAAATTGTATTAAGCTCCAATTCACTCCCAGTTAGTTCCATTCTGTAGGTGCCGTCCATACGATCCCAATGGATCTTATTTTTCCAAATTCTGATCACGTATGAGGCAGTTATGTATTTTACAAATTATACGATTATTTAAATAGTTTAAAACAATTAAACTTATAAGGATTTTTCTTCTGGGCCTTACCATTATGCATGCCCAACCACCTTTAAACCCATCCGCTCCCAGTATGTCTTCTCCCTCGCGTCTTCTACCAGCAGTGAGGAACAACACCATTTTCAAAACTTTACTCCCTTATAACCTCATCAGTACTCCACGATTTAACCCCAAACCAAATCCATCGTACTCCTCATTCAAAACCGCACCTGATCATACCAGTTACATCAAACTCAAACTGCACCTTCTTGAATCCGTCTTCAACCCACACGGCACCGCACCAGTGAAGTATCGAACGAAATTTCTTCCAAATACCACCAAAAATTAAGAAATGAATTCAACCTCTCCCATAAACAATATTATACACTTTAAACTTTGCCAAAATTCTCCGATTGCTCACAACCCGTAGCCCTAGTTTGCGCTGAAAAAAACGAGTGAACTGAAAATGATGTCGCACCCTACCATCCACACACCAGATTGAAGAGAACTGAAAAACTAGTTCAAGGATTTAAGTGTTGGAATTTATGGACTTTGATTTGAATTTCAATGTATTTTAGAACTCACAAATTGTTTTTTCTGAGAAAAAAGCATGCGACAGATTTTTCTTTGACAAGAGAGCCAAAGAATTAGGTTTAGGAATTTTGTTAAGGGTTATTTATAGGAAAACTATTATTTTTATATTTATTATTTTATTTGTTTTTAATCTATCGCTATTTGTATTGTTGAATAAAAATTCCTATAATCACATACAATATCCAAAAATCATGAAAATGGACATACAACTAAAGTTTGACATTATGGACCCAACGAAACTGGTTTCGTCAAATTCCGACTCCGTTTGCTCACACAACGCATTTTTAATCGTCAACATATTGATTTTTTTTCACATTAAAAATCCATACGGCCACGTACTGACTCCGAAAATAACGAAACTTGAAATGTAACAATAATTTAATATTCCGGGTGCAACAAAATTAGTTTCGTCGAAAACGGAGGTCGTTTGCAAAACTGGATATTTTTAAAGCTCTAAATAACCTATTTAAATATATAAATATATTTAAAAATAATTAATTAAATATTTAAAAATAAATATTATCGTATATATTCACAATAGAATATCATACAGCTCCAAAATAAATATATATGGAGTTATAACTCGATATTTCAAATCCGGGTCAAACGGATATTCAATTAAAAATAGAAATCCTTTTATAAATCATTATAAATTATAAAGGAATTCCATTGCGACTATTTGAAAATTTGATTTGGACATAAATAAAAATCTACACGACGAAATCCCGAATTTTCTCTTCCATTAGAAAAATATACTTCACCAGCTCCGAACGTTTCTTGTTTCGCAGAAATCCGATTTAAAACGGACATGGTATATTCATTTAAAGTTCAAATCTCCAAATTGCAAACTGCCGCGCCATTTCGAGCTCGATTATAATTAAATTATAATTATATGTTCAAACTTCATTTAAATAGTATATTCGTTATTATAATTCAATTCTAAACTGAATTATATATTTTGAATTGCCCAATTCACACAATATAGTCAATTCCCTATTTCCGACTATTTCAGAATTAAATATATTATTCTATTATTTATATTAATTAAATATTCAATATTATTTAATTTAACGACCATTTATTTCTCTGAATCACTATTTAAATAATTGAATAAATTAATTATAATGTCGTAAAAATATGGGACATTATATTCTTCCCCCTTAAAATACTTTCGTCATCGAAATTGTTAAGGTAGAAAACAAACCCTATTGACTGAGTTAAGAATTATTTTTACTTCTTTGACTTCAGTTTCACTGTAGCAATTAATTTCAACTAAATTATTAATTTATTCCTACTAACGAAAATTTCCATAAACTCTGAAAATTTTCTAACACCCGGAATTTCTAAAAAAAATTCGCCAGCACCTCCTTTGTACTGGTCAATATCTCAAACTCCAACTCACCTCTCTAGGCCTTCTCCAACCTAAAAGAAAATCAAAACGCCAAGCGGCTTGCCAAATCAGCTCATAACTCATCAAACTCATATGAATATAAACGTGTACCTTTATGGTCGGGCATATAATTATATCCTTTACATCTGCTACCAATTCTGCATATACCAATGTCATCTCAACCAATTTCCAATCAATATTTGTTCAACACAGCTATTCACTTATATCCAAACCAAATTCTGTTTTTTTAACTCAGATTCCATTTTCGATTTCAACTCTTAACTTACCAGTCAAAATCCATTTCAGATTGTCTCTAATCCAATCTAATTCAATATTTTCTATCTCAATTCATTTTCCACTTAACTGGTTTCAATTCAATTTCTATCTCTATTTGCTTTTACAAATTCTAATTTAACTTGTTTTTAATTCAAACAGTCTTTCCTGGGAGTTTTAACAGTTTACCATATCGAAAATCAAACTTTCCTTTTCAGGATACAAAACAACTTGCTTTTCTCAAATCAATTCAAAAACAAAATCCTTGGTAGTAATTCGTCACTTAGCAACTCGAAAATGAACACTAATGATGCAGCAGTCATCGTTAGAGTTTATTTTCCAGCGATAGAAGTGAGTTCAATACTATATCACTTTTAAAACTATTTCTAAACACTTCCATTTTGAAATACATTTCAAAATACCATTCATAGTGCTTGTAAAACAATATAAAATATCCTAGTATTTTAAATTTCTCATATATTCAATCCAAATCCATTTACAAACAATTTTCCAAACCCTAGAGTTTTAAATTTCAATTCTGGTTTATATTCAGTTTTAATTCATTTCGAAATATTTATACGAATTTTATTTGGTTATATATGTATAACCAACTCAATTTTAATCTTATTCGATTAATATAACAACCAACACATCCAATATACTATAATATATCTAATATCTATACTTTGTTTATATCAAAATATAATTTGGATAAAATTATTTCATTTACCCTCTTTTCAAACCCTATTGTGTCGCTCCATCGTATTCAAGTGTTTATAAACCCCTACCGATACAGTGGATCAAACTGATCGACCAGAAGTCATAAACAACTCAACCAATAAATCTCCACAATATAAAACCATGTTAATATCAAATGACAAATATACACTCATATATATACTCAACTAAATCTAGGGTATTACTAAGCCCATCTCTACTGAGTTACGCCACAGAGCCAAGGTAATTACTTAACCTTCAGCTCTGATACCAAATGTAGTGTCCCGAAATTCTGGTACCATTTGAGCTGACCAAATAACACAAGTCCAACCCAAATTGCACTGGAAACCAGAAAACTAATAGAAAGAACACATAGGGTGAGAATAGATTAGATAGAAACTTAGAATAAAAGAAGAAGAACATACAACATCAGAGTAAACACGAATCTCACAGCGAAACGAACAATATATACATAACTTTGAAATAAAATCAGTATATGTATACAGTAACATTATCAGAGTATAATACTTACAACACAGCGGAAATAAACAATAGCTATATATTCCTGAAGCCTCCTGCTCCAAGCTCTCCAAGTATATCTGTAAAATCCTGACCATTTGACTGCCCGTAAAAAATTGGACTCCCAAGAGTTTAGGGAAAACAAAACAAAATAAAACTCTGGGCCAGTCGTGGGACTGGTGTGAGTAAAACAACTTAAAACAGTTTGAACAATTAAACGATATCTCATAAGACCACGCCGTATAACAAAACGGGTTTTTCCCTTACGAGAATCCAAAATAATCTTTGTATCAAAATTCTTTTGATATTATAATAGTGTCTATTAACCACAAATAATAATCATCTAGCAGAACACTTTCATCTCACGTTCCACATATATAATATATAATCAAAAACTGTAGGTGCTTATTGGGTAATGAATTTCAACTGGAAAGGTATGGGACCACCTTCTGACAGTGTATCTCTAGAGTGAAATACCCTGGGTTCACCAAGAACATCTTACAACCCAGGCTAAACATGACCGGTCACTCATTTTGCTTGAGTGTACTGAATGTATTATCACCAACGGTTGGGATCAGCAACTATTTCCTGAATGGGACAGCATCGAAAATAGATAATAGAAGTAAATGAAATTTCTCTAGATCAGGTGACAATACACCCTAATTGGCAGCTAACCACTTAGCCATGCGACCTACCCGATTTTTTTACCATTTCCTGGTTGTGAGGCTTGAGGCCACGCTTATCTCTGGTAGATCACACATTTATATTGAATGTCACATCGTCATACCCGCCAAATCACAAATTGATTTCCCCAAACATACAACGGGTATACAGCTAAGAGAAATGAATTCCTCCGCCACCAAACGTAAACACGTTTGAAGAGATCAACTTACGTGATCTATTAAATATACTCCATCAGTCATTCTTCCATACAGGTCGTCCTGGGACTGGACAAACCGAAGGCACTATTCTGTAAACAGGACAACCCTTGCATAACTCCGTCTTCAATTATCTTCATCATATTTGATCGCAACGCTAACGACCATACAAAGTGGTTTTCCGATAATGAATATGATCCCGGTCTCCCCGTATTGACGACGGAAAAATGGTCAAAAAATTTGATAGTCGGTGAGTTAACTATCAAAGAAAAACACGTATGCAAATAACGATATTATTTCCAGATGGAAATTCACTCGATCAATCATCATTTAACGTTTATCTTTTTAGTTCATTAATTTATTTATTTCCTGTTCCCATATATTCAGCATTCCTTATTTTCTAAATTTAGAAAATATACGTTATTAATCATTGGAAAACATTTCCATCTCTTTTTCACGTATCACTGTCATTTCATTATTCTTTATCATCAAACATTTCATTTTCTATGATTAGAAAACATCTCTGATTATATTTGGAAAATGTTTCCAAAACTCATTCATTGGATTTAAACAGATGATTAATTAAAACATTGTTATGCCAACTCAAACCATTTCCTTTATCAACTAAATTCACTTAACCAACCTTTCTATCGAACCTTAACCATTCCTTAGTTAAAAATAGGGTCAATCAAGTTGGGGTATAACTACCTCTCAGACCTTAACTGAACATCATTGCTAACCTCGAAATAGAAAAAGTTCACCCTTTTGAATCTTTAAAAACTTCCTTAAGTAACTCTCTTTCGAATAATCTCTATTCGATAACTCTTTCCTTCGAATAGACTATATTCGATAATCTCTCTTTCGAATAACTATATTTGATAACCACTATTCAAATAACTAATATTCGGTTAACTCTAATTCGAATAACTAATATTCGATTAACTCTAACTCGATTAACTCTATTCGATTAACTCTATTCGATTAACTCTATTTAATTAACTCTATTTGATTAACTCTAGTCAATTAACTCTAATCGATTAACTCTACTCGATAACTCCTTTCGAATAAACTATATTTGATTATCTCCTTTTCAAATAAACTATATTCAATTAACTCCTTTTCGAATAACTCTATTCGGTTAACTTCTTTCCGAATAACTCTATTCAGTTATCTCCTTATCGAATAAACTATATTCGATTAACTCCTTTTCGAATAACTCTATTCGATTAACTCCTTTTCGAATAAACTATATTCGATTAACTCCTTTTAAAATAACTCTATTCGATTAACTCCTTTTCGAATAAACTATATTCGATTAACTCCTTTTCAAATAACTCTATTCGATTAACTCTTTTTCAAATAAACTATATTCTATTAACCCTTTTTCTATTAACTCTATTCGATTAACTCTATTCAATTAACTCTATTCAAATAACTCTAATCCTTTTATAATCTTACTTACTTTCTAAATATTTCCTTTTATGATATCTTATTTATTTTCTAAATAAATATTCGTTATATCTTTCAATTTATTTTCCCAATATATATTCCTTTTATCCTATTCAATTAATTTCCCAACATATATTCCTTTTATCTTATTCTATTTATTTAACAAATAAATATTCCTTTTCAATTATATTTGTTCAACAAATATTTCCTTTTCAATTCTATTTGTTCAGCAAATAAATATTCCTTTTCAATCTATTTACTTAACAAATAAATATTCCTTTTCAATCTATTATTTAACAAATAAATATTCCTTTTCAATCTATTTATTTAACAAATAATTATTCCTTTTTCTTCTATTTATTTAACAAATAAATATTCCTTTTCAATCTATTTATTTAACAAATAAATATTACTTTATAATCTATTTATTTAACAAATAAATATTCTTTTTCAATCTATTTATTTAAAAAATAAATATTCCTTTTTAACCTATTTATTTTCTAAATAAATATTTTCTTTTATAATCTATTTATTTTCTATATAAATATTTTCTTTTATAATCTATTTATTTTCTAAATAAATATTTTCTTTTTATAAAATCTTTTGATTTTATAAATATTTATTTTTAATATAACATTGAAAATTTCCTTTTTAACATTCTAGTATTCCTTATGGTATTTAATGTACCATATAATAATGATCTGTATCATTCAAACATACAAAATCAGCAACAGATTTCATATCAAGTCATATAACAAAACATATGAAAAACAGTAAAATAAATGTTCAGGAATCCAGTTGGATTCCTCCGACCAGTTTCCCTGCATCCACAGATGTTACACAATATAATTCACATCAATTTCAT
Source organism: Allium sativum (assembly GCA_030737875.1). Lineage (NCBI taxonomy): Eukaryota > Viridiplantae > Streptophyta > Magnoliopsida > Asparagales > Amaryllidaceae > Allium > Allium sativum. The sequence goes on along the minus strand of CM060912.1, from coordinate 731,537,672 downwards.
TTCAATATGAAATATTCTGATAAACAAAATCAACATTTGATTAAGAGATATATATATATATATAGCTATATCGATATTTTCAAACAATCAATTAGCAATTCAACCAAACAGTCAACACATAACAATCAATCATCATTTATCGGTTCTAAAAATACGTTATAAAAATATGAACTGGTAGAGTTGTTGAGTTTTACTCACATTGGACATCTATCGTTAAATATCGATTAACTATCTTTGATTCAGACGGACGTTTTATTTTGCAATAAATTGTATCGAGCTCCAATTCACTCCCAGTCAGTTCCATTCTTTAGGCGTTGTCCATACGATCCCAACGGGACTTGTTTTTCCAAATTCTGATCAAGTATGAGGTAGTTATGTATTTTACAAATGATATGATTATTTAAATAGTTTAAAACAATTAAACTTATATGGATTTTTCTTTTGGGCCTTACCATTGTCCAAGCCCAACCACCTTTAAACCCATCTGCTTCTAGTATGTCCTCTCCCTCGCATCTTCTACCAGCAGTGAGGAACAACACCATTTTCGAAACTTTACTCCCCCATAACCTCATCAATACTCCACGATTTAACCCCAAACCAAATCCATTGTACTCCTCATTCAATACTGCACCCTATCATACCAATTGCATCAAACTCGATCTGCTCCTTCTTGAATCCATCTTCAACCCACACGGCACCGCACCAGTGAAGTATCGAACGAAAATTCTTCCAAATACCAACAAAAATTCAGAAATGAAATCAACCTCTCCCATAAACAATATTATACACTTTAAATTTGCCTAAATTCTCCGATTGCTCACAACCCGTAGCCCTAGTTTGTGCTGAAAAACACAAGCAAACTAAAAATGATCTCGCACCCTAGCATCCGCACACCATATTAAAGAGAACTGAAAAACTAGTTCAAAGATTTAAATGTTGGAATTTATGGACTTTGATTTGAATTTCTATGTATTTTAGAACCCACGAATTGGTTTTTCTGATAAACAAACATGCGACGGATTTTTCTTTGACCAGAGAGCCAAAGAATTAGGTTTAGGAATTTTGCTAAGGGTTATTTATAGGAAAAAGAAATTATTTTTATATTTAATATTATATTTGTTTTTAAGCTACCGCTATTTATATTGTTGAATAAAAATTCCTATAATCATCTAAAATATCCAAAAATCATGAAAATGGACATACAACAGAGTTTGACATTATGGACCTAACGAAACTGGTTTCGTCGAATTCCGACTCCGTTTGCTCACACAGCGCATTTTTAACCATCAAAATACTGATTGTTTTTCATGTTAAAAATCCGTACGGCCACATATTGACTCCAAAAATCACGAAAGTTGAAATCTAACAATAATTTAATATTCCTGATCCAACAAAATTAGTTTCATCATAAACGGAGGTCATTTGCAAAACTGGCTATTTTTAAAGCTCTAAATAACCCAATTAAATATATAAATATATTTAAAAGTAATTATATTAAATATTTAAAAATACATATTATAGCATATATTCACAATAGAATATCATACAATTCCAAAATAAATATACATGGAGTTATAACTCGATATTTCAAGTCCGGGTCAAATCGGTATTCAATTAAAAATAGAAATCCTTTTATAAATCGTTATAAATTATAAAGGAATTCCATAGCGACTATTTGAAAATTTGATTTGGACATAAATCAAAATCTGCACGACGAAATCCCGATTTTTCTCTTCCATTAGAAAAATATTGTAACACCCCGTGTATTCTATAACAGTGAAATTCACAAATTAAAGTATAACTAATTTCAAATCAAAGAATTAAGGGAAACGAGATATGCCAATGCGTTCGTCTCGGAATTCTGCTTGGGATAGAGTCCGAGTTTGCGTAAAACGAACTCCGTATGTAGAAGATATAGCCTCCGGAAGTTTCAGAATTCAGTTTAAAATTCAAACAGACAGAAACAACTTAGAAATCAGATTCGAATTTTTAAAATTGGGCCGGATTGGCCAGGGCGGGAATTTTCCCGCCCAAGGCACCCAGGTCGACTGGGTAGTCGACCTGGGCTACCCAGGTCGAATGGGTAGTCGATCTGGGGCACCCAGGTCGACTACATAGTCGACCTGGGGGTCGACTAGGGGGGTCGACCTGGCCCCTGAGCCAGGTCGAACCCAGCCCCCCTGGCTAGCCTGGTCTGTGCTTAGCCGAATTCCTGAGCCTTGCCTTGTCACTAGGGCTAGGTGTCAGCTTCTGATTGGTCTCTCCTTCAAATGAATGGCTAATATTAATCCAAGCTCCATCGACGGTCCTAATCAATTCACAAACTCTATAAAAAGGACCTAAGACTCCACCGAATTCATACAAATAAAAATGAGAATGAGACCGTCATGCTGCTGAGGAAAGACTAGGAATAGCCGTTAAAATAGAGAGACGATTAGGAGACAATTCAAAAGCTTAAAGCAACGACAACTAAATCAAAACAACGCCTACAACAAAGGATAGCATCTCCAAATTCAGAATTCAGATTCCTGAATTGAAGATTCGTCATACGTTGTAAGTAGAGTGCTATTCCGATGTGAATAAATAATTGTGTTTTGATTTGTGTAAAATGAGAAATAGAATTGTATTTGATTTGTGGTGATAATAATTCATATTTGTATGTTGCTTTGATTCTAAACGATTTGGGATGTTGTGGTATAACATGTGGATATTTGCAAGTATGTGATTCGTGTTGAAAGTTAACAACTACATGTTTGTGGTAGTTTATTTGAGATTCATGCAAGTATATGATTCACTATTATGCCAACATAATATATATTATAATCACTTTTAGTGTAGTTGGATCCATTTGGGTATTATGACTTATGTGAGTTTATGTTGGAATTGGCATCATGATTCAAGTGTAAAACCATACTTTTGTATTAGAGACAAAAGTAAGCATCTTTGTGAACTTGTGTTGACTCAATGAACATGATTAAACTATGTTTGGTGTTATGCCTAATTGAAAAACATGTTTTAGGCCTATGTTGTTATCAAAATCATATGATAATATATATGACACATAGTTAAGTTAGATTTACATTCCAATTGCAAGTTTCCATGAATATATTAAAAATCATGATTTCATGTTTAGGTATGTTTATGCCATGATTATATGAATAGATCAAAAACCATGATTTCATGTTTAGGTATGTTTATGCCATGATTATATGAATAGATCAAAAACCATGATTTCATGTTTAGGTATGTTTATGCCATGATTATATGCTATTACAATGCAAGTTCACAAGTGCCAAAGTTATGTTAATTAGTTCGCTATGTTGCAAGTTCATGCGTTCACACTCCCCTTTTTATGTTACTTAGAATATATAAACACCATGTTCTAAGCCTCCCCTTTTTCATGTGGCTAAATTGGGTTTAAATGTTAAACCCAACATATGTTATATTGTAGCGAACGTATAAAACGGGGGTAATGACGTTTGGGTTAAAATATAAAACATATGTGTTGGCATGTTTGACGCATGCCAACGACCTTGAAAAACAATTAAGTGGTGTAAATTAATTTTACCTAATAAAGATGAATTTGAATAATGGGCCGCAAATATTTACATATAAAAAAAGAAAAGAGACAAAATATGAAATTTAGAAAATATGATGTGTTTAACCCGAGGTTGGATTGAGTTGTGATGTAAACCTGCCCGGAACCGCCCGGCTGTCCAGTAGTCACAACAATACCTATCCAATGTGGGTGGTTAAACACAGAGCCCAATAAAGACCCGAGGTTAGACTGAGTTGTGACGTAAGACTGCCCGGACCCAACCGGCAACAGGCAGCCACAACAATACCTGTCTAATGTGAGAGGTCGAGGCTTTAATAAGACAATTAAGGCTGAGTCAGGATTGATAGGATTAAGTAAATTGAATTAATACTTAATCAAAATGGAACATGCTAAACTATACAGACTGATTGGGGGTTAGGTTTACAAAACACTTAACCAACTTAGCATGTTGGCTAGAAATAGAAAACCTAGTAGCGGGGGACCCTTTTCAGCAGTAACCCTACAAGGTGTATCAGGATACCCTGAACTAGGCAGGGTGGGGCACGATTACTGGGCTGACTGTAAGAGGTCAAATCGACGACGGTGGTGCAGCAGTGTAGGTTCTAACGGGGTGCGGGCGTGCACACACTCCGGCGCAGAAAAATAAGGCACTGGGCACCAGTAGTATACCTGTGCATTCTAGAATTGTGTCGGGCCGCCACCATGGGACTTGATACACCCCATGGTGGGACCAACATAGGTAACTACAACATCGGGGGCCGTAAGACACATGTAACTATGCGAGTAGGAGCCGATCATTAGAAACGAATCACTTCACCCTGATTATGGGGTGCCTGTTGGGAACTAGTTTATATGGATGTAGAGATTAATATGGGGTACGATAAGTATATTCGACTCCAGACAACTTAACTTAGTTTATGGTGCTTTCCCATTTCCAGTTTATACTTATCATGCCCAGTTCTTTATTCATAGACTGAATAGTCCTAAACTTACTCAGGCTTTATGTCTGACTCTACTTTTCTTTCATCTTCTTTTCTTTCGTTTCCCCCCCAGGTCCACAGGGAGGGAATATCGCAGCTTGACTAGTTTTCACATCCAGCTTGAAGAGAAAGAATGTATTGCTTGGATCTTTTTTTCCGCTTTGGACTATGGCTTTGGACAGCAATTATGGGACTTATGCAGTTTACTTATGTTTTTATGCTTCTTTAAATAATGAAACCAAGACAGTTATGAAGATGTAATGATTTTGGAAGTATTGTAAGACAATTATGGCATGGTTTGTGTAACACATATTTTAATGAAATAAAAGTTGTTGTTGTTTTCCGCTATTCAAAAATATGTGTTCTTATATCTGTCTTGTGTATCTGTGACTTATACTTATAAACCTCCACCAAAATTAGGGCATTCCCTTTGAGAGTGACCCTAACGGAGGTGGGGTGTTTCACTTGGTATCAGAGCCAGGTTTACCAGATAAGATAAAAAAGTTTTGTAAATTTATTTTCAACAGAAAATTTAAAGAAGCATTTTTAAAAATAAAATATTATTTTATTTTAAAAAGGCATAGTCCCCCCCAAAGCCATAGGTACTATCTTTTATCCTTCATTTTGAATCTACCCTTTTTTGTTTCAGCATGTCCGAAGAACTTAACTTGCCAGAGGGTATACCAATACCTGGTTGGTTCAGACGGTTTTTAGAAGCGAGGGCCACTCAGCCAGGTCCTACCGTTCCTCCTCCCCCAGCTGCAGGAAATCATCTAGCTGCAGTAGCACCTCTCCATCCACCTCCTCCGCGGGGTAATAATTTTGCTAAGATATGTAAAGATTTTAAAGCTATGGGAGGAAAGGACTTTCATGGAACCGAGTCCTTCGTGGCAGCCAGGAATTGGCTGAAAGAAACCGAGGACTTATTCGTCATCTTTGAGGTAGAAGATAGGCAGAAGGTACAACTGGCAGTATGGCTACTTAAAGGCGAGGCTTCCTACTGGTGGGAAGTCACCAATGCAGAAAGACCAGTGGAAACATGGGAGGACTTTAGGGAAAGGTTTGAGGCTAAATTTCTCTCAGAAGCTGAAATGAGTCTTTAGTTGGAAAAATTCTTATTTCTTAAGCAAGGGAATATGATAGTCAAAGAGTATGTTAATCAGTTCGATCAGCCGGCTAGGTTCGGACTGGACCTAGTCAACACTCCGCACAAGAAGGCTCTCCGCTTTGTCAAAGGATTGAATGAGCCGTTACACAGTTTGGCCATGACCCATATACCCGTGGGGGCTACGTATGAAAGGTTGGTGCAGATGGCATTGCTGAACGAAGAGGATAAAGGCAAGAAGGAGGCAAAGGCAGAAAGATCTCAAGGGAAGAAAGAGGGTTTACAGCCTAAGAAGACAGACTTTAAGAAGGGCGGGAAAGACAACAAAGAGAAGAGGAAGTGTAATTTATGTGGCAAAGTGGGGCACTTAGTGAAATATTGCCGGGAAAAGAAGGCCAAGATGAATGGTGGGTGCTTTTCTTGCGGCGAGACAGGCCACATGGCTAAGGATTGCCCAAAGAAACGAGGGCAGGGGCAGAGGGCTGGATCCACCTCAGGGCCACAGGTTCATGTGCTAGAAGCGCCACCTCTGCAACAGCGAGGTATAAATACTTCTGTAGAAAGTGTAGTTTATCTTTATGATCACCCAGTTCTCACTTTATTTGATTCTGGCGCATCACACTCCTTTATCTCATCTGCTTTAGTAGAATCTCTGCACCTAGAAACTAGTATGGTAGAGGACCCCTTAATTGTTTCAAATCCAATTGGGGGCCCAGCTCATCTGTCTATGATCTGTGTGGGATTGAAAATTTCTATTCTAAGCGTAGAATTTAGATGTAGTGCCTTTGTTTTGGGCTTCTCGGGATATGGTTTGATTTTGGGCATGGATTGGCTATCCAGTAATGGTGCCATCCTTGATTGTGAGAAAAAGGTGGTTAGGCTTCTGACCCAACTCGGTAACACTCTGGAAATTACTTGTAATCCCTCGTATGCGGTTATGCTTAGTTATCTTGAATCGCTAGATGCTTCTGTTGAAAGTTTACAATCGGTTAGAGTGGTCCGGGAATATCTGGATGTCTTCGAAGAGGTGAAGGGCTTACCTCTGAAGCGGGAGATAGACTTCCGCATATATCTTGTAGATAATGCAAAGCCCGTTGCGTTGCCCGTTAGACACATGGCTCCGCAGGAAAGGAAAGAGCTCAGTAAATAGATTAAAGAGCTTCTAGAGAAGGGGTTCATTAGGAGGAGTATTTCAGAATGGGGCGCTCCAGTGGTGTTTGCTACAAAGGCGGATGGTTCACTCCGTCTGTGTGTTGACTATAGGGAGCTCAACAAGCTAACGAAAAAGAATAGGCACCCTCTCCCCAGAATTGACGATCTGTTTGATCAGCTTGTAGGAGCGTCTGTTTTCTCCCAACTCGATTTGGTGACCGGTTTTCATCAGCTAAGGGTGGCTGAAGATAGCATCGATAAAACGGCATTCAGAACCCCAGACGGCTTCTTTGAATGGCTTGTCATGCCTTTTGGCTTGACAAACGCACCCGCTTACTTCGTGGACCTAATGAGTAGGGTGTTCAGAGATTTCCTCAATAAGTTCGTAGTGGTCTTCGTAGACGATATCTTGATCTTCTCAAAGAGTGAAGAAGAGCATGCTCAGCACTTAAGGGCAATCATGGAAACTCTGCGAGTCCATCAACTAAAAGCCAAATTCTCCAAATGCCACTTTTGGAGAGAGGAAGTAAGATTTCTTGAGCATATAGTATCCAAAAACGGGTTAGCTGTGGACCCTGCTAAAGTAGTAGCGGTGCAAGATTGGAAGACACCAAGAAACGCAACTGAGGTCTGAAGTTTTCTAGGGCTAGCAGGTTTCTACCGAAAATTCATAAGGGATTTTGCAAAAATATCAGCTCCACTCACAAGGCTGACAAAGAAGAATCTAGTGTTCAATTGGGACTTGGATTGCGAGTTTGCTTTCCAACGACACAAAAGGGCTAGCTCTTACAACAGCCCCAGTTTTGACGTTGCCAGATGGAAGCAAGATGTTCACAGTTTATACAGATGCATGTAGGACAGGGCTAGGCGCTGTCTTAATGCAAGAAGGAAGGGTAGTAGCTTATGGTGGAAGGCAGTTGAAAGTGCATGAAAAGAACTACCCGACCCATGATCTTGAGTTAGCTGCCATCGTCTTTGCACTCAAGTCTTGGCGACACTATCTCCTAGGTGAGAAGTTCGAACTTTACACTGACCATAAATCGTTGAAATATCTTTTCTCGCAGAAAGATCTTAACTTGAGGCAACAGAGATGGATGGAGTTTCTTGCCTCGTACGATTTCGAGATCTCCTACACTCCGCACAAAGGTAACGTAGTGGCAGACGCGTTGAGCCGAAAGAAACTAACCCTAAACCCACTGTTTGTTGAAAGAAAAAGCCTAGAGTTATAGCCAGCTTTGACTTTAGGCCCACCTCCGATTTTGTACCGGGCTTGCTAGCATCTCTCGAAGTACGCCCGACTTTAGTGGACTCAATAGGGACAGCACAACGCGAAGACCCTCAGCTTGTGGAGACGATTGATAGGCTAATTAGGGGTGAGACTTCAAGTCACCTCAGAAGATACTCCATCGACGATAAGGGTTGGCTAAGGCGAGACGGAAGACTATGCGTCCCACAGACAAGGGATTTGGTAAAGACGGTTCTCGAGGAAGCACATCACTCCAAGATGACGATACACCCAGGCGGAGATAAAATGTACAAGGACATAAAGAGAACTTTCTTTTGGAACGGCATGAAGAAGGACATGGCAGAGTTCGTTTCTAAGTGTATGGTGTGCCAACAGGTTAAAGCGGAACAGAAAAAGCCTGGCGGTCTGCTCCATCCTCTAGAGGTCCCGCAGTGGAAGTGGGATAGCATCTCAATGGACTTCATTGATGGGCTGCCTAGGTCTAGAAGAGGCAACACTAGCATTTGGGTAATAGTGGATAGGCTTACTAAAAGCGCCCACTTCTTACCTGTCAAGAGTAAAAGAACTGCCTCATCCCTAGCATCTCTTTATCTCAAGGAAATTGTTCGACTCCATGGAATACCATCCAGCATTGTTAGTGACCGAGACCCTATCTTCACAAGTGAGTTTTGGCGGAGTCTGCAAGAAGCGGTAGGCACACAGTTATGCTTGAGCACAGCCTATCATCCCCAAACCGACGGCCAGACAGAAAGAGTGAACAGAGTTTTGGAGGACCTTTTAAGACTGTGCGTCCTTGACTTCGGAGGGACGTGAGAAGACCATCTTCCTTTGGTTGAATTTGCCTACAACAACTGCTACCAAGCCACCATCAGAATGGCGCCCTTCGAAGCTTTATATGGAAGACCGTGCCGATCGCCCACTTGTTGGTGGGAGTCTACTGTTAAACTCATACTTGGGCCAGATATGATCCGAGAGACTTCAGAGAAAGTAGACTTGATACGAAGAAGGATGAAGACAGCCCAAGACAGACAGAAATCCTACGCCGACAAGTGGAGGACCGACCTTGAATTTGAGGTTGGGGACAGAGTTTTTCTTAAGGTATCTCCGCTAAGGAACGTTGTTCGTTTTGGAACCACAGGAAATCTAGCACCAAGGTTCGTAGGGCCATTTCCTATCATCGAGAAAATTGGGAAAATGGCCTATAGATTAGAGCTACCTGAAAAACTCGCCGGAGTTCACAACTTTTTTCATGTTTCGCACCTCCGAAAATGTCTACATGAATCTGCTGAAGTGGTAGAGCCAAGCATTCTAGAAGAAGCTGAAGTGGAACGCGAAGCAACCGTGAGGAAAGTTCCAACCTGCATATTAGGAACGGAAGTGAAGAAGCTATGCAACCGCGAAGTCAAGCTCGTCAAAGTTCAGTGGAGCGACACCGAGGGAGACGCAACTTGGGAAACTAAAGCTAGAATACGCTCAGCCTACCCTTTTCTTTTCAAGGGTACATCTTTGATCTTTCTTTTTCCTTAAGTTGCGCTTTTATCTATCTTTTTAGGTATATCTCCTCGACCTCATCTTTTAGGAAGAAACCCTTTGGATGAAAACATGTAATTGAAACATGTTATGGATGATGGTTGCAAATGGTTGCAAGTGATTGCTAGTGGTTGCATATACACACACAATCTAGGTTTTAGATCGGCTCAGTCACTTCATACTGCATATGCATATATGTATTTATATTCGTATATGGTTGAAGTTTAATGTGTTGTCATATGGATGTTGCATTTATATATGAATGATTGTGCACTCATGTAGAATCATGAATAGGAAAATTTGCATACATAATGGATTCATGACACTTACATAATTTGCATTAAGGAGGTCAACTGAATCAGTATACCAACTGATTTTGCATTAGATAAGTACATGTACACACACTTCGCATATGATCATGAAGCATTAGAAGTCTTTTAAGGACAATGGATGCTCGTGTTTGATGGATGAGTAGATGGATGTTTGGATGTTAGCATGTACATTATTCCTGAACTTGAAGATTTCGGGGACGAAATCCTTTTAAGTGGGGGAGAATGTAACACCCCGTGTATTCTATAACAGTGAAATTCACAAATTAAAGTATAAATAATTTCAAATCAAAGAATTAAGGGAAACAGGACACGCCATTGCGTTCGTCTCGGAATTCTGCTTGGGATAGAGTCCGAGTTTGCGTAAAACGGACTCCGTATGTAGAAGATATGGCCTCCGAAAGTTTCAGAATTCAGTTTAAAATTCAAATAGACAGAAACAGCTCAAAAATCAGATTCGAATTTCAAAAATCGGGCCGGATTGGCCAGGGCAGGAATTTTCCCGCCCAAGGCACCCAGGTCGACTGGGTAGTCGACCTGGGCTACCCAGGTCGACTGGGTAGTCGACCTGGGGCACCCAGGTCGACTACATAGTTGACCTGGGGGTCGACTGGGGGGTCGACCTGGCCCCTGAGCCAGGTCGAACCCAGACCCCCCTGGCTGGCCTGGTCTGTGCTTAGCCGAATTCCTGAGCCTTGCCTTGTCACTAGGGCTAGGTGTCAGCTCCTGATTTGTCTCTCCTTCGAATGAATGGCTAATATTAATCCAAGCTCCATCGACGGTCCTAATCAATTCACAAACTCTATAAAAAGGACCTAAGACTCCACCTAATTCATATAAATAAAAATGAGAATGAGACCGTCATGCTGCTGAGGAAAGACTTGGAATAGCCATCAAAATAGAGAGACGATTAGGAGACGATTCAAAAGCTTAAAGCAACGACAACTAAATCAAAACAACGCCTACAACAAAGGATAGCATCTCCAAATTCAGAATTCAGATTCCTGAATTGAAGATTCGTCATACGTTGTAAGTAGAGTGCTATTCCGACGTGAATAAATAATTGTGTTTTTATTTGTGTAAAATGAGAAATAGAATTGTATTTGATTTGTGGTGATAATAATTCATATTTGTATCTTGCTTTGATTCTAAACGATTTGGGATGTTGTGGTATAACGATTGGATATTTACAAGTATGTGATTCATGTTGAAAGTTAACAACTACATGTTTGTGGTAGTTTATTTGAGATTCATGCAAGTATATGATCCACTATTATGCCAACATAATATATATTATAATTACTTTTAGTGTAGTTGGATCCATTTGGGTATTATGACTTATGTGAATTTATGTTGGAATTGGCATCATGATTCAAGTGTAAAACCATACTTTTGTATTAGAGACAAAAGTAAGCATCTTTGTGAACTTGTGTTGACTCTATGAACATGACTAAACTATGTTTGGTGTTATGCCTAATTGAAAAACATGTTTTAGGCCTATGTTGTTATCAAAATCATATGATAATATATATATGACACATAATTAAGTTAGATTTACATTCCAATTGCAAGTTTGCATGAATAGATTAAAAACCATGATTTCATGTTTAGGTATGTTTATGCCATGATTATATGAATAGATCGAAAACCATGATTTCATGTTTAGGTATGTTTATGTCATGATTATATGAATAGATCAAAAACCATGATTTCATGTTTAGGTATGTTTATGCCATGATTATATGCTATTACAATGCAAGTTCACAAGTGCCAAATTTATGTTAATTAGTTCGCTATGTTGCAAGTTCATGCGTTCACACTCCCCTTTTTATGTTACTTAGAATATATAAACACCATGTTCTAAGCCTCCCCTTTTTCATGTGCCTAAGTTGGGTTTAAATGTTAAACCCAACATATGTTATATTGTAGCGAACGTATAAAACGGGGGTAATGACGTTTGGGTTAAAATATAAAACATATGTGTTGGCATGTTTAACGCATGCCAACGACCTTGAAAAACAATTAAGTGGTGTAAATTAATTTTACCTAATAAAGATGAATTTGAATAATGGGCCGCAAATATTTACATATAAAAAAAGAAAAGAGACAGAATATGTAAATTTAGAAAATACGATGTGTTTAACCCAAGGTTGGATTGAGTTGTGATGTAAACCTGCCCGTAACCGCCTAGATGTCCAGTAGTCACAACAATACCTATCCATTGTGGGTGGTTAAACACGGAGCCCAATAAAGACCCGAGGTTAGACTGAGTTGGGGCGTAAGACTGCCCGGACCCAACCGACAACAGGCAGCCAGAACAATACCTGTCTAATGTGAGAGGTCGAGGCTTTAATAAGACAATTAAGGCTGAGTCAGGATTGATAGGATTAAGTAAATTGAATTAATACTTAATCAAAATGGAACATGCTAAACTATACAGACTGATTGGGGGTTAGGTTTACAAAACACTTAACCAACTTAGCATGTTGACTAGAAATAGAAAACCTAGTAGCGGGGGACCCTTTTCAGCAGTAACCCTACAAGGTGTATCAGGATACCCTGAACTAGGCAGGGTGGGGCACGATTACAGGGCTGACTGTAAGAGGTCAAATCGACGGCGGTGGTGCAGCAGTATAGGTTCTAACGGGGTGCGGGCATGCACACACTCCGGTGCAGAAAAATAAGGCACTGGGCACCAGTAGTATACCTGTGCATTATAGAATTGTGTCGGGCCGCCACCATGGGACTTGATACACCCCATAGTGGGACCAGCATAGGTAACTACATCATCGGGGGCCGTAAGACACATGTAACCATGCGAGTAGGAGCCGATCATTAGAAACGGATCACTTCACCCTGATTATGGGGTGCCTGTTGGGAACTAGATTATATGGGTGCAGAGATTAATATGGGGTACGATAAGTATATTCGACTCTAGACAACTTAACTTAGTTTATGGTGCTTTCCCATTTCCTGTTTATACTTATCATGCCCAGTTCTTTATTCATAGACTGAATAGTCCTAGACTTACTCAGGCTTTATGTCTGACTCTACTTTTCTTTCGTCCCCCCCCCCCCCCCAGGTCCACAGGGAGGGAATACCGCAGCTTGATCAGTTTCCACATCCAGCTTGGAGAGAAAGAATGTATTGCTTGCATCTTTTTTTTCCGCTTTGGACTATGGCTTTGGACAGCAATTATGGGACTTATGCAGTTTACTTATGTTTTTATGCTTCTTTAAATAATGAAACCAAGACAGTTATGAAGATGTAATGATTTTGGAAGTATTGTAAGACAATTATGGCATGGTTTGTGTAACACATATTTTAATGAAATAAAAGTTGTTGTTGTTTTCCGCTATTCAAAAATATGTGTTCTTATATCTGTCTTGTGTATCTGTGACTTATACTTATAAATCTCCACCAAAATTAGGGCATTCCCTTTGAGAGTGACCCTAACGGAGGTGGGGTGTTTCAAATATACTTCACCAGCTCCGAACGTTTCTTGTTTCACAAAAATCCAATTTAAAACGAACTCGGTATATTCATTTAAAGTTCGAATCGCCAAATTGCGAACTGCCGCGCCATTTCAAGCTCAATTATAATTATTGTATAATTATATGTTCAAACTTTGTTTAAATAATATATTCGTTATTATAATTCAATTCTAAACTGAATTATATATTTTGAATTGCGTAATTCACACAATATTGTCAATTCCCTATTTTCGACTATTTCAGAATTAAATATATTATTCTATTATTTATATTAATTAAATATTCAATATTATTTAATTTAACGACCATTTAATTCTCTGAATCACTATTTAAATAATTAAATAAATTAATTATAATATCGTAAAAATACGGGACATTACACATTTTTAAAATAATTTATATATAACCAAAAATCCTTTTTAAAGCTCTTAAAATCTTTGAAGATATTTTTTTTCTTATTTTCAAAATATGCTCTCTCGGGTATGATTCTAAGATGATTTCACTCATTCTAGGGTAATGCTACCTTATCTCTAATAAGCGTTTCAACCCAATAAGCTAAGGTCTATATAAACCAAAGCTCTGATACCACATTGTAATGACCTGCATTTTCGTTCGCTTCGAGTCGATAGATAAACCAACTCAAACTATTCGAAACTGCAGACTGTCATATGCCATGGGGTTAAAATAAAACATCACAGAATCACTGACCCAGAAATACTAAATATCTCACAGCGGAATTAAATTTATACAAATAATACAGATATAGCGGAAGGCTGGGTAAAGATACTTGCTACATGAAGAAATAAAATGATTTGAGTACACAAGGATAAATGACTAGACTTCAGAAATCCTCGGGCTCCAATAAGCAAATCTCCAAAGCTGAAATACTCGGTCTGACCCGAGCATTTGCAAGTAAACAAAAATAATACTCGAGTCAGGACTAACATTCTCATATAAGTGAATTAATCCAAATGAAGTGTTTAACGAAATGCAAATAACTTAAAGGATGCTTGGGAGTACTCCATCCTTTAAGGATCCATGAAACTAATACATATAATAATACGCTATTATAATAGTGTCTATTCAGTAAAGTATAATATTTTAAAAATAGCGTAAACGGGATTACATTTTTACCCTTACGCCGTTTACAGACATTGTCGTACACATTGCATATAAAACACCAATACGTAAGTAAATAGGGATGCGCCACGATACGACAACGTCAAATCAAAATCGTAGGGGCTCGATCAGGATAAGTATGACAAGGCATGCGAGGCAATACCCAGGGTAGGATTCTACCAGTTGCACTCCCGGGCCGGTGGTAACGCATAACAGCAACTACCGCCCACCTCAGAACACACTCCCATATCAAAGGGCACCCCATATCGATCACAATGTAATAGAGATGGCATTGAAGAAGCGTGTCCGATCGGAGATGCGATATTACTTAGTCATGGTATGGCTCCTGTTTTCGTTATTTTAATTATGACTCGAAGGTCAAGGTTAGCCATCATCATTCTCTTTCTTCAAATCCAGTAATCGCCTCCAAACCATCCTACATCATTCTGGATTCTCCACCACGTACATAGTTGTTAAAGTGGTACCGGTATTAGCAGAGAGTATGACAATACCGCCTCCGGTCTCTTTAACAACGAAACGCTTACATTTTTCACACCATGGTTATTAGATTTGAAATCATATTTCGGGTCTCGCAACAGGTTAAATTCAAGTATTGGTTTAAAATACTTACTCAAATAATTCATCCTCGATTCAAATTTAGGTTTCAAATTAGACATTTACAATTATCCCTTGTAAAATCATTCAAGTTTTGATTTCAATCCACAAAATATCATTTTACTTGAAATCTTCAATTTTACTCCCTTTCGGATTTACTAGCTCGGATTGGACATAGATTTTGTTTGAATTTATAAAATATATTTAAAATAGTTAAATTTGAAAAATGGTATATATTATTATATACAAGTAACTAAAAAATAATTGTAAGATAGTTAGAAAATAATTGCAAGGTTCTAAAAGATAAAAATAGTTTAAATTAAATTTTTTATAAACAGTCTTGTGAAAACAAGTAATAAGGACGAAATTTACTTTTTACGAAAATATAGTTTGACTCAAATAACCTAATCTAACCAATCCAAATCCGAATTTCAAAAGTTTGTCTATCGCTTTCTTATTTAAATCAATTTTTAATTCAATGGTTTGGAAATATTCCAGACCATTATATATATATATATATATATATATATATTTGCAAGTTGGATTTACTCAGATTCCGAGCTCATTCTGCATACTGAATACTAAACAACTTCGGTGTTTAATTGGTAAGTCGTTGCTCAAATCATGGCTTCATAAATTCCTAACTTGCAATTTTCCATTCAAACATCTCATGTCAAATTTCTTTAATCAAAGCATATTCTTTACATTTACTTGGATTTAACTAAGAAACTTCTACTTAACCTTTCACTTTTATTTTTATTACATTCACAAAATTTTATTAAATTCTACCAAAATCGAATCTTAATATATCCAAGTAAAGTTTGCATTAAATCATTTAAAGTAAATTCATTTATTAAGAAATCTTGTATTGAATCAAACAATTGTAATTTATCATGCAAAATAAGTTTTCATAAAGATATCTAATAAAATTGATTTATCTTTAAAACAATAACCTTTTTATAACTTATATTTTAAAAACTCATTTTATTACATTCAATTCTTACTTAACTTTAAAAATTCAACTAAAATTTATAGCTCTTTCAAACATCTCTTCAGATAATATTAAAATTTCACTAAAAAGAATCAATTTAATAAAAGCAATATATATATATATATAACATTTTAAAATAGTTTTTATTAACCACGACGTCCGTATATAATTTTCTACCCTATGGTCAGGTGAATCGGGTATATATCATTTCAACCCGTTTATCAAATTTTCAGGTATATATCATTTCAACCCGAATCCTAATAATTTGGTTTTTCCAAAACCTATACAATTATATATCATTTCAACCCATAGTGATATCCTAAATCTACAGGGAACGTGCACGGTGATAATAGTTCAAACATCCAACATCCATTGCATCCATATTGTATCATATTAGTAGCGTGTGTGTCACATGTGCACAACCAACATGCATGAATTTCTAGAGCAATCCTAGTATATCATTTGACATTTCAAGTAACTAGTTCACTTAATAAGAAGTTAGTTGCAAGTGAGGGAACTCACATTTCGTGGAAAACGAGGAGATATGATAAGTTGAAGCATTCACAAGGCACGACAAGCATGTTAACGCTTACAACCACGAACAGAAGAGACCGACTACCTATTGACTAAATAAAAAGGAATGTCAAGTCCTTTTTTTAAACTGAAATGACATAAATGCAGCTAAGCACAATTTGACACATGCATTTAGCTCCAATACGCAACTCCAAGAGTGTAAACAACTGCATTTCAAGTCCACTATACATGAACAAAATGCATTACAAAACAGGTTCTAACGAGTCATCAATATAGGTTCAGGACTAAAAGAAATAAGCACAAAGGCAAGAGTTCGCGACTGATGTGCAACAACTCAGTAGTGTAAATAGTGCATCAGCACAGGTCAAATGGGTGCGCCCACAAGCGCCACCAAAGAGAAAATGTCAAGTCCCAAAACATCTGTATAGCAACATGCAGGGACCGATAGTGCAAATGAGAATGATCTTAACTACCAAAACCCAACAAGTCCCAGATGTCTTAGGTAAATTCCCAATGGAAACAACAAGGACAACCAGTTTAGAAGAGGTTGAGTGGAATTCATGAATGATACTTAAGCATTTGCAGCAACATCATGATTAAGAAAAAAGAAAATGATTGCACCACTTACAGTGCAATATTCAAGAACGGTCTAAGCTAATGGGAACCAAGACGATACTCGAAAGGCTGCACTCACACCAAGTCAGAGGTGGTTAGAGTGGCACCCGGAGATGATTGGCTGGTAGTGGCTATTGCTGCGTCTTCGAATTGTTTTCATGTTTGGGTTTAATGGAGGAAGAAAGGGACCCGAGCTGGTCGGAGATGAAGGCCAGAGGGGACGGGTTCAGACGGAAGGCATCTGCTGCGCCTGGAGCAGATGCTAGCTACTGGAGGCTTCAAGCAAGAAGTGTTTCCTCTTTTTTTTCACAGGTCTACGTTCAACTAGAGAGAGGAAGGAAAAAGAGGGGTCACGGCCGATGATACTTAGGTGGAGGAGTCGAATCTGTTGAGAGTGAGTGGTACGGCGTCGCCTGAAGTGGCGGATGGTGGAGGTGGACAGCGATTTGGGCTTTGAATTTGGGGATTTTTTCTTTTGGAAATTCCCTTGCGAAAGCAACCAAGTACAACAAGTAGATTAAGCGAAGACAAAAATGGTAAGAGGGGGGAGAGAGTATATCAGAGAATGAAGGCAACTGGTAGAGTTTTTCAGCAGAAGTGGGCACGTATTCTTCCTTAGACCGAGCTACTACAAGTGCAACTTGGCTAAATTAAATGAAATAAAATAAAAATGGTATAATTCGAATTATATTTACTTAAATATTTAATTTGTAAAGATATTATTCTCCTTCAAGAATACCACACGCAAATCAGAAAAGATAAGAACCAATGGCAAAACAATTGTTGTTTGCACCACATTTTGACCCAAAAAAATATTCGGAACATCGAATGATCAAATTTCAGATAATGAAATATAGCGTACCTCTTAGAACTCTTTTTTAAATATTTTTAGGTGAAATTCTCTCAGATTGCGATACAGTTTCATATTACAACTTTTTATTTATTAATAAATGTCTAATTAAATTTTGACGCAAACCACCCAAATTTGCTTATCTTTCTTAACGGAATTTATTCTTTAGCTATGTACAGCTAAACGCAGCTCAAATATAAAATTTCATTTTACATTTTAAAATTTCAATATTATTATCAATATACCGGTTACCGCTACCGCAAGTCAACCATATAAAGCGTTCTAATCAAAACAAGTAAACTAGGACGTTTTCATTTTACAATTATTTAGATTACTTTTAATTAATTATATCAGATTTAAGAATTTTTTTATCGATTCCATGTTTGTTTCAGTAGTTAAATCTTAAATTAGTTATCGCCTAAAATACTATATTTCAGCACAACATACACGTCCAATTTTACATTAATAATGCAATTCATACCTTTCAACATAACTCAAGTTTTTTTCTAACTCAAACATTAACTAACTTCAGAACTAAAGACATAGAAATTATCGGTTCTTTACAACTGGCGCTCGAAAACTAGAGGCAGGGTGGAGAATTTTTTGCTACGATGACTGCTTGGCTTCTGCAAAGGAGCAGTAGCAGCTCTAGGCGAGCTCAAGCAACGACTTGCCGACCATTCGATGCCTTCGCTTGCAACACTAGGCGACTAGCTTAGAGGCGGCGCAAGATGGACTGGAAAACAGAGGCGATGGAGCCGATTTGTACGTAGGGTGGCTCACGAATTTGGGAGGTGACACGGTTGTTAAGGAAATAGCAATGGTAAGAGGACAGAGAGATTATTGGTAGAGCGATTTGGGGGAAAATGGAAGGAAGCTGTTGATTTGAGGCGAGGTTGCCATTAAAATGAAATGGGATGAAATTTTTATGCTGAACGAAATGGGGGAAGAGCAAGATTTTATAAAGGTAAAATAAAAGGATAAGAACGTTGTTATATCGTAGGTTATAGGGTACACGAGTTACAGAAGTAGGTATGCATAATTTTATTTGGTGTAGGTGATATTTAGATGTAATTTAATAATAAATTTTTATCGTGAATTACCATGAAACGGTATAATCCATACCACTATCAAAATTTCCAAATGCAACAAAAATATATGCACTTTCACATTTCAACGTTCTGAACCCAAAAAAATTTTATTTTAGTTGTAATCCGACTCTGTTTGTATACGTCGTTATTTTATTTACAAATTATTTGTCGGTTCACTGATTTTATTCCATTTGCCCACCAACCACTCTGTTTGTTTCAAAGTTTGAAACGTAAATTTCAGTTTTATTTATATATACACACACACACACACACACATAGATACCCACACATCCAAGCTAATATATATATATATATATATGTTTTTAACAAATAAAATCTCCAATTCATTTAACATTAAAAATGTTTATTTTTAAATTCAACCATTTATATTTTCTAATCGAATTTCAATCTAGTTCAGATATCCAATAAAATTCAGTTCAAATATTTAATAATAAATATTTGATTCCCAACCATCCATTCTGAATATTGAATTCAATTCAGACTTAGAACCATATATTTGATTTTAAATTTCCAATTCAAGTATCGATATAACAATTTTTATAAATAGTAAATTCTTTAACTAATTCCATTTTTAGTTGTCGAAATTCCTGGGATGTTACAATCTTCCCCCTTAAAACTTTTCGTCCTCGAAAAGGAGAGATTGTTGGGGTTATACCAATGTATACTTCTAATTTTTCATATTTATGTGAAATTATTCCACAACAAATTTAAGTATCGATATTAAGGTCATCGATCTTCTTTATTTATCCATGACATTCAATTAACTCTGAAAATCAAATTCCCTTTCAAAACCAATCTCTTCTTAAATTTCAAATTCTGCATAAATTAGATTTATGCATCTCAAATTATTCCATATATCTTTTTTAAACCTCATCTGTCAATGTCTACTTATCTATCTTTCCACTTATTCCTTATAATCCGAATTCAAACTAATCTCCTTACATTCAATCCATTTCACCTTTCACAACACTCATTGAAGAGTATAAATAACATTTCCTCTTCAAGTCACAAATTATCGACTTGAAAATTTCCAAAATCCGAAATTTTTATTAATTTTTATATATAACACTAAATTTGTGCAAAAATATTTGTACCATTATTCCCAAGCTGTGGATTTGAAAATAATTCGATATCCTCTTTCTTAACTTATTAAATTAGATATATTTTAATTTCAAAATTACTAATTTGAAAATATTTGAATACTCGAAGTTTGACAAGTCTATTGTCGTTCTCATAGATGTTAGGCTGGCCAGGCACACGACTAAAATCTCCAAGTACTAAATATCCTTTTTTCAATTCCTAGTGAAAAATATTTCAAAAATTCCTTTAAAAACAGATTCGGAATGTACCAATATGAAGTTGATATGTTGACTGTTCATGAATCACAGATACACAATGGTTTCGTCTGGATCCCCCAGAAAACATTTGTATCCGTAGGAAATCACTTCCCTGTGAATTTTGTCATGGACAGATCAACGGAAGATATTTTAAGAATCAAAGGAAAATATGAGGTCATTGAGCGTTGATAGCTCTATCTCAGGGGCACAAAACAAATTATCAAAATAGATTAAGACACGAGGATCAATCAAGTAGTAAAGACAAATCAAGTTACAATGGAAAATCATGTCACAATGACAAATCATGTCACAAAGACACAATGCTGCATCAAATTGGTGGCCCTACAACACTTAGATATCCCAAACATCGTATGGCTCCATTCTACCTTTAGTAACTCTAGTGGTTACATCTCTTTCACTTGTAGATATGCCATGTGGACCATAGGTATACAATGGTTATGCTTGGGTCCCCTAGGAAACATCCATACCCTTAAGCTTTCACAGCTCTATGGATTACGCCATATCACGACTGTAGATCGCAGCAGACACAATGGTTACGCTTGGTTACTCCAAGAAACATCCGTCTGTCGTAGGCTATCTACAGCCCTGCAAATTTCGCTACACGGTCCATTTCTTTCAGGAACAGACAATTTATGAGTTTTACGTTCAGACAACCTACCACCACCAACAGCACATCTCAACTAAGCACGAAATTCAATGAAGAAGGAAGGTACTTTCCTTATTTTTCTTTGAAAACATATAATACTATGTACGCATATTACTTCACTTCATATGCCTCATAAATCATACTTATGTAAATTACATAAGATTTTTATTTCCAAATCATATTACTAAACACCTCATTCTTATATAAATTCCATTATAAGATTCCATCTTAAATCAATTACCTTCCAATTCAGTAGTTTTCAAATTCACTGAATTCTTATAAATTTCCCATACAAGTTTCAGAAATTTCTATATCCAATATCCCAAAATCGAATATCCTCAAATTCCATTCCAATTTCAAAATTTCAGTTTGATCTCTTAATCAACTCATCCATTTGATAACTTCTCAAACTCAAATTTTATGAATCCATTGGTTATAAACCAAAATTTTCTTTCAAATTACAATTATTAAGTTCATTACTTAATTCCAACCTTGCCAATTTAAACCTTTTCATTCAAATATATTAACTACTAGTTTTCATACATCCTTGTATTAATAAAATTGAATTCAAATTCAATTACTATTTATATATTTCTCTTATTTTTAGCTTTTTAAAATAGTTGACCAATTCATTTCAACTATAAATCTAAATCTTTATTGACAAAGATTTAATTATTCAATAACTGGAAATTTACTTTTCAATTCAGTAATTGGAAATCACGAATCCAATTATTCCCACCAAACATCTTTTAAGATGTACAAATTCATTATTTCGATATATTGGATTATCATTCAACCCAACTCGATAATCAATTTTGGATTTTGTTTCAAGTATTTAAAACTATACATATCTGTATATCAAACCATACTTCAGAAATCAATTTGTTTTATCCAAAACAAATAAGCAGCAAAGCTACTAAAATGGTTTTTATCTACAATTTCTATTTAAAAATATTTGTATATACTACTAATATTGATTTTCAAAACAATTGAAATCAATTTCAAAATATTCCGGAATCGAATTCTCTAATCAAATCAACCGATCTCCTTAATTGTCGTTTAGATTTACATACCCATTATTTCACCCTCTGGCTTCATTTCGAATACCCCATTTTGTACTAACCCGGAAATCCGAGCCAATTTAAAATTTCTATTTTGGCGATTTTAGTGAATTTTGAATATTTAAAATGAATTATTTTAAATAATAATGATGAGAAATTTGTTTTGAATAGAATTCGAACGTATATATTTATTCGAATCGTCGTTAGAATATAAATAATTATTTATAATTATAAAAGGAATTGAAAATGGCGCGGTAGTTCGATAATTCAATTGCAAATTTCAAATGAGTGTATAGGATTCAAAATAAACCGGATTTTAGTGAAACCAAAAATATTAGAATCTGTTTGTGAATATCTTTCCAACGAATCCGGGAAATCGAAATTTCATAGCGAGGGTAAAAAGTTACGTCCAGTTGAAAATTCAGAATAGTCGTTATGGAATTTTGGCCCTTAAAGATGGAAATTTTGCAATCGACCTCGGTTTTTGACGAAACCACTTTTGTTGGATCTGTGATGTCAAATTATTGCTAGGTTTCAAAATACGTAATTTTTCGAATCAATATGTGAGCGTGGCAAAGGAAAACGTGTTTGACCAGTTTCAATTGATTTTAATCGACTGGAAAATGGCCATTTTTCAAATGATCTCAGAATTTGACGAAACTAGTTTTGTTAGGACCATTTTGTCAATACGAAGCTAGAAAATATTTTTTGGAAATTTTTCGAGTTAGTATGTGGCCCCAGTAAATTGAAATGCGCGTTCAAATTCAATATATAGAGTTATATGTTGATTTTGACGAAAACTGATCGGAACGGCCGAACTGGCTTACGATAAATATCCCATTGTGTTCGGAATGGGGGTAATTAGCTAAGGGCGACAGTCGTTGGGTCTCGTTCGGAGATCGAATTTAAAAGTTACTTTTGGGGGTTCTAAAAATTAAATTATATATTAATATCTTTGGTCAACCCTCCCTCTCATTATCTCTCCTCGTTCGGAAAAAGAAAAAGAAAATAAAAATAAAAACCGCTTGATCAAACCCATTGCCCCATGTCGCACCCACGCCGCCCTAGGCGGACCTCCGTCGCTGCGCCGCTCTGGTGGCCAGACCCCCTCCCTATGTGCCTCCGATTTTCCCTCCCACAACTCATTCGACGCTGCAATCGAAGTCCGAAACCCCCCAATTCAAGACCGCACCGCAATCTGAAGACATGCCCTGACCACCGCCGTGGCCTACCACCTCCACCACCGGCCAGTCTTCGCCGCGAAGCACCCCTCCACCGCCAGTCAACACACAGAAACCACCCCCCGCTTCGCTGAAAATAATGTGAGTATTTCTTTTTTTAATTTGATTTAAAAGCTTTTTTTTTTGTGTGAATCCTTCTTCGGAGGTGATTTGAAATGGAAAAAAAATTGATTTTATATTTTTATGAATAAAGATGATAGTTTTATGAACAAAGATTATATCTTTATGAGGAAAACTTGGATTTTTATGTTTATTCATGACATAGAAAGCTTGGATTTTTATATTTACTCATGTTTACAAAAAATATGATTTTTATTATATATAGATATTAAAAATACGATTTTTATATTATATAGTTAGTAAAAATTTGATCTTTATATAAGAAGTAGAAATATAAAAATATAATTTTTACATAGAAAGAAGCGTTGTAAAAATTTATGATTTTTAGTCAAGTAAAAATATAATTTTTAGTTATATATCGAAAGATTGATTTTTATATACGAACTGGTGAAGTAAAAGTATGATTTTTACTTCGATAAAATAGGATTTATATATATGAAAGATCAGTTTAAAAGTATGATTTTTATTATGCAAATGAAGCAATAAAAATATAAATTTTACTGTGAACAGTGTTAAAAGGACTGCATTGGAATTTCAAACAGATCTAGATGGTTCAGCAGTTCAAAAGTAAAGCACGGCGGAGTGGAACCCTCTATGAGAACTCCTCACTTTTATTTTTATTTCTAGTTTGAAATATATACTAGGATGCAGACGGTGCTTAGCAGCACCTGACACCCGTCGTCCACAGACCATGGACGGCTTGTCTGTTTGATTGCTATGTTGTGAAATTTGATTGCTTTGTTGTGAAATTTGATTGTGTGATGTGAAATGAAATAAAATATTTTATAGTTGAAAATATTTTATAGTTAAAAATATAATTTTTAACGTGTATATAAAATAAATATTTATAAACGAATCGGGTGATTTGTTTATATACACGGATTTGATTGATATTTATTGGGACGATAAATTTGACACATCGCCCAATTGGACAAATAAAATCTTTGTTTGATTGTTTGAAACCCCACACGGGTATTGGGATGATATATGACATACACTAATCCCAATAGTTAGTTGTATGTCGATTGATTGATTGACAGACTGTCATAAGCGTTAAATGTTTATATTTGATGCTTATACAGTGTAGAATGCACTCTGGATGATGGTTGATTATTTATCGTTGTTATTTTGTACATGTGTTGTAGAAAATCCATATAATTAACATTATATGGTAATTGATTGGGCCTCATTCCAGTTTTGAACAGAAATATTTGAAAAGAAATATTTGAATAGAAATATTTGAAAAAGAAATATTTGAAATAGAATATTTGAAAATAGAAATATATGAAGCCGTGTTGATTAGATTGACGCTACTTTGACGAGAACGATATTTATATCAATTTTATTCATTTTTCAATGAATTTTGAAATAGATATGAAATTCGAATTAAATTGAAATGAACTGAAATTCGAATTAAATTGAAATTCGAATCAAATTGAAATGAAATGAAATTCGAACTAAACTGAAATGAACTGAAATTCAAATCAAATTGAAATGAATTGAAATTCGAATTAAATTGAAATTGAATTGAAATCGATTTGAAATGAAATTAAAACGAATTTATGTTGGAATATTCAATTTTGATTAGAAATTGAATATGAAGTTGAAATCGTTTCGAAAACGAATTTAAAGCAATTTATAAAATACATTTTGAAAGGAAATCGACGAAATATATAATATATATATATATATATATATATAATGGCCTGAATAGAACGTGTCGCGCCGCGGCAGTTCGCGAATTTCGACCATTAACTTCGAATGGATATTGCGGGAGATCCGGCCGTCGGATTCTCCTAAAACTGGAACCATTGGATTCGTATCGAAAAGTGCTTTCTAAAGAATATCAGATATTTGAAATCTAATTGTTTAATTTGGAATTATGTCCAAATCAAATTTGGAAAAGGTCGATGTAAGTGCAGTTCGATGGCCGTTGATGGAAATCGACTGTACGGGCCTTGATAAAATTATTAAAAATAGTAATAATTTATGTAAAATCATAAGAAACGATTTGGGACGAAAACTCCATATTTGAAAAGATAAAAATAGATTTTTGTCGAAATGAACTAGTTTTGAACTAGAATTATAATTTTATTTACTTTTAAAATAAATAAAGTGGATTTGAAAAGGTTTCAAAAGTAACCAGAATTTCCAATAATTGAATTGGAATGGATTTGAATCGAAATTGTCTTCGGAATTTTTCGATGTTGGATTTCGTGATGATACAGATATTGTTATCGGAATTTGAAAGATATATTTATATCGTTATTTCCAATACGATATTTGCTGGTCGTAGAATTTGATATTGAATATAAGACGATATATTTTCTATTCAGAGCCTTGTATTTAATATCAAATGTGATTTGGGTTTATCGTGAATGGTGCCTTCATTAGCGCTGTCCTTAAGCCCAGTTGAGAAAAAGATTAAATCTTTTATTTAGATTTAATGAAGTGTACCAATTAAATGGTATTTAATTGGAATTGAATTTGAATTGATTTTTGGGTTTATCGTGAACGGTGTTTTAAATAACACTTGTTCTTTAACCCGATAATTAATGGAATGTGATTTTGGGTTGTCGTGAACGGTATCTTCAATAATACTGTTCTTAGACCCAACTGAGTTAAGAAAATCAGAAACTAACTGGAGATTAGTTAAGTTGAATGGTTTCGTGGGTATTGATCTGATGTTGGTTTCGGCCTTCGGGGTTAATATTTAGTGAACTGTTCTCTTACTAATTTACGGTTAGAGACTAATAGAATGTGATGTGATTTTGGGGTTTATCGTGAACCGTGTTTTAAATGACATTGATTCTTTAACCTAGTTAAAGATTAAAACTAAGTGGATTTTTAATTAATCTTTAATTAGATTGAAAAGATCGAGAATGGAGTATCACCAGTTTTGCTCCAGGCGATAGTTAAATCTTTAATTAGATTTGAACGTGAAATGGTAATTGAATTTACCGATAACACTTTGGTGTTAGATATGAAGTATTACCAGTTTTACTTTATGGGATGAATAGGTTGGGATTGGGAAATAGAATAAATGATTACTTCGGTGTGGTTCGCTAATCCCGACTAGTTTGAATTGATATTCAAAAGAAGATTAAAGAATAAATTTAAAAGAATTAATCATTGATAAAATTAATGGGAACCTTTCCATAAGAAAGTGAAATTTAGAAACTAACTGTAGGTTAGCTAAGAAGAATGGTTTCCTGGGTATTGATCTGATGTTGGTTTCGCCCTTCGGGGTTAATGTTTGGGGAATTATTCTCTTGCTAATTTACGGTTAGTGACCGATGAATTGGAATGAGGTGTATGTTGTGTTTTGTGTAACACTTTTTTATTATATACGCGAGTTATTCAGAAAGACCGGGTTTATCCCATTCTGAATAAATGATTCGACGATGAGTCGAAGATGAAGACGGTGGTTGAGGACCGGAGGTCTTCACGTCGTTTGGGTGATTACTGATGATCTTGATTGGGATGTACACCCAAAAGGAGGGAATCAGTTGGTGATCGTCCAAACGCACTTGGAGATTGATGGATATGCGAGGAATAAGGTTCCTCCGGTTTCGTTCAGACCCAGAACGAACTTGTAAATGGATGTGTGTCTAACATCGGATTTCATTCTGTGTGATTGATATCGGTTGCATAGCGTGGATTGCCTGTGTGGTATGCTAAGATGCAAATGATCCAGGCTTCTGTTGAAAAGCAGAGTCTTGTGGTTGATGATCAAATCACGGCTTGTGTGGCATAGCATTGTGTAACATTGATTCGCGAGCCTCACACCCTGGTTGTGAACCAGAAACGGGAGAGGACATCAGGGAGGGCATGCGTTTCCTTCTAGTTAGAAGTGGCGTCAATGGTTTTACACACCCTGACAAGTTTGACTTATGTGGTTGTTGTTGTTGCGAGGCGCCTCGGGTATATCGGTGACTATGTGAAGCCGATGGAGTCGTTCGTTGGCTCATTTACGCCCCAAAGGGCAGGGAAACGTAGTGTTCAGGCATAATAATCCACATCGGTGGACCAGCCCTGACGATCCAAAGGGTTGATGCGTTCTGATCCTGAGACACGGGCTAGACCGTCTCGAATCGGTAGAGGACTATCTTTTGCCTCGGTTCACCGACGGAAATCCAATTTTCAAATACGTGACATTTGCGGTTTTGATTGTAGAGCCTAGTATGGCGACATGATATATGGAACCCATGCCGTCTATGATTGATATTTATGATTTGAAATTGTTTTAAACACTATACACTTATTATAGTATCAAATGATTTGTTTTAAAACGTACCAAGCATGTTTGGCTATTATAAGGGAAAACCCTATCCCCCGGCTTGCGTTGCATTGTGTGATAGGACCTGGGTCTTATAATAGCTTCATTTTTTCAAAAAGCATTGCGCTGTTTTGTTATGTGCACTGTTATTCTTGGGAGGAAACTTGTTCCGTGTTATACGGCGTGGTCCCTTGATATATCTGATTTAAAGTAAAGTTTTAAATAACTGTTTTAGTTCTCACACCAGTCACATGACTGACCTGGAGTTTATTGTTTTAACCTAAACTTTAGGTGCCCTTATTTTGACACGGGCAGCTAGTAATTTTGGTTCTGCAGATTTATATTCACAGGATCCTGGTTTACACCTGGAATGATATCTGGAAAGCCTTGTATCCGTATATCTCCTTCAGTTGTGTATTGTATTATTTTTCGCTGCTATGTAATTTATTGTAATCTCCGATATTTTTCTGATGTATATTATTTGTTTATACTCTGTATATTCTTGTATTCTGATGAATTGTTGTAATTAACAATGAAATGTTCTTCTGTCTGCGTTCTTTTGTGTGTTGTTCACAAAGTATCCGCTCTTTCCTTACCGGGGAAGTAACGGGTTCTTACAGGTGGTATCAGAGCTTTGGTTTATAGAGCTCAGAGAACAAGACACGTTAGAACCATACGAAAGAATTCATCAGAGATTGGATTAGTAATATCCAATAAGAATGACTCGTTAAAGATGGGATCAGTAGTATCCTAGAACGAGTGTGAAGAGTATATTTTTAAAATGAAAACAAGTTTTATTTTGAAATTTAAATCATTGTATACATATTTGAATATTTATTTTAAATTAATTTGGACAATCAAATATATAAAGATTTTGCATATACGCCTTACAAACGTGTATTCGAAGTTTTAATGTACTGGATAGTTATAGAATCACACTCTAGTTGCCCGCGGATAATTCTGGTGACGAGGCACCATCGCCAGTATTAAATTTCGAGTTTCGAAAGTGAGATTTCTATATATTTCCAATTGACTGGCGTGAGAACCGAAACTAGATAGGGCTTATTGTTGTGATTTGGCATCAAAAATGTGATTTTTGACTATATATCAAAATTATGAGTTTGAAACGCTAATCAACTAATTGATTGTTGTTTATGTTGTTTAATTATTGTTTGATTAATTAAAATTTGAACCATATGGCCAAATTGTATCAAATAGTGAATTGTATTGAAAATTAGTCGCATTTGGATGCATGTACTTGTACTTACATTGAACAGGTCATAGCAAGGAGGCTAGAGCAGAAGAATAAAATTGTTTTCCCAACAAATAGGTACATGTTTATTGTATTTCTTTGGACGATGATTTTATGAGCCGATTGGCTAGCCGCTTGGCTTTTTCTTTTCCTTTTGGATTGAAGAAGGCCATGGGAGGCTATATGAAATATCCCGAAGTCCCCGGTGCAGGGGAGGTTATGGCGAAATTGTTCGAAAATTTAGGGTGTTAGCCAAATTTTTGAGAAATTTGAGAAGTTCTTAGAAACTGAAAAGTTGAAGAACTTAAGCCGTAATGAAAATAAAGAAAGTTGAGTTGATTAGTCAAACAACTTTCGACTTCGTTCCTTTTCGGGGACGAAAAGTTTTAAGTGGGGGAGATTGTAATAACACGGAAATCCGAGCCAATTTAAAATTTTTATTTTGGCGATTTTAGTGAATTTTGAATATTTAAAATGAATTATTTTAAATATTAACGACGAGAAATTTATTTTGAACAGAATTCGATCGTATATATTTATTCGAATCGTCGTTAGAATATAAATAATTATTTATAACTATAAAAGGAATTGAAAATGGCGTGGTAGTTCGATAATTCGGTTTCAAATTTCAAATGAGCGTATAGGATTCAAAATATACCGGATTTTAGTGAAACCAAAAATATTAGAATCTATTTGTGAATATCTTTCCAACGAATCCGGGAAATCGAAATTTCATAGCGGGGATAAAAATTTACGTCCAGTTGAAAATTCAGAATAGTCGCTATGGAATTCTGGCCCTTAAAAATGGAAATTTTGCAAACGACCTCGATTTTCGACGAAACCACCTTTGTTCGATCCGTGATATCAAATTATTGCTAGGTTTCAAAATTCGCAATTTTTCGAATCAATATGTGAGCGTGGCAAAGGAAAACGTTTTTGACCAGTTTTAGTTGATTTTAATCGACTGGAAAATGGCCATTTTTCAAACGGTCTCAGAATTTGATGAAACTAGTTTTGTTAGGACCATATCGTCAATATGAAGCTAGAAAATATTTTTCGGAAATTTTTCGAGTTGGTATGTGGCCCCAGTAAATTGAAATGCGCGTTCAAATTCAATAAATAGAGTTATATGTTGATTTTGACAAAAACGGATCGAAACGGCCGAACTGGCTTACAATACATATCCCATTTGTTCGGAATGGGGGTAATTAGCTAGGGGTGACAGTCGTTGGGTCTCGTTTAGAGATCGAATTTAAAAGTTATTTTTTGGGTTTCTAAAAATTAAATTATATATTAATATCTTTGGTCAACCCTCCCTCTCATTATCTCTCCTCGTTCTAGAAAAAGAAAATAAAAAGAAAAACCGCTCGATCGAACCCGTTGCCCCATGTCGCACCCACGCCCCCCGCCGCCCTAGGCGGACCTCCGTCGGTGCGCCGCTCCGGTGGCCGGACCCCCTCCCTATGCGCCTCCGATTTGCCCTCCCCCAATTCGTTCGACGCTGCAATCGAAGTCCGAAACCCCCCAATTCAAGACCGCGCCGCACCCTGAAGATACGCCCTGACCACCGTCGTGGCCTACCACCGCCACCACCGGCCAATCTCCGCCGCGAAGCACCCCTCCACCGCCAATCGACGCATAGAAACCACCCCCCTTTGCTGAAAATAATGTGAGCATTTCTTTTTTTAATTTGATTTAAAAGCTTTTTTTTTTGTGTGTGTGAATCCTTCTTAGGTGGTGAATTGAAATGGAAAAAAAAATTGATTTTATATTTTTATGAATAAAGATTATAGTTTTATGAACAAAGATTATATCTTTATGAGGAAAACTGGGATTTTTATGTTTATTCATGACATAGAAAGCGTGGATTTTTATATTTAATCATGTAAACAAAAAATATGATTATTATATGATATAGATATTAAAAATACGATTTTTATATTATATAGTTAGTAAAAATTTGATCTTTATATAAGAAGTAGAAATATAAAAATATTATTTTTATATAGAAAGAAGCATTGTAAAAATCTATGATTTTTAGTCAAGTAAAAATATAATTTTTAGTTATATATCGAAAGATTGATTTTTATATATAAACTAGTGACGTAAAAATATGATTTTTACTTTGATAAAAATAGGATTTTTATATATGAAAGATCAATTTAAAAATATGATTTTTATTATGCAAATGAAGCAATAAAAATATAAATTTTATTGTGAACAGTGTTAAAAGGACTGCATTGGAATTTCAAACAGATCTAGATGGGTCAGCAGTTCAAAAGTAAAGCACGGCGGAGTGGAATCCTCTATGAGAACTCCTCACTTTTATTTTTATTTTTGGTTTGAAATATATACTAGGATGCAGACGGTGCTTAGCAGCACCTGACACCCGTCGTCCACAGACCATGAGCGGCTTGTTTGTTCGATTGCTATGTTGTGAAATTTGATTGCTATGTTGTGAAATTTGATTGTGTGATGTGAAATGAAATAAAATATTTTATAGTTAAAAATATAATTTTTAACGTGTATATAAAATAAATATTTATAAACGAATCGGACGATTTGTTTATATACACTGATTTGACTGATATTGATTGGGACGATAAATTTTACACATCACCCAACTGGACAAATAAAATCTGTGTTTGATTGTTTGAAACCCCACATGGGTATTGGGATGATATATGACATACACTAATCCCAATAATTAGTTGTATGTCGATCGATTGATTGACAGACTGTCATAAGCGTTAAATATTTATATTTGATGCTTATACAGTGTGGAATGCACTCTAGATGATGGTTGATTATTTATCGTTGTTATTTTATACATGTGTTGTAGAAAATCCATATAATTAACATTATATGGTAATTGATTGGGCCTCATTCCAGTTTTGAATAGAAATATTTGAAAAGAAATATTTGAATAGAAATATTTGAAAAAGAAATAT
This sequence comes from Allium sativum, assembly GCA_030737875.1. Lineage (NCBI taxonomy): Eukaryota > Viridiplantae > Streptophyta > Magnoliopsida > Asparagales > Amaryllidaceae > Allium > Allium sativum. Next base: position 731,505,533 of record CM060912.1, on the reverse strand, counting down.
TTGAAATAGAATATTTGAAAATAGAAATATATGAAGCCGTGTTGATTAGAATGACGCCATTTTGACGAGAATGATATTTATATTGATTTTATTCATTTTTCAATGAATATTGAAATAGATTTGAAGTTCGAATTAAATTGAAATGAATTGAAATTCGAATTAAATTGAAATGAATTGAAATTCGAATCAAATTAAAATGAATTGAAATTCGAACTAAATTTAAATGAACTGAAATTCGAATCAAATTGAAATGAATTGAAATTCGAATTAAATTGAAATTGAATTGAAATCGATTTGAAATGAAATTAAAACGAATTTATATTGGAATATTCAATTTTGATTAGAAATTGAATATGAAGTTGTAATCGTTTCGAAAACGAATTTAAAGCGATTTATAAAATAAGTTTTGAAAGGAAATCGACGAAATATAATATATATATATATATATATATTATATATATATAATAATGGCTTGAATAGAACACGCCGCGCAGCGGTAGTTCGCGAATTTCGACCATTGACTTCGAATGGATATTGCGGGAGATCCGACCGTCGGATTCTCCTAAAACCGGAATCGTTGGGTTCGTATCGAAAAGAGCTTTTTAAAGAATATCAGATATTTGAAATCTAACGGTTGGATTTGGAATTATGTCCAAATTAAATTTGGAAAAGGTCGTTGTAAGTGCAGTTCGATGGCTGTTGATGGAAATCGACTGTACGGGCCTTGATAAAATTATTAAAAATAGTAATAATTTGTGTAAAATCATAAGAAATGATTTGGGAAGAGTTGGGATGAAAAACTCCATATTTGAAAAGATAAAAATAGATTTTTGTCGAAATGAACTAGTTTTGAACTAGAATTATAATTCTATTTATTTTTAAAATAAATAAAGTGGATTTGAAATGGTTTCAAAAGTAATCAGAATTTCCAATAATTGAATTGGAATGGATTTGAATCGAAATTGTCTTTGGAATATTTCGATGTTGGATTTCGTGATGATACAGATATTGTTATCGGAATTTGAAAGATATATTTATATCGTTATTTCCAATACGATATTTGTTGGTTGTAGAATTTGATATTGAATATAAGCCGATATATTTTCTATTCAGAGCCTTGTATTTAATATCAAATGTGATTTGGGTTTGTCGTGAATGGTGCCTTTATTAGCGCTGTCCTTAAGCCTAGTTGAGAAAAAGATTAAATCTTTTATTTAGATTTAATGAAGTGTACCAATTAAATGGTATTTAATTGGAATTGAATTTGAATTGATTTTTAGGTTTATCGTGAATGGGGTTTTAAATAACACTTGTTCTTTAACCCGATAATTAATGGAATGTGATTTTGGGTTGTCGTGAACGGTATCTTCAATAATACTGTTCTTAGACCCAACTGAGTTAAGAAAATCAGAAACTAACTGGAGATTAGTTAAGTTGAATGGTTTCTTGGGTATTGATCTGATGTTGGTTTCGGCCTTCGGGGTTAATATTTAGGGAACTGTTCTCTTACTAATTTACGGTTAGAGACTAATAGAATGTGATGTGATTTTGGGGTTTATCGTGAACCGTGTTTTAAATGACATCGATTCTTTAACCCAGTTAAAGATTAAAACTATGTGGAGTTTTAATGAATCTTTAATTAGATTGAAAAGATCGAGAATGGAGTATCACCGTTTTGCTCCAGGCGATAGTTAAATCTTTAATTAGATTTGAACGTGAAATGGTAATTTAATTTACCGATAACACCTTGGTATTAGATATGAAGTATTACTAGTTTTACTTCATGGGATGAATAGGTTGGGATTGGGAAATAGAATAAATGATTACTTTGGTGTGGTTCGCTAATCCCGACTAGTTTGAATTGATATTCAAAAGAAGATTAAAGAATAAATTTAAAAAAATTTATCTTTGATAAAATTAATGGGAACCTTTCCATAAGAAAGTGAAATTTAGAAACTAACTATAGGTTAGCTAAGAAGATTGGTTTCCTGGGTATTGATCTGATGTTGGTTTCGGCCTTCCGGGTTAATGTTTGGGGAATTATTCTCTTGCTAATTTACGGTTTGTGACTGATGAATTGGAATGAGGCGTATGTTGTGTTTTGTGTAACTCTTGTTTATTATATACGCGAGTTATTCCGAAAAACCGGGTTTATCCCATTCTAAATAACTGATTCGACGATGAGTCGAAGATGAAGACGGTGGTTGAGGACCGGAGGTCTTCACGTCGTTTGGGTGATTACTGATGATCTTGATTGGGATGTAAAGCCAAGGGGAGGGAATCGGTTGGTGATCGTCCAGACGTACTTGGAGATTGATGGATATGCGAGGAATAAGGTTCCTCCGGTTTTGTTCAGACACAGAACAGACTTGAAAATGGATGTGTGTCTAACATCGGATTTCATTTTGTGTGATTGATATCAGTTGCATAGCATGAATTGCCTGTGAGGCATGCTAAGATGCAAATGATCAAGGCTTCTGTTGAAAAGCAGAGTCTTGTGGTTGATGATCAAAGCACGGCCTGTGTGGCATAGCTTTGTGTAACGTTGATTCGCGATCCTCACACCCCGGTTGTGAACCAGAAACGGGAGAGGACATCAGGGAGGGCATGCGTTTCCTTCTAGTTAGAAGTGGCGTCATTGGTTTTACATGCCCTGACGAGTTTGACTTATGTGGTTGTTGCTGTTGCGAGGTGCCTTGGATATATCGGTGACTATGTGAAGCCGATGGAGTCATTCATTGCCTTATTTACGCCCCAAAGGGCGGGGAGACGTAGTGTTCAGGCATAATAATCCACATCGGTGGAACGACCCTGATGATCCAAAGGGTTGATGCGTTCTGATCCTGAGGCACGGGCTAGAGCATCTCGAATCGGTAGAGGACTATCTTTTGCCTCGGTACACAGACGAAAATCCAATTTCCAAATACGTGACATTTGCGGTTTTGATTGTAGAGCCTAGTATGGCGACATGATATATGGTACCCATGCCATCTATGATTGACACTTATGATTTGAAATTGTTTTAAACATTATACACTTATTATAGTATCAAATGATTTGTTTTAAAACGTACCAAGCATGTTTGGCTATTATAAGGGAAAACTCTATCCCCCAGCTTGCGTTGCATTGTGTGATAGGACCTGGGTCTTATAATAGCTTCATTTTTTCAAAAAGTATTGCGCTGTTTTGTTATATGAACTGTTATTCTTGGGAGGAAACCCGTTCCGTGTTATATGGCGTGGTCCCTTGATATATCTGATTCATAGTAGAGTTTTAAATGACTGTTTTAGTTCTCACACCAGTCACATGACTGACCTGGAGTTTACTGTTTTATTCTAAACTCTGTGTGCCCTTATTTTGACACGGGAAGCTAGTAGTTTTGGTTTTGCAGATTTATATTCACAGTATCCTGGTTTACAGCTGGAATGATATCCGGAAAGCTTTGTATCTGTATATCTCCTTCAGTTGTGTATTGTATTATTTTCCGCTGCTATGTAATTTATTGTAATCTCTCATATTTTTCTGATGTATATTATTTTTTTATACTCTGTATATTCTTGTATTCTGATGAATTGTTGTAATTAACAATGAAATGTTCTTCTTTCTGCGTTCTTTTGTGTGTTGTTCTCAAAGTATCCGCTCTTTCCTTACCGAGGAAGTAACAGGTTCTTACACATTTCATCTCCTTCAATGATTTCCTCAATTATATCAATCATTTTTTTAAACATTATTCACCTCTAAAATATTATTTCTTTTACAGGAATCTAGGCTTGTCACATCAAATTGGTTTTTATTCCATTTAAATATCAGTTCAAATCTCTTTAAAATCTTCATTTATATTTCACTTCTTGCTTGCAATTCTCTTCTTGTTAATTAATTAACAAGTTTATAATTTACTATCGAATTCGTATATTTGATTATACACTATTGGTTTAAAACCAGTTATAAATTATCTTGCCAAGTTCTGAATAATTTAAATAAATTAGTAATAAACTACTAATTTTAAGCTAAACTATCTTATAGCACAAAGAATATACAATATGCCTAAACTACTAAATGAACCGACCGAGAATACATAAATGCACACAAATAAACCAAGAGACTAAAATCTATTGGAACTAGAGTAGTTAATTTCATAAAGATTTGACAAAGTGAAAATCCCTGAACTTCTGTAAATTAACTGATTATGACAGCTAAGTACGGATTTCCCCGAGTGGATTACAAAAAAAGTATATCACAATGCATGGTTAGTCAAATGCTATATTGATAACCACATAAAGCTCTGTGCAAGAAGCAGAACAAAAAATTTCAGATTCACAGACACAATAGAGGAAATTTCAGATCCAATCTCCAACATTGCAAAGTAGAGAGAACAGCGGGGTGAAAGATCCTGTAATAACCCGGAGATCTGAGCCAATTTAAAAATTTTATTTTGGAAATTTTGATGAATTTTGAATATTTAAAATGAATTATTTTAAATAATAACGATGAGAAATTTATTTTGAATAGAATTAGAATGTATATATTTATATAGCTCGACGTTAGAATATAAATATTTAATTTTAATTATAAAAGGAATTGAAACTCTCACTATAATTCTTTTTGTACAGTTATTTATTTTATAACTGCATATATTAACTGCTCCCCGTCGTCCATTTTCAATTCCTTTTATAATTAAAAATAAATATTTATATTCTAACGTCGAGCTATATAAATATATACGTTCTAATTCTATTCAAAATAAATTTCTCATCGTTATTATTTAAAATAATTCATTTTAAATATTCAAAATTCATCAAAATTGCCAAAATAAAATTTTTAAATTGGCTCATATTTCCGGGTTATTACAGATCCCAAAAGCAAAAGTAATCAGAATAACAAAGTAGAGAGAATAGCAGAAGATAACGTACTGCATACAACAAAGATAAATCAATCCAAGTGCCCATGAAGCACAACAAACTACAGCAAATACTCACATCTGATTGACCAGACAATTCCCACGAAGCAGGATGGTGTAGCCGAATGAAAACATGAGACAACATCCAATGGTGCACAATAACAATTTCCTGTAGGCCAACTACCAACCACCAACAACCAATATCCACAAATTAATTGACAATATCAAGCACGCATGGCAGAATTCCATCGAACTCCATGTTAGCATAGGCGAAGCTGGTGACAATTCCATTGCATATAATTCTAAACTCAGCAGCAAAGCAAATGACTACAGCTAAATCAGGCGAAGGAAGTAGCAATGAAGGAAAAGCAACGACACACATAGACGATATGTCGTCCAGGCAGCGCTACTGCCAAAAGATAAGCAGACCATACTAGCAAGAATGATGATTACACAAACCATCTCAAAATACCATGAATGGTATAACCACATAACCACTATGGAAGATTACATTCAAATGACTATATTAACCAAACTTCAAGCTGAAACCGTATGCCTTTCTCAACTTCAACGAAAAAGAATCATACCAGCGAAAAAATCACCACCGTCGCACAAGCTAAGCAGATAGTCTTAGCCAACCAGCCAAACCATAGATAGAGAAAACAAAAGAACACTGGGGAGGGACCAATAAATCAAAGTCTGTGGCAAGAATGGGTCTTCGCAGATGCAAATGGCTAATGCAAAAAAACTATGCTCAAGAGAAATTGTATGCAGAGCACGACGACAACAGATGAGTCACAAATCAAACAGATCTAGGAAGTTGAGAGGTATAAGTAAACTCGGAACTAATGGCACGGGAGTAAGATAAGGTATAAGATAAGGAACATCAAGAGGATATCTGGAACGAGACAAAAGAAAAAGGAAGTGGATAGAAGGAAAAAGTTGAGAAAGCAAAGGGGCAGAAGAGACAGTAGGAACCATTGTCCTCATAACTATTAGAATACGAGCCCCCATGACTTGATGACATAGTCGAATTCCAATTATACCCTTTTTGATTTTAATTTCATTAATTTTACATTCCGAATGTTAAAATAAACTTCATCATTTTGTCAAATTTCTTCTTTTCATTCAAATTCCCATCTAGATTCTTATTTCAAATAAATTCCGGTCGTCTTTGATTGCTTAAATACACGATTAAAGAAATTTATTCATCAATTCTCTTATACTTAATTCCCTTAGATATCATTCAATAATGGATTCGAGATTCACACCTAAGGAAATTTATCGAAGAATTGGCTCTCACAAATCTAGATTCGAAGACTAGGGATTCCAAACAATTTTAAATCTCAAAATAAATTTTTTTGTTTCTCCCGTATCAGTTCCAAAATACTAATTTTCAAAAAATATAATATTTCCAAAATAATACACCCTAAATTTTTATTTTTAAAATATTTACACTTTCCAAAATTTATTTTTCAAAACCTTTTTATTATTAAAATTCAATTTTTAGTGTCGATTCCTCTCATTCTAAACAAAATAAGTTGTGCTTTGAATAAACCAAAGCTCTGATACCACTTGTAACGTCCCGCCTTTTAGACCGCTTCAAATCGGTAATTAAACCAACTTAAAACATTCAAATTGATGGACCGTTATTTAGCTTACAGAGTTAAAAACAGAATCAATACAGAAAAACATCGAAGAAATAAATAACACGGTATTAAACAGTGAAATAAAACTTTTATTTATTATTTAGAATTTTTGATATAAGAATTTCTATACAATGGAATGTAAAAATACAATTTGAAAAGAGAAAAAAATTACTGTAATAAATCTTCAGAGCGCGCCGTATGGAATCCCCAACTTTGACAGCCTTCGAATCCTAAGCTGAAATCTTTAAATCTGTACTGCTCGAATCTGATCCGAGCGTTCCATGCAAAAACATAAAACACTCGAACTAGGATTAATCATTTTTTCAAGTAAAATAACTTCAGTAGAACTGAAATATAATAGTTATTCTTATAATTCACTATATTTCGAGTACAACAAACCCATCAGAACTTCCGGAATATACCATCACAACTTGGGATGAAACAAATCGGAACAGCATATGGATTATTATATATACGTATGTCGATGTCATATATATACACATACAGTGGTATGTGTATACATATGTGTATATCGGCTACCATATATATATATATATATATATATATATATATATATATATATATATACACACACACACACTAAAACATATATACATACCTGATGAAACACACACACACACACAGTGGTATATATATACACACATAAGTGTACAACGGGGTATGTGCATATTAGTTTTTATTTCAAGGACAAATGGTTACGAAAGCCTGTATGTACACACGTGTACCCGTACACGTTTGCACTGCCCCAGCATCCTGTAACAACTTAGTGTAAACGTGCAACAAATAACAAGGAAAATAACATAGGCACGACAGCTCCAAAACGGACCGGCTTATATACAAAGGGTGGACATAATTCACAGCTTGTAAGCTAATACAAATAAGGTAACATATAAGGCACATAGGACATGTTCAAGTGCCAAACAAGTAACATATAGGACGTATAGGACCAGCTTATATACCTTCCAGATGCCTAATTAGGTGCAGCAAACAATATGTGGCCAAATGATTTTATAAACATTGCAATAAACAATATGGGACCAAGTGAATATTTAAATCAGTGTGACTAGTGGAATGCGCAAGGACAAAAAGTCTAATACAAATGATTAGTAGTAAGGCAAAACAGGAAGGCATATAGAACAGATTGAGTAATGGGTTAAATGGTGACCAATAGAGAACCAATGTTCCCTCCCCAATACAGGGAACTGGACAGCCAAGAAAGGGTATCAAATGAAGTATGATCGACAAAGGAATTCTCACTTAGTACTAGATTAATGTGTACAACATAATTTAATGATCTTAGATTTTAAATGAGCAAAACAACATCAATATATTACCAGCTCATGTGTGTTGCATTCTTTTTAAATAGGACAGGTTATATAACTCGGACACATAACGGGTATTTGAAAATAAGCGTATATATATGTTGTTCATGCATGTATTCAGTCAAATACGCATGCAAACTAATTCTCTGGTTCAAATTAAAGAAATATGAGCTTTCCACAATATATTATCACCTCATGATTTATGGTTCAAACCAGAAGTTATAAACCAAAATAATAGTGCACTTTAATATCTCACTGAATTTGACGGTTATTAGCGTTGAAAGTGTACTTATGAAACACTTTGGAAAGGAAAAGAAAATTCCAAGTTTCCCCTTTACATTACACAAGTGTGTCGATGACAAATATCAACGCTTAATTTTACTACCAAACATAGATAGGGAATGTACAAATGACAAATAAAATTCCGTGCACTAGGCTAAGTCTGCACAACATTTCTACTTTCCTTTTTACATAGTATATACTTGTTATAATATGACTATAAGATGGAAATAAAAAGTCTGCACCTACCGTTCCATGCAAATATTCCTAACCCAATATATTTTAAACCTTTTCTTTCCCTTTTTGAAAAGAAAAAAAAATTGATTTTCAACATCTTGTTCTCATAAACATGAGTTCTCACCATCAGAACAACTACATGATTCACTTAGGTCCACCAATAGTAATACATGAAATGACAAACACACATGCAGCAATGTGGTTCCTTTGAGGTAAACAAGGTGCTACAAGTATGTATATAATCATTGTTTAAATGCGGCAAACAGGGTGCTAACCCATCGGATAAACAAGCCAACATCTTACATATATACACATACAAACCTTGGTATAAACAAATAAACCACGAGTATGTGTGAATACATAGTAACTCGATCAGGACAACGTATTCCCAGTGTTACCAGAACAGGGAAGGATCATGTTTAAACGTCGATATTAAAACAAGGTAGTCTACGCACACATCCAAAAATCAACTATTATAATTTAGTTCAAATTGCAGTTAAATTACTTGTAGCAAAGAAAAATCATGAGTAAAAAAATACTCACATGTACAGCGATGAGACAGAATGCAGGCGGCGGCTTGCGATGGCGGTGGGTGCGCTTCAGGTGGACAGGAACAAGAGAGCGCACATTACTGGACAAAGGTAGCTATTGGCGCTTGAAAACTAGAGGCAGAGTGGCGGTGACTGCTTGGCTTCTGCGAAAGATCAGCAGCAGCTCCAGGCTAGCTTAGGCAACGACTTGCCAACCAATTTATGCCATGCTTACAAAACTGGGCGGCTAGCTTGTAGGCGGTGCAAGATGGACTGGAAAATGGAGGCGATGGAGTCGATTTGAACGTAGGTTGGCTTACGAATTGGGAGGTCACACGGTTGTTAAGGAAAGAGTAATGAAAGGAGGAGAGAGCGATTATTTGTAAAGCGAATTAGAGGAAAATGGAAGGAAGTTGTTGATTTAAGGCGAGGCTGCCATTAAAATGAATTGGGATGAAATTTCTATGCTGAACAAAATGTGGGAAGAGAGAGGTTTTATAAAGGTAAAAGAAAAGGATTAGAATGATGTTATATTGTAGGTTATAGGGTATGCGAGTTACAGAAGTAGGTCGGCCTAATTTTATTTGGTGTAAGTGATATTTAGATTTAATTTAATAATAAATTTTTACCGTGAATTACCATGGATCGGTCTAATCCGTACCACTGACAAAATTTCCAAATGCAATAAAAATTAACCTACTTTCACATTTCAACGTTTCGAACCCAATAAAATTATTTTTGTTGTAATCCGACTCTGTTTGTATACGTCGTTATTTTATTTTCAAATTATTTATCGTCCACTGATTTTATTCCATTTGCCCACCAACCACTTTGTTTGTTTCAAAGTTTGAAACATAAATTTAAATTTTCTTTATATATATACACACACACATATACCCACACATCCAAGCCAATTTATATATATATTTTAACAAATAAAATCTCTAATTCATTTAACATTAAAAATGTTTATTTTTAAATTCAACCATTTATATTTTCTAATTGAATTTCAAACTAATTCAAATATCCAATCATATTCAATTCAAATATTCAACAATAAATATTTGATTCCCAACCATCATCCATTATGAGTATTGAATTCAATTCAGACTCAAAACCATATATTTGATTTTAAATTTCCAATCCAAGTATCAATATAACAATTTTTATAAATAGTAAATTCTTTAACTAATTTGGTTTTAGTTGTCAAAATTTCTAGGACGTTACACCAATCCTTATTTTAATTAAAGACATTGTTTCCAGAAATCAAAATAGAAATAAGATAAGGACGATTTCCTAAGATTCACGGTTCTATGTTATTTATTCATTTATTTACTTATTGGACTTAGTATTAACTACGATAATTAATACCCAAAGTTCCAGTTAAATCACTTTTAATTCAATTAATTATTATAATGGTCGCACGCCATTAATGACCATAATGGTCATACTCTCTAAGGTCATGGACACACAATTAAACCAATCAAATTCAAAAATTGTCATATGTCATTAATGACCACAATGGTCACATTTCCTAAGAAAATGGACAACCTATTAAATGCTAGTAACTTCAGTCCATTTTAATCAAATTAATTCTGTTTGTTGTAGCTTCCATTTGTTTTGCTATTGTTATTTACTTTATTGGTTGTTATATATACAATATAAATAAGTTTATTATATAAATTTCCCAGATTGGAGTTACAACATTTATTCCTATACATTTTAAATTGTAATTAATTGACATTTATTTCCATATTAATTCCCCCTACGACATTTATGGTTACAATCTTGATACCCTTTAATTTAATTGTAACCTTTTGAATTACAATAATTAACTCCACATTTATTACTAATGAATATAAAGGTAACAAAACATTTATTTCCGTTCATTTTGGGAAATATTATTATATACCCATCATAAATTGAAAACCATTCAAATTCAAACCTATAACACGTATTTACCAAATTAATAATAAAACATTATCTATATATATTTGGACGGATAAAACTATAAAATAATTATATAAATATATGTGCGTGTGTGTGTATTTTTAGCGTGATATTTATGTAGATAATAATTATTTTAAGGGACATTTTAGCTCAGGTCCCTGTTAAGTTTCAAAATACAAAAAAAATTCAATGTATAAAAACTTTATAAAATAGGTCCCTATTTTCATAAATCATCAAAAAATCAGTGTAAAAATTTACCAAATTTTAAGTTTTAATTCAACACATAATCGTCATCGTATTCATGCATTAAAACTAAAAAAATGATTCAAAAACCAAGAAAATAAATAATACGCATGCTCCGGAAATTTTTAGTAATTTTCCTTATTATTGCAACATTGCAGCAATTATATCAAAAAGCTGTAGATGTTCATGCAACTTTTCTATTTTGCATGCATATTAGAAAAATCATCTGCAGTAAATTGCTGCAAATGATGCAACTATTTGCAATATCTGCTGATATATCAGCAACTTTTTTATTTAATTACATTAACTGTTAAATGGTTATTGATAATCAATTATGTATATGTATATGTATATGTATTTATATATGTATATATATATATATATAATTGTTGATATATCCGCAATATTCATTCGTCTTTCATATGTATGTACTGTGTGAATAATTAATGATATATTAGTAGTTACATATGAATAATTGCTGACATTGTTGCAATTATTCATCCGCCTTTCAACATATTAATGTACTGTGTGAATAATTGTTGAAATGCCTGCAATTACTCATAAAAATTGCTAACATTTCAGCAATTTTTTTGTGTGCAAAATACTTCTATGAGTATTTATAATTTTTTGATTTTTTATACCAAAGCACAGAAAAACATAAAAACACGTTGTTGCAGCAAAACAAGGACTGACTTTATATAAAACTTAGACAAGGAGTCGCTTTACAATAAGTTTCAAAATGAGGATGCGCAATAAATATTCACTTATTATAAATTCTTATTTTTTTTTAGCTAGACGGTTGTGTAGTGCGAGACTACACAACCGGTTAATAATAAAATAATAGGTAAATAGAGTCGCTAAATAGGCCTGACCGATGGCCACAAAATGAGAGTAGTTTGCTAGTTTTAGACTATAAAACAACCTATAGTTACGCACAAATATGATCCCAAAATGACATGGCCCAAAACATACAAAGTCAAAAAAAATCAGAGCTAAGCGAAGTAAAATCCAAAATGCAGGACGCATCACCCTGGACGAAGAATAAAAGCAGCAGATGGACCTAGTTACCATAGCCTGGGATAGATCCTCCTGGTGCTGGCCAAGGCGGCATCGAAGCTTCCCACGAATTCATCGGTGTTGTTGTTACCCTCCGAAAGGTGAATTTGAAAAGGTGGCTGGGTATGGGAACCTATCTAGAGAGAAAAAAAGGTGAGTGATTCTGTGACACAGGGTGATTTGTGAGTAAGTCTTGTTATTGAAGCATCAATTGTTCCTTTCTAGCCATGCAGACCAATAGAAGACTACAGTGGAGGAGTTTAGATCTGGGTTCTGTTTGGAATTTTTCTAATAATTGAAGGGGTAAAAACGTGAGGGGATGCAGTCAAGAATGTGAGCGACTGAAATGGCCCAGGCCATGAAGCTAATGTCGCAATCCAAAAATAGGTGATGGATGGATTCGATGATGTTATAGAAAAGAATGCATCTTGGGTCAACCTGAATATTTTTGTGGGTGAGTCTATCTTTCGAATTCATTTTCATCTGAGCCAGACACCATAGGAACAAGTAGACACGATGAGGAGCATGAGTTTTCCAGAATCTACGGAAAGAGAAAGTTCGTCCAGAGAAGGTAATGAAGCGGTAGCTAGATTTAACTGAAAATCCAGATGAAGGCTCCAGGTTGTCTGATCAGAGTTAGAGGTAAGTGTTGTGTTTGGGAGGAGACAGACAACTTCCACCAAGTTAGAAAGTACATTGTCAGAGAAGTAAGAGCAAGCAGTGAGGCATAGAAGACCATTTTTATCCGCGTCGTGAAAATAAATAGAGGGGTTCGGCGAGGCTATGTAAATTTCTGGGTAAACGTGGGTAAGTGGACAATCGAATATCCAGGAATCGTGCCAAAAAAAACACAATGACCATTTCCAAGCTGGATATGGAACGATCATTTAGTACGAGGAAGGCATAAGAGGACACCACGGCTGAAAGGCGAGGGTCAGACACGAGGTGTGGAGTGGAGCACAAGGGAGGGTTGTTGTTTTATAACATGGAGAGGATCCAGGATTTACAAATGAAGTCGCCAGGAAGAATGCAACACTAGAGCCATTTAGAGAGGAGAGAAAGGTTTAAAGAACGTAAGTCATGGATGCCAAGTTCACCATCAGAAACATCTTTACTAATGGTGCTCCAGTTGACAGGAGATCTGGTGGTCCCACCATGCCATAGGAACGATCGTTGTAAATAGTCAATCTTGGCGATGACCCAGGAAGGGGAGGAGTGAATAGAAAACTAGAATAGCGGCATGGCAGAGAGCATAGATCCGATAAGGGTCAGGCGACCGACAATCGAGAGGGATGAAGCTTTCCAACAAGCGAGTCTGGATTCAATTTTGGATGTAAGTGGAATCCAATCGTAACGAAGGAGTTTGGTTGGATGAATTGGGAATGTAAGGTAGGAGATAAGGAAGTTTTCAAGGTGGAAGTTGAGGGTGTTAGCAATCGCTACTTCGAAAGATTCTGCTTTATCAAGCATGATAACAGAGCTTTTAGAGAAATTGATGGAGAGGATTGAGATGAGTTCAAAGGAGTAGAGCAATACTTTCAAGCAGTGAATGTTATTGGGTGTGGAGGAGGTAAAAATAATGGCATCGCCGGCGAACAGAATGTTGACAGCGAGAGATTATTCTTAGAGGCAAGCCTGGCCATATGGTTAAGAATCAGGAAAAATAAGAGGGGTGATAAGGGAGCACTTTGTCGAAGACCACGTATAGATTTGATAAGTCCCTGTCCATTCCATTGGAGTAAATGGTGGAGTGGCTAAAGTTGAGAGTGTAGCCAATCCAGTCACACCAGTGGGGCGGAAAGCCCCTGTGGTTAAGAATCTCAAGCAAAAAATTCCAGTTAACAGTATCGAAAGATTTGCAGAAATCAATTTTGAGGAGCATCCCTGCAGTGGTAGTACGGTGGCAAAAGGAGATAATTTCTTGGGTGGTAGTGATGCAGTCAAGGATGTTGCAACCGAAAATAATGATAGATTGCTTAGGGATGATGAGTTGAGGGATGTGGGTTCACAATGGTTGGCTAGGACATTAGTGATGAGCTTAAAAGTACAGTTAAGAAGGTTAATGGGACAAAAGCTGTTGAGGTCGGAAGCACCTTCATGTTTGGGTAGAAGGACGATCTTGGAGTAGTTGAGACGGGAGATGCACAAAGGGTTGGAGTGGAATTCGTGGAAGTGATTCAGAACATCTTGCTTGAGACGATCCCAAAGTGGGAAAAACAAAGGCCCAAACCCATCTGGACCTGGAGCATCGTTTACATCCATGGCTTTCAGAGAAACAAAAAAAATCGCCTTTGGTGAAAAGAGCATCAATGTGAATGGGTGCTTGGTAGGGGTAGAGGAGGTCCCAGTTGATTGGGGCAGTGGGGAGACGGTTGACTAAAGAGATTCCTAAAGTGAGCGGTGAAGAGGGAATTGATAGTACAGAAGTCACTAGTGGTGAAATTTTCATGGTCGATCTCTAAAATAAAGTTAGTACGGCTCCTTCCATTAGCAAACCTGTAGAAGAAGGAAGTGCTACGATCACCGTCAGCGAGCCATTTAGCCGTGGACCTTTGTTTTCATCCAATCTCATCCTGCTGAATAAGGGTAGAGATCTCAGATTAAAGACCATAAAGCCTTGAAGCTTCGGAGGCACACAAGGTTTCACTTTCCACCTTGATGTTGATTTCAAGAATGTCTTTCTGAACCGAGAAAATATGACGACTGAGGTAGCTCCAGATATTTCTAGCCCAAGGGCGAATCAGTTTGCGAAGGCAGTGCAGCTTGCTAACCAAAGTAGCGGCGTCAGAGCTGGATCCTCTAAAGGAGGTCCATGCACGGTGAATAAAGTCATCAAAACCCGATTCGAGGAGCCAAAGGCGCTCAACCAGAAGGAATGGCTGGGTTGAAGGCGGTTGCCCATCTCTAGAAGAATCATACAGTGATCTGGAAGGGCGATGGCAATCCCTTGGACGAGGGCAAGAGGGTGAAGGTAATCCCAAAAAGTTTTGAAAAAGAAACAGTTGAGTTTAACGAGTGAGGGTTCAGAAAGGCAGTTAGACCATGTGAAATGCCGCTTGCAAATGGGAAGGTCAATAAGGGTACAAGCATTAATAAAATCATTGAAGGAGTCAGAGTCGGAGGTATAGGAGCTAGGACAGCGGTGGCTGGCATCACGTGTTGTAACACTCCAAATTTTCTGAGAATATTAAAATCAACAAATTCAAGAACACTTAATTTTTAGAAGAAGAATTAAGTGAAATGGGTTGCGCTATTACGTTCGTCTCAAAATTTTGGTCAAGATAGACATTTGGTTTGCATAAAATGGATACCTTATGAAGAAGTTATTAAGCCTTGAAGTTTGTATGCATATATGAGAAAAATATATATATATATATAGATATATATAAAAATTAAATAAATAAATATGCAAAAAAGTTCAAAACAGCGAATCGGGAGGGGGAATAACCGAACCGGCCCATTTTTGAGGTCGACCTGAGCCCCACTGTGTCGACCAGGGGTTGATTCAAGGTGTTTGGCTGTCAACTCGTGGGCCGATTCGCTCTAAGGAAGATGTGGCATCTGATTGGTTCTAATGGACTCCTTGCTGAGTCGTTAGGGCTGACGTGGCTATTATATCTTGTCTGAATGGCTTTGATTTGCTCTAGGTTAATCTGACGGTTCCTATTAAATCAAACTTCTATATAAGCAACCTAATACCTCAACCCTAAATCATATTAAAAATCAAACCAAGAGCCGTCATTCTGCCACTGGACAATCTCGAGTAGCCGTTATTCAACTTGAACAAATTAAAAGAGACAAACCAAATCAAATCAAAATTAAACTAAAACAACGATTGTCTACATCAAAGGCGAGCATTTCAACTTCAGAATACAGATTCTAGAAATCAAGATTGTCTTTTGTAAGTGTAGTTATCTTCTAGATGTAAATGAATTTAAGAGTGATTTGATATAAAGTGAAAAATAGAATTATACCATGTTGTATAATATTGACGATGCTAATTCATGTTTGTTTCTTGTGATGATTTTATCATGAATTGTCTTGGAATGTTTATGGCTTATTGGACTTGGTGTTGGATCTATTAAAGATTGAGAATGAAACTATCAATACTTATATGCAAGTTATATGTTTCATGTTAAGATCTACATATATATGTTTATATGATTAATGCAAGTTGTATGTATTATGTTAGATCCAAGTCAAGATCTACATATATATTTATATTCATATGCTTTAGGTTAGATCCATATGCCTATATATATGTTCATATGTTCATATGCAAGTTACAAGTTTTATGTTGGATCCATGTCAAGATCTATCTAGGTTCATATGATTAATGCAAGTTATATGTTTTATGATAGATCCAAGTCACGATCTAATTATACATATGTTCATACGCAAGTTACAAGTTTTATGTTGGATCCATGTCAAGATCTATCTTGGTTCATATGATTAATGCAAGTTATATGTTTTATGATAGATCCAAGTCACGATCTAATTATACAAGTTCATATGCAAGTTACATGTTAGATCCAAAACTAGATCTATATTTATATGCATGTTCGTAAAGCGGACTTATGCAAGTTCACCTTGTTAGATCTAGTTCACACCTATATGTTAATGTTAAAATTATACATGCCTTTGGATTGGACACATCATGATTATGTCATATGCTAGTCTATAATTGAGGTTATGTTCACACATGCCTAGATCTACATATTAACATGTTTTAGGCTTATGATTATCTAAGTCTAAATTATATGCAAGTTCATGTGACATATTAAATTATATGAATAAAGTTTTATGCAAAATTTACTTTTTTGGTTGAATCTATATTATGCATGTTCCCTTCTTTACCTCTTTTTTATAAATTGGGCTAATACGCGGGCCTAGTGACTTTATGTGATTAATACGAACGAACAAACGGGGATAACGTTGGGATAATTATTAAATCAAAACATGTTAATAATGTAGGTAGGCCCAAAACCATGTAAATGGTTAAGGCCATGAACGGTATAATTTATACCATTAGTCTTGAACATAATTAAAATATGTGACATGAAACACTTGTAGAAAATTCACATATATAAAATGTAAAAGATGAATATGCCTAACCCGAGGTTAGACTGAGTTGTGGTGTAAACCTGCTCGGAACCGACCGGCACATCCAGTAACCACAACAATACCTGTCTAATGTGAGAGGTTAGTGCATCAAGCCCAGAAAGACCCGAGGTTAGACTGAGTTGTGGTGTAAAACTGCCCGGAACCGACCGGCACATCCAGTAACCACAACAATACCTGTCTAATGTGAGTGGTTGGTGCTTTAATTAATTAATTAATTAAATCTCATGAACAATCAAGCTAGAAATGGTGAGGTTAAGTAATTAAGGGAACATGTAACCAACTTAACATGTTAACAAGACAAGATTGGTGGGGTTAAATAATTGAGGAAACACTTAACCAACTTAACATGTTAAATAGACAAGATTGATAGGGGTTAAGTTAAACCAAGGACACTTAACCAGTTTAGCATGTTGACTAGAAAAATCCTAGCAACGGGGACCCGTTTCAGCAGTAACCCACATGGATGTATCAAGGTACCCTGAACTAGGCAGGGTGGGGCACGATTACTGGGCTGAATATAAGCGGTAAAAAGGGCGGCGGTTAGGTGCATCGGTGTAGGTTCCGATGGAGTACGGGCGTGCACGGCCTCCGGAGTGGAAAAAGCAGGCACTGGGCACTAGGCGTACACTTATGCAGCTTTGAATCATGTCAGGGTTGCCATTATAGGACTTGATACACCCTATACTGGAACCAGCACAAGTACTTAAAAATCACGTGGGGCCGCATGACACCGGGAATACATGAATGCGAGTAGGAGCCGATTAATACATGAATGGGATCACTTTTATCATGAACATACATTGCTAGTTAAACAGTTCTTAGTGGGTGCAGAGAAGTAAAAGTGGGTGCGATAGCCAAATCTAGTTAAATTTTACTTTACCTCATTTTAGGACTACCCTATCCTTGGGGTATCATTCTAAGTTCAGTTTATTCATGTCATAGTCTTTTACTTTTTTACATGCTATTAAATAACTGGGCTTACCAAACTTATGTCTGACCCATTTTCCTTTCGCTTCTTTTCTTCCGTCCCGCCACCCCCTCCCAGGTCCGCAGGGAGGAAACACTTCTGCTTAGTCCAGGTTAGTCAAAGCTTGAAGACCGTAAATGTAAGGCTTGGACTTTCCTTTTTGAGCTGTGGTTATGGTCAAGCACTTATTGGGGATTTATGTCATTTTATTTTCATTATTGCTTCTTTATGTTTTCAAGACAGATGAAAAGTTGTAATAATTAGGAAGGTTGAAACAGTTGTTGAATTTTTGTGTTGAACAAGTATTTATGAAATAATATTGATCTTTTTCCGTTGCATAAATTTTCTATCTTGTAATTTATTATTATCTTGTACCTTAAAACGCTCCACCGAAGTTAAGGCATTCCCTTTGAGAGTGACCTTAACAGGGGTGGGGTGTTACACTTGGTATTAGAGCTAAAGGTTACCAGATCGGAAAAAAAAATTGAAACTATTTTTCAAAAAGAAGTCATAAAGAAGCATTTTCAAGAAAAAGTGTTAATTTAAAAAGGCATAATCCTCAAAGCCATATGCACTATCTTTCTATCCTTCGTTTTGAATCTTTCCTTTTTGTTTCAGCATGTCTGGAGATTTCAACCTTCCAGAGGGTGTACCGATACCTTGCTGGTTCAGGAGATTCCTAGAAGCTAGGGCCAATGACGCGGGCCCAATAGACATTCCTCCTCCCCCAGCTACTGCTGCTCCTCCTCCTGCTCCGAGTGGAAACGCTTTCTCAAAGCTCTGTAGAGACTTTAGATCCTTGGGTGGAAAAGACTTTAAGGGGAGCGAATCATTCGTGGAAGCCAGAAACTGGCTCAAGGAGATTGAGGACTGATTCGTTATCTTTGAAGTAGATGAGAGACAAAAACTAAAGTTGGTGGTGTGGTTGCTTAAAGACGAGGCCTCCTTCTGGTGGGAAGTCATTAATGCTGAAAGACCGATAGAGACTTGGGAGGACTTCAGGGCGAGATTTGAAATGAAGTTTCTCTCACAAGCTGAGTAGAGTCTGCAAATGGAGAAGTTCCTATCACTTAAACATGGCTGCTTGTCGGTCAAAGAATACGTCAATAAATTCAACCAGCTTGCTCGATTTGAACTGGAGTTAGTAAACACTCAACACAAGAAGGCTCTCCGCTTTGCCAAAGGACTGAATGAGGCACTGCAAGGTTTCGCAATGTCCCATA
The DNA here is from genome assembly GCA_030737875.1 of Allium sativum. Taxonomy (NCBI): domain Eukaryota; kingdom Viridiplantae; phylum Streptophyta; class Magnoliopsida; order Asparagales; family Amaryllidaceae; genus Allium; species Allium sativum. Next base: position 731,486,035 of record CM060912.1, on the reverse strand, counting down.
TACCTATGGGAGCGACTTACGAGAGACTAGTGGACATGGCTCTGTTGCAAGAGGAGAACAAAGATGGCAAGAAGGAGGTGAAGAAGGAAGAGCCTCAAAACAAGAAAGGAGATGGATCTCAGAACAATAAGACGGACCCCAAGAAAGGTGGGAAGGATAATAAATCTGGTAAGAAGATGAAGTGCAATTTCTGTGGGATATCTGGACACTTGGCTAGGGACTGTAGAAAGAACAAGATGAAACTGGACGCTTGTTTCCAGTGCGGGGATACTGGACACTTGTCTAAGGACTGCCCAAAAAGGCAAGGGCAGGGACAGAGGACTGGATCATCTTCTGGAGGAAAGGTTCATGCTCTCGTTGCACCACTGCAGGAACGAGGTAGACATATTTCTGTTGAGAGTTTAGTTTATCTGTTTGATAATCATGTTCGTACTCTCTTTGATTCTGGCGCATCACACTCTTTTATATCTACTGCTTTAGTTGAATCTCTGCACCTAGCCACCCATATAGTAGAGGATCCCTTGGTTGTTTCAAATCCAATTGGGGGCTCAGTTTATTTGTCAATGATTTGTTTGGATTTGGAAATCTCTATTTTAAGCATTGGGTTTAAGTGTAACGCTTATGTTTTGGGCTTCACGGGCTATGGGCTGATTCTAGGCATGGACTAGCCATCCAGTGATGGTGTCGTCGTTGATTGTGAAAAGAGAGTGGTTAGACTCATGACTCGCCTCGGTAACACTATCAAAATCTCCTGTAATCCCATGAATTCTGTTATGCTAAGTTATGTAGAATCTCTTGATGCGTCTGTTGAGAATTTGCAGTCTGTTAGAGTGGTCTGTGAATACTCGGATGTGTTTGAAGAGTTAAAGGGCTTACCTCTGAAGCAGGAGATAGACCTCCGCATATACCTCGTTGATAATGCAAAACCCGTTGCCTTACCCGTTAGACACATGGCTCCAAGGGAGAGAAAAGAACTCAGCAATCAAGCTAAAGAGCTGCTTGAAAAGGGGTTCATAAGATGGAGTATTTCTGAATGGGGTGCTCCAGCATTGTTCGCGACCAAGGCCGATGGTTCACTCCTCCTATGCGTGGATTATAGGGAGCTGAACAAGCTGACCAAGAAGAATAGGCACCCACTCCCAAGAATTGACGATCTGTTTGATCAGCTCGTAGGTGCATCCATTTTTTCCTAACTAGATCTGGCTTCCGGGTTTTATCAGCTAAGAGTGGCTGAGGATAGCATTGACAAGACCGCATTTAGGACCCCGGATGGTTTCTTCGAATGGCTTGTCATGCCTTCTGGCTTGATAAACGCACCTGCCTATTTCATGGACTTGATGAGCACAGTGTTTCGGGAATTCCTCAATAAGTTTGTGGTGGTCTTCGTGGACGATATTTTGATCTTCTCGAAGAGTGAGGAAGAGCATGCTTGTAACACCTCGTATTTCTGTTAACACTATAATAACAAATTAAAGAATAACTAATCTCATATGTGAGAATTAAGGGAAAAGGGATGTGCCATTGTGTTCGTCTCGGAATTCTGGTTGAGATAGAGTCCGAGTTTGCGAGAATTGGACTTCGTATGAAGAAGTTATAGCCATTGGAAGTTTCAGAAAATTCAAATTTCAGAGTCAAACGGGCTAGGCAGGAAAATTCCCGCCAGGGCCAGGTCGACCTACCCTGACCAGGTCGACCATAGGGTCGACATGCGCTCCCCCCCCCTCCCCGGGTAGATTTGATTAGTGACCCGTTAATGACTGTATGCTGACTCATTAGGGTTTCTGATCTGCTCTGATTGGCTGGGATTAATTCTGGGTTGATCGGGCGGCCTAAACTAATCCTAAACTTTATAAAAAGACATGTAGACTCAAATCCAAAAATCAAAATAAAATTAGATTCATGGCCTCCATGTTGTCACCTAGCAAATCAGAATAGCCGCCACCAATTAGAGAGGAAGAAAGCAAATCAAATTCAATTCTTTTCAACTCTAACAACGAATCTACTTCAAAGGAAAGCTAATACAACTTCAGAACTTAGAATTCAGAAATCAAGACCTTCTTTGAGTTGTGAGTTCGATTTCTTTAATAAAATAATTAGCAATTTAATTGGTTTACGTTATGATGTGGATTATATGGATGTGATGTGAATTATTGACCGTATGTTATAATTATGTTGTAAAATTGTGATGTTATCATACATGTTGTAAATTCTATGATGTTATGTTGTGATCATCTATATTGTAAAGTTACGATGCTACCATCTATGTCGTAATTCTATGATTGGCTTATGTATAATCAAATCGTCATGCTGTTCATATGCTAGTTTGGTTATGTTGATTCATATGATAAATCATATGTATGTATGCAAGTTTAGATTTTTATTTAGACATGAATCATATGCAAGTTAGGGAAAATTATATGTAACCTTACATATTTCATGACATCTAGTTTATGTGAAAATTTGATATAAAATTAGGTTATGACATGTGTGAGTTCTATGATAAATTCTACATGCTAGTTTACATGTTTAGATGTAAGTTTACACCATTGTTATGTTGCATAAATCACATATGCAAGTTTATATAAGTATATGAGTTTGGAATATGAATCATGTTATGCAAGTTTGTGGTTATTGCCTATGCAAGTTTACACCTTTAGATGTAGATCTATGACATACATGATTTATGCAAGTTGTGACCATTACCTAACAAGTTTACACCTTTAGATTTGGACCTATGACATATGTAGTTTTATGCAAGTTGTAACTTTGGCCTATGCAAGTTTTAGATGTAGAACATCATTCACGCATGCTAGTTCACCCCTTATGTTTAGATCTATTTTTAATTATATGTATGTTGTGATGTTTTCTCTTTATTCCATGAGTTAGACTATTCGAGTCTAACGTATATTTTACGTTAAACGAATGAACATATAACGTGGGGCAATGGGATAATATTAAAAATATTTAATTGGCATGAATGCCTTAAATGGAATATAATAAATTTGTAATGAAAATTGGTATGATTTTACATACCATAAATAGATGGACATAATTGAGTCAATTATGGCCATAGTTAAATTTGGAATTGATTGATAATTTGAATAGGGAAATTAATTCAAATTGGGGAATGATTAATTAGGAGTAATTAATCGTCTAAGACATGAGGTTAGGCTCTTTTGTGGTGTAAGACTGCTCGGACCCGCCTGGCAAATCCAGCTGCCACAAATGCCAGTCTAATGTGGGAGGTCTTAGGCATAAATTAAATGTGTAACAGTTGTAAAGACACGAGGTTAGGCTCGTTTGTGATGTAAGACTGCCCGGACCCGCCCGACGAATCCAGCTGCCACAAATGCCAGTCTAATGTGAGAGGTCTTTATGAGGTTACGGTCTTAATAAATTAAGACACACTTAACCAGCTAAACATGTAGTGGGACATGAGGGGGTTAAGTGGGTGCCTTGGGTGGCATGTGGAATTAAGTGGGTGCCTTGGGTGGCATTTGAAATACGATTAGAAACACTTAACCAAAATGTGAAACATGTAAGTGAACATGAATAAGAAGAGGGTTAAGTGGGATGTACTAGAGGGGACCAAGCTTAGGTGGATAGATTGTGTCAAGTAATGGGGGCCCGTTTCAACCAGTAACCCATACGTATCTTTGTGGGCTCGACCCAAGTCGAGGACGGGACACGCATACTGGGCTTGACTGTAAGAGGCCAAAACGGGTTAGCGGTGGCAACACAAGTCCAACGGGTTCATATGCGTGTGTGGGCCCGGGCTGGTAGGTAAGACGTTGTTGCATCGTGTAGGTATAAGCCATTCATCATTGGTGGTATCGGGTTGCCACTTTGGGGAGAGATACACCCCACTATGGGGCCAGCATGGGTATCTACGAGTTAGGGAGCCTATCGCATGAGGGTAGTGGGTACACCTAATGGAGATAGGGGCAGGCGGCACCTATGAAGACAGCTAAGGGTGCATGAAACTACCATTATCATTATTAAGTTCTGTAGGCGGGATCAACCTTAGGGCAACTAGTGGTGGTGCAGTATAGTAGTGGTGGTGCAGTATAGTAATTATCTTATAGTGGTTTAGGTGCGCTTTAACGTTATCTTAGTTCAACCTTATTTCCTCGTTTACTCTGCCATACTCAATTGTTCACAGTCGTTTCCTTATTTTCCAACTTATGCCTTAACCTAGTTACTTTGGTAATTATATTGTTAAAGTTATCGCACTCGCCAGACTTTATGTCTGACCCCCCTTTGTTTCCTCCTCTTTTCTTCCTTTCCCCCCCCCCCCAGGTGCTCAGGTTGGAACCAGCACCAGTGGAGCTTGATTTTGGACAGCTATATCTCTGCTTTTAGAAGTTGCTTTGATCGCTGAAGTAAAGTTCAGCCTCTCTTATTTATGGCTATTTTGTACTGGGGTTATGTCTTTCAATTTATGTACTTTGAGTTGGTCAAGATGGATATTATGTACTTTGACTCTGGTTTTTGATGATGTAGTCAAACTTATGTATTTTCCGCTGCAATGAAATAAAGTTTTAAAGTTTTAGTACTGTTTATATCTGTCTTGTTGTTAAGTTTCTGTTCTATACACACTTAAAATGCTCCATGAAAGTTAATGCATTCCCTTTGTGAGTGACATTAATGGACGTGGGGTGTTACACTGCTCAGCACTTAAGGGAAGTCATGGATACTCTCTGTGCACATCAGTTGAAAGCCAAATTCTCCAAATGACATTTCTGGAGAGAAGAAGTTAGATTCCTTGGACATGTGGTGTCCAAAGAGGGGTTAGCCGTGGACCCCGCAAAAGTGGTTGTTATGCAAGATTGGAAGATTCCACGAAACGCAACTGAAGTCCGAAGCTTTCTCGGGCTAGCGGGCTTTTACCGGAAGTTCATCAAAGACTTTGCAAAAATCTCAGCTCCACTTACAAGGTTGACGAAGAAGAACCTAATTTTCGCTTGGGATTTGGATTGTGATATTGCTTTCCAACGCTTGAAAAGGGCTCTAACAACAGCCCCAGTTCTAACATTGCCTGATGGGCGAAAGATGTTTACCGTATACACGAATGCATGCGGTACAGGATTAGGCACTGTCTTGATGCAAGAAGGGAAGGTAGTAGCTTATGGTGGAAGGCAGTTGAAAGTACAAGAGAAAAACTACCCAACCCACAACCTTGAATTGGCGGTCATCGTTTTCGCTCTTAAGTCTTGGTGCCATTATCTCCTAGGTGAGAAGTTTGAATTGTTTACTGACCATAAATCGTTGAAGTACCTTTTCTCGCAAAAAGATCTCAACTTGAGGCAGCAAAGATGGATGGAGTTTCTTGCCTCATATGATTTTGAGATTTCCTATACTCCTGGCAAGGGCAATGTGGTAGCAGATGCTCTGAGTAGAAAGAAGCTCCTCTCTTTATAGAAAGGAAAAGCTTGGAGTACATAGCCAACTTTGACTTTAGACCCTCCTCTGAATTTATACCTGGCTTGTTAGCAACATTGGAAGTGCGGCCTACACTTTTTGACTCAATAGGAACCGCACAATGTGAAGAAACTCAGCTAGTAGATGTGATAGATAAGCTGATTAGGGGTGAGACTTCGAGTCACGTCAATAGATACTCCATCGATGATAAGGGATGGTTGAGACAGGATGGAAGGCTATGCGTCCCACAAGTAAGAGATTTAGTGAAAACGGTTCTAGAAGAAGCACACCATTCAAAGCTGACCATACACCTAGGCGGAGATAAAATGTATAAAGACATCAAAAGAGTTTTCATTTGGAATGGCATGAAGAGGGACGTAGCTGAATTCGTTTCTAAGTGCATGATATGCCAGTAGGTCAAGGTAGACCAGAAGAAGCCTGGTGGTTTACTTCATCCTCTAGAGGTCCCACAGTGGAAATAGGATAGCATTCCGATGGACTTTATTGATGGGTTGCCTAGGTCAAGAAGGGGCAATACCAGTATTTGGGTAATAGTGGACCGGCTCACAAAAAGCGCTCACTTTATACCTGTCAAAAGTAGAAGGACTGCCTCATCTCTAGCATCTCTATATCTTAAAGAGATAGTACGACTGCATGGGATACCTTCCAGCATAGTAAGCGATCGAGACCCTATCTTTACAAGCGAGTTCTGGAAGAGTTTGCAAGAGATTTTAGGCACACAACTATGTTTAAGCACGGCCTACCACCCCCATACCGATGGACAGACGGAAAGGATGAACAGAGTCTTAGAAGACCTCTTGAGATTATGTGTTCTTGACTTTGGAGGGACATGGGAAGATCATCTTCCTCTAGTGGAGTTCGCCTACAACAATAGCTACCAAGCTACAATAGGCATGGCACCCTTCGTAGCCTTATACGGGAGACCGTGTTGATCACCAACCTGTTGGTGGGAATCCACAGATAAGCTTATACTTAGGCCAGACATGATTAGGGAAACCTCAGAAAAGGTGGACCTAATAAAAAGACGAATGAAGACTGCTCAAGATAGACAGAAGTCCTATGCATATAAAAGAAGGACCGACCTAGAGTTTGAGGTTGGAGACAGAGTTTTCCTTAAAGTATCTCCTTTGAGGAATGTTGTTCGCTATGGATCCAAGGGGAAATTGGCACCTAGATTCATAGGACCATTTCCTATCATTGAAAGAATTGGGACGATGGCCTACAGATTAGAGCTACCTGAAAAGTTGGCTGGAGTTCACAATGTCTTTCATATTTCTCACCTACGGAAGTGCTTACATGAGTCTGCGGAAGTGGTGGAACCAAAGATACTAGAAAAGGTAGAAGTGGAACGAGAAGCAACAGTGAGAAGAATCCCAACTCGTATCTTGGGAATGGAAGTCAAAAATCAATGCAACCGTGAAGTCAAGCTTGTTAAAGTATAATGGAGTGATAATGAAGAAGACGCGATTTGGGAGACCGAAAGCAAGATACACGCAGCCTACCCTTATCTTTTTGAGGGTACATCTTCGATCTCTCCTTTATCATAAGTTTATTCATGCTTAGTTATCTTCTCGGTCCTATTTTATGATCCTTAGTAGAAATCAAGGGATGTAAACATGTATTTGAGACATGTTATGGTTGATGGTTGCAAAGTGGTTGCAAGTGGTTGCTAGTGATTGCTCGTGGATGCATATGCACATACACATTAGGTTCTAGATCGGCTCAATCACTTTCATATTGCATTTGCATATGAACACATGAAATTGTATGTGGATTGAAACTTGATGTGTTATCATATGGACGTTGCATTTGTATGAATGATTGTGCACTCATGTAGAATTATGAATAGGAAAAATTGCATACATAATGGACTCATTGCACTCTCATGATTCGTATTAAGGATATCAACTGGATCAGTAGACCGCCTGATTTTGCACTAGATAAGAGACATATACACACACTCTACATATGTTCATATGGCATTAGAAGTCTTTTAAGGACAATGGATGCTTGTGGATGATGGATGAATAGATGGATGATTGGATGTTAAGATGCATTCTTCTTAACTTGAAGATTTCGGGGACGAAATCCTTTAAGGAGGGGAGAATGTAACCCCCTGAATTTTTTAAGAATATTAAAGTTAACAAATTCAAGAACACTTAATTTTTAGAAGAAGAATTAAGTGAAATGGGTTGCGCTATTACGTTCGTCTCAAAATTTTGGTCAAGATAGACATTTGGTTTGCATAAAATGGATACCTTATGAAGAAGTTATTAAGCCTTGAAGTTTGTATGCATATGAGAAATATATATATATATATATATATATGCAAAAAAGTTCAAAACAGCGAATCGGGAAGGGGAATAACCGAACCGGCCCATTTTTGAGGTCGACCCGAGCCCCGCTGTATCGATCAGGGGTTGATTCAAGGTGTTTGGCTGTCAACTCGTGGGCTGATTCGCTCTAAGGAAGATGTGGCATCTGATTGGTTCTGATGGACTCCTTGCTGAGTCGTTAGGGCTGACGTGGCTATTATATCTTGTCTGAATGGCTTTGATTTGCTCTAGGTTAATCTGACGGTTCCTATTAAATCAAACTTCTATATAAGCAACCTAATACCTCAACCCTAAATCATATTAAAAATCAAACCAAGAGCCGTCATACTGCCACTGGACAATCTCGAGTAGCCGTTGTTCAACTTGAACAAATTAAAAGAGACAAACCAAATAAAATCAAAATTAAACTAAAACAACGATTGTCTACATCAAAGGCGAGCATTTCAACTTCAGAATACAGATTCTAGAAATCAAGATTGTCTTTTGTAAGTGTAGTTATCTTTTAGATGTAAATGAATTTAAGAGTGATTTGATATAAACTGAAAAATAGAATTATACCATGTTGTATAATATTGACGATGCTAATTCATGTTTGTTTCTTGTGATGATTTTATCATGAATTGTCTTGGAATGTTTGTGGCTTATTGGACTTGGTGTTGGATCTATTAAAGATTGAGAATGAAACTATCAATATCATATGCAAGTTATATGTTTCATGTTGAGATCTACATATATATGTTTATATAATTAATGCAAGTTGTATGTATTATGTTAGATCCAAGTCAAGATCCACATATATATATTCATATGCTTTATGTTAGATCCATATGCCTATATATATGTTCATATGTTCATATGCAAGTTACAAGTTTTATGTTGGATCCATGTCAAGATCTATCTAGGTTCATATGATTAAGTTATATGTTTTATGATAGATCCAAGTCACGATCTACTTATACATATGTTCATATGCAAGTTACAAGTTTTATGTTGGATCCATGTCAAGATCTATCTAGGTTCATATGATTAATGCAAGTTATATGTTTTATGATAGATCTAAGTCACAATCTAATTATACATATGTTCATATGCAAGTTACATGTTAGATCCAAAACTAGATCTATATTTATATGCATGTTTGTAAAGTGGACTTATGCAAGTTCACCTTGTTAGATCTAGTTCACACCTATACGTCAATGTTAAAATTATACATGCTTTGGGATTTGACATGTCATGATTATGTCATATGTTAGTTTATAATTGAGGTTATGTTCATGCATGCCTAGATCTACATATTAACATGTTTTAGGCTTATGATTATCTAAGTCTAAATTATATGCAAGTTCATGTGACATGAATAAAGTTTTATGCAAAATTTACAAGTTTGGTTGAATCTATATTATGCATGTTCCTTTCTTTACCTCTTTTTTATAAATTAGGCTAATATGCGGGCCCAATGACTTTACGTGATTAATACGAACGAACAAACGGGGGTAACATTGGGATAGTTATTAAATCAAAACATGTTAATAATGTAGGTGGCCCCAAAACCATGTAAATGGTTAAGGCCATGAATGGTATAATTTATACCATTAGTCTTGAACATAATTAAAATATGTGACATGAAACACTTATAGAAAATTCACATATATAAAATGCAAAAGATGAATATGCATAACCCAATGTTAGACTGAGTTGTGGTGTAAACCTGCCAGGAACCGACCGGCACATCCAGTAACTACGACAATACCTGTCTAATGTGAGAGGTTAGTGCATCAAGCCCAGAAAGACCCGAGGTTAGACTGAGTTATGGTGTAAAACTGCCCGGAACCGACCGACACATCCAGTAACCACAACAATACCTTTCTAATATGAATGGTTGGTGCTTTAATTAACTAATTAAAGCTCATGAACAATCAAGCTAGAAATGGTGAGGTTAAGTAATTAAGGGAACACGTAACCAACTTAACATGTTAACAAGATAAGATTGGTGGGGTTAAGTAACTGAGGAAACACTTAACCAACTTAACATGTTAACTAGACAAGATTGATAGGGGTTAAGTCAAACCAAGGACACTTAAACAATTTAGCATGTTGACTAGAAAAACACTAGTAACGGGGACCCGTTTCAGCAGTAACCGACATGATTGTATCAAGGTACCCTGAACTAGGCAGGGTAGGGCACGATTACTAGGCTGAATATAAGCGGTCAAAAGGGCGGCGGTTAGGTGCATCAGTGTAGGTTCTGACGGAGTACGGGCATGCACGGGCTCCAAAGTGGAAAAAGCAGGCACTGGGCACCAGGCGTACACTTGTGCATCTTTGAATCGTGTCAGGGTTGCCATTATAGGACTTTATACACCCTATACTGGAACCAGCACAAGTACTTAAAAATCACGTTGGGCCGCATGACACCAGGAATATATGAATGTGAGTAGAAGCTGATCAATACATGAATGGGGTCACTTTATCATGAACATACATTGCTAGTTAAACAGCTCTTAGTGGGTGTAGAGAAGTAAAAGTGGGTGTGATAGAAAAATCTAGTTAAATCTTACTTTACCTCATTTTAGGACTACCCTATCCTTATGGTATCATTCTAAGTTCAGTTTATTCATGTCATAGTCTTTTACTTGTTTACATGCTATTAAATAACTGGGCTTACCAGACTTATGTCTAACCCAATTTCCTTTTGCTTCTTTTCTTCCGTTCCCCTCCCCGGTCCGCAGGAAGGAAACACTTCTGCTTAGTCCAGGTTAGCCAAAGCTTGAAGACTGTAGATGTAAGGCTTGGACTTTCCTTTTTGAGCTATGGCTATGGTCAAGCACTTATTGGGGATTTATATCATTTTATTTTCAGTATTGCTTCTTTATGTTTTCAAGACAGATGAAAAGTTGTAATAATTTGGAAGTTTCAAACAGTTGTTGAATTGTTGCGTTGAACAAGTATTTATGAAATAATATTGATCTTTTTCCGCTGCATAAATTTTCTGTCTTGTAATATTAGTATCTTGTACCTTAAAACGCTCCACCGAAGTTAAGGTATTCCCTTTGAGAGTGACCATAATGGAGGTGGGATATTACACGTGTGATGTTGAAACACTCTCTATCATCCATGGACCAAGATGTGTACTGTTGGAAATAAATGAGAAGATTGGGAAGAAGGGGTTGAGAGGTATTGGAGAAATATAAGTCCCACATTGTGTGTGATTTGTGAATATATCTCCATATATACCAAAGCCCAATATGCTATTTCAAAACAAAAGAAATAAGCACATGAAGCATTGAGTGAATGGGGCTATGTAGGCATTAGGCCTTCATAATAAATATTAAAATGTCAAAGATAGGGCCTTGGGGCTCTTGGGGTCTCCTGATTTCTGTAGGCGGCTAACCCGCTCAGGCCTGTTGCGGTTAAACGGATTTGTTTTGAACGGAGCGGCTGCGCCTGTTCGCTTGCACAGCGAACAGGTGCGCCCGTTTCCTTTCACACTCGGCCCAGCCGGTGCACCCGCACCCGTACGGACAGTCGCGTCTGCCCGGATAACAACCCCCTGGCACTATATAAAGGCTTCATGACAGACCAAAGAAAATCACCAGAAAAAATCTACACTCTCTTCTCTGTAAAGCTGTTCTGAAAATTACTCTCTTGCGTTCATTTTTGCTCTACTCTTGAAAGCGCTTCAAATTGCAGAGATCGTTCCGTTTTATCTTGGGAGACAGTTGCTCAATAACCTTCAGCGCCGTAGAGGGAGCAATACTGTTTCAAGGAAACAGATTTACTCTGGACTCGGGCATTTCTGATAGGTACTCCTCTCTAATCTTTGTTTTGCGACAGTTTTGTGCTTTTGCAGAACTGGTCACGCTTTTAGCCATTGCTACTTTTGACTCTGTTTCAAACTAGTAACGCTTCTTGACGTGACAATTGGATAGTGACAATTTATTGATTACTATCAGGTTCGTACTCCATTTACATTGTTACGAACAACATGTACTGCCCAAGTCTCTACATTGTCGCCAGAGGGCACTCTTATCTTCACCATTGAAGGGGTCGTAGATATTGGAAAAGAGACACTACGCCATAAATGACCTACAACAACGAAAATCCAAGGTGTTGCCAGCTAAAACGTTGCCATATCTATGCTATTTTTGTCTATTGCAATGCACCTTTCAATGCGTTAGCATAGATATCAAATTGTGTTACAGTAGTTATAGATTTATTCAAATAATAAAATTAGTAATCCACGTGAATAAGATCCAAGGGCCTGTATTATCATTCCGCGTCAATCTGATTTTCCTTCATGTTTCACCTCCTTTACCCCAAATTTTCATTTCCCGCTATTTTCCTTTGGTTTTTTTTCACTTAGAAAAAAATGATCTGCTTCCTTTCTAATTGAAAACTAGGGTTTTCTCTGATTTAATTCCCATGCCCTTTAATTGATATTAAGCCTGGAATCGTGTACTTAATTTATCAAATCTTATGGTCTCACTTCCAATTAGTTCAAGCAATTTGGTATCCATCTCCAACGCCGATAGATACCAAGGCGATATATGAAAATTGGATCTAACAAGAAGGATCTGCGTTTCAGTAAAAGTTGGGGCGAAATCATACCTTTTCGATGCAGATCTGGAAGAAGATACCTATTCGATTGACATCAGAAAATTAGATGCTTCGGTGAAATTCGAGTCCAACTTCCATTCATGTATAACGATCTTATTGGGTAAGATCATCGATGTTTCAACCATCTTCATCGTTATCATGAGTACGATTGGCCTTGTTCCAATTGAAAAATGAATTTCATTTTTGTTATATTTTTGTTTTTATTTTTTTTCTTTGATAAGCAGGGACCCATTGAGAAGGTAGCAGCACCTGCTGCAGCAGCAACAAAACCTACGGAGTAAGAAACTAAGTCTACTTCACACATAATTCTTAATCTTTTAGTCAAATGAAATTTAAAGTTGACTTTACATTTCAATTGTTTCTCAGAGCACTTGCAAAGAAGACAAAGAAGTAAGGAGATCTCCTTTTCTGTTGAACAACCGGTCTAAGTTTTAGAATATATTAATGTATCATGATTTTATTTATTTATTTAAATATTTGTACTCTTTATTGATATTATCGTCACCTTGCCTGTTTTTGGTACTTGACTTATATAAAATTAGATATGTAATTTTTATTTGTTTATGGTTTTGTGACTGTTAAAGGAGAGGTATGTTACATATATACAACTTGGCCGATGAGGTTCTGAGGTACTAGTGATGTTCTGGTTTTTGGCGATGAGGTGTAGCACTAGCAAATGCATTGATGATGTTCTGGTTTTTGGTTGTTTAGTTGTGGATTGGTCTAAGACGATGGTGTAAGTGGATTGTGGCATCGATGGTTGTCGTTGGTATCAAGTTGCATGGTGTATGCATGGGCAGTTTGGAGATAGTGTAGTGGTGTAGAAATGTTGCAACTTGTTTGATGTAGTTCATTAGGTACTGGAGATGAAGATGTCAGGGGGATTTTATATGTAGCAGGGGTAGTGGAGTTTTTGTTAAATTGAAGTTTTTGTTTGTAGGAGGGAAGTGAGTTTGTCACTGAAGTAATGGTGATGCACTATTGAAAAAGGTAGTCAGATGGTTTGTGTTGATGCATATGATAAAGTGGTAGGATGGGTAGTATGTGGATCTGCTGCTTATCTGATTGGTGGCAGGTCAGAGTTTTCAGGTTATGGTGGAAGATGAGGTTCTAGTTTGAGGAGTTTGGTGATGAGCTGTTCTTGCTGACATTAAGTGGTTGGCAGAAAGAAACTAAATATTAAAGAAATGATAAATACACCCTGGCTTCAAACTAAATTTAATACGCAACATGAACAATGTTTGGGTACTTCTCATGTTTGACTTGCATTCACCATTAACATGTTATGGTAAGCGCAGAAATTTTTTAAGGCACAATGGACAAGATGGCACTACAGCAGGTGATATAGCATTTTTTAAAGGAGAACATAGTTTGATCTCAGCTTTAGGATGCTACAAGCGCAAGCACTCTGACTAATCAATATCCTTTTGGAACTATTTCTACTTTTTTTTAGAAAACATCACATATAGCTCTGTTTTTGTTAGAAACAAGAATGATGGATGACTCAATCCACTTTGAACTATGATAAAAAATTAATTATGTTACATCACTAGTGACTTTTCGAACAATATTTTTTTCAAACCACTAGTTACTTTGCTTATTCATTGTATACAAATACAAAATAGAGCAACAATCAATTAACATCGAGTTTATCTTTAAAAAAGAAGATATTAGCCAATACTCCAGGTATGTTGCACTATTTTTGTCTGCAAGCTAGTTTTTATTGAACTAATTTTGCATAGTTATTATCGGGTATTCTTATCTTAGATCTCACAGTTTACACATTATTCAGGCGCACAGTTTACATTTACCTTCCGTGTTCAATTATTTCCTATTTTCAATATATACAGATGTCCGATAAAGGTTTCTTCCGGAATTGATACAATGAGTTTTGCATTCAAATTCCTATCACCTAAGCAGGAGTCAGAATGTACTTGAACCAGATACTGGGAGTTTATTTCCTATCTCTTGAGTGAGCAGTCTGGTAGTAAAGTTACCACCTTGCACTACCAATATGATCAGGTGTACTATTTGGTATGAAATACTCATTACTCACTAGTTTTTTTAATGTCATTCAAATACCAATCAAGTTTAACGAGCAGATTAATATAACATATATTACCATGTAAGAAACATGACGTAGGTGTATTTCATTTTGACCTTGCGCAAATTAATTTATTGTATACATGCCTTAGTTCTGTTGAAGCTTCTTAAGTATAATTCCATATCCAGCTTTTAATAATACGAGCATATCGCCTTATTACGTTGTTTATAATTGTTGGTTATTCTTAAGATGGGGCTATCCTAAGGACAATTATTTTGGTTTGGAGATTTCGAAAGGTTGTTGAAGAGTACAATTTCTTAAGTTGGATATGCTAAACTTCAGGGAGACACTCTTGACTACCTCGGCATTTCAGGACTCTACATTGCTTGCAGTCACACAGTTCAATCAGGCAATTGGGTAAGTATTTTTATTATGTATATTAACGTGTGTTCTCTTTCCTGTATCATAAGTACATATAACCTTGACATATTTTAATGTACAACTCTGATTTGTAAATGTAGGAAGCAAGCACTGAAACGATTATTTGGCTATATGACTGGGGATGAACATTCTCTTCGCCACATTTTTAAATAATTATATGCCCAATTTAGTGAAAGCTGGAAATGGGTGTCAGTTTCTTAAACGCTGTATTGATTGTCTATCTCCCTCTTATGTTAAGGTATTCATATCTATTCCCTTCTTTGTTCTTTTGTTCACAAAAATCTCTTTTTTTGTATGTGTGGATGAACATTTTTTTAATATTTTAACCAGTCTTTTATTCGAACGATATCTGAAAACTGCAATGAGATAACGATGCACAAAGGAGGCTGCGATCTACTTCAAAATATTTTGGATTATACTGATAGCTGTGATATGTAGTAGTTTATATAATCATTTTCTTGTAATTTTTTCTTGCTTATGGTTATATGTGTGAGTCTGTATATGAGTGAATCGAGTGACAATGTAGTGAGGAATGTATGTAAATATGAAATATACCAGTGAATGTACAACAGTGGAGTTCAAAACATTTGTACCATTTGAAATGTTGAAATAAAATATTTATTTGAATAAAATACTATGTTATAATAATATTTATTATAATATTATGATTGGATTAATAGGAGATGAGGTGCAATTACTTTTAGCAGTTGTAATTTTTTTTAACAACTGCTAGAAATAGTTGTAAAAAAAGTTGACTTTGTTTTGATTGTGAGCTGTACTAGACATGTTACAACTGTTTTTGGCAGTTTTGAAAGGGTATTTTTTTGTATTGGTACCTATGGAAACACCTGTACCAATATTGCCATAGGGTTACAAAGGCGTTGCCTTTGACTCTAAGGCAATGCGGCAAAAGCAACCCCAAAAAAGTGTTGCCACAGATCATTTTTTGCCTATAGCAACACTTTTTGGCACCTACTGCATCACTTCTCTGGGGTACCCGTAGGCTATCTATGGCGTAGTGAGATACACCGTATCGGAGGGTAAGTGGTAGAGATATGCATGGAGTACAAAAGGGGATTTGAGAATATGAAGTGAGGAGCAGAGAGAGTCATTCCAGGTGGTAAGAATGCCACCCCTAGATCAATCGCATAAATGGTGGCCCAACCCCGGCAGGTGGGGACAAAAAAATGACTCAAAGAAGTAACGTAGAGGTCCAATAGTTTGGTCTCTTGAAGTAGAATAATATCAAGATGTAAACGGGAAAGAATATACTTAACAGCAAACCATTTGTTGGGGCCTCCTAACCCCCTAACATTCCAAGATAGAATCCTCATTGGAAAAGGGATGCGTGCTCCTTTTCCAATGATTGCATGTCTGAATAATGTTTACTAAGAACATTAATATCCATGCAACGTGCCAAATTTTTATTAAGAGACATGTTATCAACAGAAAAATAATGGGTCGAAAGACACTAGCGATAGCTAAAGAATGATTACCGGGTTGGGCTGAAAGCAGTCTAGCACTTCTTCTGACCGCGGACGAGGAAAGGGCCGAAGATGGGAGAGGGTGGTTCTAGTTGTCGGTCTAAGGAGGAGGGGAAGTGGAAAGTGATGTAGAAGGGGAAATGTCGACTGGAAGTTTCCCTTGAGGAGTTGGAAAGGGGTAGGGGTTAGTAAGATCTAGGTTAGCAAGGGGGTCCCATCTAATTTCTTAGAAGGGCAAAAGTTCCCACCTTTGTGGTCCAAGGACCTCAAGGGAGGCATCCGAGGCATCAACGACATTAGCTGCGGAAAGGGTTCGACGGTAGGAGAAGGCAAAGGTGGAGAGGATTCTGGATGGTTAGCTTCAATGGGCATCACATCAAAGCGTTGCTCCGTCTCTGGTGAGTGAATCAACGAGGGAAGTTGGAGAGGATCCATAAAGAAATGCCATTTGTTTTTGAATCTGATACCAAGGAGTAAGTCCTTAGGGTCGAGGGTTGGGTGGAAGTGGTCCTAACGGTCAATTGAAATGAGGAAGTGGGGATTTTTTAGGAAGACAGAGTAGAAGCAGGGAAGGCTAACGACCCTGAGAACACGACACCTAGAATACACGAAGAGGAGCGCCTTTTGGGCATACCTGCAGTCGTCATCACGGGGGAAGAGGCCAATGGGATAAAGAGGGAGTAGAGGAGCTAAGGGAGTTGGCCGAGTTGGGTTAGGAAACCCTTCACGCGAAGCCATGTAATAGGCCACATATCCCTATCATACGCCACCAGAGTGGTGGACTAGGGATCTAGGATCAGCCAACCACCGAGCTTGGTTAGAAAGTGTCTCTAAAGGGAGGTGGCAAAGTGGTCGGGTAAAGGGAAATGGATTAGGAACTGGTGGTCTATGAGGAAGAAGATTGTCCAATCAGCATGGTGGAAGGTGTCGGTTAAGGTTGATCGGACAAAGCGGAGGTTCTAGTATCCGGCAATGATGGAGGCTTTGATTAAGGTAGGCGGAGTTAGGAGGGAGCGCCACTGTAGAGGGGTGGTGGAGTGGACTAGTTGTGAAGTGAAGCAAGGTGAATTTTTGTTTTGAAATAAGGGGTTTAGAGGTGGTATGGATCAGCGACACATGAGGGGAGAGAGGTGGTGATTTGAGTGTTGGATCATGATCTGCAGAGGAATTGGCGAAGACCACATTAGGTCTAGAGTTAGAAAGAAAAGAAACCTTTTGTTTATTCTTTCTAAGCATGCAACATTGGGTTGAGTACTGGGTTGGTGAGTCTTGAAGTTTATATGACAAAGCATACATGGATAAGCTTGGATATTTTTTGTAAATATTCTGGTGATTAACAAAATTTGTGCTTAACTTCAAAAAAAAACATTGGGTTGAGTGCCCAGAAAATCCACAGCAGTAACAAATCTTGGAACACCTACAGACATGACCAACGTGTCCAGTACTGGCGCAATTGAAACAACGTTTCTTAGATTTTGAAATTTTGATAGTTCGCGGGATTAAAGAGGAGGGAGGAAGACCTATCCTGACTAGAGAGGGCTTCGATGGTGGTTGAGGCAAGACAGTTGCGGACGGCAAGGATGCCATTACGGTAAGACCAAACCAGCCACTGAGAAGAGTGAGGGGTAGGAAGCGATAGAGGAAAAGATAAAACGGAACGATGGGGTGAAGGGAGAAGAGATTCAGAGATCATGGGGTCATCAACAGCTAAGGCCAAAGGGGGAACCGACGACGAGCGTGATGCATGTAGTTCGATGGGGAGAGAAAAGGCGGAGTTAGGAGGATCCAAAGAAGAAGAGAATGAGTGGAGTTGGAAACCATTAGAGAACGAGTGGAGTTATAAATTCTTATTATTTTACATTCTATTCTAAAATAACGGCTAGAACAATCTTTTTGTGTTCGGTGTTCAAAATCTCACAAAAATTTATTTACTATAATTCTTGTAAATTTTTGCCTAAATAATTAAAAGGGGAAATGTTGGCACATTTCAAATCACAAGAAATAGGTAATCTTTTATTTTGGAATAGGTGATATAAACTGCGTACACAATATGTGTTTCACATCTCTTCCTACGTTTTGTTAATATTTCTTGTAGATTTTAGACAATGTCCTTTTATTTAAAAAGAACAAAAGAACTAATTTATAAAAATCAAGTAAAAACCCCCAAATAGTACAAAACACAAATAGATTTACAATTCATAGATAGCAAATTGCACCTACAAATTTGTAATTAACAACTACAAAAATCTATAAAAATTTAGGGACTACTTTCCAAATTTAGGGTGTTCGTAATAAACCCTAGATATAGAATTATAGGCAAGAAACGAATACTATAACTTAAGGCCTACAAACACATATCATATTTATAAACGTGCAAATTCATATTAACACCAACGGAGTACATTTGATATTTTTAGGCATACAAATTTAGATTAACACTAAGGAAGTAAATATGATATTATTAACAGTGAATTAACAGTGAATAGATTTCCCACTCACCTGAAAGTTATTCCAAATCCAAACTAGAACGTAGCTTTTAGTCTTATATTTCCAAATCCCTACAAATTTATAATATGTATAAAAGGGGATAGACATACATATTTAGATTTATAGATGTGAAAAAGAATTGGAAAAAGGGAAAGAGAAATAACTAATACGCTGAATCCAACATTTACTCTTATTTCTAGATTCAACTTCTCTATTTCTCATTTTATTTACAAGAAAACCAATTTATATTTTAGAACTTATGGAAGAGATTGGAGAAGTAGAAATGATAAAGCTTCGTTGCTGCTTCTAGAAAATATGAAAAAAGAGTAGGGGTTTAGGCCTTTATTTGTAGGCATTTAAATGACGCTAAACCGCTAGATTAATCTAAATAAAAATCCATCTGTTTATATTGAAAATATATAACTAAAACTCTAACTGCCACAAGATGTTGCGACCAACAAGTCACATGGGGGTCGAGCTGCCTCTTATGGAGGTGGGATGATAAAGGATAATATTTAATTACCTATTATATATATATTGCTGATAAATTATTTTCCGTCTATTTTTTAATTTCCTTCGTAACTTTTTCATATGGATTCCATTTGTGAAGTTCCAAACATGACAGTTGACCATAATTCTATTACAAAAGAAATGGTGCAAGTTTCATATTCAAATTCCATCGTTTTCTGAAATTTCATTTCTAAAATATAACTAAATAACTAATTTAACTAATGCCAAATTTTGGGATGTTACATGTCAAAGATGTTAACATGCAAATACAAAGTTTGTCTACTACTCACATATATGAAAAGAGGTAGCCTCTATGGTCACTTATATGAAGGTGAATCAAATGATCTCTTACAATACCTAATGGTGGACCAAACGACTTAATATTAATTTTGAGTAGACATTGTAATCCTAATCCTAAAAAAATTCTAATAATATGAAACATAGTATGTAGCCACTTAGTACCTATAAGGTACACGACTTCTCACCATCTACGACCTTACAAACCTAGGCCCTATTTTGCTATATAGGCCCTATTTTGCTACCTAGTTGACACAAATAGGTAATAACTTAGCCACTTGCTCTTAAGTGGCTGATCTACGTTTGGATGGTCTTAAGTGATTAAGATCGACCCCACTTTATGGATTTATCCTAAGGAGCATGGGTCGCACTCGGATTCCCTCTTATGGATTTATCCTAAAGAGTACTGGCAACAGCCATAGGATCTGCCCTCATTAAGTATTAAGAGATCTTTGGGTATGCCTCTCCCCTATATTAAAATCATAAATGGTCACATTAATGGGTTAATGCGATAATCTCTAGAAGGGTCCACTTTCTTAGGCCTTAAGTGACTGGGCTGGAGTCCACTTGTTGGGCGAGGTCGTTCGATATCAAGATGTTCCTATCCTTATGAAAGTATCAAGTGGCTAAGTTATTCCCTATTTATGTCAACTACTCGTTCGTTCGAAATACCGTTAAAGGCTTTGATTCTAGCAGTGAAAGGCTTCGAGTCTTTTGCCTTAAGATTCATGCAATCGTAGGCTTTTTTAAATAGATGTTTACAAAATTCTTGCAATCAATAAGGACTTTTCATACTAGAGTAGGATCGATAATGGTTGAGAAGATGACAAATAGTTGGGGCCTCCCTTTATCGCCCTCTCCTTGTACGAAGACAATGTTTTCGGTTATTATCCTCTACTTTTGATCGAGACACCTTCATCCACAACAAAGCGCTCTTCAAATTTGGTGTGCTTGTTAAAGTTGGCACAATCCTTTATTCCTATTTTGCTATCTTGTTGACATAAATAGGGAATAACTTAGCCACTTGATACTTTCATAAGGATAGGAACATCGTGATATCGAACGACCTCGCCCAATAGGTAGACTCCAGCCCAGTCACTTAAGGCCTAAGAAAGTGGACCCTTCTAGAGATTATCGCATTAACCTATTAATGTGACCATTTATGACTTTAATATAAGGGAGAGGCATACCAAAAGATCTCTTAATACTTAATGAGGGCAGATCCTATGGCTGTTGCCAGTACTCTTTAGGATAAATCTATAAGAGGGAATCCGAGTGCGACCCATGCTCCTTAGGATAAATCCATAAAGTGGGGTCAATCTTAATCACTTAAGACCATCCAAACGTAGATTAGCCACTTAAGAGCTAACTCCTGAAGTAGGTCCTCACATCACTAAATGACCCATGTCATTAGACATCATACATCAACCCACCCTTTTTTAGTCGCTCGTAGTTCAAGGTTTTCTGGGCAGACCCCTACTACAAGAAGGGGTTAACCTCACGTCGACATGTCATTAAATACTAATAAAAACTATTTACTCACATGACACACAAACAACACATATAAATATATATATATGGAAAGTCTTCCTTCTTTAATACACACAATTTCCTAATGGGGACTTATAAATTCAAAATTAAAGATACTAATTTACTACGCATTTAATACATAGTTATTATACTTGTTATATTTAATAAATAATAATTATGCATTTGATAGCGTGCACAAATAACATTCTAACATGACAAATGCCAATCCTCATGACAAAAGTATAGAATCAAATGTCTTCTTCATTATGAACCACACCACTTTCCATAAAACAGTTTTTTTTTTTTTTTTTTTTTTTAAATATATCCATCATTACAGACGAAAGTAGGACAACAATCCACATCTCCCAAACATAAGACTTGTAATTTTGAATTCCAAATACTTCTTAAATCAGATAGAATTTCTTTTAAATAAATTTACATAAATCTTCATCTAGCTATATTTCACTTTCCTTTTTAAATTGTTGAACTTTAATAAAAATAAAGGATTTGAACCACATATAATTTACTTCCCTTAAATCCACTATTTTTATGATAATATAAGATTTAAAAGAAAATGGTGGAAAGAAAATGAAATAAACTAGGGTAACATAAGGTTTTAGGAAACATAGAATCCCATTTGATTTATATACATAATAAAATTCCATATAAGATTAACACCTCTAAATTTATAGAGTTTTAGGTGTGTTTTGTTTTGTTCATATACATAACCCCAAAACCCTTTAAGCATATAATAATCCAATACCCAACTAAACAGCTATAAACAAAAGATAAACTTTAAGATTTCACTCACTGCCATAAAGATCCAAACCAGATTCCACTCTTATTTGAATCTTCTTTGGATTTGATTGGATTGTTATATACGTCCAAGTTTCTTTACTTTCAAATTTATATATGTATATACATAATAGGATTGTATCCACATACGAGTGTCAGATCCAAAAGTGTAAATCTAAAAGTAAAAAATAAAAGATTGAAGGAAGAAGAAGAGGAAACTAACCTTTACCCTAACTGAATCTTAGAAGAAAGAGACAGAATTAGATAGCTTTGCTAAAAGTCTTTTGAATGGGATGGCGAGCTTGGTTTCTTTTGGCTATGGGGACTAGGTTGTATTCATCTTCTGACGCCTCTGATTTTCTTTCATTTCTCCATCGTTCCTCTTCTTCCTATCCTCTATCTTTTTCTTTCCGCCTCTTCTCCCTTTCCCTAACTTTCTCCCATTTCCACTGAAATAAGCTCGCCTTCTATCGTTCTCTCCTACGCTCCACGTACAGATCTGCTTTGGCCTCATCCACCGCTTCATCATCTGATGCTCTTGAGCTCCGTTCCGGGTTAGATGATTCAGCTTATCAGTTGGTTGGTGTTGTTTCGACCTTGTCCAATTACTCTCGAGATACGATTGGTCCACAAGCTCGTTGGTCCTCTCTCTAGCCATGGTGCCCGATTCCCAGTCCTTTGCTCCTCTGACTTTGATATTAGACATGATAATGCTCCTGAGCCCATTGTTGTGCCTGACTCGTTCGAGTTGGCATTTATCACTGTAAGTTCTACCATAACGCAGTTTCTTAGTCTCTTCTTGGGTTCTTGCTAGGAATAAAATGATTTTATCGGTGCGTGGTTAGTGTCTTACTCGTGCTGGATGTCATCTTCTCGTTGTTGGGCTTTGCTCTGGAACGACTGAATAGTCGTTGCGTCATTTTCTGCTCTGTATCCTTAAATATTTTATCTAGGCTGGATAGTGATAGACGAGATTGTGTGGTCCTTAGCAGTACTTTTACAACATAGTTCAGTCACTTGGTGGCTGTGTTGATAGTTTGTGAGGAAATTGTTTGTTTGGATGTGAGTTCTCCTGGTCATCTTTGCACAGTTTGTGTTGTGCTTTGACAGCATGTCTTTGGCCTTCACTGTTCGGTTTTGCTATCTATTTATCCGCGTATATCGCCTTGGCAAATTGCCTCGGCATCGGAGTTGGTTTGTACCGGGTTGTAATACTTTGTAATTGCTCAAATCTTTCATTTTGCATTGTTGTTTTTGTCCACGAAAATTGTATCTTGGATCCTTCTATGAACGTTGAGGTGATGTTCCTTATGGAACACTATGTTGGTCGTCCATTGGCTCAGTGACGCAAATCTGTAACGTAAGTTCTAGGATGAGATGTTTTACTGCATCATAGGTTTGGTCCTTTAGCTACAATGCAGCCGCATGTAGGCTATGTTGTGATAGGGGTTCAAGCTTGTGTACTTCTGCTGGGTTATGTCCTTGATTGGAAATGCTACCATGTATTTTTATTGGTTATTTGCTACAAATTGTATGCATTTGTATTCTTCTTCCTACATGAAGTTTGATAAATAATTTGTAGTCTAGAATAACTGTCTAGCCCCAGTACTGTAACCTAGATAGGATGACGGCGGATGATCCAACATAAAAACTAAATTTAATAGCTAAACAATCTGTCTACTTCTGTATTAAAGTATTTTTATTATTTGTTATAATAAAAATTGTTATGGACCACTAACAAAACCGGTCGGCTCTGCCAAAAAAAATGTGAATGAGAGTGAGAGATGTAGGGTCATATTAATAGTGGCCCAAACTATTATGGACCATATAAAATTTGATCTGTTAAATAACAACTATATCCTAAGAAAACCCTAGCCTTCATAATACACGCTAGGTCAAAGTTGTCGACCTGACTACCTTACCAGTCGACCGTGCGCTCGACTACTATATGCTAGTGGCGGTCGATCACCCTTCTATCCTGGGTGCTATTTTGACCATTGCATGCTTCATTTTAACGATGTTATTAATGCTAATTTAATGCTCATTAATTTCTTGATGATTATCCCTTGCTAATCTATACAAACAATGTTTACTTTCTAGTTTAAATTTCAAATTTGGTATTTTTTTCCATTTATTTCTATTTATATTTTAATTTCAAAATATATTTATTTTAAATTTAAAAACTTCGATTATTCATAACTTTTACATACTGATTCCGCATTTAGCATACTTTATAACATAACAGATAAGAATCTTACATCGAACGCAACCGTATAATTTCCATGGCCTAATTCTAAAAATTTAAAATTTTCATATTTTGACCTAACATTAGTTTTTAATTCTTAGGTTTTTTATGTCTACTCTAGGTTGATTTTATCGAGTATTACATTCTACTCCTCTCCCTCTAAAAGAGATTTCATCTTGAAATCTTTCAATGGGAGAACGACACAATTCATTCTAACATACATCTACACAACTAATTTTTCAATGTGGTTATGCGTGGTAGGCATGCTAAGATGAGGTTAGACCTAGCGCAAAAGTGTAATCAGTGATGCTTATGTATGCAAAACACCATATTATGTGTATAATTCTCTATATGAGTGCACCGTGTTAGTGAATCAGCATAGTAATCAATTATTATCATCCAATCTGGTAATCACTATGCAATTGAATATCTTAAATTTAGAGGAAATTATTACTCGTGAACAGCTCAGGATGAGTCTTCTTCATCTTTTCTTCTGTTTCCCAATTTCTTGCTGTTGGATTGTTTCCTTATTGCACTCGGACTAGCTTAATTAATTTATAGCATAGCTTCTTGAATTCTTGCTCCACAATGCCTGTGCTGGCATGAGGTACAACAGATTCAGACTCTGAGTCCCTAAGCTAACCAGTCTATAATCTAATAGCAGAGTCATGAAGGCACTCTCTCAAATGAGAAACATGGAAAACTTTTTGGCCCCTACCAATATATCTCAGAGTTCCACATGATAGGCCAGATTCCCTTTCATTTCCAAAACCTTAACTGGCGCAATAAATCTAGGAGTTGGTTTGTTGTCCTTGCTAAATATAACAATCTTTCTGAGAGAAGGGACTTTAATAAACACTTTATCGTCAACATAAAATTTAAACTCGTACCCTCTACTATCAGCATATGATTTCTGTCGGTCCAAAGTCGCCTTCATTCTTTGTCTTATATGTTCAATTTTTTTCCATGGAATCACAGATTAAATCTTCTTTGAGTAAAATTTTGTAGGTGGTTTCTGGAAATGCGTGTACGTGTTAGTATAGTACACAAGGATCATGTAATATGGTGTATAACACATGGGTATGAAATAATAGCTAATCATACATATATATATAAAATATTAAATGCAGTAAAAATAGAAAAATCACACCAAAGATTTTTATACAGGTTCGGAGCACCGTCCTACGTCCAGTCTCAGACTTCTATCTGGATTTTCACTAACAATCACCTCACTTCACCCGGAGGAACAGGTATACAACACCCGAGCAGACGAACGGGATTTCACGCCTCTAACAACACCGAGGACATCAATGCTTGCCTCTTACAACACCAAGGACTTCAACTAAGATAAATACAATTGTTGTTGACAATATGTGTTCTTGATAACACGAATTTGTCACTTGTGGTACACCCTTCCTATAATCTTATCCTCAAATAGAATATCTGTGTATATGAAGATCTGGAAGTGGATATTGTATTGAATCAAAAGAATATTAAATAGATTCTAGAATTTGAACGATATTTTATTGAATATGAGCAATTGGATGCTTAAGAATATAGAAATGAGATCAAGAATATCGATAGCAATAAGTCAAGTTAGTATGATAGAAAACGATAATCGGAATGATGATCTCATGATATTTATATAAAGAGTAAACAGTTGTACTCCTTTGTGAAGAGTAACAAACAATGGCCATGATTATTGGTGAAGAGAAGAAGATGCAACCATTAATGAAAGGATGTGTCTATTCGAAAGGTTGCTATCTGGAAGAAAACGGTCGACAGGTTAAAAAGGACCAGTAGACAGGAATTTGAATATATATACGTTATATTTATGTGTACACGTTCATTGTGCACACTGGGTGAAACCGGTCGACCGCCTCGATTTCTACCAGTCGACCGTTTCTGCCCAGTTTGCACAATGTATGTGTACACATATATATTTGTATATATATTGATAATTTCGGGGTATGTGATTATTTGAGGATAGATTTTAACATAAATAATACTACTAAAACACCAAATAATCAACCTCTAATGTAAAATACCATATGTAGCTCTTTGTGTCTCTTTAAACCAATGAATATCTTCTTTTTGTCGATCATGGATTATTTCTTTATCAGAAATCAAAACTCTATGAAATTCTTGACTCAACAGTTTCCTACCAATAACTTGGCGATTTGAATGGTCATTCATAAAGTGCTTCAAAATAGGCTATACTAACCGTTGATTTATAACTATTATACTAAAATTCCACCAAAGTAGATGTTGCTCCCCTAATCCTCCAAAATCCATGATGCACTCTCTCAACAAGTCTTCTAAAATCTGGTTATGTGTTTTAGTTTGTCCGTCGGTGTGGTAAGCAGTGCTAAGATTGAGAGATATCCCTAATGATGTGCGAAAACTCCCCTAAAATTCACTTGTAGATTAGGTTTTTATCACTTAAATTTGCCAGAATTCAATGAAGCCGAACAATCTTGTAATGTCCCGTATTTTTACAGTGTAATAATAAATTTATTTAATTATTGATTTATAGATGTAAATGGTGGTTTAATTAAATAATATGGAATATTTAATTAATATTATAATATAAAAGTATATTATAATTCCGAAATAGTAAAAAATAACTGAATTCACAATATTGTGTGAATTGGATCATTTAAAATATTTAATACAGTTTAGAATTGAATTTGAATAACGAATATATTATATAAACGGCATTAGAGAGTATGAATTATAATTTAATTATAATCGAACCCGTAGCGTCGCGGTAGTTCGTTATTTGGCGATTTGAACTTCAATTGAATATACAGAATCCATTTTAAGTCGGATTTCTATGAAACAAGAAACACTCGGATCTTTTGAACTGTAATTTTCTAATGAAACAAAAAAAATCGAGATTTCGTCGTGTAGATTGTGAGTTATATTCAGATCAAATTTTTAAAAAGTTGCTATGGAATTCCTTTATAATTTATAACGATTTATTTATATAATGAATGGATTTTAATATATAAATTGGATATCTATATAATCTAGACTTGAAATATCGGGTTATAAATCCCGATATGTTTATTTTGGAGCTAGATAATATTCTATGTGAATATATACGATAATATTAATTTATAAATATTAAATTTAATTATTTATAAATATATTAATATTTAAAGGGTTTATTTAGAGCTTTAAAAATAACCATTTTTGCAAACGAACTCCAAATTCGACGAAGCCAATTTTGTTGGGTCCGTAATGTTAAATTATTATTACATTTCAATTTTCGTGATTTTTGGAGTTAGTATGCGGCCGTACGCGATTTTAACGTGAAAAACAGTCCATATTTTGACCTTTAAAAATACGCTGCGTAAGCAAACGGAGTCGGAATTTGACGAAATAAGTTTTGTTGGGTCCGTAATGCCAAACTCTAGCTACATGTCAATTTCCATGATTTTTGGATATTTTATGTGATCATGCGGATTTTTAGAAGACGAATAAATGAGATATTGGCTAAAATAAAATATAAAATATTAATAAAAAAATAATTTATCCTACCTATATATACCCACTAAACATCCTAACCCTAAAACATTTTTCTTTCTGGTCAAAAGAATCCACCGCCATCCTCTTCTCATTTTATAGTAAATGAACATCTTTGGAAAATCAAAACAACTTCAAAATAAATTGATAAATTCCATAGTTTATATCGTTGTGATCCTCATTCGACAAGCTTCGATCTGGTATAGGTGTTGAGTGGTTCGATGAAGTTTTTGTATGCTGCAATATGTACAGCGTGCGGAATTTTTAAACTAGGGTTGATCCTAGTTGTAAATACATGCAACGATTCGTGAATTGTTTATTGGTTTTGAGATCGTGATGGAGTTTAGCAACTTATATGAAGTTTTGTGGTGTTTTGATGCCAATAAGTGTTATTCCAACACTGTTACCGTGCGTGGAAGGGCAAACGACGGGTTTTGATGATGGCGACCGAGACTTGAGTGAAAGGGATGGAGATGTGGAGATTCGGAAGAGAAGGAGAATGGAAGTCGTTTCAGGAGATTCGGTTGAGAAACAAGGGAGAATGAGGTGAGCAAAGATTGGAGAAACTGACCTTGAAAGCTCCTGGAGCTGCTATGCGTTCGGGGAAGAAGAGTTGGGGGAGTAGTGGGCTCTGGTGTACATGGTATTGGGCCGGAATTGTAAAAGGTGAAGGCCCATTATTAAATTAAATCCAAGTTTAATTAATTTAAATTTATATAAACATCAAACAGTCATAACTTTGTCGTACGTTGACAAAATTCAGCGAAACTGGTCGTGTTGGGATCGTATGGACGTAGGATTCACAATGAAATTGGTTTGAAGTGATTTGGAGCTCGTCTCAATTTATGGAGAAATAAAACGTCTGAACCAAATTGATGATTGATTATCGTTATTTAACGATAACCACCCAATGTGAGTAAAACTCATTAACTCTGTTTAAATTATATTTTTTATAAATATAATCTAGTACTGGTAAATAATGATTAATTTTTGTGTGATGATTGTTTGGTTGAATTGTTGATTGTTGGTTGAAATTTACAGATAATGATATACACACATATCGTAAACAAACCTTGATTCTATTTATCAGAATAATACATATTGAACTGAAATTGCTGTGAATTATATTTTCTAACATTTGTGGATGCAGGAAAATAGGTCGAAGCGATCCAAATGGATTCCTCAACACTTATTTTACCCTTTTTCATATATTGTAATATATGATGTGCTATATAATATGTTGTTGATTTTGTATGTTTGAATAATATTGATCGTTGTTATATGGCATGTTAAACACCATAAGATGTACTAGAATGTAAAAAGAGAATTTTTTCAGTTTAGATGGAAAATAAAATATTTGTATAAAATAAATTTACATTGTATAAAGAAGAACATTTATAAAATGAAAACATTGTATAAAGAAGAACATTTATAAAATGAAATATTTTATAAAGAAGAACAGTTATAAAATGAGCACATTTTATAAAGAAGAACATTTATAAAATGAAAATATGTTATAAAGAAGAACATGTATAAAATGAACATATTTAATAAAGGAGAACATATATAAAATGAACAGATGTTATAAAAGGGAATTGGCAAGATATTAAAGAATAACAAGAAGATGAATTCAAAGTAGATTGTAAATAGAAATCTGTTTTAACAGATAAATGGAGATGATTAATTTATAAATAATATTTTATAAATTAAATAAAATATTAATCCTTTGATAAATGGAATATATAAGTCTGAACTTATATAGCGAAGTAAAAATTGGTTTCAACACCGATATTTTAAAGAGAATGTGAACTCAGCATTTATAAAAGGAATTATAAATGAGATTTAAGTGGTGGAAATAAAAAGGAGATTTTGTATGAATAATTCTATAAAGAGAAGTATAAATAGGATTTGGAAACGAGATATTATTTGAAAATACGAAATCAAACTTAATGGAGTATATAAAAGAAATATTATTCACATTCGATGTAAATAATGAAATTAAGTAAAGATTTTGCAAATAAAAACATTTGTAAAGGAAACTGGACTTTTGAAACATGAATTTAAACAGAAATGGAAATTCGAATGGCTAGAGATAAATAATTCGTGTAACAATGAAAACAAGTGTTGTGATTTATAAAGAATGTTTATAAATGAAATAAAATACAATTATTAATGGATAATTTGAATTGTAAATTCAGCAGTGAATATTTAATGAAGAAAGAAAATCGAATATAGGCTATTCGAAAATAAGTTAATCGAATATAAGTTATTCAGAGTGAGTTAATCTAATGTAAGCTATTCGAAAGAGAGTCAATCGGGTATAAGTCATTCGAAAGAGAAATAATCGAGTGTAAGTCATTCGAAAGAGAGTTAATTGGATATAATTTATTCGAAAGTGAATTAATTAAATATAAGTTATTCGAAGTGAATTAATCGAATATATTTGTTATTTGAAGTGAGTTAATCGAATATAGGTTATTCGAAGAAGAGTTAATCAAATCGAGATTACTCGAAAGAGAGTTATACGTCGAATTCAATTATATCGAATTCGAGAAAGTACTATTTACTTTCCGGGTTTTTAAATCAAGATTTATTTATTATTAAATAAAAAGAATATTATTTAATCAAATAAAAGTTATAGTTTTAAAGTTAGATATTCTGGAAGCACGAATTATAACGTTATCGTTATAATAAATGTTTTTCAGAAAAGAAATGGAATTGTAAACTGAATCCGAGAATTTGCATAAGCAATGAGTATACGAATTAGAGTATTGAGCTTTATCTGTTGCAAGGTTAAGAACATTATTCAGTTAAGGTCTGAGAGGTAATTATACCCCAACTTAATTGGCTTCATGATTAACTAAGGAATAATTGAAGCTCAGTGAAGAAGATTGATTAAAGATACAGTGAAGTAATAAATGATTAATGGTTTGAGTGGGCGTACGATGTTTTATATAACGATCATTTGAAATACATATAAATGAGTTTTGGAAACATTTTCCAAATATAATCATAGATGTTTCTAAGCATTGCAAATGAAATAATTGATGATAAAGTATACTGGAATGATAGTGATATGTGGAAAAGAGATGGAAATGTTTTCCATTGATTAATAACATATATTTTCAAAATTTGTTAAATAAGGAATGTTGAATATATGGAAACAGGAAATGAAAAACGAACAAATTAATGAATTAAGGAGATAGATGTTGATTGATGGACCAATAGAATTTTCCTCTGGAAATAATATCGTTGTTTGCACATGTGTTTTTCTTTGACAGTAAAATCATCGACTATCGAAGTTTTAGACCATTTTTACTTTGTCAATACGAAGAGACCGAGATCAGATTCATTATCTGAAAACCACTCTGTATGGATGTTAGTAATGCGATCAAATATAATGAAGATAATTGAAGACAAAGTTATGCAAGGGCTGTCCTATTTACAGAATAGTGCCTTCGGATTGTCCAGTCCCAGGGAAAATTTATATAGACGAGTGTCCGACAGAGTATATATAAAGGACCGCGTAAGTTTTCTTTTCAAACATAGTTACGTTTGGTGGTGAAGGAATTCGTTTCTCTTAGCTGTATACCCGTAGTATGTTTGGCGAAATCAATTTGTGATTTGGCGGATATGACAATGTGACATTTAAAGTGAAAGAAGACCAAAAAGATACATTATAGCCTCTAGTGTCACAACTGGGAAATGGTATAAAATCGGGTAGGTCGCATGGCTTATACCCAAGCAGGGTGTATTATCGCCTGATCTAGAGAAACTCCTTTTGCTTCCTAAATCTATCGATGCTGTCCCTTTCGGGAAGCGGTTGCCGATCCCAACCGTTGGTGATAATACATTCGGTACTCTCAAGCTCAGTGAGGCACCGGTCATGTTTAGCCTGGGTTACAAGATGTTCTTATTGAACCCGGTGTATTTCTCTCTGGAGGTACACTATCGGAAGGTGGTTGTGACGGCCCACTCCGTGCTAGCCGATATTTCCTCCAAAAGTGCGCTATACACTTGTCCAACTAGCATAGAACGGTCGTCAGAAGAAAAGAAGGAAGATAAAGAACTAACGCATAACCTGTAGAATTTCTCACAGCGCATGGAATAAAATATAATAGTAATATTACTTTGACATAAAACAGGCGAGATAGTGTATAAGCTGAAAACTAAACCAACATAGCAGCGGAAATCCAAATACAGCATATGATCCAACATCATTATTACAACTTTAAAACTGTCTCAAAAGCAAAAGAAAGCTAAAGTAGAAGATGCAATACTAATGCCCAAGCAGTGATCTTCAACAACACAGGGAGAATATCTATATATATCATACGTGGAAGCCTCCTGCTCGTCTACGGATCCGCTACTTGTGCATACCACCTAACCTGTCTCTAGTCTGCTCGTGTGAGCACCCAGAGTAATAAGAAGAGACATAAAACTCTGGGTCGGACAAAAAGTCTGGTAAGAGTGATAAGCAGCTAAACAGAACAATAACAGGTATACTAAACCATACCTGAACCTGGACCTGCAACCAAAGAGTTAGCACTACATACCGTACAATACTCTAAGGTGCCAATAAACATGGTATAAAGATAACGAGGGAGGGGATGTGCATGTCATAGTGATAACAAACAAATCAATAATAGCAACCATCCTCACATCTCTCACTCAGTGCATAAAGCATACGATATCCATTTCCCTGTTCACCAAATCTTTGGGGTCATGACGACAACTCCGTACAACTATTGCTACGACCCACTTTGCTCTTTTGGGGCTATGACGGCAGCTCCGTACAAGTATTACACTGTCCCTACTGCACTGGTCCATAGTCAATAACCCAAATGGGCCAACCAGCCTAGCTCTGGTTCGTCTACATGCCCCCTTTTCTTCAGCGGTGAACCAAAGTTATGGATATCGATAACCCCTTTGCGCACGTCCCGCAGCAAAGCCCAACTCATGAAGTGAACTCATTGGTTCCCAACTGGATCCTGAGCTCTAACTTCCCATTTGGACTACCTTTGCATTTCGGGTCATTTGTCTTCTTCCCCGGATCGGTTTGGCTTCTACTTCCCTCGGTTCGTTTCGGATGCAATTCACCACGGTCCGGTTCGTGGTCATCTTCAAGCCCATGGTGCGTCACCGGTTCGGTTCGGAATACTTCATCACCTCGGATCAGATTGAATTCCTCAAGTTCCTCCAAGGTGCATCGGTTCGGGTCGGGTAATGTGGTTCGGATCGTGGTTCAGCCTCCATCGGTTCGGTTCGGTGGCCAAGCTCAGTCGGTTCGGTTGCTTCATTCGTAATACTCCAGTCCAGTCCCACTCTACTACCTCCGGTCCGATCCTCTGTTCCAATTCAGTTCATGTGGCCTTACTTCCTCTTGTGCCAAGCTCCGGTCCGGTCCGTGCTCCCATCCGATCCAGTTCGGTCACAGCCTGCACTTTTCCTGCAACTTCCAGCGACTGGTTATACGCCACTCGACGATGTTTTCGACCATTCTAACTATTTTAAACAATCACAATTCATACCATACAGTCACAGCAACATGTATAAACATCCACAAACAGCAAAACAACAATATGATAAGTCAAAACGGATCAAACATACCCAAAAACCCATATTTTCTCCTTAAGCATGTTTAAGAACAACTAATGTTAGGGTTAGTAAAACTTAACCAAATTAGCCAAATTTTCTAATAGAGGTCTAAAACAATATTTCAGAATTTATGAATATTTTTCCAGATTTTTATGATGCATAATTTCGCTAATTATCACTAATCACCCCTTGATCCCCCAAATTCCGGGATTAGCAAAATTAGTCAAAATTAACCCAAATTCATATCAGAGGCATAAAATAATATTCTGGAATTTTACAAATTTTTCTAGATTTTTCTGAGTTATAATTTCGCTAATCTTCGCTAATTACCCTAATTAGCCATAATTAGTGAAAAACAATGCAAATCACTCACCTTGGCCATAAAATAAAATACCAAATTTGAAATGAATCTCTGTTTGGTGTTGTTCCCAATGCAACACAACAGTTCTACCTCGATTCTTGTGCTAATCCTCTTTGATTTGATGTTGCTAAGCTTAATCCTTGATTAGAAAGTGATTTGGAGATGTTTTAGAGGTTGGAGGCCATTATTATGGTTCTTAGGAGGTAAATGGCGGCTAGAAAACTGAAATGAAATGAAGACCTAACTCATTTCAGCCTCCCCATAACCGTAATCCGGAAATGGGTTATGGCCCCATTTACTAATCACCTCATTTGGTCCGGTTAAGCAGTTTTTCACCTTCTGAAACTTGTTTCAGCCATATCTCCCAAACGGTGAGTCCGTTTGGCTAATGCGACCACTCTACGGAATTGTAGACCATCACCCGGAGCCAATGGAAGTGGTTTTAGGTCAAAACTCCTTTCCAATCAAAAGTTATGGACAAAACAAGATCAGTTAGGGGCAAAATAGTCATTTAAAAATCGGCAGAAATCATGAACATGGGTAATGACCCCAATAGTCATCTCCCAAAGCTACATGACCATACGACTTCGTATGTGAAAGTAATAAATATTCTACAATCCTATGATACGTAGAATGCGGGTCGTTACACTCCCCCCCTTAAGGAATTTCGTCCTCGAAATTCCTTAACCCAAAACATACAAAGGATCCCGCATGCCTACCAATCATATACAACAATCAAACAAGCAAAACAGATAAAACAAACCAATCCTAGCATGCGGAAAGACTAAATCGAAACTGAAATCTTACCAGGCGAAGAGTTCTGGATACGTCTTCCTAATGCTCTCCACTGTCTCCCAAGTACAGTCATTCTCATTCTCGCCCCACTGGACTTTGACTAGATTCACCGCTTTCCTTTGAAGTTGTTTCATATCGTTCCCAACAATACGCATAGGTTTGTGGTTCCCAACCACCTCGGGTTCAACTTCGATATCATCTAACTGATCAGTTGAAATAGTCACATCTGGGTTGTGCACGAACTTCCTTAACTGGGAAACATGAAATACGTTATGAACTCCTGCCATCTTCTCTGGTAATTCAACTTTATATGCCAAATTCCCAATTTGCTCTAGAACTGGGAATGGACCAACAAATCTTGGTGCTAATTTGCCTCTCCTGCGAAATCGTATCACGCTCTTCAACGAGAAATCTTGACAAACACCAAGTCACCAATTGAGAACTTTAATTCTCTTCTCCTCCTATCAGCATAACTATTCTGCCTATCTTGGGAAGCCATCATTCGTTGTTGGATAATCTTAATCTTAGCTGAAGTTTCACTTATCACATTGGGTCCAAGCACAAACTTCTCGCCAGTTTCTACCCAACATGACATTGAGTTGCATGGTCTCCCGTACAAAGCTTCAAATGGAGCCATACCAATACTGGATTGATAACTATTATTGTATGCAAACTCTACTAGATGCAAATGGTCATCCCATGATCCACCAAAATCCAATATGCAAGCTCTCAAGAGATCTTCTAACACTCGATTCACCCTCTCTGCATGTCCGTCGGTTTGAGGATGATATGCGGTACTGAGGTGTAGTTCTGATCCTAACGCCTCTTGTAAGCTCTTCCAAAATCCACTAGTGAACAACGAATCTCAGTCACTCACAATGCCCTTCGGTATTCCATGAAATCTCACTACCCATTTTATATACAGTTCCGCTAACTTAGCTGCCGTCCTGTTTGACTTGACGGGTATAAACCTTGCACTCTTAGTCAATCGGTCCACAATCACCCAAATGCTATCATGGCCCGATCTAATCCTTGGTAACCCATCAATGAAATCCATTGACACTTGTTCCCATTTCCATTCTGGAATTTCTAATGGTTGTAATAAACCACTAGGCTTCTTTTTCTCATCTTTAACTAGCTAGCAGTTCATGCACTTAGATATAAACTTCCCAATGTCTCTTTTCATTCCTTCCCAGTAGTAGGTCGGCTTCATATCTCGATACATCTTGTTACCACCGGGATGTATAGTTAACTTTGAGTGATGACATTCTCTAAGCACTTCATCTCTCAATCTATTGACATTGGGTACAACTAGTCTTCCATTCTTTTTAAGCCATCCATCTCGATCAAGCCCATACTTGTTCATCTCCTCGTCGATACCCATCTCTAACTTGGAGATGATTTCCAATAGGTTGGGATCGTCCCTTTGACTAGAGTCGATCTGCTTAATCAAAGTGGGTCTGATCATCAAACTTGCTAACATTTCTGGATCCAATTTGCACTTTGGTCTGAAATCATACCCAGCGATGTACTCCAGTTGCTTCCATTCTAGAAACATAGCCCCTAGACTGGCATGTCTCCAACTCAATGCACCAATTACCGCACCTAATGAAAAATCGCCACAACTATTTATCTCTCACGCAAACCATCCTAGTCGGATTCGACAATCCCAAAGCACAAGCCCCAAAGGCCTAAACCAATATCAGACAAGCACCCAAGGAACATCTCCTTCGAATTCAGAAAATCTACATGAGATGATACTAGCAAAACAACCAAACAAAAGCTTGATTCTTCTTTGTCAACTGAGTCAACGGTGCTGCTATCTTGGAGAAATCTTGGATAAACTTACGATAATATCCAGCTAAACCCAAGAAACTTCTTACGTCTGTTGCATTCTTGGGCGTAGACCAATCTTGCACCATAGCCACTTTCGCAGGATCCACGGCGATACCATTCTCTGAAACAACATGGCCCAAGAACCTCACTTCCCTTCTCCAGAAGTGACACTTAGAAAACTTCGCTTTCAGTTGGTGTTTCCTTAACACCTCCATCACCATCCTCAAATGTTCCTTGTGTTCTTCCTCATTCCATGAGTAAACCAAAATATCATCCACGAACACAAGAACAAACTTATTCAACTGATCTCTTAATACCCTATTCATAAGATCCACAAAATATGTCGGGGCATTGGTCAGCCCAAATGGCATAACCAACCATTCATAAAATCCAGACGGCATCCGAAATGCCGGTTTAGCTATGCTTTCAACTTCCACTCTAAGCTGATGAAAACCTGTCGCGAGATCCAACTGAGAAAACACTCTCGCTCCACTCAACTGATCAAACAAATCATCTATCTGCGGTAGAGGATACTTATTCTTCCTCGTCACCTTATTCAACTCGCTGTAGTCCACACACAATCGAAGGGAACCATCGGCCTTGGTAGCAAACAAAACTGGTGCTCCCCATTCAGAAAGACTCCTTCTGATAAATCCCTTCTTCAAAAGATCGCTGACTTGCACCCCGATTTCTCGCTGCTCCCGTGGTGCCATACGACGAAGTGGCATCACTATAGGTCTGGCATCTTTTACTAAATCGATACGGAATTTAATCTCTCGGTGTGGTGGAAGCCCGGTCATTTCCTCGAAGACGTCCGAATACTGTCCAACCACGGGCACATTTGACAACTCCTCATGCGGGATATCGAGGGAATTTAGAAAACTAGCCATCACCCCGTCACTAAGCAGGCTACAAAACACTACCCTCCGCCCACCATCCGCTCTAACTGTCACCAAAAAGCCCTCACAGTCTACCACCACCCCGTATCTTTGGAGCCAATCGACTCCCAAAATAATGCCAAACCCAGTAAAGCCCGAAACAAAGCAATCACAAACAAACATGCATCCATGACTCGATAAGGCCACATTACGACAAATCATACTAAGGCTAGTCGAACCACCAATCGGGTTCGTCACTACTAAAGGTCTATTGGCTATCTTGGGTTCCAATTCCAACCAATCTACCAGGTCACTAGATATGAAAGAACGGGAAGCTCCGGTATCAAACAAAACTCTAACAGGAACATTATAAACAGAAAGCATACCTTGAATAACGACATTCTTTACTTTCTCCGCCGCAGTTGGGGCATTCGACGAAGAAAGAACAACATTAAGGGCATATGCTTTCACCATCTGCTTTTCTTTGGGGGGTTGCGGACACTTGTCCTTGTGATGTCCCACTTGGCCACAGTTGAAGCACTTCCTATCCGCTGGCTTGGCCCGACAATTGCTAGCATAATGACCCTTCTTACCACAGCTGAAGCATTCAACATCTTTCTTATTCTTTTTTTGGCCATCCTTATTCTGGTTCTGCTTCTTCTTATTCTGAGAACCACTCTTGCCTCCACCGCTTGCTTGCAGCTTTGGCTCCTCTACAGATGCAACATCAGCCTTCGACTTAGGGTAAAGACTCTCTGACCTCAATGCTTTCCCCACAATAGACTCAAACGTTTCATCGATGTGGCTAATAAGGCTTTCCCCCAAGTATCCATCCAAACCAGTTATGAACTTCTCGTTATTCACTAGTACAAAACAGTCTTATTGCTTCGCCTGATTTGCATTGGTTGTGGTAACAAGCGATGCAAACAGTGTTATTTGCATCACTTTTAATTAAAAAGACGATGCAATAGTGACAAAGGAAGCTATAAATCAGGCAAAAAATTATTTTCTTCGGTTTTTTTTTAAAAAACCGATGCAATTTATGACAGCAAATGTTCGCATTTACTTGATTAGCATCAGCTTTTTCTTAATTGGTTTGCAACCGATGCAATTTATATAAAGTGAGTCAAATAAAATTTGGTGAATCGGGTCAAATTTCACTTGACCCGTTATTTCCCCCTTAAGTCTAATTTTTTCCATTCATTCGCGCCCTATGTCTAATTTTTCAATTCATTCGCGCCCTATTTTCACTTTGTTACTTCAGACACTAACAAGAAAAGAAAAAAATTGTAAATCAACTAAGGGCAGAAGAAGAAAACACGCAGATAATTTTTCTTTGATTTCGATCTGTTTAGGAGGATTTGGATTCGCCTCATCTTCTTCCATCGAAGGTACTAGATTTCTACGATCTGTAACCCTAGTTTTACGTAAATTTTGATTTGGGGTTTTTTGTTTCACTGTTATCTTAAATCGTTCCATTTATTTGGGGTTATTTCGTTCTCTGTTAAATTGAAATCGTTGTATTTATTTGGGGTGATTTCGTTCTCTGTTAAATGATTGTAAAATGGTTTCATATAGCAGATACAGTCAATTGTTGGGCCTTTCTTCCAGCTTTTCCCTCGCATCCACGTCGACATTTGGTAATTGTTAATCCCTAAATTTACCCTTTTTCTTCGATTGATTTTGTCTCTATCAAAATTGCTTTAACACGTATTTCTCTCTTCGTTGTTTTGTTCACATAATCAAGTTTGGACAAATAATTTTTGCCTCATTCGTGTTTGGGGTTCACATATGTTGTTCACTGTGTTTGATTACTGTTTATTTTTATTTTGTTTTGTTTCTCTACTGCTTGCTCTTATTGCATTTATCATTGTAACACCCCACCTCCGCTAAGGTCACTCTTTAGGGGGCACTAGCTTCTGGGGGGCGTTATAACTGGGTAAGCATGCATAATGATATATCAAGGCAGAACAAGAACATAAATATATATGTAAAACAGAGTAAAACAGCGGAATATTTCAAACCATCTCAAAACAAGTCTTAGTACATCATAAGGTCAACTGCCAAAATAAACATGTCTAGTACATCATAAACAGAAATACTGAAATACATAGTGCTATCCCCAAAATAAAGATGATAAACCATAGCGAGCTCAATGTCCAAGCATACATGAGCTATCCAGCAAACGAGCAAGCGATCCAAGCTAAGCACCACTGTTCCCTCCCTGAGAACCTGGGGGGGGGGGAACGGAAGAAAAGAAGTGAAAGAAAACTGGTCAGTCAAAAAGACTGGTAAGCCCTACTACGATCAGTCTATAAACTAATAAAGCTAACATCATGATGGAAACTGAGGTGAACATACTGGCAATAGATAAAGGTGTCATCACATAAAGAAGATTAAGCTTTGCACCACAGTGTACTAGCAAACTAACATAACAGGTATTGATCCCTCAGCCCAAACTTTGGCCCCATAGCATGAGGTGACCTTAATACAAGGTCCAGCCCAACGGTCTAGTCGATCGGCTCCCTATAAACCTAACACGTCAAGTGTTGGTGTCCATACGGCCCACATATGGTTGTAGTCAGACTGTGCTGGGTCCACCTTTGGGTGTATCAAGCCCTCGGGTGTCAACCCCAGACACCTAAGCAATAATGCACAGTCTAAACCTATTGGTACCCGTGCCTCGAGTTTGTCCAACACCGGACTACGTGCACGTCCGTAGCCCGCCTGGACCCGCACCGCTGTACCACTCAGCCGTCGCTTTGGTCGCTTACATCAGTCCAGTAATCGTGCCCCGCCCTAGCCTAGCCTCTAGGGTTGTGAATGATACCAAACTGGGATTACTGCTGGAACAGACCACGTTGCTAGGGTTTTCTAAGAGGGTTAAGTGTGGTTTAACCCCTCACTAATCATGGATTAAATTAGTTAAGTGTAACCAACAGTTCACCACTTAACCCCATTTAATCCCTCGCATCCCCAAAATTGGTTAAGTATTAGTGGGCCATGACTTAACCCTAATCATGAGGCATTAATTTAATTGTACCCTAACCTCTCACATTAGACTTTGTTGCGGTTACTAGTTAAGCCGGGCGGGTCCGGGTAGCTTTACACCACAACTTGGTCTAACCTCGGGTCCAAGGTACACATGACCAACTTCTCACATTGGGTCCTATTGTTTGTAGCAACTAGTTAAGCCGGTCGGTTCCGGGTAGGTTTACGCTACAAACTCAACCCAACCTCGAGTTGGCCACACATGTTTTCTAAGTGTCATGTCCACTTTATTTTCAAACATAATCACAAGTTTAACAAATACTTGGGTAGACCTAACTTAATAGGTAAATTCCCAAGGGGTAGACCTAACTTAATAGGTAAATTCCCAATCTTATATTTTCATGTATTTTAAGTTTTACCCAAAACCCCCCAACGTCATTCTATCGCTTACATATTCGTCATAACGCATAAAGGATAGAAAGAGGGAACTTGGCACAACATACATGATAAATCTCACATATCATAATAAGCATGCATAACATGTTGGACTTGCATAACTTAGCATAGTGAACTTGCATAAACATGCATAACTTGTTAAACTTGCAAATCATGACCTAGTGAACTTGCATAAACATGCATAACTTATTAAACTTGCAAATCATGGCATAGTGAACTTGCATAAGCATGCATAACTTGTTAAACTTGCAAATCATGGCATAGTGAACTTGCATAAACATGCATAACTTGTTAAACTTGCAAATCATGGCATAGTGAACTTGCATAAACATGCATAACTCATCAAACATGTGTAACATGGCATATTGAACTCGCATAAGCATGCATAACTCATTAAACATACATAACATAGCATAGTGAACTTGCATAAGCATGCATAACTTATTAAACATGCATAACATAGCATAGTGAACTCGCATAAGCATGCATAACTTATTAAACATGCATAAATCCCAAATTTTATCACATATTAACTTTAGAGTTTCTAAAATGAAGGTAAGAGGGCTTACAAATATTATGAAGACACAAATCTACTAATAAAGATTGAGAAGCCCTTTTATGCAAGCATATAAAAACCCAAAACAAAGCTCCAATTAACAAAAATCCCAAAAACTCTAGCTTTAGCAATTAAAGCTTGCAACTTGATGATGTATGCAAGCTAATGATCATTCATACAACTTAGAAATGCTTGTATGAACATCAAAACCTTCATAGAAATGATTTTTGAAGAGGGTGGAGGCTAGGGTTCTTAGGTGGAGGCCATTTGAGAATTCAATTTGACATAGTTTGGTTGCTAGAATGAATAATGAGGCTTTAGGGTAGGATTAGGGGCTTATTTATAGAAGATTAGAGTGTTTTTAGCCCTAGGATTAACCCTAGGTTAGTTTAGGCCCGTCAGATTTAGGAATTCTCTAGAACCAAGCCACACAACCAAGCCCAAATCAAAATGGTGCGCCAGGCAAAACTGCCTGGCCACCCCGTGTCGACAGGGCTGTCGACAGGGCAGTCGACACCCTAAGACCCCTGTCGACATGCCTGTCGACATGGGGGTCCTGGCGGGAGTTTTCCCGCCTGACGCCAATTAGCCCTAATCCTTGTTTTTTAATTTGAAATTTAAATCTGTTTTTAACATGGAAATTTCTGAAAACTTCAATGGGCCTTAACTGGGTCATACGGACTCCGATTTTCGAAAACTCGGACTCTATTTCGCGTATTTTTCCGAGACGAACGCAATGGCATAGCCCGTTTCCCTTGATTCAGATTTTAGAATTAAATTCTGCCTCGATTTATGTTATAACAGGTTATTGAAAATATGGGTTGTTACATCCTCCCCTCCTTAAAGGATTTCGTCCCCGAAATCTTCAAGTTAGGAAGAACGTATCCTACCATCCAATCATCCATCTACTCAAAGCATCATCCACGA
Source organism: Allium sativum (assembly GCA_030737875.1). Lineage (NCBI taxonomy): Eukaryota > Viridiplantae > Streptophyta > Magnoliopsida > Asparagales > Amaryllidaceae > Allium > Allium sativum. Next base: position 731,443,878 of record CM060912.1, on the reverse strand, counting down.
GCAATCATTGTCCCTAAAAGGTTCTAAATGTTGTATGAACATATGCAAGAGTGTGTGTGTATGTACTTATCTAATGCAAAGATCAATGCAAAATATGTTAGTGAAATGTATCCATATGTATGCAAATCCCTAACATAATGTATAATGTCTACATGCGTGCTCAATCATACATCCATATGCAACATCCATGTGATTGCATTCAAATTTCATCCAAGAATAAGCATAAACACTCATGCACTTGCAATATGAGGAGTGTGTGAGCCGATCTAGTGCCTAATGTGTACCATGCATCCACGAGTAACCACTTGCAAACACTTGCAACCACTTGCAACCATCAAATATAACATGTCTCAAACACATGTTTCATCCAAATGGTTTCTATCTAAGGTTCTCATGACAAGATTAGCACGATAACTAGATAAACATGGATAGCAAAGAGAAAGATATACTAACAAAGGAAAGAGATTGAGAGTGTACCCTCAAAAAGGAATGGATAAAGCCCACGCATCTTCTCCTTGGTTTCCCAAGTTGCGTCTTCTTCGGCTTCACCCCATTGAACCTTCACCAGCTTGACCTCTCGATTCCTTAGCTTCTTGGTCTCCGTCCCCAAGATACGAATCGGGGTTCTCCTCAAAGTTGCCTCTTTCTCTACTTCCACATCTTCAAGAATGCTAGGTTCAACCACCTCAGCGGACTCATGTAGGCACTTTCGGAGATGCGAGACATGAAAGACATTATGCACTCCGGACAACTTCTCGGGCAATTGCACTTTATAAGCCATCTTCCCAATTCTCTCTATGATAGGGAAGGGTCCAACAAATCTCGGTGCCAATTTCCCAACAGCTCCAAATCGGACCACATTCCGCAAAGGAGAAACCTTTACGAAAACCATGTTCCCAACATCAAACTCCAAATCGGATCTTCGCTTATCAGCATAGGATTTCTGTCGGTCTTGGGCCGCCTTCATCCGTCTTCTAATCAACTCGACCTTCTCGGATGTATCTCTAATCATGTCGGGTCCAAGTATAAGCTTATCTGTAGTCTCCCACCAACATGTAGGCGACTTGCACGGCCTCCCATATAAAGCTTCAAATGGTGCCATCCCTATGCTTGCTTGATAACTGTTATTATATGCAAACTCAACAAGAGGAAGATGGTCTTCCCAAGCACCACCAAAATCCAGAATGCAAAGCCTCAACAAGTCCTCAAGTACCCTATTCACCCTTTCTGTTTGGCCGTCTGTTTGTGGGTGATAGGCCGTACTCAGGTTCAACCTTGTGCCCATAGCTTCCTGCAAACTGTTCCAGAACTGACTAGTAAAGATGGGGTCTCGGTCACTGACTATGCTGGAAGGGACTCCATGTAGTCGTACTATCTCACGAAGATACACTGATGCTAGTCCAGATGCGGTCCTTTTGCTCTTCACCGGAATGAAATGAGCACTCTTCGTAAGCCTATCTACAATGACCCATATGCTCGTATTCCCTCTCCTTGACCTTGGAAGCCCATCAATAAAGTCCATAGAAATACTCTCCCACTTCCATAGCGGGACCTCTAGAGGATGCAATAGCCCACCGGGCTTCTTCGACTCGGCTTTTACTCTCTGACAAACAACACATCTGGAGACAAACTCTGCCACATCCTTCTTCATTCCAGGCCAGAAGAAAATGCGCTTCATATCATTATACATCTTATCACCGCCTGGATGTATAGTCAACTTGGAGCGATGTGCCTCATCAAGAACTTTCCTCACCAAATCTTCTACCATTGGAACACACAGCCTTCCTTCTCTCCTCAGCCAACCCTTATCATCTATAGAATATCGAGCAAGGTGACTAGATGTCTCCCCTCGAATCAGCTTATCCATAATCTCAATTATCTGAGGGTCTTCCTTCTGCGAAGCCCCAACTTGATCTAGAAGGGTAGGCCTGAGCTCTAGAGATGCCAAAGAACCGGTCATCGACTCAACTGTCAAAGAAAAATCAAAGGTTGCCAAGAACTCTAAATTCTTCATCTCAACAAATAGAGGACTTAGTGTCAACCTTTTTCTACTCAACGCATCCGCCACGACATTCCCCTTGCCAGGGGTATAGGCTATATCAAAATCATAGGAAGCCAAGAATTCCATCCATCTCTGCTGCCTCAGGTTCAGATCCTTCTGCGAAAAGAGATACTTCAAAGACTTATGATCAGTATACAGCTCGAATCTCTCTCCCAGAAGATAATGACGCCAAGCCTTGAGTGCATATACAATCGCTGCCAGCTCTAGATCATGAGTGGGATAATTCTTCTCATGCACCTTAAGTTGCCTCCCACCAAAACATATAACTCTGCCCTCTTGCATCAGAACGGCGCCCAATCCCGTGCCACAAGCATCAGTGTACACGGTAAATATCTTACCACCATCGGGTAAAGCTAGAACTGGTGCTGAGGTAAGGGCTCTCTTAAGTCTCTGAAAAGCAAGCTCACAATCCATATCCCAAGCAAAGACTAAGTTCTTCTTCGTCAACTTAGTAAGAGGAGCGGATATCTTCGCGAAGTCCTTGATGAACCTTCGGTAAAAACCCGCAAGACCTAGAAAACTTCTTACCTCGGTTGCATTCCTTGGAGTCTTCCAATCCTGAACTGCAACCACCTTAGCGGGATCCACCGCTAAGCCTTGCTTGGATACGATATGCCCAAGGAATCTAACTTCCCTTCTCCAAAAGTGACACTTGGAGAACTTGGCCTTTAGCTGATGCGCTCTAAGCGTATCCATCACCTCTACAAGATGCCTCGCGTGCTCTTCTTCATCCTTGGAGAAGACCAGAATATCATCCACAAAGACCACGACAAACTTGCTCAAGAACTCCCGAAACACCCTACTCATCAAGTCCACGAAATACGCGGGTGCATTCGTCAAACCGAACGGCATAACAAGCCATTCAAAGAATCCATCTGGAGTTCTGAATGCAGTCTTGTCTATACTATCTTCAGCCACTCGGAGCTGATGAAATCCAGTAGCAAGATCAAGCTGAGAGAAAACAGAAGCACCAACAAGCTGATCAAAGAGATCATCGATCCTCGGTAACGGGTGCCTGTTCTTCTTAGTCAGCTTATTCAATTCTCTATAGTCCACACAGAGTCGAAGAGAACCATCTGCCTTAGTAGCAAACACCACAGGCGCTCCCCATTCGGATATACTTCGTCTGATGAAGTTCTTTTCAAGCAACTCTTTTACTTGCTTGCTGAGCTCCCGTCTCTCACGCGGAGCCATGTGCCGAACGGGCAAAGAAACAGGCTTAGCATTATCCACCAGATAAATGCGAAAATCAATCTCTCGTTTTGGGGGCAACCCCTTAACTTCTTCAAAAACATCTGGATAATCTCGGACCACCCTTACAGACTGAAGGGCTTCCTCTGACGAGTCGAGAGATTCAAGATAGCACAACATGACGGGATCCTTCGGATTGCATGAAATCTCTAAGGTGTTGCCAAGGCGAGTCACAAGCCTCACAACCCTATGCTCACAATCAAGAATGGCTCCATATCGGGACAGCCAATCCATGCCCAGTATCAATCCGTATCCCCTGAAACCAAGAACATATGCACTACACAAGAACTCTACACTGAGTATAGAGATCCTCAGATCCTCACATCTCATAGATAGATGAGCAGAACCCCCAATGGGATTCGAAACACAAACGGGATCATCCACTAAGCTAGTACTAAGGTGCAAGCTATCAACAAGATCAGATGAAATAAAGCTATGTGATGCACCAGAATCAAACAAGGTACGAACTGGAAGATCAGAAACATAAACAAGGTTCTCAACAGAAACACTACCTCGGTCGGGAACTGGAGCGGTATTGAGAGCATGAACTTGCCCTCCTGAAGGTCCAGCCTGTCCTTTCTTCTTTGGGCATTCCTTGCTGAAGTGTCCAGTCTCACCGCAGGAAAAACATCCACCACTAAGCTTCCTTTTCTTCTTCCTACAATCCTTAGCAAAGTGTCCAGGCACACCACAGTAATTGCACTTTCCCTTGCCTTTGTTGTTGTTCCCCTTCTTGTTCTTGCTCTGATTCCCCTGACTGCTTTGACCACCTTGATTGCCTTTGCCTTGAGAATCAGTCTTCTTAACTTGAGTATCACTCGTCTTGACCTCTTTCTTTCCATCTCCCTGAAGTAGAGCCATATTGACCAAACTCTCAAAAGTAGCCCCATGCGGAATATGTGACATCGCCAAGCCCTGCAGCGGCTCATTCAACCCTCTAGCAAATCGAAGAGCCTTCTTCTCAGGAGTGTTCACCATATCCAAACCAAAACGGGCCAGCTGATTAAACTTGTTCACATACTCCTTGACGGACATATCACCTTGCTTTAATGCAATGAACTTCTCCATTTGTAAATTCGCCTCAGCAGAAGATAGAAACTTGGTCACAAATCTAGCCCTCAAATCGGCCCAAGTCTCAACGGGCCTCGTCCCATTGGTGACCTCCCACCAATAGGCCGCTTCATCCTTCAAAAGCCACACTGTCAATAAGATCTTCCTCTCGTCATCAATCCCAAAGATAGCAAACAAGTCCTCAGTGTCTTTCAGCCAATTCCTAGCTTCAACAAAAGATTCTGTGCCTAGGAAATTCTTGCCTCCCATCGCCTTGAAGTCTTTACAAACCTTCGTGAACTCAACCTGAGGGTGCTGAGGGGGAGGAGGAGGAAGAGGAGCCTCAGCAACAGGAGGGGGAGGAACATTAGCAACGGGAGGAGGAATATTAACCACTGGAGGGACCACCGGAGGAGGGACATTAGGGAGAGGATTCTCAACTACAGGAGGAGGAGTGGGAGTAGGGTTTGCGGGGCCGGCTACCGCCCTAGCTTCAAGAAGTCTCCTATACCAGAGTGGTACATTTACTCCATCCGGGATGGCAAGATCCTCAGCCATACTGAAACGAAGGATAAGATAAGATTAGGTCAAGGGAACGAAGGATAACGCTAATGGCTTTTTGGGGAATAGCCTTTTAAAATACTAGACTTTTCTTTGGAAAATACTTTATACTTGTTTTGAAAATAGTTTTTCAAAAGTCTTTTTTTTTAAAAAAAAAAACTTTTTGTTCTTTCTCGTAAACCTTATGCTCTGATACCAAATTTGTAACACCCCACCTCCGCTAGGGTCACTCTTTAGGGGGCACTAGCTTCTGGGGGGCGTTATAACTGGGTAAGCATGCATAATGATATATCAAGGCAGAACAAGAACATAAATATATATGTAAAACATAGTAAAACAGCGGAATATTTCAAACCATCTCAAAACAAGTCTTAGTACATCATAAGGTCAACTGCCAAAATAAACATGTCTAGTACATCATAAACAGAAATACTGAAATACATAGTGCTATCCCCAAAATAAAGATGATAAACCATAGCGAGCTCAATGTCCAAGCATACATGAGCTATCCAGCAAACGAGCAAGCGATCCAAGCTAAGCACCACTGTTCCCTCCCTGAGAACCTGGGGGGGGGGGGGGGGAAACGGAAGAAAAGAAGTGAAAGAAAACTGGTCAGTCAAAAAGACTGGTAAGCCCTACTACGATCAGTCTATAAACTAATAAAGCTAACATCATGATGGAAACTGAGGTGAACATACTGGCAATAGATAAAGGTGTCATCACATAAAGAAGATTAAGCTTTGCACCACAGTGTACTAGCAAACTAACATAACAGGTATTGATCCCTCAGCCCAAACTTTGGCCCCATAGCATGAGGTGACCTTAATACAAGGTCCAGCCCAACGGTCTAGTCGATCGGCTCCCTATAAACCTAACACGTCAAGTGTTGGTGTCCATACGGCCCACATATGGTTGTAGTCAGACTGTGCTGGGTCCACCTTTGGGTGTATCAAGCCCTCGGGTGTCAACCCCAGACACCTAAGCAATAATGCACAGTCTAAACCTACTGGTACCCGTACCTCGAGTTTGTCCAACACCGGACTACGTGCACGTCCGTAGCCCGCCTGGACCCGCACCGCTGTACCACTCAGCCGTCGCTTTGGTCGCTTACATCAGTCCAGTAATCGTGCCCCGCCCTAGCCTAGCCTCTAGGGTTGTGAATGATACCAAACTGGGATTACTGCTGGAACAGACCACGTTGCTAGGGTTTTCTAAGAGGGTTAAGTGTGGTTTAACCCCTCACTAATCATGGATTAAATTAGTTAAGTGTAACCAACAGTTCACCACTTAACCCCATTTAATCCCTCGCATCCCCAAAATTGGTTAAGTATTAGTGGGCCATGACTTAACCCTAATCATGAGGCATTAATTTAATTGTACCCTAACCTCTCACATTAGACTTTGTTGCGGTTACTAGTTAAGCCGGGCGGGTCCGGGTAGCTTTACACCACAACTTGGTCTAACCTCGGGTCCAAGGTACACATGACCAACTTCTCACATTGGGTCCTATTGTTTGTAGCAACTAGTTAAGCCGGTCGGTTCCGGGTAGGTTTACGCTACAAACTCAACCCAACCTCGAGTTGGCCACACATGTTTTCTAAGTGTCATGTCCACTTTATTTTCAAACATAATCACAAGTTTAACAAATACTTGGGTAGACCTAACTTAATAGGTAAATTCCCAAGGGGTAGACCTAACTTAATAGGTAAATTCCCAATCTTATATTTTCATGTATTTTAAGTTTTACCCAAAACCCCCCAACGTCATTCTATCGCTTACATATTCGTCATAACGCATAAAGGATAGAAAGAGGGAACTTGGCACAACATACATGATAAATCTCACATATCATAATAAGCATGCATAACATGTTGGACTTGCATAACTTAGCATAGTGAACTTGCATAAACATGCATAACTTGTTAAACTTGCAAATCATGACCTAGTGAACTTGCATAAACATGCATAACTTATTAAACTTGCAAATCATGGCATAGTGAACTTGCATAAGCATGCATAACTTGTTAAACTTGCAAATCATGGCATAGTGAACTTGCATAAACATGCATAACTTGTTAAACTTGCAAATCATGGCATAGTGAACTTGCATAAACATGCATAACTCATCAAACATGTGTAACATGGCATATTGAACTCGCATAAGCATGCATAACTCATTAAACATACATAACATAGCATAGTGAACTTGCATAAGCATGCATAACTTATTAAACATGCATAACATAGCATAGTGAACTCGCATAAGCATGCATAACTTATTAAACATGCATAAATCCCAAATTTTATCACATATTAACTTTAGAGTTTCTAAAATGAAGGTAAGAGGGCTTACAAATATTATGAAGACACAAATCTACTAATAAAGATTGAGAAGCCCTTTTATGCAAGCATATAAAAACCCAAAACAAAGCTCCAATTAACAAAAATCCCAAAAACTCTAGCTTTAGCAATTAAAGCTTGCAACTTGATGATGTATGCAAGCTAATGATCATTCATACAACTTAGAAATGCTTGTATGAACATTAAAACCTTCATAGAAATGATTTTTGAAGAGGGTGGAGGCTAGGGTTCTTAGGTGGAGGCCATTTGAGAATTCAATTTGACATAGTTTGGTTGCTAGAATGAATAATGAGGCTTTAGGGTAGGATTAGGGGCTAATTTATAGAAGATTAGAGTGTTTTTAGCCCTAGGATTAACCCTAGGTTAGTTTAGGCCCGTCAGATTTAGGAATTCTCTAGAACCAAGCCACACAACCAAGCCCAAATCAAAATGGTGCGCCAGGCAAAACTGCCTGGCCACCCCGTGTCGACAGGGCTGTCGACAGGGCAGTCGACACCCTAAGACCCCTATCGACATGCCTGTCGACATGGGGGTCCTGGCGGGAGTTTTCCCGCCTGACTCCAATTAGCCCTAATCCTTGTTTTTTAATTTGAAATTTAAATCTGTTTTTAACATGGAAATTTCTGAAAACTTCAATGGGCCTTAACTGGGTCATACGGACTCCGATTTTCGAAAACTCGGACTCTATTTCGCGTATTTTTCCGAGACGAACGCAATGGCATAGCCCGTTTCCCTTGATTCAGATTTTAGAATTAAATTCTGCCTCGATTTATGTTATAACAGGTTATTGAAAATATGGGTTGTTACAATCATGGTGTTAATCATTCATCATTTTAATAGCATTTATATTGCTGATGCTTGTTTTGTTTGCATATGTTCATATGTTCTAATGATCTTGCATATTGTATTGGTTTTTCAGTTGTGGCCAATTCAGCATACATCGTTCAGTAAATGTACTTACCGTCTGTTTAATATAATTGTGGTAAACGACTAAGAATTGAACGCTTAAAAATGTAAAAACAAACTGATTAATTTGAATGGTTTAAAAATTTAAAAACAAACTGATTAATTTGAATGGTTATACATTTAAAAATAAATTATGTAATGCCTCTGTTAAATCAAAGAGGAGAGAAAAAGTGGAACAAAAAAAATAACTTTAACTGGACCACATGTAGCGTGCAAGTTGTTGCGCTATTTTCTCCTTTTTTTTCTAGGAAAAAGAAGAACATTTCTGGCAAAAGTACTGTAGGGTGTAATCTGGTAATTCATAATCCGCAGCGTTTACCTACTTGTTTCCTTTTCAGGTAACATACCAAAATATAATTCAATAGAAAGGAACAGAGAAATTACTACTCCTATATAAGAGAGTAATGTGTTACATTTTAATTTTATTATGTTTTATATTTTAAGCAAGCTTTGTATTTGCAGCAAACCATTTATAATTTGCCTGGTCCACGTCTTTGAGTAGAAAGCTGCTAAAAATACATGCGTTTAATTAGGTAGCCAAAATAGGATCATACACATGTTGATATTGCGTATAATTAGCAGAATCAAGGGCGGAACTAGCCCTATGCTCAGCTGGGCTGTAGCCCAAGGTAGCTTATTTTATCTAGAAAATGCGTAAGGCTACAAAGCTTAACCTAAACTTAAAGAAACCCTAGTTGTGCATACCGCCGTTCCCAGCTTTTCTGCTCATTCTCATTTGTCTAGAAACTGGGGAAATGAAGTAGTAGCATTGCCTGCATGGCTTGATTAATTGTGTGATGGTAAGTACGTGCCTTCGCAAGTCTGTGCTTCATTTTTGGTTCTTTTTTGTTTTGTTTACGCACCCCATCAATTTTTCGTAAGCCTGGATGCTGATATCTCTCATTCTCATTGTTTTCTTTTACTTCCATCATGATTCAGACAATAAAGAAATCTACTTCTTCATTCTATCAAGCATAATTTGGGTAATTCCATATTTTTTAATTTTAAGCAATTTAGTTTGCAGATTAGCAATAAATGGTAATTTCAATGTAAAAACTCTATTGATTGGGGTTTTCAATTTTGATTTCAATTACAAGATTGTAGCCTAATTTGTTTTGATTATATTGCTTATTTGATTCATAAATTATACTTCAATTTGCAGATATTTTATTTGTTTAATTTTTTTTCTCTAAATGACAGTTAAGAACTATTGATCTCAGCTTGAAAACTGAAATGATAACCTAATTTATAAAATTAGGCTTTTATTAACTTAGCTTGATTAATGGAATAAATTCATGCTTAGAATTATTTGTTGATGTATTATCTATTTGAAGTTACAATCACTCTTTGATTCTAAAATATAACTACATTGGAGAGCTTATGTTAAAGTTTGGGATTTATTATTTCTCTAATAAATAGATTTCACTAGAATTAACTCTTTATATCACTACAGTAACTTCTAAAAGATCACTTTTAGGTAGGAAATGTGTCAAAACGATGAAATGTAAAGCTCGTTGCATAATTAAACTAAATATCACGCATTTAAAGTAAAATATGAACCTAGTCGTTATGATTATGAAGTATTTTCTTAGTTTCGTAAGTGTTATGTAGTACTAACTAGAAAAGCTAACTTTGAAAAAAATCACCCTTTAAAGTTAGCCCACCCTTATGTCAATTCCTAGTTCCGCCCTTGAGCAGAATCATTGACTAAACTGAAGGAAATTTAATGCCTAGGCATAATTCGCAGCAAGCAAACAAACTGACTTATCCATATTTCTGTTGTTTTGTGTATTATTCATCTCATGTCTTATGTCGATTTTTAGTTCGTTTCTATCCATATATAAAAGCTCCAAACTCAAATACTAGTTTGCTGTTCATTTTGTTTTTTCCTTCAAATAGTCGTTGTTCACATCATGCCAGTCCAATTGGTTGCCTTCGCTCGATAAAAAAAGAGAAACGTCACAGCGACCCATGAATTAGCATCACAAACATTACAATGATCAAGGGGTGGACGATAGGATATTGAAGGGCAAAAATAATTGGATGACTATGATTGATCCTGGATTTACCCGTACTGCTCCTTGTCGGTTGAAACAGAATGGTAAATAAAATAAAACATATTTTTAAGATATTGTTTGAGTGTATCTTAAATCTTGATTTTGGACTTTGTTGTTATTTTTGTTTTGCAATATAATTTTTATTTTAAAGAGAGATGATTGTTTTATAACCTTACAAGTATAAAAAGGAAAACACCAGTTTAAAATTAGTCTTTTTTTCTTTTTCAAAAGTTCAAATGTTTAGTGAAAACATATTCTCTAATATAAAGTGTTACATTTAAAATTTTATACTATACTTTTTTTCTTTGGTTGTGTTAAAACTCATGGAAAACGATGTTGTCAACGGTTATTTATTATGTAAAATGATTTTATATGATAGTTGATTACTTTATGAAATAACTTTGATATTAAGAATCACATATTCGCTATTATTTCTTATATGGTATTAGTAGAAGAAAAACTAAATATCTTTATCCTTAGGTTTGATTTTTAAGTTCTTAAGATGCACATCACATCTTTTAAGTGTTTATTCTTACAGAACATGCTGTCAAAATATTCAAATTTTAACTCGCATGATCAACGATATTTAAATACTTTTACATTATTTATTTGGATTTGCCATCTTAAATATTTTTGCATTATTCATTTGGACAGACTTATCATCTCTGTATAAGTAGGTAAATGTAAAAGCGCTTATGAAGTATATTTTTAGTTTTATTTGTTTATTTATTGAGAAAAAACCTTCTAATGTGTTTGAATTATAAGCTGCTAGAATCATGCATCACACAAATTTCCCTGTAGGGAGAAGACTGTTCTGTCTCAAAACTCTATTCCTTTTACTTATTTTTTTTAGTTACGTAGAAGTTAGAACACATACGTAAAAAGACTCACAACTGTTTGGAATTTACTATCGAAGGAATTTGCACCAGGGGCGTAGCCCTTTGGAGACCAGTGGGTGCCATGCCACCCCCCCAAGATTCTATATTTGAACCCAAAAAAATCATCAGCCATGTGTAACACATGATGTGTTGTAAATCTATAACTTGTTGCTTCATTTCTTCATTTAGTTTGCTTTGCCAGAATGTGAGCAGTTCTGCCTTGTCTTTGCTATGATTAATTTTCATGTTTCTTTGCTTTTCTGCACATTTAGTCCTAAGGTGCACAACATGTTTTCTTCTATTGTTTTACTGATATTTCATTCCTTTAATGTATTTTTTCTTTACTGTTTTAACATGTTAAATGCATTGAATAATAGAATGTTGCTCCTGGTTTAATGTCTAATGCATGGTTCTGCTAGTTCATTGTAATTCTAATAGAATAGCCAATGATTCATAATTTAATTATCCCAGTCCCTAATATGTGTGTTTCATGTTGAAGTTGTAACAGAATAAGGGTATGGTCATTTCTAAAGGTTGATAAATAAACAACATTACTTCGTGTCATTTAAAGTGGCATTCATAAATGATTAGCCAAGGTATATTAACCAGTGTTTTAAATATCGGCCATCTCGGCCGAGATCTCGTTTTGGCCTCAAAATGAGACGATATATGATATATCGTTGAATATTCGTTTCGAAGATATCAGACGATATTTACAAATATCGGCCAATATCTAGACCGAATGGAAATCACGATATATCACCTGATTTTTTTTTTAGTTAAGAAAAACCCGTATAAGCTCGTCAGCCCATCAGTAACAAATAGGTTTGTGTTTCTCGCATCAGCCCGTATAATCCCATCACGATGTATCTTTGCTATTTATTTAGCTCGCAAGAGGACTAGGCTGTAGGAAGAGGTGTTATTTCAGCTTTTGTAGCTTTTTATTTATTTATTTTGTAAGCAGCTTTTATAGCATCCTACAGGTAAAATAATATAACAACATTAGGCATATTTTCTTATTATAGTTTACTTTTTCAAATTTAATTGAAACTGGGAGTTCTCAATTTTGGTTCATGGTTTGATTATGAATCAAGCTTGCAGCCTTGCATTTATGTTTTTATATAACGTAGCGCACATTTTTCCGTTACTGTTTTATTTATTTACTAAACAATCATGAATACAAAGGATAAATTAGATGCTATTATGAAATGACTCACAACTATTACACTGTATCTATACTTTACAAGTTCAAGTTGAAACTGTTAATTCCAAATACTAAAAAGTAGGATGTTACACTATAGTTTATGAGTACACTGTGCAGATGGTATACGTCTAACGTGAATGTTGATTTATTAGTGATAGTGAAGATCTCATATTTAGATGTCTCAATGTTAATTAAAATTGCACCATCCCCTTGTTATAAGGTTTTAACTTTTGATACTTCATTGTTTCTAATTATAACGCATGGCTTAAGTTAACGAAGAATGTGTTTTTTGTGTATTTGAACGGAATACTGAGCGGTGGACGTGAAAGTTATATCATGGTCAAGAATGATTAATGTATAATAATTAATTAATAAAATTAATAAAATTAAAAATTAGAGGGTTAATTAAAGGACTGAAAATCAGTTGATTATGCTCTCGTCGGAAGCGTGAAGGCGTTAGTGATGAATGTATTGTTTTGATGCGTTGGAATGAACAAATGAAATAATAAAAAAAAAATGCATGTTGGATGCTAACGTAATGAAATGAAAAAATGGCTATGAATGGTAGCTTAGACATCATAGACGTAAACATAAGGACGTTAAAGTCACTACATGAATAAATACAAGTAGACTGTAAACCTAAATGCAAGTAGATTGCTACAGGTAACATAACAGGTTAGTTAAACATTCGGATTTAAGCACTAGAAGATTGACTGCCTCAACCCAACTTTCTAATAGTCCCACTATGGCTTTTGAATATTCAAAAGTTCATTACTTTGATTTTTCCGGGATGTATTTCACTATAGATATGACATGAAGTAAGCGGTTTCTTCATCCTACTGACTGGCTTTGTTAAGAGCATTATTACATCACACTTAAGCCTTGTTTGATCATCAATTTTTAGATTATTTTTAGTTTTTAATTTTGAAAAATAATGAAAATTTGTTTGTTTTACCATTTTGTAGAATAATTTCTTCGACAGTCATTTTTCAAAATAGGCTTTACAAGCATGGTTGAAAACCATTTTTCTTTGTTTTGAAAATTTTTGGGCTATGGCAGAAGCCATGTAAACCCAAAACTCATCGCGATTACTTACACACTTCAAACCATACTTCTGTTTCTCAGCAGTGGATTCTGAATTAGGTAATTTCAGTTTTATCCCTTTGTTTTAAAGGTTGCTTCAACCATTTGTCCGACGCAAATATTTGATTGTTTGAATTTCCATAGTCTCAAGCTTATTTTCTAACGAACTTACACAAGTATATGTCTATGCATCATTAAAAGTCATTTCATGTCAAGAATTATTGAAGAATTTTTTTGGAACCCCCACTCTATAATTCCTGGCTACGCCCCTGATTTGCACCAATCACATCGGATTATATACTGAAAGTGGATATCTTAGAAAATGCCATGTGGAACAACTCATTTTGTGTCACAACTATAAATACCTTATTACCTTAGAATAAATAATTATTTAAATAATTTTTTGAAGTTCCGTTTCAACACTAGTACGCCAAAACTACTAGTCATATTATGCATTAATTTGTAAATAGAATGCGAATGGACATAACAAGTTTGAATGGACATAACAAATTTGTAAATAAAACTTGAGACACATGGGCTTGAATCAATACTTAACATTATTTGAATGGTTTAAAAAATAAAGAGCAACCAGTAAACTTTGCCATTTTATAAATGAAAATAACCAAATGATGTTGAATAAATGACCCAGATTAAAAAAAGAAAAATTATGATTACAATTCAAAGTAAAATCAGTAAAACTAGAGAAAAATTAGAGGGTCACTTTAGTTGGATCGTACTTGTTGGTATTCAAAATATAGACATTAAATTAGATATTGGTTGTTGTTGGTATTCATTTTTTTTCTTTTCATTGTGTAGTGTCTCTAGCATTTGCATATGGATCGTAGCTGGATGTACAACATAAAACGTAGTGATGCTGAGTTTCTAAAAAAAATTGAAGAGTTCATCAATTGTGCACTGCATGATCAATCAAGAACATGGGAAGAAACTATTTTTTGTCCGTGTAGATTCTGCAAAAATAAGAGGAGACTTCGTAACATAGATCAGATTAGAGATCACATAATTCGATATGGGTTTTGTAACAACCCGTATTTTTGAATAACATGTTATAACACAAATGGAGGCAGAATTAAACTGTAAAATCTGAATCAAGGGAAACGGGCTGTGCCATTGCGTTCGTCTCGGAAAAATACGCGAAATAGAGTCCGAGTTTTCGAAAATCGGAGTCCGTATGACCAAGATATGGCCTCACGAAGTTTCACGAAAAATTCACAAATTAAAGTATACTTAATTAAGTGAAATGGGTTGCGCAGAGAAATATATATATATTGATATATATATATATATATATAATTGAAAATTAAATAAATAAATATGCAAAAATGTTCAAAACAGCGAATTGGGAGAGGGGAATAACCGAACCGGCCAATTTTTGAGGTCGACCCGAGCCCGCTGGGTCGACTAGGGGTTAATCCAGGGTGTCTGGCTGTCAACCCGTGGGCCGATTCGCTCAAATGCAGATTTTGCATTTGAATGGTTCTCATGGTTCAGCTTTAATCTAAAGGCCCTAGATGGTTCCTACACTTGACTTCTTCCCCAAGACATGCTTTGATGGCTTGGATTGAATCTAGGGTTAATCCTATGGCTAATACTATCCTAATCCTCTATAAAAAGACCCCAAACCTAGCCTAAATCACCATTATTCAATCCTACAACTAAACTATGTCAAATTTGTTCCTCTCATGGCCTCCACTCTCATGCTAAAATTTCTAAGTTAATTTCTATGAGAGATTTTGAGTTCATACAAGTGTTTTCAAACTTGTATGAGTGTTCTTAGCTTGCATTCAAGTCAAGTTGCAACATTTCTATTTCAAAGCAAGGGTTTTTATTGAATTGGCTCAAGGGTTTTCATTTGGAGCTTGCATATTTGGGTTTTTGGTGCTTGCATAAGGGCTTCGTCTCAATCTTTATAATAAATACTTATTTGTGTCTTCATAGCATTGTAAGCCCTTTTCTACTTTCTTTCTTTGAACTCTAAAGTTAAATGAATGATGCAAGTTTGGTTGATCATTATATGCAAGTTTGGTAGATCATTATATGCAAGTTTGGTTGATCATTATATGCAAGTTTGGTTGATCATTATATGCAAGTTTGGGTGATCATTATATGCAAGTTTGGTTGATCATTATGCAAGTTATGTATGACACATGTTGCCATGTTATGCAAGTTTGGGTTGATCATGTTATCATGTTATGCGAGTTTGGGTTGATCATGTTATCATGTTATGCAAGTTTGGGTTGATCATGTTATCATGTTATGCAAGTTTGGGTTGATCATTATGCACATGTTATCATGTTATGCAAGTTAAACTTGGGTTTGTGACCTTAAAGCTTCAAGCTTTATGTTAAAAGTTGCATTTTGGCAACATGAAAGCTATCATATCCCTTATGATAACTTGCATGTGAGGCCAAATGCGAACTTCTAGCAACCTCTACATGTTATTTATCACCATGTATCACTCATATGCTAAGTTTGGTTTTATGCATGCTTTTGAAGCCTCATAATGCAATCTGCAAGTATATGAACATATGTACATTTCATATGCCACCATGTTAAACTCGTGGCTTCAACACCTTTTTGTCATGGTTATGCCAAGTTCCCTATTTTATCCTTTATGCGTTATTGCGATTATGTAAACGATGGGATTACGTTGGGGTTGGGTAACATAATGACATGAACATGATTTTTATAACATGACGTGATATGTAATTATGTTTTGGAAACATAATGGACATGACACTTAGAAAAGATGAGTGTGGCCAACTCGAGGTTGGGTTGAGTTTGTAGCATAAATCTACCCGGACCCGCCCGGCTTAACTAGTGGCTACAAACAATATGACCCAATGTGAGAAGTTGGTCATGTTGTGCTCGAACCCGAGGTTAGACCAGGTTGTGGTGTAAAGCTACCCGGACCCGCCCGGCTTAACTAGTAACCACAACAAGGTCTAATGTGAGAGGTTAAAGCACATTAAGTTAATGAATGCCTCCTGATTAGGGTTAAGTCATGGTCCACTTAATACTTAACCAATATGGGCTTGATGGATTAATCGAGGTTAAGTCAGGAGCCTTGGGTACTCTTAACCAATTTAATCCACGTGTGGATCGGGTTAACCACATTTAACTGGTTAAGAAACCCTAGTTGCGTGGTCCTTTTCAGCAGTAACCTTCTAGTTGTATCATAAGACCCTAGGACTAGGCTAGGGTGGGGCACGATTACTGGGCTGATTATAAGAGACCAAAAAGAGACGGCTGAATGATGCCCCGGTTGTTCAGGCGGACCATGGTCGTGCACATCAAGTCCGGAGTTGAACACGGGCACCGGTAGGTTTGGACTGTGTATCATGGTATGGTGTCAGAGGGTTACACCGTAGGGCCAGATACACCCTAGGTTGGACCCTGCACAGTCAACTACATTACATGATTACGCCGTATGACACCGACACTTGACGAGTTAGGCTTATAGGGAGCCGATCGACTAGACCGAGTAGTTAGACCTTGATCTAGGTCATCTCAAACTATTTGGGCCAAGCTTGGGCCAAGGGATCAATTCTTGTTTTTACTTGACATGTTAGAATGCTAGTACACCCGTGGTGCAAAACTTAACCTTGATTATGCGATGACACCTTTATCTATATTGTTAGTTAATCATCATGCCAGTATGTTGTTATCCTTATATTCATCTCAGCTTCTCATGCCAGTTAACTTTACTAGTTCATAGACAGATAGTAGTAGGGCTTACCAGTCTTTTTGACTGACCTGTTTTCTTTCGTCTCTTGTCTTCCGTCCCCCCCCCCCCCTCAGGTCCTCAGGGTGGGAACATTGGAGCTTAGCTTGGATCTTTCTAGCTTGCTTACTGGATTTGCTCATGTACGGGTTTGGACATTGAGCTAGCTATGGTTTATCACTTCACTTTTGGGATAGTACTTTATGTATTTCAGTTTTTCAGTTTATGCTTTTATCTAGACTTTGTTTGTTGGAAAATAATGACTAAGTACTTTATTGTAACTTAACTATGGTTTTGGAAATGCAAGTTTTATCCGCTGCTTTACTACTCTGTTTTACTTATATGTTCTGTCTTGTGATATCTACATGCATGTTTACCTTGTTTAAACGCCCCTCCGAAGCCAGTGTGCTTGCAAGAGTGGCACTGGCGGAGGTGGGGTGTTACATTTGGTATCAGAGCATAAGGTTTACAAGATTTGGGCAAAAGGTTTTATTTTTAAACTTACCTTTTGAAAAACTATTTTCAAAACCAATTAAGTATTTTCCGAGAAAAGTCTAGTTATTTTAAAAAGGCTATTCCGCAAAAGCCATAGCACTATCCTTCGTTTCTTCGTTCTGAATCTATCTATCTTTTTCTTCGTTTCAGTATGGCCGATCTTAACCTTCCCGAGGGAGTGACCATTCCCGGATGGTTCCGGAGGTACTTGGAAGCTAGGGCCAACGATGCGGGCCCAGCGACTACCCCCACCGTAACGGAAGTTCCTCCTCCTCCTCAGAATCCGCAAGCAGATTTCGCTAAGATTTGCAAAGACTTTAAGGCGATGGGTGGCAAGAACTTTATTGGGACGGAGACTTCCGTGGAGGCAAAAAACTGGTTAAAGGAAACTGAAGACCTCTTTGATATCTTTGATGTGGAAGATCGTAGGAAAGTTCTGTTGGCGGTATGGCTATTAAAAGGGGAAGCTGCTTATTGGTGGGTAGTCACCACCACTATTAGACCCATTGAGACTTGGGCCGACTTTAGGACGAGATTTGGGCTTAAGTTTCTATCATCGACAGAAGAGAACCCTCAGCTAGAGAGGTTCCTATCACTAAAGCAAGGGGACATGACCGTTAGAGAATACGTGGATAAGTTTAATCAACTTGCTCAGTTCGGTATAAAATGGGTTAACACCGCTCGGAAGAAGGCCCTACGCTTTGCTCTAGGATTAAATGAGCCACTGCGCGGTTTGGCCATATCTCATATACCCCTGGGGGCGACCTTCGAGAGTTTGGTGAATATGACCCTACTTCAAGAGGAAGATAAGAGTGTCAAGAAGGAGGTCAAGGCAAATGTGTCCCAAGGCAAGAAGGAAGATACTGAGAAAAGAGATAAGAACAACAACAATAGCAAGGACAACAAGTCAAAGGACCCAAGAAAATGCAACTACTGTGGAATTGTTGGGCACATAGCCAAGGATTGTAGAAAGAAGAAGAGGAAGTTGGGCGAATGCTTTCACTGTGGAGGGCCTGAACATCTTAGCAAGGATTGCCCCAAGAAGCAAGGACAAGGGCAAGGGCAGAATCAGCGTGCAGGACCTTCTGGAGGGCAAGTGCATGCTCTCAACGCTGCTCCAGCTCAGGATCGAGGTAGTATTTCTGTAGAAAGTCTTGTTTACATTTCTGATTTCCCTGTTCATACCTTATTTGATTATGGCGCATCGCATAGTTTTATTTCTGATCTTGTTGAAAATTTGCACCTAAGTACTAGTCTAGTTGAGGTCCCGTTAGTGTTTCAAATCCAATTGGGGTTTCCGCCCATCTACCTGTGATTTGTGTGGATTTGAAAATCTGTATCTTGAGCATAGAATTCATGTGTAATGCTTAGGTTCTCGGGTTTATGGGATATGGGTTGATTTTGGGTGTGGATTGGTTGTGAACTTAGGGTGGTGAGGCTCATGATTCGCCTCGGTAATACCCTAGAAATTTCTTGTAACCCTAGAGGTCCCGTCATGTTATGTTATCTTGAATCTCTTGACTCGTCCATCGATGATCTGCAATCTGTAAGGGTGGTCCGAGACTATCCTGATGTCTTTGAAGAAGTAAGGGGGTTACCCCCTAAGCGGGAGATAGATTTCCGCATTTATCTGGTTGATAATGCCAAGCCAGTTACATTGCCCGTTAGGCACATGGCCCCGCGAGAAAGGAGAGAGCTTGGTAAGCAAATCAAGGAGTAGCTTGAGAAAAATTTCATTAGGCGAAGCATTTCAGAATGGGGTGCTCCGGTGGTATTCGCTACTAAGGCGGATAGTCCATTTTACTTAAGCATGGGTTAGGGAAATCACCCTAGTAAGTACATTTGGTAACGTGGATTGGCACATGTTTTCAAGAGATAGTTTTCTGCGTGGGATACCGTATAATATGTAAACGAGATCCAAGATTCACTAACGAATTTTGGAAAGCTTGCATGAAACCATGAGCACGTAGTTATGTGGAAGCCAAGCATTTTAGGCAAAGGATAAGTGGAAGGGGAATGAGAGGCAACGGTGAAATGAGTTTTAACTCATATTTTGGAAATAAGGATTAAGAACTACGGAATTGTGAAGTTAAAAGACGGTCAGGGCACAATGGGATTAAGCACAAGAAAATGCGGCTTAGAAGATTGAAGACTAGATACGCGCATTAAATCCCTTTCTAAGAGTATATCCTTGATCCCTATTGTTCCGTAGAGCTTGCTCGCATGCTATCTTTTAAGAACATCCTCTCGGTCCTATCCTCAACCTTAGTTCTGTTGCAAACTCCATAAGGAGTATGACTCGCCTGTTTGTGATATATAGTTGCGGTGAAGATGTTCGTCACCAAACCATTTGGACTTTATGGGATATGAGTAATAACTGATAGACTTACAAAGAGAGAGCCCATTTCATTCCAGTGAAAAGCAAGAGGACCGTATCATGGCTAGCATCTATTTATCTTCGAGAGATAGTGCGGTTGCATGGAGTTCCTTCTAGCATAGTTAGCGATCGTGACCCGAGTTTCACTAGCCAGTTTGGAACAGTTTGCAAGAAGCGATGGGTACGCGATTGAATCTGAGTACAGCCTATCACCCCCAGACGGATGGCCAAATTGAGAGGGGTGAATAAAGTGCTAGAAGATCTTTTTGAGACTTTGTGTTCTTGACTTTGGTGGTACTTGGGAAGACCACCTTCCCCTTGTAGAGTTTGCTTATAATAATAGCTATCAAGCCAGCATAGGGATGGCACCATTTGAAGCTTTGTATGGGAGGCCGTGTAGGTCACCATCTTGTTGGTGGGAGACAACATATAGACTTATACTTGGGTCCGATATGATACGAGACACATCCGAGAAAGTTGAATTAGTGAGAAGGAGGATGAAAGCGGCCCAAGATAGACAGAAATCCTATGCTGACAAGCGAAGGGCAGATTTGGAATTCGAAGTTGGGGACATGGTTTTCGTGAAGGTTTCTCCTTTGCGTAATGTGGTTCGTTTTGGAGCAGTTGGGAAGTTGGCACCAAGGATCGTAGGACCCTTCCCTACTATAGAAAGAGTTGGAAAGATGGCCTATAAGGTGGAATTGCCCGAGAAGCTAGCCGGAGTGCATAATGTCTTTCATGTCTCGCATCTCCGGAAGTGCCTACATGAGTCCGCTGAGGTGGTTGAACCAAGCATTCTTGAAGACATTGAGGTAGAGAAAGAAGCAACCTTGAGAAAAACTCCGATTCGTATTTTGGGAACAGAGATCAAGAAGCTAAGGAATCGAGAAGTCAAATTGGTGAAAGTTCAGTGGAGTGAAGCCGATGAGGACGCAACTTGGGAAACCGAGGAGAAGATGCGTGGGCTTTATCCATTTCTTTTTGAGGGTACATTCTCGATCTCTTTTCCTATCTTTCTTTTGCTATCCATGATTATCTTGTTTATCTTGTTATCTCGTTAATCTTGTTATGAGGACCTTAGGTAGAAACCTTTTGGATGAAACATGTATTTGAAACATGTTATGCTTGATGGTTGCAAATGGTTGCAAGTGTTTGCACGTGGATACTCGTGGATGCATGATACACATTAGGCACTAAGATCGGCTCACACACTTTCATACCGCATATGCATGAGTGTTTATGCTTATTCATGGATGAAACTTGTTATGCTATCACGTGGATGTTGCATATGGATGAATGTTATGTGCACTCATGTAGAGATTATAAATTATGTTAGGAATTTGCATACATATGGACTCATTTCACTAACATATTTTGCATTAAGGGGGTTTTCTGAATCAGTAACC
Source organism: Allium sativum (assembly GCA_030737875.1). NCBI lineage: Eukaryota > Viridiplantae > Streptophyta > Magnoliopsida > Asparagales > Amaryllidaceae > Allium > Allium sativum. The sequence continues at coordinate 731,422,385 of CM060912.1, read as the reverse complement.
TCCTGATTTTCGCATTAGATAAGTACACATACACACACCTTTGCATATGATCATACAGCATTTAGAACCTTTTAAGGACAATGATTGCTCGTGGATGATGTTTTGAGTAGATGGATGATGGATGGTAGGATACGTTCTTCCTAACTTGGAGATTTCGGGGACGAAATCCTTTAAGGAGGGGAGAATGTAACAACCCGTATTTTTGAATAACATGTTATAACACAAATGATGGCAGAATTAAACTGTAAAATCTGAATCAAGGGAAACAGGCTGTGCCATTGCGTTCGTCTCGGAAAAATACGCGAAATAGAGTCCGAGTTTTCGAAAATCGGAGTCCGTATGACCAAGATATGGCCTCACGAAGTTTCACGAAAAATTCACAAATTAAAGTATACTTAATTAAGTGAAATGGGTTGCGCAGAGAAATATATATATATTGATATATATATATATATATATAATTGAAAATTAAATAAATAAATATGCAAAAATGTTCAAAACAGCGAATTGGGAGAGGGGAATAACCGAACCGGCCGATTTTTGAGGTCGACCCGAGCTCGCTGGGTCGACTAGGGGTTAATCCAGGGTGTTTGGCTGTCAACCCGTGGGCCGATTCGCTCAAATGCAGATTTTGCATTTGAATGGTTCTCATGTTTCAGCTTTAATCTAAAGGCCATAGATGGTTCCTAAACTTGACTTCTTCCCCAAGACATGCTTTGATGGCTTGGATTGAATCTAGGGTTTATCCTATGGCTAATACTATCCTAATCCTCTATAAAAAGACCCCAAACCTAGCCTCAATCACCATTATTCAATCCTACAACTAAACTATGTCAAATTTGTTCCTCTCATGGCCTCCACTCTCATGCTAAAATTTCTAAGTTAATTTCTATGAGAGATTTTGAGTTCATACAAGTGTTTTCAAACTTGTATGAGTGTTCTTAGCTTGCATTCAAGTCAAGTTGCAACATTTCTATTTCAAAGCAAGGGTTTTTATTGAATTGGCTCAAGGGTTTTCATTTGGAGCTTGCATATTTGGGTTTTTGGTGCTTGCATAAGGGCTTCGTCTCAATCTTTATAATAAATACTTATTTGTGTCTTCATAGCATTGTAAGCCCTTTTCTACTTTCTTTCTTTGAACTCTAAAGTTAAATGAATGATGCAAGTTTGGTTGATCATTATATGCAAGTTTGGTAGATCATTATATGCAAGTTTGGTTGATCATTATATGCAAGTTTGGTTGATCATTATATGCAAGTTTGGGTGATCATTATATGCAAGTTTGGTTGATCATTATGCAAGTTATGTATGACACATGTTGCCATGTTATGCAAGTTTGGGTTGATCATGTTATCATGTTATGCGAGTTTGGGTTGATCATGTTATCATGTTATGCAAGTTTGTGTTGATCATGTTATCATGTTATGCAAGTTTGGGTTGATCATTATGCACATGTTATCATGTTATGCAAGTTAAACTTGGGTTTGTGACCTTAAAGCTTCAAGCTTTATGTTAAAAGTTGCATTTTGGCAACATGAAAGTTATCATATCCCTTATGATAACTTGCATGTGAGGCCAAATGCGAACTTCTAGCAACCTCTACATGTTATTTATCACCATGTATCACTCATATGCTAAGTTTGGTTTTATGCATGCTTTTGAAGCCTCATAATGCAATATGCAAGTATATGAACATATGTACATTTCATATGCCACCATGTTAAACTCGTGGCTTCAACACCTTTTTGTCATGGTTATGCCAAGTTCCCTATTTTATCCTTTATGCGTTATTGCGATTATGTAAACGATGGGATTACGTTGGGGTTGGGTAACATAATGACATGAACATGATTTTTATAACATGACGTGATATGTAATTATGTTTTGGAAACATAATGGACATGACACTTAGAAAAGATGAGTGTGGCCAACTCGAGGTTGGGTTGAGTTTGTAGCATAAATCTACCCGGACCCGCCCGGCTTAACTAGTGGCTACAAACAATAGGACCCAATGTGAGAAGTTGGTCATGTTGTGCTCGAACCCGAGGTTAGACCAGGTTGTGGTGTAAAGCTACCCGGACCCGCCCGGCTTAACTAGTAACCACAACAAGGTCTAATGTGAGAGGTTTAAGCACATTAAGTTAATGAATGCCTCCTGATTAGGGTTAAGTCATGGTCCACTTAATACTTAACCAATATGGGCTTGATGGATTAATCGAGGTTAAGTCAGGAGCCTTGGGTACTCTTAACCAATTTAATCCACGTGTGGATCGGGTTAACCACATTTAACCCGTTAAGAAACCCTAGTTGCGTGGTCCTTTTCAGCAGTAACCTTCTAGTTGTATCATAAGACCCCAGGACTAGGCTAGGGTGGGGCACGATTACTGGGCTGATTATAAGAGACCAAAAAGAGACGGCTGAATGATGCCCCGGTTGTTCAGGCGGACCATGGTCGTGCACATCAAGTCCGGAGTTGAACACGAGCACCGGTAGGTTCGGACTGTGTATCATGGTATGGTGTCAGAGGGTTACACCGTAGGGCCAGATACACCCTAGGTTGGACCCTGCACAGTCAACTACATTACATGATTACGCCGTATGACACCGACACTTGACGAGTTAGGCTTATAGGGAGCCGATCGACTAGACCGAGTAGTTAGACCTTGATCTAGGTCATCTCAAACTATTTGGGCCAAGCTTGGGCCAAGGGATCAATTCTTGTTTTTACTTGACATGTTAGAATGCTAGTACACCCGTGGTGCAAAACTTAACCTTGATTATGCGATGACACCTTTATCTATCTTGTTAGTTAATCATCATGCCAGTATGTTGTTATCCTTATGTTCATCTCAGCTTCTCATGCCAGTTAACTTTACTAGTTCATAGACAGATAGTAGTAGGGCTTACCAGTCTTTTTGACTGACCTGTTTTCTTTCGCCTCTTGTCTTCCGTTTCCCCCCCCCCCCCTCAGGTCCTCAGGGTGGGAACATTGGAGCTTAGCTTGGATCTTTCTAGCTTGCCTACTGGATTTGCTCATGTACGGGTTTGGACATTGAGCTAGCTATGGTTTATCACTTCACTTTGGGGATAGTACTTTATGTATTTCAGTTTTTCAGTTTATGCTTTTATCTAGACTTTGTTTGTTGGAAAATAATGACTAAGTACTTTATTGTAACTTAACTATGGTTTTGGAAATGCAAGTTTTATCCGCTGCTTTACTACTCTGTTTTACTTATATGTTCTGTCTTGTGATATCTGCATGCATGTTTACCTTGTTTAAACGCCCCTCCGAAGCCAGTGTGCTTGCAAGAGTGGCACTGGCGGAGGTGGGGTGTTACAGGTTTAAACAAAACTATATGCGGTGGATATGGCATGGTGAAAGTATACTTAGTAGAGCTAGTTCTAGTGGTCATGTGAATGACGAGAATGACAAGGAAGATAACGTGAATAATGAGACAAATATTGAATATGACGAGAATGCTTGTGTGCAGGAGATGTTTCATGATGTTGAAGATCATGTGATGGAAGAGCCAAAGTTGTACGAAAAATTATTAATTGATGTCGAGAAGCCTTTGTTTCCTAATTGCGCCAAGTTTACAAAATTGTCTGTTGTACTTAAACTTTTCAATTTAAAAGCGAAGCATGGGTGGAGTGATAAAAGTTTTACATCATTGTTAGAACTTCTAAATGACATGCTTCCAAAAGATAACGAGCTTCCTACTTCTACCTATGAAGCAAAGAAAATTATGTGTCCAATTGGCATAGGGTATAAAAAGAAACATGCATGTCCAAACGATTGTATATTGTATCGAAATGAATATGCAAAGCTGCATGAGTGCACCAAGTGTGGATTATCTCGTTACAAGTTTTCAGGGATTCATAACGACTTGAATAAAAGAGGATCTCCAGCAAAGATTTTATGGTATTTTCCCATTATACCAAGATTTAAACGCTTATTTGCAAATGAAGAAAATGCAAAAAACTTAAGATGGCATGCAGATGTAAGGAAAGATGATGGATTACTAAGACATCCAGCTGATTCTCCACAGTGGAGAACCATTGATGCAACGCATCCTGATTTCGGTAAAGAAAGCAGAAATCTTAGACTTGGTCTTTGCACAGATGGCATAAATCCGTTTGGCAACCTAAGTAGTCAACATAGCACTTGGCCTGTTCTTTTGGTGATTTACAATCTTCCACCTCACTTGAGTATGAAGCGCAAATATATCATGTTGTCTCTTTTAATCTCTGGACCACGACAACCAGGAAACGACATCGATGTCTACCTAGCTCCTCTTATCGATGATCTAAAACTTTTATGGGACAAAGGTGTGCGTGTGTTTGATGCATATAGTAGAAGTGATTTTACATTGCGTGCCATGATTTTTTGTACCATAAATGATTTCCCCGCGTATGGTAACTTGTCTGGCTATAGTACAAAAGGTGCCAAAGCATGCCCGATATGTCAAGATGATATGATTGTTGAGCGTTTGCATCATTGCAAGAAAAATGTGTATATGCATCATCGTAGATTTCTCCCTCTTAATCACCATTATTGTAAAAAGAAGAAACCTTTTAATGGGAAGATAGAGACTAGAGTTGCTCGTTTGCCATTAAAAGGAAATGATGTTTATGAACAGGTCAAGGACATTGAAAATGTATTCGGCAAAGTTTATCCTCTTCTAGAAGGCTCGTGGAAAAAGAAATCTATATTTTGGGAACTTCCATATTGGAGAGATTTACAGGTTAGACATTGTCTAGATGTTATGCACATAGAAAAAAATGTTTGTGACAGTATCATTGGGACACTTTTGAATATACCTGGTAAGACAAAAGATAGCAAGAAAGCTAGACAAGATATGGTGAATATGGGTATTCGGAAGGAGTTAGCACCAGTGCAGAAAGGGAAACGCACCTATTTGCCTCCTACATGTTATACATTGTCCAAAAAAGAAAAAAACAAGACTATGTGAGTGTCTTCGTGGTGTCAAGATTCCAACAGGTTATTCATCAAATATTAGCAGTCGTGTATCAATGAAGGATTTAAAATTGACTGACATGAAGTCTCATGACTGCCGTGTTAATGCAACATTTGTTACCTATTGCAATTCGAGGTATATTGCCTAAACACGTTAGACATGTTATTACAAAGCTTTGTATCTTTTTAATGTAATATGTAACAAGGTAATTGATCCTGATACATTGGATGCTCAACAAGCTGATGTTATCGTTACCTTATGCCGGTTTGAAATGTATTCCCCCCCCTCATTTTTTGATACTATGGTGCATTTGATTGTTCATCTAGTAAGAGAAATCAAAGTTTGTGGTCCTGTGTTTATGAGATATATGTATCCATTCGAAATGCACATGGGAACTTTAAAAAGAAAAACAAAAAATAGATATAGACCTGAAGCTAGTATCGTAGAAGGTACTGTAGCTGAGGAGGTTATTGAATTTGTTACTCAATACTTAAAAGATGTTGAGCCTATTGGACTTCGTAGATCTCGACATGTAGGACGACTTGATGGTCAGGACACACTTGGGTTAAAATCGATTTCAATCAGTGATGAAATGTTTCGTAAAGCAGAACTACTTGTTTTACAACATCTTAGTGAGGTGCATCCTTACCTGGAGGAGCATATGGCAATGCTAAAGTCTAAAAATCCTTCAAAGAACGAAAGGTGTTTGACAAACCAGCATAACCACACCTTTGTTGAATGGTTTAAAAAAAGGTAATGGATCGATTATCAGAAACAGACCATAATATTTCCGATATAATTAAATGGTTAGCATATACACCTCGATTTAAAGTTAACTCTTATGAAGGATATGATATCAATGGGTATGTTTTTTATACGAAACGCCAAGATAACGGTAACATTGCATCAAATTCTAAGCATAATATAAACCTACATATTTCCTGGTTTTTTTTAGCCTTTGCGCCCTTCTAATGCCGATGATAAAGGTAAGATCAAAAAAGGAGCCGATGGAAATTACACAATCCCTAATGAGATGACTAAGATAATTGCAGATAAAGTGGTATGATTAGTTTTTACGGATTTTATCTCTTCTGATTAATCTCTTGCAAAACATAGCAGTGAATTGTTGAAAACCTTTTTCTGATGATAGAATGATTGGAGAGAAAAAGTTATCCAAGGAACATGGGTTTTGGATAGACATGATGATGTCTTAAGTCGTGCTCTTGAAAAGAGGGAGCATCCGGGATGAGTTAGAGGGATTGGTGGCACAGCCGGTATTAAAGACGTATTTTGGAAGGCAGGGAAAAGAAATAAAGGTCCACTTGGTTTAGTATCAGCAGATGATCTATATCGTATCACCAAAGAAATAGAGGCAAAAGTAAGCCAAGAAATAGAGGCAAAAATAAGCCAAGAAATAGAGGCAAAAGTAAGCCAAAGATTTGAGTCCATGATTGATACTATGGTTGAGAATAGGATTGCAAACATTTTGAGCATGATTGGTATGCGGATGCCCAACAATTTGGAGATCAACAACACACCATCGATTGGCCGTCGTAGTAGCTGTCATTCGGTACATATGGATAAATTTCAAGCTGCAAGCCAAAGTCAAAAGACGGATCCCTATGTAAACTTGGAGGTAAACTATTTAAAGGTTTTTTTTATTGTGTAAGTATATGGTTTTATGCATTTGACACATATGTGATAAATGTTGGTTTTGTATTTGTTATTCTAGAAACAAATAAAATGCCGCTTAGCCGTGAATTGCGACTCAAAAATTATCGTAGTGGCTCGTGGTATGGCACATCCTGCTTCTAAGCTTGCGGACCAGTGTCACAATCAACCAATGTTGGTTGATTATGTAAAAGTTGGAGTTGATTTAGTGGAGCCTAATTATGAAGAAACCCCATTGCCGACTCCAAATAAATATCACACCACGATAGGAGAAGCACTTGGAAGTTTCGTTCAATGGCCCAAAAATCTTGTGCTTTTAGGGGACAATGAAATAGTAATTAAAACAGTTTATTGTTTAAACCTTCCACTTGTTGAATTTGTTTACTCTGTTTGGTTCTGTAACATGGTTGGTTAGGCAGGAATGATCATCCAATGGTACTTAACAAGATATACATCCCCATGGCCAACATAAGTCATACTTCAATCTCTAGCATTTCATTCTTTTTGTACCTGTCTTTCCTGCACGGGTGCAGTCATGTCCAAGACGGAACTCTATTCACATACGTCCGTCAATTAACTTTCTAGTAATAATTATATATTTTGCACAAGAATTAAATAAAATCGAATGTAAAATATTTTTGCAGAATTAGAAGTCACCGTTAGTAAAATATTTTGCATAAGAAATAAATTTGATTTTTGTATATTTGGCCTCTACAAAACTGAAGGAGCATGATAAACATGTTCTAAGTTTTTCTGCATACATACCTTTCTTTTAGAGGTTATGAACCGACACACATACAGTTAGAATTAGTGCCTTTTTTATTTGAGGCAGACAGGGCAAAATGAATGAGCTGCTGATTATTATTGCATATATATCAAGAATATTAACGTATATGCAAAAAACAGAAATAATTGATGACATAATGAACGTGGATTGTTGGATGATCCTTTTAATTTTCCCTGTACATATGAATACAAAATTATCAAAATGTATGATTTCTAAGTACTATTTGTTGCAAGAAGTTATGTATCTTTTATTAGAAGTTTAGAACCACTGCATCAATGATTGTGTCATCAAACAATGTTCAAATAAACTTTACTACACATGCATGTATGTACGCACATATAATATTATGCATATACACAGATACATATACATAGTATCACTCATAGAAGTATTATTTTCCAGAGGTTTTTCATACCTTTTTTTGAAAACAATTTTTTTTGGAAAGACAACCCCTTGTCATTTTTCCTGCTAATGGCATATTTAATATTCTAATTGTCTGATGAGTCAGGGACAGTTTGTATTTATGTGCACGGAACAAAATATCTTCCCAGATGGCAAATTTATAAAGTCTAAAATGAGCCACAGAGAGCACTTGGATAGCTTCATTTGCTAATATTATATCCATTTTAGATTTGTTTTTGTGACATAGTAAACACGTTCGATCTGATCTTTATCCCATTTTGGATATATCCCATTTTGTAGTAGGGATAAATGATTCAACCCTTGAAATCATATTTAATATAAGTTATTCAAGAAATTGAAAATTATGGCATTGATTACTGATTCAACCCTTGAAATCATATTTAATATAAGTTAATTATGTCAATCATTGTGTATGCAGGCTACATCTATTGTGAGCAAAAACAAAGTGAAAGAGCACGTCTCTAAGGTCATGGAAAATAATGAAAAGGTCATGAATACGATGAGAAAAGAGCCTACAAAACGGAAATAAATCTTGGATGAAGAAATACTTAGAAATTTAACGAATGAGTGTAGATATTTACATGACCTGATAGTTCAACACCATCCGATGATACTGCCATCAATACAATTCATGTGAGCAAGGACTTACTTATGCACGACGACGACTTTGAAACCCGTATCACAGTGGACGACGTCATCCAATTTCTCAGCATGTCATCGTTGAATGGATCATGGTTGCAGGTTTATATCATGTAAGTATTTTTTTTATCCCCTCCATTGCTATTTGGATATATTCAGTATTTTAAAGGGCAACTTTTTTTTCTCCTGAAGTTGTCGGAATTATTCGTCATGAAGTTCCAACATCTGGCACATTGAATCTTCTTATCTTATGCATCTCGGCTTCTCAACTGTATCTTTAAACCATGCTCTCTAATTATAACATGTCTGTAATATCCATAATTTTCTAACTGTATCTCTAATTATACCTCAATTATGCAGTATTATATGCAATTGAGCAATAATATCCATAATTATAACATGTCTATAATAACAATGAGTGAATAAATGATTAATTGGCAAAACATGGTGCTGAGGATAATGCTCATGGTAATAGGCGTGCTGAAAACATATTTTAAAAAAATGTGGAAGTTTATGTTAACATATAGACCATAATGGAGGATAATGCTCATGGTAATAGGCGTGCTGAAAACATAAAATAGTTTACCAAAACATGGTGCTGAGGAAATCCATATTGTACATTTGTAGTGCTTAGGTAAGCGGACTTTCTACTCTAAGCATATGCATTGCAATTTTGAAAACATATTGTACCAAATTTATATTCATCAAAACACAGAGCATTTTCAAAATAAAATTATTAATTAGCAAATAATATGAAATGCAAATAATATGAAATGTAAATAATAAGTATGACTTGAATTTAATTGGAGAAGGGCAAGTTGATTAATGCTCATTGCTCATTCATTAAATTTCTACAGAAGTTTTGACTTTTAAATAATTCATTTGTTTCCATATTGTAAGAATTCAAAAAAAGAAAATATGTATCAGGCTAATGTATAATAATCCTTCAAAAAGGTATGTTAGCTGAAGAGATTTTGACATTTTCAATTGAGATAAAAATGCTTGGTGTGTGGAATATGTTTTGGTTAATAGTCTCCTTAGATAAACCCTTAATTTAATGAACTTTTTTACTTGCTTACACAAATAGTCAACGCTACAGCAGTATATATATGCGCGTTATCATGGGAGAAATTACTCCATAGATCGTTGCATTATATTCATGTGGACAAATTTTAATGCTGATTGAAGGAAAATTTTAGGAATAATAGAGTTGTTATTTGGAGGCAAAGGCATTGAAAAATTAAAAACATGTTTGATCCACTACATGTGGGATGCCGACTATTTGATTTTCCAGATGAAAAGAGAAACTGTTTAGTGAACATATCTCTTAAACGTAAGAAAGATCTTTGAAAGTTGTGTCAAAATAACTCATGCAAATAAAATTTATCTATAAAACTCTTTCTGCATATGGAGTACAACAATCCAAAAGACCTACAAAGGTAATAAATAAAGAAATAACAATATACCACTGTATGGAATAAGTGCGGAAAAGGCAATTAACTTCTATTGATTGCAAATATTAAATAACCTATAAAGATTTTCAGATAAAGATGTTATTCCTTTAAGTTATATTCCTGTTACTTATTTCAAGATTCTTTTGAATGAAACCGAACCTTGCATATGAAAATTAATTATTGGACATATGCTTTTTGTAAACGAATGAAAATTAATATTTGAACATGTATGTGGAAAGCAAAAAAGTGAAATGTTCGCTTCAGCCATTGGAAGTTGCAACTTCACTTTAAACAATATGCATGCCAAAAAATTAATTAGATTTTAAGTTTTTGTTGGATATATTTTTGTAGGACATAATCATGCAACTAATTTTATTTTCACAATCTTATAACCTTTTTTCATCTATGGGGTTATACAAAAAAATACCGAGATTTAATAAAATCTTCCTGTAATATCAATATTTCATCTATGATCTCCTATCTGTCGCTAAAGCTTAAGAATCACGCATATGGAACAGAAAATTCATGACTAGCAATCACTGTTCTTCAAAATATCATAAGATAATTAGAAACACTCCAATAAAAACATTTAAGGCAATGGTCTCTCAATAACAATGATACTTCAAATCATACTCCTAAACATAAAAACCATTTTTTTTTCAAGATTTTTTCTCTCCATGAAACACTGTTCTAAACTTTGTTCGCATATAATCCAAATCTGGAAAAAGCAAAAATTACGGATATTATAGACATGTTATAATTAGAGATACAGTTATAATTATGGATATTATTGCTTAACTTTGTTCATTTGCATATAATACATATAATACTGCATAATTATAACATGTTATAATTAGATATGTCCATAATTATGGATATTATAAGATGTTCTAAACTTTGTTCAACTCAAAATCACAATTGAGCAATAATGATAATTATATGTTTAAATAATGTGTAGGTGCTTAGATCAATTGTGCAATGATCTTGGAGTGGAGACCATCGGATTTATGTGTCCTTGTAAGCTTTCCCAAGTGCGGAAATTTCCGGATGCGACAAATACATATATCTCGAATACATGGCATGCGTGGCAATCTAAGACCTTATTCTTAGCCCCATACTACGATGAGTATGAACGTTACACTTTTACAAACTATTTTACAATTTTTATGTTGATTTTAACTTTCTATAAATCTTTCAATGTAGGAAAAAATGTCTATTGCTTGTTTTCCGTATAGAAAAGAGTGAGGTTTATGTTTTGGATCCCAAACCCGAATGCAAACCTACACTGGAAATTAAGCCGCAAGCGAACATGTATGTTATATTTATTTGTTCATTGATATCTTTTTTGCTAGATGCATATATGGTAATATCAATTAAAGTATAAGTTATATTTAACATTTTCTTTCATGCATGTGTAGGGCCTATAAAACATACAAGCAATTGGGCGGCAAGGGTCGATGGGCTGCCTTGAAATGGAATACCATTAAGGTGATTTGTTTTGTTAAAAAAAATTTGTATGCAGTTTGTGATATAAATACATTTTAAACTATTAAATCTTGTATGCTATAGTGTCCTAAACAATCTACAGCGACAGATTGTGTATATTATGTGATGAGGAATATGTATGATATCGTAAAAGACCACCATCAAACAATTGATTTATCCAAGGTACCATTCTAGTTTTTTTTTCTTTATACTTTATGTTAAGTATTTGTATGATTAATGTTTTGAAATTAATTGCAGTACTTTGGACAAAAATATTCTTATAGCCAACAAGACGTGGACGAGGTTCGTGATAATTTAGCTAGATATATCATGCACAATTGGATGTAGTCTTCCTATATGCTACAATATGGTGAGTTTATTCAACTCTCTTTCTTCCTTGATGTAGTCTGCAGTGTTTGTTTGATGTGCATCAAAATATAATGAAGAACAAAGATTATCCTGATAAGAGGTCAAGAGTTCAAAGCCTAACTTGACCACCATATTTACATATTAACCAATTTTCAGAAGGAAAAATAAAAATAAATAAGATTATCATTGTAACATTGGAGCTTTTATCATAAAATACTCGTAGTTTGGATATGTATAAGGTTAACATGTTAATTAATTGATAAAAGAACTATTATAATATAAAAACTACTCCCAAAAGCATGTTATTGTAATATAAAAACTATTGTTTTCAAGTTTACTTATATTTGCAAAGAAAACTATGCAAATATTAGCATGACTCAGCAAATTTTCAAAGAAAATGGATTGTTTTGATATTAGGATCATGTGCTTATTGTTTTAATTCAATTCAAGCAAGATTAAAAATATAGATGTAATTAAAAACACGTTTTTGAAAAATAATAATTCATGTATCAGAATTGAAATTAAGAGGCTGAACCAAATTTCCACTATTAACTAAGCATTAGCGACAAATTCTTTGAGACACCAAGCTGACAACTTTGTTCAAAAGGTTACCAATGGAAGTAACAGAAAATTTTGGTTTCCTGAATTCAGCTTCATAAATTCTGGGAAATTATTTCTGTTACAGTTCAAAAGGTTAAAATCAAATATAACAGTTAAAATCAAAAACCTCGTGCCAAATATTCAACTTAAATGCGTTTAACTGATTTCATTAACAGCAACACATCTGTGTTACCAAAGATAAACTACATAATATAAGTAGCAAGCAAAACATATATAATTCATGATGTCGCACACGACCAAAGTGAAAAGAAAAGAAAAGAAATAGACATGCTGATTGTTTAAGGATTTGGATAGAACAGAAGAAGATTGTGTCCTACTGCCACTTTTGCCTCTTCCTCGAAAGATGGTTGTATGGGCATTTACATTTTTTAGATAAATGAGGACGAATTTTAAATATAGGCTCCACAAATAAATTATTACAAAAATAAACTCCGTTGAAAACTTACTATAAAAATAGTATGCTTTGGGGCTGGAACTTTCCCTTTACTCGTCTTTGTTCTTTTGGATTTGCGCGACTTAACTATAAAAATAACTGAGTTTTGGAAATTTGCAAGTCTTCGAAGCTGGGATACAAACGGCTTTAAAATATTAAAGTCTAATGTGTCAGCCTCAAGCACGTACATGGTTTCTAATAGTCTGAGGATGATGTATATACATACACGGATCGAACGTCTTATTATTTGGGCTGATATTTCTTATCCTAATTTGTGTTTTAAATGAAAATTGTATGGACACGGATCGAACGTCGTATTATTTTGGCTGAGCTGGACATCAAAAAGTCCTAAGAAATTTATAGTTGTACATCTGTCTAATTGCATATACAGTAGAACTCTATTGAGTAACCAAGAAAAGATTATCTCTAAAAATAATGGGGTAGTATTCTAGAACAAATACTCATTAGTCTCCTCAATGAGCACTAAATCTTGTCATCGCAGCCTCGCAGGCTAATTTTTAACATCCTATATACATTTTCTATCAAATGGAAATATCCAAAACATGAAGAATTAATCAATTATGTATATTTATGGTCTTACCATTTGGGTTTCCCCCTAAGGAAGAGCAAGTGTTGCCTCTCGTCAAAGAAAATGATAATAATAGAGCAAATATACGGCGGGTGGCTGCCTTATCCATGTTTTGGTTGTTTTTATTAATATTCGGTGCATGATGTGGGGAGTGAAACTCTTTATTTTGCAAAATATCGAACAAGATAATAGGGCTGTAACCATTGGACTTTTGGGTTTGAAACTGGTTATGCTACATAATTTCCAGTTTGGATAAACTGTGTGTTAGCTTGATTACTTTTGAAACTGGTTTGAAACTGTCTTCTTCCCGCATGCACATGTTTGTGCAACATTTTGTTTTCATATTTTAAACTTTTAGCCCATCACTTACATTAAAATGGGTACCTCGTCTAGGAAGCCAATAATATGCATTATTCTTTTACAGAAATGCTCTTTATCTAAAACATCCATGAATTTTAATGCCGTATAACTTCATTCTTCTTTCTCCCAGGTCCATTTTAGTGCTGAGTTTTCACATATCTCCATTGAATTTGATGAGGTAACATATCACTTGTCCTTTTTTATAATAAAATCATTTACTCATTTAAATCCTATTGACCTATGGCACTTTTGTACTTCTTTTATAGGATTGGATTCATGCGTCTTTGTAATATTATTCCCTGTTTCTCTTCCATATAGGCTTATCTTGTTTTTTCCAATGAATAACTGTTAACCTTCGTGATTTCCCTTGATCTTTTAATGATGCTCTTAAAGTAATATCTGTGATTTTCTGAACTCACATCCAAAGTGTAGGACCGTACACTCGAAAAGTATCCTGCGTTTATTTTGCACAAGTTTTATTAACTAGTATAATGGATGAAATTTAGTGCATAACCTCCCTCATCATAAACATTTAGTATTTGATTTCAAAACATCTTGTCCAGGACTGAACCCACTAAAACGCCTTTTACCATGTTGTCAAACCTACTTCCTTACCTGAATTTGTATGACTACCAGGCTGATTACCTTTAAATTCCTGGTTTCCTCATCATATTCTTTTTCTGCCATGAGCATATTCTCAGACCAGATACAATTACATGTTTTTTTTTGTAACCAAATATCATATTCTTTTCCAGTTTGGATACACTGTATGTTAGCTCATTCGTATTTATGACGTGTTGTTATTTTTGACATTTAATGAGTTTCCATTTGTTTTCCACGTCTTACATGAAATCCTGACCATTTTCATTAAAAATAGGTATTTTCTTAGGGTAGGAAAATACCTAATTTCATGATTTTAATATAATATATATCCTTTATTTACACATATGTACGTAATTTCATGATTTTAATATGGCTTCGAGAACCATGAAAACAAAAATTGCAAGAGCAATGGTTTGTCTTACAAATTTGCCTGTAATAACCTCTCAAACCTGAACCTGTCATTAAAGGTCTAAATCACCATTACAAAAATCTCTCATTTATTTTGATCAGTGCGTTGGTTACATCTTTGGTGTGTGAAAATGCGTATATGTTGACATGATCGTACAATTAATAAAAGAGGCAAAACGGACATGAAATCTCTGAACAATGAGATTTCCCTACCATTATTGATTATTCTGCAGTTGCATATTACTGGTCCGTACACACGGCCCAGTGTAATTTATTTGCATCTTATGCTACAGCATAAAAAACTTTTATATGACTCCTTTGGTCATCCTATATGATTTTATTGGTGTTTCCAATACAAAGGCAATACAATTAATTCTTTTTTGGTTCAATGGTCTATGGAATGCTTTGGCAATCGCATCTAGATACGAATTGGTAATAATTGATCTTTGTTTAAGTGCATACATGTAGATCATTCTTTTATCCTCATAAGCTTTTGATCATGGAAGTATAGGTCTGTTACTTCATTTCAGGTTCATTACTGATTATATATCTCTGTTGCTTTTGATCCATAACATTTTATGTTAAATATTTGTGCAATAATCCAATTTTATCATGTTGTAAATATACATCACTGATTATATATCTCTGTTACTTCATTTCAGGTTCTTGTTTTGGATTGAAGTTATCGCTTAGAAGGAAGGACGACGACATCTATGCATTACATTGATTACTACGTAATCATATTGGTTTAGCTAACAATGTGAACTATATTACATCTTAGTGTTTGTACTTGAAAACATTCTATTTTAGGTTCTTGTTTTGAAACATATTACTATTTTATATGGATTACGAAAACATTAATTACTTGAAATTAATATATATGTTCAATTTGTATGTCATTTAGTTGTATTTTAAATGATTATGTAATTACCAGTAGCTTGTCAACTATATATATATATATATGTGTGTGTGTGTGTGTGTGTGTGTGTATAGCTGTATTATTTGAGAATTTTGGTGATTCAGGCAGCGAATGTGGTTACAGCAGAAAAAGAACATTTTGCATCGGTTGTCAGATTGGGCGATGCAAAATAAAAATTTCGAAAATGATGCTTTTTTTACGTCGGCTAAAATAAAGTTCGATGCAAAATGGTACCTTTTTTGCATTGGGTTTTTTAAACAACCAGTGCAAAATTTCAGATTTTACTAAGCAAAAAAGACATTTTTGCATCGACTGTTTTTGAAATGCGATGCAAAAAAATTGTATCTTGCATCGGCTTATTTTAAACATTCGATGCAAATAAATGGTTTTGCATCAGTTTCAGAATCGATGCAACAGGCAGATGTTTTTTGCATCGTCTGCAATTGCATCGGCTGTTGAACCGATGCAATATGAGGGTAAATAACCGATGCAATTGGTCTGTTTTGTACTAGTGCTTTTTCTTGGCAATATCAATAAGAGATAACCCATATTTCGAAAAAGTGTCGAACTCAGCAATATACTTCGAGACAGCTCTGCCATTTTGCTTAAGCTCCAAAAACTTCTTAAACAACACTGACTTCTATGCAGCTGGAATGAACTTATTGCTAAAGCGAACCTTAAACTGCTCCCAAGTAGTCTGATCCTCGGGAGTAGATGCCTTTATAGCATTCCACCAATTCATTTCCCGTCCTTGCAGCTGACGGGATGCTAACCTTCTCTTCATCGCATCCTCGATACCCAAATCTTCAAAGACACGCTCGCAGCTATCCAACCCATCCTGAACATCCGTAGCCGACTCCGTTCCATGGAACATCTTCCCACCAAGACTAGTATAATCCTTGTTCAGCTTGGCGAAATCGGCCCTAGGCGCCTGCACTATTGGACCACCACCATTAGCATCATTGGGAGTTGCCCTCTGCACATCCCTAAGCATCTCCCTCATGAGGTCAGTTAACATCGTCCTCATGTCAGCAACATTCTCATTATTGGCTCCTCTAGCAGCACCTCTTGCATATCGGCTCATCGTTCAATCTGTAAAGAGAAAACGATTAACCATCTCCACAGTGGTGCTAGTGCAGTGTGACTTCATCCTTAGCTATACTAATAGTATATATATAGCTTTTGAAAACCAAAATAATCACAAATATGCGCTCTCATATACGTGTACTGTAACAACCCGTATTTTAATAACGTGTTATAACTATAAATCAAGGCATAATTAATTTTTAAAATGAGAATCAAGGGAAACGGGTTACGCCATTGTGTTCGTCTCGAAATTCTGCTTGGAAACGAGTCCGAGTTTTCGAAAATCGGAGTCCGTATGACCAAGTTATGACCCTTCGAAGTTTTCAGAAAATTTCAAGTTCAAAACAGCTAAGAATTCGAATTCGAATTTCGAATTCAAACCACAGAACAGATTGGGCAGGAAATTTCCCGCCCAGGACCAGGTCGACCTGGGGGTCGACCTGCCCAGGACCAGGTCGACCATAGTGTCGACCTGGGGGTCGACCTGGTGGCCGAGCCCACTTTTGAAGCTGGATTCACTTTGATGTTTCTGGCCTCGTTTCTATCTACATTCGTTGACCTGACCCTATATAAACAGCCCCTAACACTAGTCTCTCTACACAAAATTCTCTCTGACCTTATGCTGTTATAATTCTGGTTAAAAAGTTAGAGAAAGGGACTACTTCTTCTACGTCGAAACTACGTTAAGAGAATTGCTGATTTGGGGATTTCTGTTAGGACTTGACTAAGCATATAAAGATTCAACATCGACTTTCTTTTTCTAATACTCGAACCACGATCTGTAAGCCCCAGTTACTTTTAGATTTAAATTATAAATGCAATATGAATATGTTGTAAATTGAAATTGGACCTGTGTATGATGATTGTTTTACATCCATTCTTGTTCATCTTGGATCTTGACTTTTGGGTATATTACTATGACATTGATTTGGGGCCTATTCATGTTGTAAACCAAAAATAAAAACCCCTCATATTATCATGCCTACAATGTTGAATCTGCTATTAGTCACAAGTTTATGACTATCATCTTATGTCAACCGTTACCATGACTATACTATCACCTTATGTCACTGTTATCTTGACTAGTACCTTATTTTGCTAGATTTGGAATCTTTGTGTTTGTGTTTTAGGCCGATATTCCATATGCCAGTAATGTTATAATCATTTATCTCAAGTCATACCATGCTATGCTAGTAATCTCTTTTGCCACCTTATACCCGTCTCTTTTTATGTTATTCCCTAATTAGATTTATTTGTATCGATTCGAGTTTATGTGCGATGGGAATACGATTTGGGTAGATTAGGTAAAACATGAATTGTCTTTGAACATGAATGTTATTATAACTTGAACCTGTATATGGACAAGAACTTGACATGAAATTTACATGAAACCTGACATGAAAACTCGATATGAATTTTGACATGAAAACTCGACATGAATTTTGACATGAAAACATGGACATGGGCATGACACTTAGATAAACTTGAAAATGGCCAACTCGAGGTTGGGTTGAGTTTGCAGTGTAAATCTGCCTGGAACCGCCCGGCGAATCCAATGACTGCAAACAATAGGATCCAATGTGGGTAGTTGGTCATATCGCACGTAAAACCCGAGGTTAGACTATGTTGTGGTGTAAATCTGCTTGGAACCGCCCGACAAATCCAGTGACCACAACAATTAGTCTAATGTGAGAGGTTGGGGTGCATTAATGAATTAATGCCACATGATAGGGTTAAGTCATGAACCACTTGAATATACTTAACCAACTTGACACGATGACATGATAGGGTTAAGTCATGAACCGCTTGAACACACTTAACCAACTTGATACATGATTTGGATAGGGTTAAGTCACGAATTTGAATGACAACACTTAACCCATTAGAAACCCTAGTTACGCAGTCCTTTTCAGTAGTAACCCACTTAGATGTATCACGATACCCTGGGACTAGGCAGGGTGGGGCACGATTACTGGGCTGATTGTAAGCGACCAGAACAACGGCTGAGTAGGTGCGCCATTGTAGGTTCAGGCGGACTATGGTCGTGCACATAGTTCGGAGTTGAAAAAGCAGGCATTGGGCACCAGTAGGTTTACACTATGCGTGCTTGAATCATGTCGGTGGTTGGCACCATAGGGCTTGATACACCCTATGGTGGACCTAGCACAGGTGACTACATTTCAGGATAGGGCCGCATGACATAGACACATGACGAGCTAGAACTTGTAAGGAGCCGATCGATTAGTAGATCGTACCGTAGGACCCCGTAATGGGTCACTTCATGATACTGGGCCAAGGGATCATTTCATGATTAATGATTGACATGGGTTAGAACACTAGTACAGTTGGTGCAGCGAATCTTGAATATGCGAGGCTAGACTTGACTTATCTTGTTATCTTAATTGTCATACCAGTCCTGTTATCATCCTTATGTTTAATTCCAGTTTTCACATGTCATACTACCTTTACTAGTTTTTATACTGAAAGTCACTAGGGCTTACCAGTCTTATGACTGACCCTTTTCCTTTCACCTCTTTTTCTTTCGTCCCCCCCTCCCCCCCCAAGGTTCTTAGGGAGGAAACACTAGCTCTTAGCTTGGATTTAGCTTGCTTCCTGTCAGCTCATGTACGGTTTGGTCTTGAGTTATGCTATGGCTGCTTCTGCTATTTATGGGGAATAATTTACTTTTGTTATCTTAAGTTTATGCTTCTTTATTTTGAACTTGATGTAATGGAATAATTTGTACCTTGGATATATGGGGGTTTGACTCTTTTCTTTAAAGTAATAAAAATTTGGTTTTTAATTTCTACCGCTGCTTTATTTATGTTCTGCCTTGTGATATCTCTGTGTATGTTTACCTAGATAATACTCCACCAAAACTAGTGCATTCCCTTTGTGAGTGACCCTAGCGGAGGTGGGGTACTACATTTGGTATCAGAGTAGAAGGTTGCCAGGCTGGGCAAAGGTTTTAAAAACCTTCTGAAACTATTTTCAAAACCATTTATAAAGAAGCATTTTTCAAGAAAAGTTTTATGTTTAAAAAGGCTATTCCCCAAAAGCCATTAGCACTTTCCTTTGTTTCCTCGCTTGAATCTTTTTCTTTTCGTTTTTCAGCATGGCTGATCTTAACCTGCCAGAGGGAATACCCGTACCTGGATGGTTTCAAAGGTACTTAGTAGCTAGGGCCAATGGCGTGGGCCCGACAGACATCCCTCCTCCCCCAGTGGTCGCGGTTCCTCCTCCTCCTGGTACCGCCTTTGCCAAAATATGCAAAGACTTTAAAGCAATGGGCGGCAAGAACTTTGTTGGAACTGAAACCTTTGTTGAGGCACGAAACTGGCTAAAGGAGACCGATGACTTGTTCATTATCTTTGACGTGGAGGACCATAGGAAAGTTCAGTTGGCAGCATGGTTGTTGAAAGAGGAAGCTGCATTTTGGTGGGAAGTCACCAACGCTACCAGGCCAGTTGAGACTTGGGCAGACTTTAGAGAGAGGTTTGGGCTTAAATTCTTATCGTCAGCAGAAGAGAACCTTCAGATGGAGAGGTTCCTAGCACTCAGGCAAGGGGACATGTCTGTTAGGGAGTACGTGAATAAGTTTAATCAGCTTGCTCGGTTCAGTTTGGACTTGGTTAACACGGCCCAGAAAAAGGCTGTACGCTTTGCTCGAGGATTGAACGAGCCACTACACTGTTTGGCCATAACTCATATACCCATGGGGGCGACCTTTGAAAGCTTGGTGGATATGGCTCTACTTCATGAGGAAGACAAGAATAGCAAGAAGGAGGTTAAGCCTAATGAGACTCAGAATAAGAAAGTTGACTTCAAGAAGGGGGGCAACAAGAATAACAAGAGCAACAACAAACCACGTGAGACGAGGAAGTGCAACTTTTGTGGTATTACGGGACATCTAGCTAAAGACTGTAGAAAGAAGAAGAGAAAGTTGGGTGAATGCTTTCATTGTGGAGATACTGGACACATCAGCAAGGATTGCCCTAAGAAGCAAGGACAGGGGCAAGGGCAGACCCAGCGAGCAGGACCTTCTGGAGGGTAGTTGCATGCTCTCAACACCACTCCAGCTCCTGACCAAGGTAGTAATATTTCTGTAGAAAGCCTTGTTTACATTTCTGAATTTCCTGTTCGAACCTTATTTGACTCTGGCGCATCGCATACTTTTATTTCTTCTGATATTGTTGAAAATCTGCACCTAAGTACTAGTCTGGTTGAGGATCCCGTTATAGTTTCAAATCCAATTAGGGGCTCCGCCCATTTATCTATGATGTGTGAGGATCTCTATCTTAAGCGTAGAATTCACGTGTAACGCTTATGTTCTCGGATTTATGGGATACGGTTTGATCCTAGGTATGGATTGGCTGTCCGATTATGGAGCCACTCTTGATTGTGAACAAAGGGTAGTGAGGCTCATGACTCGCCTTGGTAATACCCTTGAAATTTCTTGTAACCCTAAGGGTCCGGTCATGTTGTGTTATCTTGAATCTCTAGACTCGTCCGTCGATAATTTGCAATCTATAAGAGTAGTCCGAGAATATCCAGATGTCTTTGATGAGGTGAGGGGGTTACCTTATAAACGCGAGATAGACTTCCAAATTTATCTTGTTGATAATGCCAAGCTAGTTTCATTGCCCGTTAGGCACATGGCCCCGCTAGAAAGAAGAGAGCTCAGTAAACAAGTTAACGAGTTGCTTGAGAAAAATTTCATAAGATGAAGCATTTCTGAATGGGGTGCTCCAGTGGTATTCGCTACTAAGGCGAATGGATCGCTTCGTCTATGCGTAGATTATCGTGAGTTAAACAAGCTAACTAAGAAAAATAGGCACCCACTACCAAGAATCGACGATTTGTTTGACCAGCTTGTGGGAGCATCTGTTTTCTCTCAACTCGATCTAGCCACAGGATTCCATCAGCTTAGAGTGGCTGAGGATTGCATTGACAATATTGCATTTAGGACTTCAGATGGGTTCTTCGAATGGCTCGTCATGCCGTTTGGGTTAATGAAAGCACCCGCGTACTTTGTAGATTTGATGAGTAGGGTGTTTCGGGAGTTCCTTAACAAGTTTGTGGTAGTTTTCGTGGATGATATTTTGATCTTCTCAAAAGATGAAGAAGAGCATGCTAGACATCTCAAGGAAGTCATGGAAACGCTTAGAGCACACCAGTTAAAGGCTAAGTTCTCCAAATGCCATTTTTGGAGGAAGGAAGTTCGGTTTCTTGGACATGTAGTTTCTAAGCAAGGCATAGCCGTGGACCCCGCAAAGGTAGTCGCGGTACAAGACTGGAAAATTCCTAAGAATGCAACGGAGGTGAGGAGCTTTCTTGGTTTGGCGGGCTACTGCAGGAAGTTCATTAAGGACTTCGCTAAGATTTCAGCCCCTCTTACTAAGTTAACAAAGAAAAACCTAGCTTTTGCATAGGACATAGAGTGTGACGTTGCTTTTCAGAGACTCAAGAGAGCCCTCACCACAGCTCCAGTTTTGGCATTACCCGATGGAGGTAAGATGTTTACCGTGTACACAGATGCATGTGGCACGGGGTTAGGTGCTGTCCTAATGCAAGAAGGAAGAGTAATATGCTATGGGGTTAGACAACTTAAAGTTCATGAGAAAAACTATCCCACGCATGACATGGAGTTGGCCGCGATCGTTTTTGCACTTAAATCTTGGCGCCATTATCTTCTTGGGGAGAGGTTCGAGCTGTATACCGACCACAAATCGCTTAAGTACCTCTTCTCACAGAAAGATTTGAATCTGAGACAACAGCGGTGGATGGAGTTCTTGGCATCATATGACTTCGATATAGCTTATACCCCTGGCAAGGGTAACGTGGTGGCGGACGCGCTAAGTAGAAAAAGGTTGACTTTGAGCCCCTTGTTTGTTGAAAGGAAAAGCCTTGAGTTTATAACAACCTTTGATTTTACACCTGCTGTTGGGTCATTGACTTCTACGTTAGCATCTCTTGAGTTAAGACCTATACTTCTAGATCAAGTAGGGACTTCACAGAAGGAAGACCCACAGATAGTCGAAATCATGGACAAGCTGATTAGTGGTGAGACGTCAAGTCACCTCAGTAGGTATGCCATAGATGACAAGGGATGGCTAAGGCGCGATGGAAGGCTATGTGTCCCACAAGTGGGAGACCTAGTAAGGAAAGTCCTCGAAGAGGCGCATCACTCGAAGATGACCATACATCCTGGAGGGGATAAGATGTACAGAGATATGAAATGCATTTTCTTTTGGACTGGAATGAAAAAGGACGTGGCAGAGTTCGTTTCGAAGTGCATGGTGTGCCAACAAGTAAAGGCCGAGTCGAAGAAGCCCGGTGGGCTATTACATCCTTTGGAGGTTCCGCAATGGAAATAGGAGAGTATCTCGATGGATTTCGTGGATGGACTGCCTAGGTCAAGGAAGGGAAATACTAGCATATGGGTCATAGTTGATAGATTCACGAAAAGTGCTCACTTCATTCCGGTGAAAAGCAAGAGGACCGCATCATGGCTAGCGTCTATTTTCCTTCGAGAGGTAGTACAGTTGCACGGGGTTCCTTCTAGCATAGTTAGTGATCGTGACCCGATTTTCACTAACCAGTTTTGGAATAGTCTGCAAGAAGCAATGGGTACACGGCTGAGTTTAAGCACGGCCTATCACCCACAGACGGATGGACAAACTGAAAGGGTAGATAGGGTACTAGAAGATATCCTGAGGCTATGCATTCTTGACTTTGGTGGTACTTGGGAAGACCATCTTCCTCTCGTGGAGTTCGCATATAATAATAGTTACCAAGCTAGCATCGGAATGGCACCGTTCGAAACCCTGTATGGAAGACCATGCAAATCGCCAACTTGTTGGTGGGAGATGACAGACAGGCTAATACTTGGGCCCGACATGATAAGAGACACTTCTGAGAAGGTTGAGTTGATACGAAGACAGATGAAAACGGCCCAAGATAGACAGAAATCTTATGCGGACAAGAGAAAGACAGACTTAGAGTTCGAAGTTGGAGATATGGTCTTTATAAAAGTTTCTCCGATACGCAATGTAGTTCGTTTTGGAGCGGTTGGAAAGCTAGCACCAAGGTTCGTAGGACTGTTCCCTTTCAGTGAGAGGATTGGACGAATGGCCTATAAGGTAGACTTACCTGAGAAGCTGACTGGAGTACACAATGTCTTTCACGTCTCCATCTCTGAAAGTGCCTGCATGAGTCGGCCGAAGTGGTTGAGCCAAGCATTCTTGAAGACGTAGAAGTGGAAAAAGAAGCAACATTGAGGCGAGTTCCGATTCGTATCTTGGGAACAGAGATTAAGAAGTTAAGGAATCGAGAAGTCAAGCTAGTTAAAGTTCAGTGGAGTGAAGCCCAAGAAGATGCAACTTGGGAAACCGAAGAGAAGATACGTGCGCTTTACCCATTTCTTTTTGAGGGTACATTCTCGATCTCTTTTTCCTATAAACTTGAAAACCTTTTCGCATCATGCTTCTACTACCTACGTTTGTCTTGTTATCTTCTCGATCTTATCTTGAGAACCTTAGGTAGAACCATATGGATGTAAACATGTGATTGAAACATGTTATGGTTGATGTTTGCAAATGATTGCAAGTGTTTGCAAGTGGTTGCTAGTGGATGCATGACACACATTAGGCACTAGATCGGCTCAGTCACATTTTCATGTTGCATATGCATGAGTGCTTATACTTGTACATGGATGGAACTTGTTATGCTATCACTTGGATGTTGCATATGAATTGATGTTATGTGCACTCATGTAGAGATTATAAATTATGTTAGGAATCTGCATACATGTTGGATTCATTACACTAACATATTTTGCATTAAGGAGGTTTACTGAATCAGTA
The DNA here is from genome assembly GCA_030737875.1 of Allium sativum. Lineage (NCBI taxonomy): Eukaryota > Viridiplantae > Streptophyta > Magnoliopsida > Asparagales > Amaryllidaceae > Allium > Allium sativum. The sequence continues at coordinate 731,397,694 of CM060912.1, read as the reverse complement.
ACCGCCTGATCTTCTGCATTAGATAAGTACATATACACACAATTTCTGCATAGGTTCATATAGCACTAGGAACCTTTTAAGGACAATGGTTGCTTGTGGATGATGTTTTGAGTAGATGGATGATGGATGATAGGACACATCCTCCCTAACTTAGAGATTTCGGGGACGAAATCCTTTAAGGAGGGGAGAATGTAACAACCCGTATTTTGATAACGTGTTATAACTATAAATCAAGGCAGAATTAATTTTTATAATGAGAATCAAGGGAAACGGGTTACGCCATTGCGTTCGTCTTGAAATTTTGCTTGGAAATGAGTCTGAGATTTCAAAAATCGGAGTCCTTATGACCAAGTTATGACCCTTCGAAGTTTTCAGAAAATTTCAAGTTCAAAACAGCTCAGAATTCGAATTCGAATTTCGAATTCAAACCACAGAACAGACTGGGCGGGAATTTCCCGCCCAGGACCAGGTCGACTTGGGGGTCGACCATAGAGTCGACCTGCCCAGGACCAGGTCGACCATAGTGTCGACCTGGGGGTCGACCTGGTGGCCGAGCCCACTTTTGAAGCTGGATTCACTTTGATGTTTCTGGCCTCGTTTCTATCTACATTCGTTGACCTGACCCTATATAAACAGCCCCTAACACTAGTCTCTCTACACAAAATTCTCTCTGACCTTATGCTGTTATAATTCTGGTTAAAAAGTTAGAGAAAGGGACTACTTCTTCTACGTCGAAACTACGTTAAGAGAATTGCTGATTTGGGGATTTCTGTTAGGACTTGACTAAGCATATAAAGATTCAACATCGACTTTCTTTTTCTAATACTCGAACCACGATCTGTAAGCCCCAGTTACTTTTAGATTTAAACTGTAAATGCAATATGAATATGTTGTAAATTGAAATTGGACCTATGTATGACGACTGTTTTACATCCATTCTTGTTCATCTTGGATCTTGACTTTTGGGTATATTACTATGACATTGATTTGGGGCCTATTCATGTTGTAAACCAAAAAGAAAAACCCCTCATATTATCATGCCTACAATGTTGAATCTGCTGTTAGTCACAAGTTTATGACTATCATCTTATGTCAACCGTTACCATGACTATACTATCACCTTATGTCACTGTTATCTTGACTAGTACCTTATTTTGCTAGATTTGGAATCTTTATGTTTGTGTTTGAGGCCGATATTCCATATGCCAGTAATGTTATAATCATTTATCTCAAGTCATACCATGCTATGCTAGTAATCACTTTTGCCACCTTATACCCGTCCCTTTTTATGTTATTGCCTAATTAGATTTATTTGTATCGATTCGAGTTTATGTGCGATGGGAATACGATTTGGGTAGATTAGGTAAAACATGAATTGGCATTGAACATGAACGTTATTATAACTTGAACCTGTATATGGACAAGAAATTGACATGAAATTTATATGAAACCTGACATGAAAACTCGACATGAATTTTGACATGAAAACATGGACATGGGCATGACACTTAGATAAACTTGAAAATGGCCAACTCAAGGTTGGGTTGAGTTTGCAGTGTAAATCTACCTGGAACCGCCCGGTGAATCCAGTGACTGCAAACAATAGGATCCAATGTGGGTAGTTGGTCATATCGCACGTAAAACCCGAGGTTAGACTATGTTGTGGTGCAAATCTGCCAGGAACCGCCCGGCAAATCCAGTGACCACAACCATTAGTCTAATGTGAGAGGTTGGGGTGCATTAATGAATTAATGCTACATGATAGGGTTAAGTCATGAACCACTTGAATATACTTAACCAGCTTGACACGATGACATGATAGGGTTAAGTCATGAACCGCTTGAACACACTTAACCAACTTGATACATGATTTGGATAGGGTTAAGTCTCGAATTTGAATGACAACACTTAACCCATTAGAAACCCTAGTTATGCGGTCCTTTTCAGCAGTAACCCACTTAGATGTATCACGATAACCTGGGACTAGGCAGGGTGGGGCACGATTACTGGGCTGATTGTAAGCGACCAGAACGACGGCTGAGTAGGTGCGCTATTGTAGGTTCAGGTGGACTATGGTCGTGCACATAGTCCGTAGTTGAAAAAGCAGGCATTTGGCACCAGTAGGTTTACATTGTGCGTGCTTGATTCGTGCCGGTGGTTGGCACCATAGGGCATAATACACCCTATGGTGGACCTAGCACAGGTGACTACATTTCAGGATAGGGCCGTATGACACAGACACATGACAAGCTAGAACTTGTAGGGAGCCGATCGATTAGTAGATCATAACGTAGGACCCCGTAATGGGTCACTTCATGATACTGGGCCAAGGGATCATTTCATGATTAATACTTGACATGGGTTAGAACACTAGTACAGTTGGTGCAGCGAATCTTGAATATGCGATGCTAGACTTGACTTATCTTGTTATCTTAATTGTCATACCAATCCTGTTATCATCCTTATGTTTAATTCCAGTTTTCACATGTCATACTACCTTTACTAGTTTTTATCCTGAAAGTCACTAGGGCTTACCAGTCTTATGACTGACCCTTTTCCTTTCGCCTCTTTTTCTTTCGTTTCCCCCCCCAAGGTTCTCAGGGAGGAAACACTAGCTCTTAGCTTAGATTTAGCTTGCTTCCTGTCAGCTCATGTACGGTTTGGTCTTGAGCTATGCTATGGCTGCTTCTGCTATTTATGGGGAATAATTTACTTTTGTTATCTTAAGTTTATGCTTCTTTATTTTGAACTTGATGTAATGGAATAATTTGTACCTTGGATATATAGGGTTTTGACTCTTTTCTTGAAAGTAATAAAATTTTGGTTTTTAATTTCTACCGCTGCTTTATTTATGTTATGCCTTGTGATATCTATGTGTATGTTTACCTAGATAATACTCCACCAAAACTAGTGCATGACCTTTGTGAGTGACCCTAGCGGAGGTGGGGTATTACATGTACTATCTCTCCCTGATGACTTCCCTAGGTTAACTACGCAACCTAGAGCTCTTATGCCAAGTGTGACTACCCGCTCCGTACTAGCCGACATTTCCTCCGAAAGTGCGATGTACACATATCCAACTAGCACAGAACAGTCGTCAGAAGAAAAGTAGGAAGATAAAGAACTAACACATAACCTGTAGAATGTCTCACAGCGCATGGAATAAAATATAATAGTAATATTACTTTGACATAAAACAAGCGAGACAGTGCATAAGCTGAAAACTAAACCAACATAGCAGCGGAAATCCAAATACAACTTACGATCCAACATCATTGTTACCACTTTAAAACTGTCTCTAAAGAAAAAGAAAGCTAAAGTAGAAGATGCACTACTAATACCCAAGTAGTGATCTTCAACAACACAGGGAGAATATCTATATATATCATACGTGGAAGCCTCCTGCTCGTCTCCGGATCAGCTACTTGTGCATACCACCTAACCTGTCTCTAGTCTGCTCGTGAGAGCACCCAGAGTAATAAGAAGAGACATAAAACTCTGGGTCAGACAAAAAGTCTGGTATGAGTGATAAGCAGCTAAACAGAACAATAACAGGTATACTAAACCATGCCTGAACCTGGACCTACAACCAAAGATTTAGCACTACATACTGTACAATACTCTAAGGTGCCACTAAACATGGTATAAAGATAACGGGGGAGGGTGTGTGCATGTCATAGTGATAACAAACAAATCAATTGTAGCAACCATACTCACATCTCTCACTCAGTGCATAAAGCATACGATATCCATTTCCCTAGTCACTAAATCTTTAGGGTCATGACAGCAACTCCGTACAACTATTGCTACGACCCACTTTGCTCTTTTGGGGCTATGACGGCAACTCCGTACAAGTATTACACTGTCCCTACTGCACTGGTCCATAGTCAATAACCCAAATGAGCCAACCAGCCTAGCTCTGTTTCGTCTACATGCCCCCTTTTCTTCAGCAGTGAACCAAAGTTATGGATATCGCTAACTCCTTTGCACACGTCCTGCAGCAAAACCCAACTCATGAAGTGAACTCATTGGTTCCCAACTGGATCCTGATCTCTAACTTCCCATTTGGACTACCTTTGCATTTCGGGTTATTTGTCTTCTTCCCCGGATCGGTTCGGTTTCTTCTTCCCTCAGTTCGGTTTAGATGCAATACACCACGGTCCGGTTCGTGGTCATCTTCAAGCCCATGGTGCGTCACCGGTTCAGTTCGGAATGCTTCATCACCTCGGATCAGATCGAATTCCTCAAGTTCCTCCAAGGTGCATCGGTTCGGGTCGGGTAACGTGGTTCGGATCATGGTTCAGCCCCCATCGGTTTAGTTCAGTGGCTAAGCTCCATCAATTCAGTTGCTTCATTCGTAATACTCCGATCCAATCCCACTCTACTACCTCCGGTCCGATCCTCTGTTCCAGTTCAGTTCGTGTGGCCTTACTTCCTCCTGTGCCAAGCTCCGGTCCGGTCCGTGCTCCCATCCGATCCGATCTGGTTCGGTCATAGGCTGCACTTTTCCTGCAACTTCCAGCAACTGTTTATACGCCACTCGACGACGTTTTCGACCATTCTAACTATTTTAAACAATCACAATTCATACCATATAGTCACAACAACATGTATAAACATCCACAAACAGCAAAACAACAATATGATATGTCAAAATCTGATCAAACATACCCAAAAACCCATATTTTCCCCTTAAGCATGTTTAAGAATAACTAATGGTAGGATTAGTAAAACTTAACGAAATTAGCCAAATTTTCTAACAGAGGTCTAAAACAATATTTCAGAATTTATGAATATTTTTCCAGATTTTTATGATGCATAATTTCGCTAATTATCACTAATCACCCCTTGATCCCCCAAATTCCGGGATTAGCAAAATTAGTCCAAATTAACCCAAATTCATATCAGAGGCGTTAAATAACATTCTGGAATTTCACAAATTTTTCTAGATTTTTCTGAGTTATAATTTCGCTAATCTTCGCTAATTACCCAAATTAGCCATAATTAGTGAAAAACAATGCAAATCACTCACCTTGGCCACAAATAAAATACCATATCTAAAATGAATCTCTGTTTGGTGCTATTCCCAATGCAACACAGCAGTTCTACCTTGATTCTTGTGCTAATCCTCTTTGATTTGATGTTGCTAAGCTTAATCCTTGATTAGAAAGTGATTTGGAGATGTTTTAGAGGTTGGAGGCCATTATTAGGGTTCTTAGGAGGTAAATGGCGGCTAGAAAACTGAAATGAAATGAAGACCTAACTCATTTCAGCCTCCCCATATCCCTAATCCCGAAATGGGTTATGGGCCCATTTACTAATCACCTCATTTGACCCGGTTAAGCAGTTTTTCACCTTCTGAAACTTGTTTCAGCCATATCTCCCAAACGGTGAGTCTGTTTGGCTTATGCGACCACTGTACGCAATTGTAGGCCATCATCCGGAGCCAATGAAAGTGGTTTCAGGTCAAAACTCCTTTCCAATCAAAAGTTATGGCCAAAACAAGATCAGCTAGGGGCAAAATAGTCATTTAAAAATCGGCAAAAATCATGAACATGGGAAATGACCCCAATAGTTGTCTCCCAAAGCTACATGACCATACGACTTCGTATGTGAAAGCAATAAATATTCTACGATACTATGATGCGTAGAATGCGGGTCGTTACAGTGGTCCCATACCTTGCTAGTTGTAATCCATTATCCAATAAGAGCCCTCGATTTTGATTGTATACTATATGTACAGAGCGTGAGATGCAAGCGTTCTGCTAGATTGATATTACTTGTATTTAGACATTATTATAATATTAGACGAATATTGATTTCAAAGAATGCTTTGGGTTATCGTAATGTAAAAACCATCCGTGTTTATGGGTGGATCAGTCTTATGATTATCCTTTCTTTCAAAAAAAAATTAAAAGTTAAACCAAGTGGTTGGAGTTTACTCACACCAATCCCATGACCCACCCGGAGTTTGTTTTTATTTTTGTTTTATTTTTCCCTAAACTCTTGGGTGCCCAAATTTGTACGGGCAGTCAAGTAGTTCAGGTATTTTCAGATATCATTGGAGGAGATTGGAGTAGGAGGCTTCAGTGTTATCTAGTATTGTTATTTCCGCTGTGTTGTAAGTGTTGTACTCTGATAATGTTATTGTATATATATACTGTTTATTTCAAAATTACGTTATATTTTATTCGTTCCGCTGTGAGATTCGTGTTACTCTGATTCTGTTGTTATGTTCTTCTTCTTCTATTCAAATTTTCTATCTTATCTATTCTCACCATCTAACTTTTTTCTATCAATGATCTGGAATGTTCGATGCCTGAATAATTGACATGGGTAAAATGTTGATTTTCTGGGTCGAAAATTCCTGTTCGTTATAGTAGTATCAGAGCTGAAGGTTAAGTAATTACCTTGACCCTGTGGCGTGACTCAGTAGAGATGGGGTTAGTAATACCTTAGATTGAGTTTGAATGTATATGCATGTGCGCGTATTTGTTATTCAATATAAAATGTTTTATATTATGAAGATTTATTGGTCGAGTTGTTTATGGGTTTTAATCGATCAGTTTGATTCAATGTATCGTTAGGAGTTTATAAACACTCGAATACGATGAACCGACGTGATATGTTTTTAAGGAGGGTAAATAATATAATTTTACCCGAAATATATTTTGTTATAAAAGAAATATATATCTTGGAATCATTATAGTATATTGATGTGTTTGTTGTGATATAATCAGATAAGATTATAATTGAAATAGTTATAAATAAGCAATCAAATTTCGTAGAAGTGTTACGAAATGAATTAAATCTGAATTTAAATCAGAATTGAAATTAAAACTCTGGAAATTTGAATAAGTGTTTGTAAATGAATATGGATTGGATATATGTGAATTTTAAAATCCTGGGAGATTTTAAATTTGTTACAAGCATTGAAAAGGATATTTTGAAATGGATTTCAAAATGAAAGTGTTTAGAAATGGTTTTGGAAGTGATATAGTATTGAACTCACTTTGATAGCTGGAAAATAGATTTCGATGATGATCATGACATCATCGGTGTTCATTTTCGAGTTGTAAATGACGGATTACTACCAAAGTTTTTGTTTTTGAATTGTTTTGAGAAAAAAAGTTGTTTTGATATTCCAAAATGAATATTTTAATTTTTGGAAAAGGCTAAGCTGTTTAAAAACTCCCAGAAACAGATTATTTGAATTAAAAAAAAATTAAAGTAGAATTTTTAAAAGCCAATAGAAATTGAACAGTTGATTAAAGCTAGTTAAATGGAAAATTGAATTGAAATAGGAAATATCGAATAAGATTGGATCATGAGACAGGAATCTGGAATTACGTTGAAGTGATAAGTTAAGAATTGGTATCGAGAATGAAACCCGAGTTTGAAATGAAATTTGGTTTGGATATAAGTGAATAGCTATGTTGAACAGATATTGATTGGAAATTGGTTTAGATGACATTGGTATATGTTGAATTGGTAACAGATGCAAAGGATATAATGATATGCCCAACAAAAAGGTACAAGTTTATATTTCTATTGGATATGAGATTTATGAGCCGAATTGGCAAGCCGCTTGGCTGTTTGATTTTCTTTTGGGTTGGAGATGGCCCAGAGAGGCGAGTTGTAGTTGTATGGATTGAGCTGTACAAAGGAGGTGCTGGCGAAATTTTCCGAGAATTTAAAGTGTTAGAAAATTTTCATGATTTTTGAAAATTTTTGTTAATAAAAATGAATTAATATTTAATTGAAATTCATTGGTATAGTGAAACTGAAATTCAAGAAGCAAATAAATAATTTTTACCCAATGAATAGTGTTATTTTCTACCTTAGCAATTTCGAGGATGAAATTATTTTAAGGGGGGAAGAATGTAATGTCCCGTATTTTTACGGTGTAATAATAAATTTATTTAATTAGTGATTTGTAGATGTAAATGGTGGTTTAATTAAATAATATGGAATATTTAATTAATATTACAATATTAAAGTATATCGTAATTTCGAAATAGTTAAAAATAACTGAATTAAAAATATTGTGTGAGTTGGATCATTTAAAATATTTAATACAGTTTAGGATTGAATTTGAATAACGAATATATTATATAAACGACATTAGAGCGTATAAATTATAATCGAGCCCGTAGCATTGCGGCAGTTCGTTATTTGGCGATTTGAACTTCAATTGAATATAAGTAATCCATTTTAAGTCGGATTTCTGTGAAACAAGAAACACTTGGATCTGTTGAACTGTATTTTTTTAATGAAACAGAAAAATCGAGATTCATCGTGTAGATTGTGAGTTACATCCAAATAAAATTTTTAAAAATTCGCTATGGAATTCCTTTATAATTTATAACGATTTATTTGTATAATGAATGGATTTTTATATATAAATTGGATATCGATATAATCTGGACTTGAAATATCGGGTTATAAATCCCGATATGTTTATTTTGGAGCTAGATAATATTCTATGTGAATATATACGATAATATTAATTTATTAATATTAAATTTAATTATTTTCAAATATATTAATATTTAAAAGGGTTTATTTAGAGCTTTTAAAATAGCCATTTTTGCAAACGACCTCCAAATTCGACGAAACCAATTTTGTTGGGTCCGCAACGTCAAATTATTGTTACGTTTCAATTTTCATGATTTTTGGAGTCAGTATGCGGGCATGCACGATTTTAATGTGAAAAACAGTCGATATTTTGACCTTCATAAATACGTTGTGTGAGCAAACTGAGTCGGAATTCGATGAAACAAGTTTCGTTGGGTCCGTAATGTCAAACTCTAACTGCATGTCAATTTTCGTGATTTTTGGACATTTTGTGTGATCATGCGGATTTTTAGAAGATGAATAAATGAGATATTGGCTAAAATAAAATATAAAATATTAATAAAAAAATAATTTAACCTACCTATATATACCCACTAAACATCCTAACCCTAAAACATTTTTCTCTCTGGTCAAAAGAACCCGCCGCCATCCTCTTTTCATTTTACAGTAAATGAACATCTTTGGAAATCAAAACAACTTCAAAATAAATCAATAAATCCCAAAGTTTATATCGTTGTGTTCCTCATTAGATAAGCTTCGATCTGGTATAGGTGTTGAGGGGTTCGATGAAGTTTTTGTATGCTGCAATATGTACATCGTGCAGAATGTTTAAACTAGGGTTGATCCTAGTTGTAAATACAAGCAACGATTCGTGAATTGTTTATTGGTTTTGAGATCGTGATGGAATTTAGCAGCTTGTATGAAGTTTTAGGTTGTTTTGGTGCCAATAAGTGTTGATCCGACACTGTTACCATGCGTGGAAGGGCAGACGACGAGTTTTGATGATGGCCACCAAGTCTTGAGTGAAAGGGATGGAGATGTGGAGATTCGAAAGAGAAGGAGAATGGAAGTGGTTTCAGGAGATTTGGTTGAGAAAGAAGGGAGAACGAGGTGAGCAAAGATTGGGGAAACAGGCCATGAATGCTCCTAGAGCTGCTATGCATTCGGGGAAGAAGAGTTGGGGAAGTAGCAGGCTCGGGTGTATACGGTATTGGGCTGGAATTGTAAAAGGTAAAGGCCCATTATTAAATTAAATCCAAGTTTAATTAATTTAAATATGTATAAACTTCAAATAGTCATAACTTTGTCGTACGTTAACAAAATTCAGCGAAACTGGTCGTGTTTGGATCGTATAGACATAGGCTTCACAATTAAACTAGTTTGAAGTGAGTTGGAGCTCGTCTCAATTTATGGAGAAATAAAATGCCTAAACCAAATCGACGATCGATTATCGTTATTTAACGATAACCGCCCAATGTGAGTAAAACTCACTAACTCTGTTTAAATTATATTTTTATAAATATAATCTAGTACTGATAAATAGTGATTAATTTTTATGTGATGATTGTTTGGTTGAATTGTTGATTGTTGGTTGGAATTTACAGATAACGATATACACACATGTCGTTAACAAACCTTTATTCTATTTAGCTACATATTGAACTGAAATTGCTGTGAATTATATTGTCTAACATCTGTGGATGCAGGAAGACAGGTCGGAGCGATCGAACTGGATTCCTCAACATTTATTTTACTGTTTTTCAAATATTGTAATATATGATGTGCTATATAATATGTTGTTGATTTTGCATGTTTGAATGATCTTGATCATTGTTATATGGCATGTTAAACACCATAAGATGTACTGGAATGTAAAAAGAGAATTTTTACAGTGTGGATGGAAAATAAAATATTTATATAAAATAAATATACATTGTATAAAGAAGAACATTTATAAAATAAAAATATTTAATAAAGAAGAACATTTATAAAATGAAAATATTTTATAAAGATAAACATATATAAAAGGAAAATATTTTATAAATAAGAACATTTATAAAATGAAAACATTGTATAAAGAAGAACATTAATAAAATGAAAATATTTTATAAAGAAGAACATTTATAAAATGAAAATACTTTATAAAGAAGAACAGTTATCAAATGAGCATATTTTATAAAGAAGAACATTTATAAAATTAAAATATGTTATAAAGAAGAACATGTATAAAATGAACATAATTTATAAAGGAGAAATTTTATAAAATGAACAGATGTTATAAAAGGGAATTGACAAGATATTAAAGAATAACGAGAAGATGAATTCAAAGTAGATTGTAAACAGAAATCTGTTTTAACAAATAAGTGAAGACGATTAATTTATAAATAATATTTTATAAATTAAATAAAATATTAATCTTTTGATAAACGGAATATATAAGTCTGAACTTATATAGCGAAGTAGAAATCTGTTTCAACACCGATATTTTAAAGAGAATGTGAACTCAGAATTTATAAAAGGAATTATAAATGAGATTTAAGTAGTAGAAATAAAAAGGAGATTTCGTATGAATAATTCTATAAAGAGAAGTATAAATAGGATTTGGAAACGTGATATTGTTTTGAAATACGAAATCAAACTTAATGGAGTATATAAAGGAAATATTATTCACATTCGATGTGAATAATGAAATCAAGTAAAGATTTTGTAAAGGAAATTGGACTTTTGAAACGTGAATATAGCCAGAAATGGAAATTCAAATGGCTAGAGATAAATAATTTGTGTAACAATGAAAACAAGTCTTGTGATTTATAAACAATGTTTATAAATGAAATAAAATATAATTATTAATGGATAATTTGAATTGTAAATTCAGCAATGAATATTAAATGAAGAAAGAAAATCGAATATAAGCTATTCGAAAATAAGTTAATCGAATATAAGTTATTCAAAGTGAGTTAATCGAATGTAAGCTATTCGAAAGAGGATCAATCGGATATAAGTCATTTAAAAGAGAAATAATCGAATGTAAGTCATTCGAAAGAGAGTCAATCGGATATAAGTTATTCGAAATTGAATTAATAAAATATAAGTTATTCAAAGTGAATTAATCGAATATTAGTTATTCGATGTGAGGTAATCGAATATAGGTTATTCGAAGAAGAGTTAATCAAATAGAGATTACTCGAAAGAGAGTTATACATCGAATTCAATTATATCGAATTCGGGAAAGTACTATTTACTTTCCGGGTTTTTAAATCAAGATTTATTTATTATTAAATAAAAAGATTATTATTTAATAAAATAAAAGAAATAAAAATTATAGTTTTAAAGTTAGATATTCTGGAAGTACGAATTATAACGTTATCGTTATAATAAAAAAAATTAGGAAAGAAATGGAATTGTAAACTGAATTCGAGAATTTGCATAAGCAATGAGTATACGAATTAGAGTATTGAGCTTTACCTGTTGCAAGGTTAAGAACGTTGTTCAGTTAAGGTCTGAGAGGTAATTATACCCCAACTTAATTGGCTTCGTGATTAACTAAGGAATAATTGAAGTTCAGTGAAGAAGATTGATTAAAGATACAGTGAAGTAATAAATGATTAATGGTTTGAGTGGGCGTACAATGTTATATATAACGATCATTTGAAATACATATAAATGAGTTTTGGAAACGTTTTCCAAATAAAATCAGAGATGTTTCTAAGCATAGAAAATGAAATAATTGATGATAAAGAATACTGGAATGACAATGATACGTGGAAAAGAGATGGAAATGTTTTCCAATGATTAATAACATATATTTTCTAAATTTAGAATATAAGGAATGTTGAATATATGGAAATAGGAAATGAAAAATGAATAAATTAGTGAATTAAAGAGATAAATGTTGATTGATGATTGACCGATACAATTTCCGTCTGGAAATAATGTCGTTGTTTGCATACGTGTTTTTCTTTGATAGTTAACTCACCGATTATCGAAGTTTTAGACCATTTTTACGTTGTCAATACGGAGAGACCGAGATCAGATTCATTATCTGAAAACCACTCTGTATGGACGTTAGCGTTGCAATCAAATATGATGAAGATAATTGAAGACAAAGTTATGCAAGGGATGTCCTGTTTACAGAATAGTGCCTTCGGTTTGTCCAGTCCTAGGGCAAATTTATATGGACGAGTGTCTGATAGAGTATATCTAAAGGATCGCGTAAATTGTTCTTTTCAAACGCAGTTACATTTGGTGGCGGAGGAATTCGTTTTTGTTAGCTGTATTCCGGTAGTATATTTGGTGAAATCAATTTGTGATTTGGTGGAAATGACAATGTGACATTTAAAGTGAACGAAGACCAAAAAGATACGTTATAGCCTCTAGCCTCACAACCGAGAAATGGTATAAAATCGGGTAGGTCGCATGGCTAGTTGGGTCATACCCAAGTAGGGTGTATTGTCGCCTAATCTAGAGAAATTCCTTTTGCTTCTTAAATCTACCGATGCTGTCCCTTTCAAAAAACGGTTGCTGATCCCAACCGTTGGTGATAATACATTCGGTACTCTCAAGCTAAGTGAGGCACCGGTCATGTTTATCCTGGGTTGCAAGATGTTCTTGTTGAACCCGGTGTATTTCTCTCTAGAGGTACACTATCGGAAGGTGGTTCTATGCCTTTCCAGTTGCAATCCATTATCCAATAAGAGCCCTCGATTTTGATTGGATACTATATATGTAGAGCGTGAGATGCAAGCGTTCTGCTTGATTGATATTCTTGTATTTAGACATTATAATAATATCAGAAGAATATTGATTTCAATGAATGCTTTGGGTTATCGTAAGGTAAAAACCATTCGTGTTTATGTGTCAATCGGTCTTACGATTATCCTTTCTTTCAAAAAGAATTTTTAAAGTTAAACCAAGTGGTTGGAGTTTACTCACACCAGTCCCATGATTGACCCAGAGTTTAATTTTCTTTTTGTTTTATTTTTCCCTAAACTCTTGGGTGCCCAAATTTGTACGGGCAGTCAAGTAGTTCAGGTATTTTTAGATATCATTAGAGGAGCTTGGAGCAGGAGGCTTCAGCGTTATCTAGTATTGTTATTTCCGTTGTGTTGTAAGTGTTGTACTCTGATAATGTTATTGTATATATATATATATATACTGTTTATTTCAAAATTATGTTATATTTTATTCGTTCCGCTGTGAGATTCTTGTTACTCTGATTCTGTTGTTATGTTCTTCTTCTTCTATTCAAATTTTCTATTTTATCAATTCTCACCCTCTAACTTCTTTCTATTAATGATCTAGAATGTTCGATGCCTGAATAATTGACACAGGTAAAATGTTGATTTTCTAGGTAGAAAATTCCAGTTCGTTACAGTGGTATCAGAGCAGAAGGTTAAGTAATTACCTTGGCTCTGTGGCGTGACTCAGTAGAGATGGGGTTAGTTATACCCAAGATTGAGTTCGAATTTATATGTATGAGCGCGTATTTGTTATTCAATATAAAAATGTTTTATATTGTGGAGATTTATTGGTCGAGTTGTTTATGGGTTACTGATCGATCAGTTTGATCCACTGTATCGGTAGGAGTTTATAAACACTCGAATACGATGAACCGACATGATATGTTTTAAAGGAGGGTAAATGATATAATTTACACGAAATATATTTTGTTATAAAAGAAATATATATCATGGAATCATAATAGTATATTGGATGTGTTGGTTGTGATTATAATCAGATAAGATTATAATTGAAATAGTTATAAATAACCAGTCAAATTTCGTATAAGTGTTACAAAATGAATTAAATCTAAAATTAAATCAGAATTGAAATTAAAACTCTGGAAATTTGAATAAGTGTTTGTAAATGAATATGGATTGGATATATGTGAATTTTAAAATCCTGAGAGATTTTAAATTTGTTACAAGCATTGAAAAGGATATTTTGAAATGGATTTCAAAATGAAAGTGTTTAGAAATGGTTTTGAAAGTGATATAGTATTGAACTCACTTCGATAGCTGGAAAATAGATTTCGATGATGATCATGACATCATCGGTGTTCAATTTCGAGTTGTAAGTGACGGATTACTACCGAAGTTTTTGTTTTTGAATTGTTTTGAGAAAACAAGTTGTTTTCATATTCCAAAATGAATATTTTGATTTTTGGAAAAGGCTAAGCTATTTAAAAACTCCCAGAAATAGATTATTTAAATTAAAACAAATTAAAGTAAAATTTGTAAAAGCCAATAGAAATTGAAAATTTTGTTAAAGCCAGTTTAATTGAAAATTGAATTGAAATAGGAAATATCGAATAAGATTGGATCATGAGACAGGAATCTGGAATTACGTTGAAGTGATAATTTAAGAATTGGAATCGAGAATGGAACTCGAGTTTGAAATGAAATTTGGTTTGGATATAAGCGAATAGCTATGTTGAACAGATATTGATTGGAAATTGGTTGAGCTAACATTGGTATATATTGAATTGGTAACAGATGCAAAGGATATAATGATATGCCCGACAAAAAGGTACAAGTTTATATTTCTATTGGATATGAGATTTATGAGCCGAATTGGCAAGCTGCTTGGCTGTTTGATTTTCTTTTGGGTTGGAGATGGCCCAGAGAGGCGAATTGTAGTTGTACCAATTGAGCCGTACAGAGAAGGTGCTGGCGAAATTTTTCGAGAATTTAAAGTGTTAGAAAATTTTCAGGATTTTTGAAAATTTTCATAAATAAAAATGAATTAATATTTAATTGAAATTCATTGGTATAGTGAAACCTAAAAGAATTCTAAAAATTAAAGCTTAGGACATCAACATCTACAAATTATCTCAAGCTCTCAATCCAAATAAGGTGAATAATAGTCTCTACCCATGTTTAGATTTGACTATTTGCTTTTCCCAAATTGTTTGTGTTTATTCATGATGGTTTTTATACTTAATGGTTGCTTCTTTATTGTTTAGCAATACCTATGTTTTTGTTATGGAATATATGTTTGTTTTGCACGAAAACGAATAGGATTCAGGATCAAACCTATAATTAGAGATCCCCAAATGTTATAAAATTTGGATATGTTGTATTTTACATGATTTTGAAGATGGATTTGAGAGCCCATAATTTTTCGAGCAATCAGAAATATTCTATGAATTTCCTAAAGAAGATTATTTGTTAATAATGAGATTAATTAATTATTTTGAATCAGAAATTTCTATGAATGTTAAGAGGTTCCCATGCTTATGCGTTAAATAGGGTGTTAATGCATAAGTACAAATATTTTATACTTTAAACTAGGCAAAGAACATATATTACTATACTTTGGTCAGAATTTTTTTCATATTGGCTAAGACAATTCGACAAATGTAAAAGAGTTAACCATTTTTTCTCTTTATTTACAGTCAATGCCATCGTCCTAAAGATAGATAACATTTCTTGCCTTTCAAAATAGTCGAAATCACCTTCCAATTCCTTTTGATAAGTATCGAATGCTTGTAATGTAACAGGATGGTATATGAAGCATTTAACCTTTTGATTTCTTATAAAAAGCTTTAGCCTTCATCTTCCGATTTGAGTCTTTTGTCATTAGCATTAAGTTTTTAAAAGTGTTAACTCTAGTAGGGTGTGTCGCCTTCGCATATGGTCTTCGATCATTGTGTTGAGTCGGTGGGACTATCTTCCTAAAAAGAAATGATTTATAGAGCAAGTTGAAAAACCTTGCTGCCCTTCAACTTGGTCAAATAGTTATATTCCTTAAAGTTTTGGTTTGTTAAGATTGAGGGAATATATCCTTTGCACCTTTCGAGTATCGAAAGGAGCTTATTTCCAAACTTATTTATATAAGAAAATATGGGACTATGACCCAATGCCCTTCAGTGTGGTCAAAAGGAGTTGCTTCACTTACTATTTTTTTTATAAGCATAAAGGTTTATTATTCGACACTTTTCGACAGTGTTGAATTATGCATATTTCTCCAGACTATGGATCATAGAAAGATGAAATAATAATGTCTTAGAACCTTTCATTGAAATCGAAAGAAGCCTTCAGACTTTATATTAATTTGAAAGGCTAATGCCTTTAAACCTTTCGACATGGATAAGGGGATTGGTTATCTAAAGGTTTTGTATGTAAAGGAATTTACTTATAAGTAGCTTAGGTTACTACCTCAGCCCCTTTCGTAGGCAACGAAATGAGTAAGATTTTCTAAAGCCCCTTAATATAAAAGTTACGGGCACAATGCTTAAGTTCCTTATGAAAGAGTCGAAAGGATCCTCTTGTGGGGGTTTGCTTATGTAATATTTTACTTTGTAAAAGATAAGACGGGCTATCGTCCCATATCTCTCGGTTGGGTCGAAGAGATTTATTTCTGGAACTATGTTTTATGAAGGATCCGAAGCATATAGCTTTGTGCTTTCCAACGATGTAGGAATGGTTCCTTCATATTATGAAGGATTGAATGTTTAATTTTGACTTAGCTTGAGGCCATCTCCACAATGCCCTTTGAAGGACTTAGAGGGACTTGTCATGATAAAGAACTTATTTTTATAAGAAGAAGAGGTTATAACCTCATTGTCTTCCGAGGGAACTGGAATGGGGTTTTGTTTTAAAACTTTAACCTTAGAATAAAGGCTATGGTCTTAGCATCCTTCAATCGATTCAGAAGTGTGTGTTTTTTGATATAAGATTGACTTATTGGTTGCTGTTAGTTTAAAAGCTCCTTACCTATGAGACTTGTCGACATGATTAGTGCGAGCAAGTTTATTATGGCCAATTGTTTTAGAGTCATGCCGACATGGGTAATGTCAGCAAAGTTTATGCAAAAGTATATGTTGGCTCATCGACATTGCTTCCTTTGACACAGTTGTTGTCAAAGAGTATCGCCATTACAATGTTCATTTCAAATGGCTTTGAAACTAGTGTTCATAGCCTAGAAATTTGGTATATGTCCCTACCGATGTCGTTAGTGTTGAAAGGTTGGTTCATATACTACCTTCTAAATTAAATCTTAGCTTAAAAAACCCTTTAAATCGATTGCCTATAACGATAGGTCTTTATAAAGATCTTTTCTAACTTATTTCTTTGGACACAGTTGTTGTCGTTAAGTAAACTTTTTATTAAATATGTTTAAGGCTTGACCTCCATGACATGTTGGTCTTGGCAATATTTTCAAGAATCTATTTTATTATTTTCAAAACCAGTTCTAGGCTATCGCCTTTATCCTTATCGCCATAGTTTATGTCGGCAGGTTCTGTTTGCTTGCTTATTTGCATGATGCCGATAGGGCTTTGCCAATCATTGACTTCGACACCTAGGAAAAGAATAGAAGGTGGCTTACCTTCAAAACCCAAATGTAAGAGAAAGGTGTTGTGGCTTCAATACCCTTTGGTATAACCGAAGGGGATGAGTTCAAACGTAAGCCTTAACTTATTGAATAACTTGATTGTTGTATGTTTTCTTAGAATAGTTTGCTTGCAATGGTTTTTTCTATGACTTTTTTTTCTCATGGGGTTTTGACATGTGACTTCGACACCTAAAGAAGGATTCGAAGGGGTTTATGATCATAAGGGGTTTTCCGAACCCCCTGATTTACTTGATGCCTTCGGCATCGAGTAGTTTGCACCATTGTCCATCTGGCAGAAGGTTAGGCTCTTGTTTGAAATGGTAGAAAACCATATCTTTATCATTGCATTTAACTGAACACACTGGGTGCACCAAAAGGAGGGATAAATTACAGTTTTACCAATTTGACATAAACACATGTCGAAGAGGCAAGTATAAAAACAAACTAATAGGTTCTTAGTTAACCTAGGGTAAAATATGAGATGTCGACGGATGTTCCACATCAGGTATGTAAAAGGTTTATAGTCACCCTACGGGTAAAACTATACGATTTAAGATAAAAGTTTAAAATTGTCGTACATAATAAAACTACTAGGTTTATAGTTATTTGTCAATGAACCGCAACTTTTACAGTTCAAAAACTAAAGTAATTAAGATTTAATTTTGAATAGAAGATAAACTAGATGTTGTATCTATAACCGTTGCGAAGGTCTTTCCAAGATGATTAGTTGGATATAATTTTAATATATTTGGAATTACGGTTTACAAAAGATTGACTTTTTAGTGTGAAATATACACACATAAAATTAGTAGTTTTCAATGTTCTAATTTTGATAATAAAGTTATGCTTAGTGTAGTGGTTAAGGGAGTAGACTTCTTTATGAGAGTTCATGGGTTCGATTGTCTTCAATGGCATATTTTTGAATTTTAAGAAGAAGAAAAATGCATGTCCCAGGAAGCAAGTGGATGTGTCCACATATGCATATAAAAATGAAATTATATATGGTAAAAATGTAATAGTAAGAAAATAAAATGTATGTATTTGCATATTTGCATGTGTATAAATGTAAAACTAGGTGTATGTTGTATTAAATTGATTTATATATTGTAAATTAATTGCACCATAATTTCTAACAATTATGAATTAATTGCATACTGATTGTCGTATTTCGGAAATATTGGGTATATATATACATATGTAGTTAATTGTGCATTGACTTTGTATGTTACAATAAACTAGAAAAATAAGGTCCAAATTCTACATTTAATGTTTTCGCTTATAGGAATTAATTACATAGGTTGGCAATCAATTGTGCATTAGTTATCAATATATTCTACTTATTAGACATTTATGGATAGTTTCTATTTTATTAACATTATATATTATAAATGGAGGGCTAACTGCATAATCTTGTAGTTAATTAGTACGAATTTGAATTATCGTGTGTATATATATATATATAAATATCTTTAATTTTATATATGACAAAGTTTTAATTGTGCTTATTAGAAATTAACCAGGCATTGATTGACGCATATGCCAATTAGTTGGTTTTAATAGACATTTGTGGGAATTTTGGTTAAGGGGATGGAGAATTTAAGAGGACTCCATCTTATTTAATTTTTGTTATGGGAGGAGGAAGGAATATAAAAAATAGAAATAAAAATAGACCAATCTACCATTCCCTACGTCATCATGGGTTGCTTTACTTTAACCCAAGTATTAAAGTAAGTCTCCAAAAATCGATCGATAGAAACCGCGCTGCTTTCGAGACCAAAATAAATCGCCTAGCTAACCTTAGTTCCTCCACCATGGTTTTTGATCACCAAATATGATATTGCGTATAAATACCTGATTTTATATTGTGTTTAAGTACCTGATGTGATCCTTTTGATCACCCACACAACTCTTCTGAGTCATCGTTACGTTATCAAATACCATTTTTAATTCAAGTCTAGCATAAATTCATATTCTCGATTAATAAATTTGGGTTTAAGGTTTAAATTAATTAAGATAATACTGGAATTTTGATTTATAAATTTAAGAGGGGGCTATTTTATTTTGCCCCCTTCCCCCATAACAATTTTAAAATAATTTAAATTTGTAACCCCTCTAAGAAAAATTGGAGCCCCAATAACAATCCCAACATTTATTTCATATACAGCAGGAATTAATTCTTTTGTATAAAGTGTAAATTTATAATAGGTTTTAAAATATATTCATTTATACCCTTTTTAAATGGTTTATTCAAATTTCTTTTTGTAGTGGATGGGATGAAAACAATAATGGATGTATGAGATGCATTTTAAAATCTTATTTCATTACGAAGTAAGTAAGAGAGTGGTTGTGATGTAGTTTAAGAATTTCTACTCCTAATCTAATGGACGAAATCAAGCTCTAACTCCTATATAAGCAAGCCAAATCTTACTCTTTAACCCTAACCTTTATCTTCTTCTTCTTTTTTCCTTCTTCCTTCTTTAATATTCTTTAAACACAATTACATGCTAAGTCAAAGAATAGAGAGAGGATCAAAATAAAAGAGAAAAATGGAAGAAAGCTTATATAAGTTGTTAAATTTTGCGATATTGTATGGTAGAGTTGAAGAGGATGGAAGTAGCTACGTGTTAGAGAAGACGGTTTGCAAATTGGAGCTCGTATGAGGAAGATATACCCAAGAAGGCAGACAGATTTGGGCTGAGAGCAGTTTCAGACGTTTGGGAGAAGGGGCCAGACGTGTGAAATCAGCCTATGTAAAACCCGAGATGCCATCCAGACGTTTTGGAAGTCATTCAGACGTCTAAAATCTTCTGGTGGACGTTTGAAACCTAGTAATAAGTATGAGGAATAACTCAAAAGTGATTCCAGGCATTTGGAATTTAAGGCCAGACGTTTGGAATGAGATCTAGGCTGATTTTGGGTCTGGAAAGTCTAGTGTTGATTTGTGAATCTACAAGGGCATTTCGGACATTTGCTTGTGGTTTCTACATAAGTATATAAGCAATTTTTTCATATTTGAAAGGCGATGATTAATTAATCCATCAAAGCAAGGATTTAGTCCTTCATTAATTAGGGTTTGACAATCCAAATTGTTTCTTCAGTTCTAATCTCCACAAACATATATTCTCTATTTAATATTGGATCATTGTAATCAATCTCTTGTACTCTTCTCATTTGGTGATAATAAAAGTTCTCTCTCAAAGTGGATGTACACTAACAAATTGTTAGAGTTACCAATATAAATCTTGGTGTGATTTTGTTTATTGTTATCGTTCCTTTATATTACTTATTTTGTGTTTGTGATTGGGCTTGAATCGTTTGAGGTTGGTTTGGTCATAGATTGGTTGTTTGTGCACTATCTAGCATGATCAAGCTTGTTTTCATTACGTAGGGATTGAATTGAGTGATGTCAAACATGTGTTTTTCCCTATCATTTGGTATTAGAGTTGTGGTGTTATTAGGTGGTTATAGAAATGTCAGAATCGAATTTAAATAGTCCCATGATGGTTAGTTCAAGTGGAATAGTGTCGTTTGTATGTGCATCATATACAGCTCTGGGATCACAATTGGTTATAAACAAGTGGAATGGCGATAATGATTTGAAAAGTGAAAAAGGAAATTAAAAGAGGTTCTAAGGGGGAATCGAGTGCATCAGGTAGTGTTTTATACACATTTGTTGTCGGCGGACATCTCGGATGTTGAGAGAGAGGAAATGGAAGAGTGGGCACTTACTACGCTTCAACTTGCTATGGGAGAGAATGTTATCTCTGAAATTAGTGGTGAGATGACCGCTAAGGGTATTTAAGAGAAGTTGGAGGAGTTATACATGAATAAGTTACTCACCAATCGTTTGATCTTGTTGCGCACATTTTCCACTTGTAAGATGAAAAAGGAACTTCGCTTAAGACAGATTTGAATGTGTTTAATGATTTGGTAATGAAGATGAAGGTAGTAGATTTGAAGATTGAGGAAGGGAAAAAGGCAATGATATTGTTGTATTCATTGTCGGGCCACTATACGGGTTTCTCAAATAGTTTGATCAATAACAGGGATATATTGACATTGGATGATGTCAAGACAGGTCATCTTAGTAAGGAATTGAGAGATCAAATGAAGGAGTTGAGTGTGGGAAGTTGTAGTGTCGGTAATGGTCAAGGTTAGTTTGTGGAGAAGGAGAAATATGTGAAGGAGAACTAGGGGTGTTCCAAATCTAGGAATCCGTGTTGGAGAGGGAAGTCAAAGGAAAGGAAAGGCAAGTGCTATATTTGTAAGAAACCCGATCATTGGAAGAGTGAGTGTTCGGACAAGCATAAGGCAAAGAAATAAATAGCTTCTTCATCAGTAGCAGTGGAGAGAAGTGTTGGTAAAGAAGACATGGATGTTTAGATTGTGGTAGCATCAGATGTTTCAGGTAGCGATTGGATGCTCGATTCGGACGCGTATTATCATATGACACCTAATAGGAATTCTTTTTCTTTTTATGTCGACAAGGAAGGAAATGGAATTGTTATAGGTAATGGTGCTATCTGTAAGTCGGTAGGCATCGGTTCTGTGCAAATTAAAATGTTTGACAGAGTGGCTCGTACTCTCACCAATGTGCGCTATGTTCCAGGACTTAGGAAGTCTCTTATCTCATTGGGGTAGCTGGATTTTTTTGGGATGCAAGGTAACTATTAAGAGTGATAGCTTGAGGGTTTCGAAGGGGACACTTGTGGGTATAAAAGGTGATAAAGCTAATGGTTTTTATTTGCTTCAAGGAGTAACCGTTGAAGGTGAAACTTGTATAAATGTTGATAGTTCTTGTGGCTTGGATGTGACAATGTTGTGGAATTTGAGATTAGGTTAAGTCTCGGAGAAGAGTTTGGATATTCTTAAAAAAAGGGAGATGTTTGGTGGATAAAGTTTCAAAAAGTTGAAGTTTTGCGAAGAGCGTATCTTGTGGAAGCAAACTAAAGTAACATTCGATGAAGGAAAACATGATTCAAGAGGAATTCTTGAGTATGTGCACACAGATGTTTAGGGGCCTGCACCGGTAGCTACTTTGGGAGGAGCAAGGTATTATAATTCCTTCATAGATAACTTTTCTAGTAAAGTTTGGGTGTATGTAATGAAGTCCAATTCGGAGGCATTTGCTAAGTTCAAAGAATGGAGAGCTTTTGTTGAGAATGAGAGGGGTGGATCTTTGAAGATTTTTAGGTCTGATAATGGCGGGGAGTATGTTTCAGAGAATTCTTGGATTATTGCAACCATCATGGTATTCGTAGGCATTTTACTACACTAGGAGATTCATAATCAAATGGGGTTGCGAACAGGATGAATCGTACTCTAATTGAGTGAGCTCGATGCTTGAGATTGATATCGGGTTTATCTAAGGGATTTTGGACCAAAGCATTGTCAACTGCGATGCATAATGTGAATCAAATTCCATGCTTGGTTATTGGTAACAAAATTTCGGAGGAAGTGTAGAAAGGAAAGAGCATTGACTAGAGTTATCTTCATGTCTTTGGTTTTCCCGTGTATGTGCATGATCCAGGTGGTAAACTTGAGCCTAGAACTTTCAAGGGGATTTTTCTTGGTTATGAAGACGGAGTGAAAGGTTATCAGATTTGGTATCCAAAAACGAAGAAGGTTAGATTGTCTCATCATGATACTTTTGATGAGTTGGTTGTGTTCAAAGAGAATGATGGCTCATCGGACGTTCCGGATTTAGTTCATGGTAAATCAAAGGGGAAGGAGGTCATTACCATATTTTATCCAAGGAGAAAAGAGAGTAGAATTGTTGGAGATGCTTGTAGGAAAGAAGCGATTGATGGAAAACCAAACTTAGGTGATGGTTCCACTTCCTAAAGTAAACAGAACAATTGGGTGAAAATGGATATACAAGGTGAAGGGTGATGGAAGATACAAAGCTAGGCTAGTGGCAAAGGGATTCTCACAAAGGAAGGGAATGGAGTATGATGAGATATTTGTACTGGTTGTGCATCATACCTCTATCCGCATATTATTTGCTATAATTGTTATTCACAACTTGGAATTTGAGCAACTTGATGTGAAAAACACCTTCTTGCATGGTGACTTAGACGAAGACATCTACATGGAGCAACGGGAGAGTTTATGGTAGATCGTATGTTAAACTTGGTGTGTAAGTTAAAGAAATTGCTATATAGGTTGAAGAAATTGCCTCAACAATGGTACAAGAGGTTCGATCATTTCATGCTTGAAAGTGGCTTCCATCGAAGCATCAAAGATGCTTGTGTATATTTCAAGAAGTTGGGAAATGATTCTTGGGTGTATTTTCTTTTATATGTGGATGATATGCTCATAGCTTCAAAGGACAAGACCGAAATCAACAAGTTAAAACTGAGATTGAAAGAGGAATTCGAAGTGAAAGACCTTAAGGAAGCCAAGAAGATATCGGGCTTGGAAATTGAAAGGGACCAAAAGCGTTTTGAGTTGAAATTGACTCAAAAGGAGTATATAAAGAAAGTGCTTTGCCGGTTTAGTATGGAGAATGCAAAGGCGTCGAATACACCATTACCTTTGCATGTGAGGCTTTTGGGTCAAGGATCGCATATCGAAGAGGGTAAGACAAGGCTTCTATGGCAGCGGTTCCATAAGCAAGTGTGGTTAGTAGTTTGATGTATGTCATGGTGTGTACAAGGCTCGAAATTGCAAATGCCATCAGGGTGGTTAGTCGCTTCATGGCTAATCCGAGAAAATAGCATTGGGAAGTGGTCAAGCTTGTTTTTAGATACTTGAAAGATACAACATCTCATGGACTTGCCTTTGCGGATGGTAAGGAAAAGAGTTGCAATTTTTATAGTTATTGCGATTCAGGCTATGCTGGTGATAGGGATCAGATAAAGTCAACTTTCAGATATGTCTTCACACTTGGTAGCACAACCATAAGTTAGAGATCGAGATTGCAAACTGTAGTTACATTATCCACTACGGAGGCAGAGTTGATGGCCGTGGCAGAGGAGGAAAAGTTGGCACTTATTTAAAGCGTTTGGTATGTGACTTTGGGTTTGAACATGATATCATCGATGTTTATTTTGATAGCCAAAGTGTTATTCATTTGGCGGAGAATTTGGCGTTTAGCTCATGGACTAAGCACATAGAAGTGAGAGAATCGTTCTAGGTAGCCATGGATGAAGATAAGCAAGTATATCTTCAGAAAGTGCACATAAATGACAATGCGGCGGATATGTTCACTAAGATGTTGTCGGTTGATTAGTTCGAGCATTTCTCGGACTTGATTCGCATGGAGAAGTTCTAGGTGCCACTTGGTGGCATGGGTGAGAGAGGGGCTTAATTTAACGAGGAAGAGTAGTGGCGCAATATTGGATTTCTATCTTCTTGTAAGTACTAGTTGACACTACTAAGTACTTTAATCTTTTGTTGAGATGGTTTGGAGTTGAGTGCTTTCAATGCTTTATTAGTGGGTAGGGGCTTTGCCTGAACTCGTCGATGAAGTGCAATGACGGTGGCTTTGCTGGAACCCATTGGGAAAGCATTAAAGCTTGGGTGAAAGTAGTAGTTGTGATAGTTGGTACTATCGATTGTAGACGATGATATGATACCATTGGTGTTGGAGATAGGTATAGTATCGAGGTAGATTGTTAAATTTTGCGATAATAAATGGCAAAATTGAAGAGGATGGAAGTAGCTTCGTGTAGGAGAAGATGGTTCACAAAACGGATCTCGTATGAGGAAGATTGAGCAAAGAAGGAAGGAGGATAGAGCAAAGAGTAGTTTCAGATATCTGTGAGAAGGGCCAGATGTATGAAATCGGCCTGTTTAAAGCCCGAGATGCCATTCAAACGTCTAGGAATAATTCCAGACGTTCGGGAAGCCATCTAGACATTTGAAATCTTTTGGTAGACGTCTGAAACATGGTAACTAGTCTGAGGAATAACTCGAAAGTGATACCAAACGTATGGAATTTAGGGCCAGACGTCTGGAACGAGATCTGGGCTGATTTCGGGTCTAGAGAGTCTGGTGTTGATTTGTAACACGCCACACTTTTCCAAGCCCAAATTTTCACAAAAATCGAAACTCGAATACATCCAAGAATGGAGCGTGTAAATTTGGTACCTGCTACAAATGAGTATGAGCATAATCAAAGTACGCTAAGATAACTCAAAGCCGAAACAAAACAAGATAGACTAGTACTAACTAGAGTAGCTACCTTTTTGGAAGTAAGTCACTTTGCCAATACCAATCTTGAGAGAGAACAAGAACTGAAAGCCAAACCTAAATACCTGTGAGAACCCGACCTTGTCTAGAAACCTGGGAGGTTGTAATGAGGAGGGAGTCAGAACAACAAGATTCTGGTGAACAGGAAATGCACAACATTAATTATAATACACAGATGTATCCCGCTCGGTTCAACCAAAGATGTATGCCTACCGAGGTTAGTAATTCTAGCCTAACCTTGTAAATAATTACGCACGACTCTTACTACCCTACCGAAGGTAGTATTCCCAAATAAATATGATACCAAGATAAATCATTTACACATATATTTATGAAGCCTTTATACAAGAACATGTATGGTTATTAAATCAAGAGTTGACTCCCAACTATGGAATTTGTATATATATTCACAAGCACATCCTTAGTTATTTAACGCCTCACTATCAAATGATAGATAAGGTAGAGTGTGTTGATCACTTAAGACCCTAGACGGACATAGTTAGTCACTCAATACTTCTCTATAATTTATACAACGTTAACATGAAATAGAGGACACTAGCTAAGGGACCCTACTAGTTAAGGCTTCCCTCATTCACACATAAAACCCATACCCCATGTAAGGTGAGAGGGAGTGTTTCACTTTACCATCTAGTTGACCTCATTTGATAATCTTCTAAGTCGCTTACTATTTCCCATAGGATAGATAGTCATATCGAACATTTTTGAATTCCCAGGTTTGGGTAGGCCTCACGCACACCATTTAAACCCCTAAACTGGAAGACCTATTCCCATGTGGACTCCTCGACCCAAGCCACTTAAGACCCAAGGAAGCAGACTACATGCGAAGATTATTATGTTTGTACCTAATTAGCCGTTAATGCTTCTCCTTATGGGAATAAAGCGGGATATGTTATTGAGTTAGTCCCGTTTAGTTTCTCTTCACGGAAAAACCATATGCATACAGTTAATTATCGTCACGAGTTCCTATGCTTAATAATGCTTCACACC
This sequence comes from Allium sativum, assembly GCA_030737875.1. Taxonomy (NCBI): domain Eukaryota; kingdom Viridiplantae; phylum Streptophyta; class Magnoliopsida; order Asparagales; family Amaryllidaceae; genus Allium; species Allium sativum. The sequence continues at coordinate 731,370,796 of CM060912.1, read as the reverse complement.
AACCTACCAAGTCCAATTCTAACTTCTAATTATAATTTCCATATTAAGTAGTATAAATAAGGAAAGTTATATCCTTTTCAACCTAGGATATTTATCTGATTACTTTCCTTATTGGACTCGGTGTTTAAAACAATAATTAATACCTATTAATCCCCCTTTTACTTCTTCTATTTTTGTTCATGTATTTATTGCCATTTGTAACCATAATAGTCATATTTTCCTAAGGCAACCATTAAATCTTTAATTACCTTTTATTCCCATTTATTGTAATTAATGACACTTATGAATCTAACGGTCATAATTCCCTAAGACATTAATTAGAAATGAATATCTTTATTTTACCAGTCCCAAAATATATATTTGTTGGATTTGTCAGGTGTTTCAGGACAGACTTCTATCACAAGTTGAACTTAACCTCATGTCTTAGTACAATTATATTTGCACACTAGACCCCTCACATTAAGATGACCACTTGTGGATGCTGGATTTGCTGGGCGGTTACGGGAAGACTTCAACCACAAGTTGAACTTAACCTCGTGTCTTAATGTGGTTATAATTCAAATTTCCTAATTGGGTTTTACAAAATAAATACTAGACAAATTAGAAATTGTAACCGTTAGGCATAACTACCTAATTTAATTTGCTTTCCCCCAAATCAATTACGGTTACTGAAGGAAAATTTTGGTTCGAATTCTAGACATACAGTTAAAATTGCAACCAAATAAAACAACGATTCATGTATTAATTTTTAAATTGAAATTTATACTTGTCGAAAGTTTGGCAATTTTGGGATATCAAATATGGTTCATTGATCCCCCTATGTGTTGAGCCACTATATTGGTCCATAAGAACGCTTCCTCCTTGATTGAATCAAAAAGTAGAGAGAATTCTGGTGCTAGCCGCCATTAATCGAAATTTCTTGAAAAGGGGGCCATCGTTAAGGTTTTTAATTTCCATGTGATATGTTATTAAAATGGGTCACATGTATTACATTTTAATGGAAAGAAAATATCCCTTTAAAATGAATGTGAACCATGATAATAGGAACAAACCAACTTGCCCATTCCAACGTTCGATAAAATATCAACTGTTTGACATTTTATTTATCCAAATAATGTTCATCCCTTATGATGTTCTTAGTGTGTGATCCTATAGGTTATTGTAACTTTGGCAATAATTTAAATCGTATTTAAATTATAAACAGTGAGCAGTATCTAGCAACACATCGCTGTTACCCAAGTTATAATAAGATCAATGATTCGATACCTTTCCATGACCAGTATATCAATGTAATATAATACTTTTAACCAACATATCCAGAATTAAACTTGAGGCATAGAACGTATCAACCTCTTTATAATTTACTCCGTTTATCTTGCTCGATGAGTAAACTATATAAAGAAAAATAATATTTGAGCACGACCATGCATTTAACAGTCTCACTTAATCAAGAGGCCTATGGATATCACCACAAATATATTATGGGGTTAAATTCCATCTAGATCATTCATAATTTTCGTTCGATTTGAGATGTATCCAATAATCACCGTTATCGTATACTCTATTACAAGTAACTTTAGAGGATATCAAGACATAAAATTTCCTCGAATAAAATTATAATGATTTCAGGTCTGAGGACTATTACACCACTATCACTATGTGAATAACTTATGATACTGTTAATTATATTCCATGTAGTATTCTCACGGTGGGTCAGCACAATACGCTATTCTCCAATACGTATTTATGTCTTGACATTAATATCAATTATATTGATGATCAATGAGATGTGATCATCAATCAATCAACATACTAGTCTTAATGTTTTATTGTTGTCCTATATAGACAACAAAGCTTGATTAGGGACATTTCAGAATTATAATACTTAATATATTATATAATCTCAAGCTCAAGTCTTACTTGAACTATATAACCGTATTATTATTCTAAGGACTTCTATTATATTAATATTTGTATTACACAGTAAATATAACATAACAGAATATTTTTATTCTAAATAAAATAACAAGTGACATTACTTCTTCGGTCCGAACCAAGGAATCCGTCAGATATGATGCAAAATGGATCTTTTTCTATCGTTGATTAGATATTTTTCTATGAAAAATACGAATCGGAGTTTGAAGAAGGGGAAGGAGCCCTCGACCCACAACAGATAGAGGAGGATTTATTCAATCACATAGTTTGGGCAACAATGTTATTAATCACATCAAATGGATTGCCTCTAGGGCATAAACTCTAACAATCTCCCACTTGCACTAAAGTTAATCACTCATGTATCATATACTCATGAAACTAGTGTGACCATTAAGCTTCCGCGGCGACAGAGTTTAATTCAGTAAGTCTGCAACATTAAAATTCTGCAACTTTGCAGATATGTTTATTTCCTTAGTGAGTTTAAGGGTTTAGGCCTAAGAAATAGCCACATTGTTATCGCAATGTAAATCATTGGATCAAAAATGATTTAAGGTCAATTATGAACTTCTTAATCCAAACATTTTTCTTTCTTAGAATTGGTATATATTTCTTGTTTTAATAACTAACATTATTCACAATAATTAATGTGTTATCAATATATAACATTAGAATTATTGTGTCACTCCCACTCAATTTCTTGTCTATACAAGATTTAATGGTAATTTTTGTGGTTTCCAAGACATCTCGAATTCTATTTCATTCCCATTGGTATCTTAGAGACTGGTTCTCCTTTAAAAGGATACCAATTCCATCAATAAACATTTTATTCTCAGAGGATTTATAGAAATAATATCCATTTGTTTCTTATGGATATTCCACAAAATAGTTATCTGATTTGGGTCCAATCTTATCAAAGGAAAGACGTTTAACAAACGTCTTACGTCCCAAATCTTTGCATTAGACATACTAGGACATTTCCTATTCCATATCTTATATGGTGTCTTCAAAATTGTTTGGCGGGGTTAAATGCAATTGTACTAAATTTAATTTATTGGAAGATCTGTATGACTTGCCATTAATCATACTATATCTTATAAGGTGTGATTTCTCCTTTCAAACACACCATTCTAATATGGTGTTCTGGATGGAGTGAGTTGTGAAACGATTTCAAACTCATCCGGATAGTCATTAAATAACTGGCTTAAATATTCTCTCGATCTGTTCAAAGAAAATTCATTTTCTATCAAAATTGGTTTTGAACTTCATTTTTGAATTCTTTGAACTTTTCAAAGGATTCTGATTTGTGTTTCATAAGATATACATATCTATATTTACTGACATCATCAATAAATATGATGAAGTAATTAAACCTACCTCTAGCGTATGTATTCATTGCTCCATATGCATCATTATGTACGAGATCTAATACTTATCACCCATTCACTGTGTCAAGTGAAAAGTGATTCAGTTGTTATGCCTAATAAACAATATTTTCATTATTCATATGATTCGAAATCAAATGATTTTAAAATTTCATCATTATGAAATTTTGATGTACTTTCTTGTTTATATGGGCTAAATGGCAATGCGAAAGGGATGTTGGATTTAAATCACTAAATTTGATCCACATTGCATTTATGTCAAGTACATTATACTTAACGATTTATAAAGATCATTAACTATTTGTGAAATTCAATAGTTATTTCATTTAAATAAAATGAATAACAATTGTTCTTTTATTGCAAATGAAATTCGAACTTGTTTAAACAGTATTCATAATTACATTTATTTTATATGGAATTTCATAATAACAATTATTTTATTTATTTAATTAAGCCTGTATATAGAACAAGAATCAACTTCATATGGATAATCCAGCAACAATTGCTTCATTTCCAATCGTAAGTCCACTTGTCCTTTTGTTGGATGTCTACTCGTTCTGCAATTCCTGCAAATTTACATACATCTATATGATTCGTATCATATCTAGTATCTAATACTAGATATGTGTAAGTAGATTGTAGTAACATTTATATCTTATTCGGTTCAAGTCATACTTCAACTCACTTTTAGATCTTCTCTATATTTCCAAAACAATTAGGTTTAATTTGTTTGAGGACAATTCCCAAATTTCAATGTTAGTCAAGAAATTTGAGTTAATTCAATTTATCCTTTTTAAGGATTAATTTAAATGAACAGTGTTCTTTGTTATTTAATATTTGCAGTAGATAATAAATAATAACTGATTTTGTAATATTTATTTAATAAATATAAATTTTGACAATCAAAATTTATATTAATGTAAATGTATAATTTAAACTAAAATATGCTCCCACTCAAATTAACATCCCTTTTTTTATATATGTATATGAGTATATACGTATAATGGTGTTCCAAGATCCGTATCTAGTCATGCCTTGACCTAGCTTTGGCTAATCCTCAAAAAACAACCTTTTAGTTTGACATCTTATGTCAATTATATCGTGTATACAATTCTTGGATCGCATGATGAACATTTTGTTCAATATTATTCATTTTCTCATAATGTAGAATAGTTCATGTTATTGTCTTTAAGGCTATAATCCTATTATGTAGCCTAGTTAAATCAGACCCAAAAATACAGTCAAAGCACCACAATTACTTCTACCGCATATTACCAAAATAAAAGGATGCATAATGCTTTGGCGTTACCTACATCCAATGAGACTGGCATTGATGGGTGTACTATTGGAAGACTTCATCGTGACTTAATATAACAAAATTTGCTTTAAAGGGATTCTATAGCTCATAGTGGAAAACAATATTAGAGTTATTTACATATATCAGTATATGTGTATTTTAGATTAGTAATTTTAATTGGATTTAAATAATATATATAAATAACACATACATATATTTAAATTCAATGTTATATAAGAACCAAGTTTATATTATTTGAACGTTTCAAAAAAAATGCTGGACTCAAATCTTGCATGTAAATTACCAATATACATACATAGAAAATTAAAATTTCAATTATACAATTTCAGAATTTTAATAAAGCTACTGTATTATTATATGTATAATCCAATATAGTCTAATCCTATGATATTAAAACATATATACATACGTAATCACTGGAAAAAGAAATAAATGGTGGAAATATACATATTATATCACAGGGATACATGAATGAAACAAACAATAAGCTTGCATGAACCGTGTAAACATATATACATGTTACAGGGTTTAGAAATGTAATATACACATGCTGCCTCTCATTTTACACTGTTTTATATAGTTATCTAAGCATACATACATCAAATGTTTATAGTATAGACTTTTTTATATTTATTAACACATCAATAAATACAAATACTGATTTACATTTTAGCAAAATGCCGAAACTTGCTCTTGATGGAGTTTCCCTCCTCTCACTGAAACTATTTCAACAATTACCACTAGTTCCCTATTAAAACAATTTTAATCTGCAGGGTCAACATGGTTAACATGCATATATCAAATATATACATATTTTGAATGAATGAAATTATATATACATCAAATGTATATGTATGACATACATGTGCATTCATACTACATATCATTGCAGTATCATGACATTGTTAAGTTTCAAAAAAAAAAAATTTGGCCTAATTCTAAATGTATGTATTAAAACAGTGATTCGAAACATTGAAATCCATATTTATGTCATATAATCATATTAAATATATATATATATATATATATATAGATGTGAGGCAGTGCAAATTGTATAGATCAAAATAACTTAAAGATCAATATTCCAACCTGAATATAAGACCAGTAGTGCCATATACTTATATCAAACTGTTTGATTTATTTTTCTTATAGAAAACCCATGATCCATTGCACATATACAAATATGTGATTAAATAATCTAAGGTAACAAATATACACAAGGTTGATAATCAATACTTAAAACAAGTTATGCTTGTTCATTCTCAAACTTCATATGCACCACTTTATCAACCACACTGATTTGTTTGTTTCCATAAAGATAAACCTTATATTCTTCATTCAATTAGAATTGCACCAATACGTATTGGTATGGGTAAAAAACATTGTAAATTTCCAGTTTAAGTTAAAACCGGGATAAGGAACATTATATTTCATGATATAAGCATCAAGATGCTTAAAGTATTAAAATCAGAATATGTTTCAATACATACTGATTTAAGGAATGTTGCAATTTTTTTGATGAATCATATTTATCGTTAGATTGCTATTATCTTGAAATAAGCACCAACATCAACATATATATATATATATATGTATGTATATATATATGCATGCAAGAAGAAATACATTTGATATATGTATATATTATAAACTTCATGCAGAAGATTTTAAAAGGTTTTAAAGCCAATTGTGGGTATGATATATATATATATATATATATATATATCATAATATGAACATTAAAATAAAAAGAATCTTACAAGTCAGATTTGTAAAATATAATCATCATTATATTAAGACAGATTACATATATATGATCTTAATGCACGTTATAACAAGTAATAACTGGAATTGAAAATTCACAAGATTGAATTAATATCAAATATATATATATATATATATATATTCTGGATCAATTACAAATAAAATAATAATTCCATCTCCTGTTTTTCAAACTTATTGGTTAGATTTTAAAAGGTATTGACTTTCTAACTGTGTATTGGTCAAATATAAATAAAACAGCTAACCAAGTTTGTTGTTCCAATCAAATATTTTGATTTATTTTTCTATCAGGAATTGTTTTAAATTTGAACATTTAAATTAATTCACCCAATGATGAATATGAAATCAGATTCTAGAGCATAATTATCAACTTTGACAAGTGACAATGGAATTAAGAGAGAACCAATATCATATATTAATTCACTATACATTCAGATTTTAAAATAGAATTCTTTTATTGTGAAAACATTTCATGTAAGAATCAAATTCTTGAAATATTCCATCTATCATTGAAATCAGTATTCATGATGCTTATTTATCTTCCATAACCTACTCAAACAACTTGATTCCTTTCTAACTTTAATCACATTTTACAAATACATAGTTCAGATTTAAATATATCAATCACAAATTAGGTATGAAACACACACATATACATATATATATATATATTTATATATTTCCAAGCATGTAGGGTTCAAATGCTTACATATTTAATTTGGTGCATTGTTAAAATCTAGATTTTTTAAAATAAAATAAAAAACCCAGACGAATGCGTATAACATACAGATGAAATACAGACTGTTATACATCATGTTACTTATGAAGTGACCTTAAGATCAAATTATGACATATATAAACAACACAAAACCAGAACAGAGAATCAGATTCTCTATAATGTTTAAAATCAGATTTTAAAATATTGGTTTAGTTAATCAAAATCCATATGCATCTTTACACATGTCAAGTACATACATACATACATATATGTATAAGCGCTATATGATCATGAGATTACAACACATATAAGTTTTACAGAATCAACAAATCACAATGCTCTTATTATGACTTGACTTTATTATAGTGGTTGTTGACGTAATCTGAATTCAAAAACCAAGAAATAATTTATAAATTTCTAACTTAATTTTATTATCAAATAAACTATTCTTGGTTTGAAATCAAAAGTACGGATTTAAAACAAAGTATACCGATCAAAATCGAAAATTTTGTATTAGCAAATTTTCGTACAATTGATTTCAGTAAATCAAATATAATTTGAAAACCATCTCATAGATTTGTTAATCAGTAAGATATATTTTAACCAAAAGAAGGAAATGCATAAAATAGTCAGGTCATTAATTATTCATGAATCAAACAAACTTAATTTTCATTTTAGCATTGCTTATTCATATAAACAGATTAATTAAATAGAATCAATGTCTGATATTAATTCATATTTAAATGAAACAATTTTATTTTAGAATTAAACTGATTCCTTTGTGCTAATAAATTAATCCAGAATCAAATTATGTTGTCTATCTATTCGATACCTTCGATTAAATGTTTCTTAAAACTACAATTTCACAGACTTTAATATCCATGAATCAAACAAAATTTGATTATAAAATTTAGCACTGTTTAGTTATATAAACAGATCTAAAATAAAATAATGTATAAACAGAATTTATATCTCATATTAATTTTGTTTAAACAAAATAATTTTATTTCAAAATTTACTTTGTCAAAACTAGACTGATTGGTATTAAAGTAATCCAAGTTCATTAGATAATTGAATCATTCCAAAATATAAACGATAACAGGGTATAGCTTAATGGTTTTAATCCAGAAGAAACAATCAATATTGACCAAGAAATCCATTTCAAATCTTATATGATGAAACATTTTCATCTTAAGAAGTGTATCTAATACTAATCTGGTTTCGATTTGAAATTACCAAATAAAACCCTAATTTAATTAAACCTACAATTACATGAACCCTAGCTTTAATACCATTGAAAGAAAATTTTGGTTTGAATTCTAAACATAGTTAACATTGCAACCAAATAAAAAAGTGATTCATGTATTAATTTTAGAAAATCGAAAGTTATACCTGTCAAAAGTTTTGTGATTTTGGGAAATCAAATCTAGTTCTAATCAAGCCCCCCATGTGTTGAGCCTCTATATTGGTCCACATGAACATCTTCCTCCTTGATCGAACCGAAGTGTAGAGAGAATTTTTGTAACAACCCAGAAAATCAGAACCAATTTAAAAAATTTATTTTGACTATTTTTTTGAATTTTGAATAGTTGGAATAATTTATTTTAAATAATAACGATTAAAATTTTATTTAAATCGAAGTTTGAACGAATATATTTTTTCTAATTTCAATAGGAGTTAGAAATAGCGCAGTAGTTTAAAATTTTGAATTCAAACTTTGACTGGCTGTACAAGATGCAAAATAGATCGGATTTTAGTGAAACCAAAAATGTTTAAATATGTTTAAGAATATGTTTCCAACGAATCTGAAAAATTGAAATTTCGTAGCAGGAATCAAAAGTTATGGTCAGTTGAATTTTCAGAATAGTCACTATGGAAATTAATATAATATATAGCCATTTTTCAAACAACCTCCGTTTTCGACGAAACCACTTTTGTTGGAACCAGAATGTCAAATTATGGCAGGATTCCAATTTTCATAATTTTTGGGATCAATATGTGAGCATGGCAAAAGAAAACGTGTTTTGACAATTTTAGTCAATTTCGATCGACCAGAAAATGGCCATTTTTCCAACAGTCTCCAAATTTGACGAAATTAGTCTTGTTGGGACCGTATCGTCAAAACATAGCCAGATTTATTTTTCGGGGATTTTTAGAGTCAGTATGTGGCCCCGGTAAATTAAAATGTTCGATCAAATTAAATAATTAAATGTTTTATTATTTAATTTGACGAATAACAGACTGAAACAGTCGAATGAGCCTACGAGACATATCCCATTGTGTCTGGAATAGGGGTATTTAGCTGGGGGCGTCACTCGCTGGGTTTGATTTGGAGTTAGAAGCGATGTAGAAATTTAAAAAGAATAAAATAAAAATAAAATAAAATAGTATGGTATAAATACACGTATATACCAGTAGATTGTACATAACCTTATACGCCGTCTTCTTCTTAGCCACCTTCTTCAGAAATCAATGGCGTAGAACGCTCAAAACATACCCGCTCAAAATCAGTCGATCCTCACACCAAAAGAAACCGATCCTTAAGGGTATTTTGTTGTCCCCTTTTTGCTCTTCCATTCCGTACGGTTGAGATCGCTTCAGGGGTCGTATCCACCTCGAATTCTACGCAGGAACCCACGCCATTCATTCCTGAACCATCGTCGGAGGAAGCCACTGAGTTCTGCAAGGTGGTGGCGGCAGGTGCGGCGTTCATAGCGTGACGAAGTGGTGGTGTCTGATCCTTCCACCGTGCTTCGGTCTTGGGAAAACATCGAACCCTAAGTTCGAGCAGAGAAGGGTTAAGTTTCAGCTTCTATTGTAAAGAAGGAGAAGGTTGAATTTCTTATCTTATTTTATTTCATAATTGATTTTAAAGAAGTTATTAACCTTTAGAAAATCATAACTCGTTCGTTTCTTATCAGAATTCGATGAAACGGAAAGCGTTGGACTCGTGACGACGAGATTTACATTTTAAACTGAGTGGAGACTTTTTAGAGATTGTTACAATTTTGGCATCGTCAAATCAAGGTGAGATATCTGAATTCAGAAATAAATGGATAAAATCATATTAGGATGCAAACGGAATTTAGAAACTCCCGACACCCGTCGTCTACAGACCATGGACAACTTGATTGATTTGTGATATGTGATTGGTTGAATTTTGGTGTTTTTGTTGGTTGAAAAGAAAAGAAAAGGAAATTGATTGATATTGTAAAAAAATCATCTGTGTACGAAATAGATTATTGAAATCCCCTTGTCAAAAGCTGCGAGGCTTTAAGGTAGAGCGAGGAGCCGTACATCGGGATGGTGCCGGTTTTAATTACCCTGCCGTTATGCTGCTGAAATTTCCTGAAATATTTTTGTGTTGTAAAATATTTATGTTATTATATAAAATTGTCAAATAGTAAAAAATTAGAGATTTTATATATATATATATATATATATATATATATATATATATATATATATACACACACATATGAACATGAAAAGGATACATTAAAAATTTGACATTTTGATATAAAATGTATAACATTGGAATTTATATCTCCAATATATATTTACATTAGAAAATATACATTTTGATACAAATTGTATTTGCATGTGGAAATCCCCTTTTTAATGAAAATTGAGAATGTATGAATTTTTTTCAAGTTTTTATCCCATTTTTAATGTTAAGATAGAATCTAGTTAAATTGTTCATGTTTTGAAAGTGTAAACATGTTTACATTAAAAACATTATTTTAATGTAAATACAGGATATGTGAAAGTGTTCATACATTGAAATAAATAGTTATATTTTATTTGCATTCTTTAATGCAACTAAACATTGAAATAAATAGTTATATTTTATTTGCATTCTTTGATGCAACTAAACATTGAAATAAATACTTATATTTTATTTGCATTCTTGATGCAACTAAACATAAAAATAAATAGTTATTCTTTTATTTGCATTCTTTGATGCAAATAAACATTGAATTAAAAAGTTATACTTTTATTTGCATTCTTTGATACAAATAAAATATTAAAACTAGAAGTTAAATTCTTATTTGCATTTCTTGATGCAAATAAGACATAGTTTTAAAAAGGTCATATTTTTATTTGTAATTTAGATACAAATTAAAAACAAAACATTAAAATTTAGATTATATTTTTATTTGCATATTTAGATGCAAATAAACATCGTAGTTAAAAGATTATATTTTTTATTTGCATATTTAGATGCAAATAAACATCGTAGTTAAAAGATTTTTTTTTGCATATTTAGATGCAAATAAACATTGTAGTTAAAAGATTATATTTTTATTTGCATATTTAGATGCAAATAAACATCGTAGTTAAAAGGTTATATTTTTATTTGCATATTTAAGATGCAAATAAACATCGTAGAAAAAGATTACATTATTATTTGCATATTTAGATGCAAATAATCACCATAGGAAGAAGTTGCATTTTTGTTTGCAAATGTAGTTACAAACAGAACATTAAATAAATACTGTATTTTTGTTTGCAGTTCTGATGCAAACAAAAACATTATAATAAAAGTTACATTTTGTTTACAATTTAGATGTAAATAAGGACAGGAATTAAAAGGAAAGCCCGGATTGCTTCGAGAACACGACAAATCAGAACACAAACAGAAGAACATTTCATTGCTTATTACAACAATTCCATCAGAATACAAGAATATAACAGAGTATGAATAAATATTACATAGAAAAAATCAGAGATTTAGATTACATTTAGATACATCGCAGCGAAAAACAATACAAAGAACAACTAAAAACAGATACACGGAAACAGAGATTTCCGAATATCGCTTCAGCTATAAACCAGGATCCTGTGAATATAAATCTGCAAAACCAAAACTACTAGCTGCCCGTGTGGAAATAGGGCCACCCAGAGTTTAGGTCAAAACAATAAACTCCAGGTTAGTTATGTGACTGGTGTGAGAACTAAAACAGTTATTAATCTTTGTTTTTTAAAGTTAGGTAAATCAAGGGACCACGCCGTAAACACGGAACGGGTTTCCTCCCAAGAATACCAGTGCATAAAACAAACAACGCAATGCTAAATAAAGAACAATGAAGCTATTATAAGACCCAGGTCCCATCACACAATGCAACGCAAGTCGGAGGATAGGATTTTCCCTTATAATAGCCAAATATGCTTGATACGTGAAATTTCATCTTATATTATTACTACAAGTGAAGAAAACAATTTCAAATATAAATGTATCAATTATAGACGGCATGGGTACCATATATCATGTCGCCAATACTAGGCTCTACAATCAAAACCGCAAAATGTCATATTTGGAAATTGGATTTCCATCATGGTGGCTCCTGATTCGAAAGATCGATCGCGTAGGGCCATCCACAACGGCTTACGTCTCAGCGATAGAAAACACCGTAATGCACATCCGCACTTTTGGAAAATCGAGTATCACTGCGGCTTACGTCTCGGCGAGAGAAAACACCGCTTACTTTATCCCTCTGAGCACTAAGCTCAATCTCGATCGACCGAATCCACGACACCACTAAGGTGCCCATCCTCTAAAAAGCATACTGATCAAACCATCAGTTTACCACCATACCGGGGTGTGAGGCTCGCGAATCAACGCTATACACAAAGCGGCGCTATATTAAAGCTGTGCTTTGATCATCAACCACAAGACTTTGCTTTTCAACAGAAGCCTTGATCATTTGCCACTTAGGCATGCCACACAGGCAATTCATGCCATGCGACTGATATCCATCGATATATAACCTGTGAGCTCGTACGTCTCAGAGAAGGGCGTTAAGCTAGAGAATAAATTCTCCGCCGCCAAACAGATATATATTTAATAGAAATCAATCACACAGAATAAAATCCAATGTCAGACACACAGTCCATTTACAAGTTCGTTCTGGGTCTGAACGAAACCGGAGGCACTTTCCTCGCATATTCGTTGACCTCCAGGTACGTCCGGGCGGCTACCACTTTAGCCCCCTTCAAGGTAGCTACTCCCATCGTGAGCATCAGTAGCACCCATCCATTCGATGTGAAGATCGTCGGTCTTGCACCATCTTCAATCTCTTCAACTCATCGTCGAATCAGTTATTCAGAATGGGTTATACCCGGACTTTCTGAATAACTCGCGTATCTTAATCAACAAGTGCTATAAAATACAATATACGCCTCATTCCAATTCATCAGTCACTAACCGTAAATTAGTAAGGGAACAATTCCCCAAATATTAACCCCGAAGGCCGAAACCAACATCAGATCAATACCCAGGAAACCATTCTTCTTAACTAACCTACAGCTAGTTTCTAAATTTCATATTCTTAGGGAAAGGTTCCCATTAATTTTATCAAAGATAAATTCTTTAAAATTTGTTCTTTAATCTTCCTTTAGATGCCATTTCAAACCAGATTATGGTTTTCCAAACTAGTCGAGATTAGCGAACCACACCGAAGTAATTATTTATTTTATTTCCCAATCCCAACCTATTCATCCCATGGAGCAAAACTGTTATTACCCCATAACAAACACCACGGTATTATCGGTAAATTTAATTACCATTTCATGTTCAAATCTAATTAAAGATTTAATTATCGCCAGGAGTAAAATTGGTGATACTCCCCTTTCGATCATTTCCAAATTTTGATAATTTAAATTATCAATTCATATTTCAATCTAATTAAAGATTAATTAAAACTCCTTTTACTGGGTTAAAGAACTAATTTCATTTAAAATACAGTCCACGATAAACCCAAATCACCTTCTATTTCAATTCCAATAAAATATATTAGAAATTCTGGTTATTTAAAACCCATTTCAAATTCAATTTATTTATATCAAAAATAATTTGATTTTAATTCTAGTTCAAAACTAGTCCATTTCGATAGAAATCTTTTTTTATCTTGTCAAATATGGAGTTTTTCATCCCAGTTTTTCCCAAATCATTTCTTATGATTTTACACAAATTATAGATATTTTTAATAATTTTATCAAGGCCCGTACAGTCGGTTTTCAATAACTGCCACCGAACTGCACTTACAACGACCTTTTCCAAATTTGATTTGGACATAATTCCAAATCCAACCGTTAGATTTCAAATTTCTAATATTCATTGGAAAGCTCTTTTCGATACGAACCCAAGGTTGTGGTTTCAGGAGAATCCGACGGTCGGATCTCCCGCAATATCCATTCAAAGTCAATGGTCGAAATTCACGAACTACCGCGGCGCGACGCGTTCTATTCAGGCCATTATATAATATATATATATATATATATATATATATTTCGATTTCCTTTTAAAAACGAATTTTATAAATCGTTTCAAATTTGTTTCAAAAACAATTTCAACTTTCATTTCAAATTCAAATCAAAATTGAATTTTCCATTATAAATTCTTTTTTTACATTCATTTCTATTTGATTTCGATTCAAATCGATTTCAATTCAATTTCAGTTCATTTTCAATTCGATTTGAATTCCTTTCAATTTGAATTCATTTCGATTTCCAGTTGCATTTTTATTAATTCAATTTCAATTCGATTACCATTCGATTTGAATTCACTTCAACTCGAATTCATTTTATATTCAATTCAATTCGAATTCATTTTATATTCAATTCGAATTCATTTTATATTCGATTCAATTCAAATTCATTTTATATTCAATTCGAATTCATTTTATATTCGATTCAATTCGAATTCATTTTATATTCGATTTCAATTCGAATTAATTTTATATTCGATTCAATTCGAATTCATTTTATATTCGATTCAATTCAAATTCATTTTCTTTTCAATTCAAATTCATTTTCTTTTCAATTCGAATTCATTTTTATAAATATTCGATTTTTAAATCTCTTTCCAATGTTCATTATAAAAACGAATATAATCGATATAAATATCGTCCGCGTCAAAATAGCGCATCTATAATCAACACGGCTTTATATTTTTCAATAACTTCGTTATTCTATTCAACACATGAATCTATATTTCTTTCAACACATGACTAATCTCATCACATGAGTACTGTCAATACGTGACTATTTTTGTTATTTAATATATTTTATAAAATTATGATTTCTATCGTTTAATTTCTGATCAAACACTAACCGTAAATTAGCAAGAGAGCAATTCCCTAAATATTAACCCCGAAGGCCGAAACCAACATCAGATCAATATCCGCGGGACCACTCATCATATCTATTTTCCAGTTAGTTTCTAATTTTATATATGATAAAGATGTAAATTTTATTGTTAAAATATTTCGTTCAACACATGAATCTTTATTTCTTTCACCACATGACTAATCTCAACAAATGAGTACTGTCAACTCGTGACTATTATTTTATAATATTCTTTATTTTCCCAATTGGAATGAGGCCCAATCAATTACCATATAATGTTAATTATATGGATTCCATACAACACATGTATATAATAGCAACGATATATAATCAACCATCATCCAAAGTGCACCACACAACTGCATAAGCATTAAATATAAATAATTAACACTCACACAGTCTGTCGACCAATCGATTGACATACAACTAAATAATTGGGATTAGGGTACGTAAAATATCATCCCAACACCCTTGTGGGGTTTCAATCCACAAACACTGAATATTATTTGTGCAGTTGGGCGATGTGTAAAATTTATCGTCCCAATCAACATCCTTCAAATAGGTGTACATAAACAAACCGTCTGGTTTGTAAATGAATATTTATTTATTCACATTCACGTTGAAAATTATATTTTTAACGATATAAAATATTTTTAACTATATAAATATTTTATTTCATTCCACAACACAACCAATTTTCACAATAACATACAATCAAACAAACAAGTCGTCCATGGTCTGTGGACGACGGGTGTCGGGTGCTGCTAAACACCGTCTGCATCCTAGTATATATTTTAACTAGAATTTAAAATAAAAGTGAGGAGTTCTCACCTTGGAGATCCACTCCTCCATGCTTTGCTTTACTGAATTGCTGAACCATCTGGATCGATTTGAAATTCTAATGCAGTTCTTTTCCCGCTGTTCACAATAAAAATTATATTTTTATTGCTTCATTCTAATAAATAAAAATCATATTTTTATTTCTACTTCATATATTTTTACTTTGCTATATACATGATAAAAATCAAATTTTTATCTTCACTTAATATATATAAAAATCGAATTTTTATCTTCACTTCATATATATAAAAATCGAATTTTTATCTTCACTTCATATATATAAAAATCGAATTTTTATCTTCTATATGAATAAATAAAAATCATATTTTGCTTTTCCTTCTACATACGGAAAAATCATATCTTTTTTTTAAAGATCCTACCTTTTCTAGTTTAAAAATCGAATCATTTCTATTTTAAAAATCACGCCTTTTAAAGTTTAAAAATCTCACCTTTTCTTTTACAACAAAACTGATTTTTAAAATGCGAATTCCTTTAACAAAATCTGATTTTTTTTAAATGTTAACTACATAATAAAAGTCCAATTTTTACATAACATCCCTATAAATAAATTTCTTATTTTATTAGATCAATGGTATTTATATTCCTAAAAACTCAGGGTTTTAAAACAAATTGCATTAAGGAAATTAACGTAAAAAGAAAAAAAAACTTACAGGCAGCAATGGGGGGCTTGGTGTCGAAGTGGCGCAAGGGGGAGGTGGCCGGAGGTCGGCTCGAGCTCGCGGTGGTCGGCCTGGGGGATGTGGGTCTAGCGGCGGCTTGATTGGGTGAAAGGGGGAGGCTGAGAAGCAACGGAGGAGAGGAGGAGGAGGGGAGAAGCTAGGGTGGCGCGCTAGAGAGGTCAACGTCGATGGGAGGGGCGCGATGGAGGAAACGGCGATGGAGGCATAGTCGTCGATGTGGGGGGTGGGGCTGATTTAGGTCATCGCGATTTTATTTTAGAAAGGGGGCGGGTTTTGACTAGGTAGAAGAAAAGGAGGGGGGTATTTATATTATATATTTTATTATTTATTTATTTTTCTTCTTTAAAAAAGTAGGGTTTTTATTCGAACTCCAAACGAACTCCGTCGACTGTCGTCCCTAGCTAATTACCCTCATTCCGAGCACAATGGGATATGTATCGTAAGCTGATTCGATTGTTTCGATCAGTTTTCGTCAAAATCAAAATATAACTCTATATATTGAATTTGAATGCGCATTTCAATTTACTTGGGCTACAAACGAACTCTAAAAATTCCCGAAAAATATTTTCTAGCTTCGTATTGACGATACGGTCCTAACAAAACTAATTTCGTTAAATTCTGAGACCGTTTGAAAAATGGCCATTTTCCAGTCGATTAAAATCAACTAAAACTGGTCAAAGCGTTTTCCTTTGCCACGCTCACATTTTGATTCGAAAAATCACGAATTTTGAAACCTAGCAATAATTTGACACCGCGGATCCAACAAAAGTGGTTTCGTTGAAAACCGAGGTCGTTTGCAAAATGACTATTTTCAAGGGCCTGGATTCCATAGCGACTATTCTGAATTTTCAACTGGACGTATCTTTTGATTCCCGCTATGAAATTTTGATTTCCCGGATTCGTTAGAAAGATATTCATAAATAGATTTAAATATTTTTAGTTTCACTAAAATCCGGTTTATTTTGAATCCTGTACATTCATTTGAACTTTGAAATCAAATTATCGAACTACCACGCCATTTTCAATTCCTTTTATAATTTAAAATAAATATTAATTTACTAACGATGATTTATATAAATATATACATTCTAATTCCATTCAAAATAAATTTTTCGTCGTTATTATTTAAAATAATTCATTTTAAATATTCAAATTCCGCTAAAATTGCCAAAATAAAATTTTTAATTTCAGGGTTGTTACAATACATTTTATTTGCAATTTTAATATAGATGAAAACATAGAATAAACAGTCATATTTTTATTTACATTTTAAATGAAAAAAATAAATAGAATAGATTTCAAAGGTCACATTTTTATAGACATTTCATATGAAATAAAAGAATTGATTTAAGTGTCAAAATGTTTATTGTTACTTTAGATACAATAAAAATAGTAGGAATCGCCAAACGATTTATATTTATATATAAATATAGATTAAAATTTAAACGAATCGCGTGCGGTAGTTCGCGTATCGGCAATTGTAACTTCAAACAATTATACCGTAAGATCCAACCATCGGATTTTCTCAAAACTATAACCATTGGGTTCGTTTTGGAAAGATCTTTCAAACGATATAAAATTTGCTAAGATCCAACGATTAGATTTGGAGAAAAGTGTAAATCAAATTTTGATGAAAACAGCGCTAGGGCCATGTAATGACCCGAAGTGTTGTTTAATGAAAAATGGCTATTTTTAAATAAATAAAAATAGCGATAAATCGTTATAAGATATTATAAACTATATGGAATGAAAAAATTGATTTAAACTATACATTTTCGAGGATTATTTGAAAAGTCCGAGATAAATCTCATTTCAAATAATTATACGACGATTGGAAGTCGAAGATTTGAAGACGGTGATTGAAGACCGGCGATCTTCACATCGAATGGATGACTACTGATACCCTGGACCGGTTAGCTCCCATGAGGGGTTACAGTGGTAGTTGTTCGGACGTATTTATTGGTTGTCTGGATAGACTCGATGTCTCTAGTTTCGTTCAAACCCAGAACGGACTTGTAAATGGATGTATGTCAGACATTGGTTTTTATTCTATGCTAATTGATCTCTATTGATATTTATCCGTTGGTGGCGGAGAATTTATTCTCTTGCTTAACACCCTTTGAGGTTACTTATTTGTGGTGACCCGAACTTCCCCGTGAAGGAAATCACGGATTGCTTTGAGGACAAGACGAATCAGAACACAAACAGAAGAACATTTCATTGTTTATTACAACAATTTCCATCAGAATACAAGAATATACAGAGTATGAACAAATATTACACATTCGATAAATATCAGAGATTTAAATACATTACAACAGCGGAAAAATAATACAAAACATAACTGAAAGAAATACACGGATACAGAGCTTTCCGAATATCACTTCAGCTATAAACCAGGATCCTGTGAATATAAATCTGCAAAACCAAAACTACTAGCTGACCATGCGGAAAATAAGGGCACCCAGAGTTTAGGTTAAAATAATAAACTCCTGGTCAGTCATGTGACTTGTGTGAGAACTAAAACAGTTATTTAAAACTTTACTTTACAAATAAGGTAAATCAAGGGACCATGCCGTATAACACGGAACGGGTTTCCTCCCAAGGATACCAGTGCATAAAACAAACAACGCAATGCTAAATAAAGAAAAATGAAGCTATTATAAGACCCAGGTCCCATCACACAATGCAACGCAAGCCGGAGGATAGGGTTTTACCTTATAATAACCAAAAAATTCTTGATACGCTACATTTCATCTTTTATTATTACTATAAGGGCATAGTGTCAAAACAATTTCAATCATAAGTATCAATCATAGACGGCATGGGTACCATATATCATGTCGCCATACCAGTTCTACAATCAAAACCACAAAGGTTGTATTGGAAATTGGATTTCCGTCATGAGTCGAGGCAAGGGGCAAGCTCCTCTCCGTTCGAGACACTCTAGCAAATGTCTCAGGGCCACACACAGGGATCCTGGTTTATAGATGAAGTAATAGTCGGAAAGCTCTGTATCCGTGTATTTATTTCAGTTATGTTTTGTATTATTTTTCGCTAATGTAATGTATTTAAATCTCTGATATTTATCGAATGTGTAGTATTTGTTCATACTCTGTATATTCTTGTACTCGGATGGAAATTGTTGTAATAAGCAATGAAATGTTCTTCTGTTTGTGTTCTAATTCGTTTTGTCCTCAAAGCAATCTGTGCTTTCCTTCATGGGGAAGTTCGGGTCACCACATTTGGTATCAGAGCTCTGGTTTACAGAGCTCAAGAACAAGACACATTAGAACCATACGAAAGAATTCATCAGAGATTAGATTAGTAATATCCAATGAGAATGACTCGTTAGAGATGGGATCAGTAATATCCTAGAATGAGTGTGAAGAGTGTTATCTTGAAAATAAAAATGAAAACAAATTTTGTTTTGAAATTTAAATCATTTTATACGTATTTGAATATTTATTTGTATTGAATTTGAACAATCGAGTATATAAAGATTTTTCATATACGCGCCATGAACGTATATTTGAAGTTTTAATATACTGGATAGATATAGAATCACACTCTAGTCGCTCGGAGTTGATTTTAATGATGGAGCTCCATCACCAATATTTATGTTCGGGTTTCGAAAGTGGGATTTCTATATGATTCCAATTGACTAGTGTGAGAACTAAACAAGATAGGGCTTATTGTTGTGATTTGGCATCAAAAATCTAATTTTTGGACGATGTATCAAAATTATGTATTTGAAAAGCTAATCAACTAATTGATTGATGGTTATGTTGTTTGATTGTTGGTTTGATTAATTAAAATTTTGAACCATTATGCCAAATTGAACCGAATATTGAACTGTATTGAAAATGATTACAATTGCATGCATATACATGTATATCCATTGAGCAGGTCATAGCAGGGAAGCTAAGCAGAGGAATAAAATTGTTTGCCCGACAAATAGGTAAATGTTTATTGTATTTCTTGGGGTTTTGATGATTTTATGAGCCGATTGGCTAGCCGGTTAGCTTTTTATTTTTCTTTTGGGTTGGTGAGGGCCATGGGAGGCTATTTGAAATATCCCGAATCTCCCGGTGCAGGGGAGGTTATGGCGAATTTTTTTGAAAATTTAAGGTGTTAGCCAAATTTTTGAAAAATTTGAAAAGTTCTTAGAAACTGGAAAGTGAAGAACTTAAGCCGTAATAAAGATAGTGAGTTGGTTAGTTAAACAACTTTCAGCTTCGTTCCTTTTCGAGGACGAAAACTTTTAAGTGGGGGAGATTGTAACAAACCGGAAATCTGAGCCAATTAAATTTTTTTATTTTGGCAATTTTAATGAATTTTGATTATTTAAAATGATTTATTTTAAATAATAACGACGGGAAATTTATTTTGAATAGAATTAGAACGTATATATTTATATGAATCGACGTTAGAATATAAATATTTTATTTTAAATATAAAAGGAATTGAAAATGGCGCGGTAGTTTGACAATTTGATTTCAAATTTCAAATGAGTGTGCAGGATTCAAAATAAACCGGATTTTAGCGAAACCAAAAATATTAGAATCTAACTGAGAATATCTTTCCAACGAATCTGAAAAATTGAAATTTCATAGCGGGAATAAAAAGTTATGCCCAGTTGAAATTTCAGAATAGTCGCTATGGAATTCTGGCCCTTAAAAATGGAAATTTTGCAAACGACCTCGGTTTTCGACGAAACCACTTTTGTTGGATCCGGGATGTCAAGTTATTGCTAGATTCCAAAATTCGTAATTTTTCTAATCAATATGTGAGCGTGGAAATGTGGCGACCCGAACTTCCCCGTGAAGGAAAGCACGGATTGCTTTGAGGACAAGACGAATCAGAACACAAATAGAAGAACATTTCATTGATTATTACAACAATTTCCATCAGAGTACAAGAATATACAGAGTATGAACAAATATTACACATTCGATAAATATCAGCAGCTGAAAAATAATACAAAACATAACTGAAAGAAATACACGGATACAGAGCTTTCCGAATATCACTTCAGCTATAAACCAAGATCCTGTGAATATAAATCTGCAAAACCAGAACAACTAGCTTCCCGTGAGGAAAATAAGGGCACCCAGAGTTTAGGTTAAAAAATTAAACTCCAGGTCAGTCATGTGACTGGTGTGAGAACTAAAATAGTTATTTAAAACTTTACTTTACAAATAAGGTAAATTAGGGGACCACGCCTTATAACACGGAACGGGTTTCCTCCCAAGGATACCAGTGCGTAAAACAAACAGCGCAATGCTAAATAAAGAAAAATGAAGCTGTTATAAGACCCAGGTCCCATCACACAATGCAACGCAAGCCAGAGGATAGGGTTTTACCTTATAATAGCCAAAGAATGCTTGATACGCTAAATTTCATCTTTTATTATTACTATAAGTGTATAGTGTCAAAACAATTTCAATCATAAGTATCAATCATAGACGGCATAGGTACCATATATCATGTCTCCGTACTAGTTCTACAATCAAAACCGCAAAGGTCATATTGGAAATTGGATTTCCGTCATGAGTCGAGGCAAGGGGCAAGCTCCTATCCATTCGAGACACTCTAGCAAATGTCTCAGTCCAAATGTGGTGACCTGAACTTCCCCGTGAAGGAAAGCACAGATTGCTTTGAGGACAAGACGAATCATAACACAAATAGAAGAACATTTCATTGCTTATTACAACAATTTCCATCAGAGTACAAGAATATACAGAGTATGAACAAATATTACACATTCGATAAATATCAGAGATTTAAATATATTACAGTAGCGAAAAAATAATACAAAACATAATTGAAAGAAATACAAGGATACAGAGCTTTCCGAATGTCACTTTAGCTATAAACCAGGATCCTGTGAATATAAATCTGCAAAACCAAAATTACTAGCTGCCTGTGCGAAAAATAAGGGCACCCAGAGTTTAGGTTAAAACAATAAACTCCAGGTCAGTCATGTGACTGGTGTGAGAACTAAAACAGTTATTTAAAACTTAACTTTACAAATAAGGTAAATCAAGGGACCACGCCGTATAACACAGAACGGGTTTCCTGTAACAACCCGTAAAATCTGGGCCAGTTTAAAATTTTTATTTTGGCAATTTTAGCGAATTTTGATTATTTAAAATAGATTATTTTAAATAATATCGACGAGAAATTTATTTTGAATATAATTAGAACGTATATATTATATACGTCGTCGTTAGAATATAATATTTATATATAATTATAAATAGAATTGAAAATGGCGCGGTAGTTCGAAAATTCGATTTCTAATTTCAAATGAATATACAGAATTCAATATAAGTCAGAATTGAACGAAACAAGAAATATTTGAATCTGTATAACTATATCTTTGTAACGAAGTTAACAAACTGAGATTTCATTTTAGAAATGATAAGATATGTCCAGTTGAAAATTCTGAATAGTCGCTATGGAATTCAGGCCCTTAAAAATGGACATTTTGCAAATGACCTCGGATTTCGACGAAACCAGTTTTGTTGGGTCCGTGATGTTAAGTTATTGCTAGATTCCAAATTTCATAATTTTTCGAATCAATATGTGAGCGTGGCAAAAGAAAACGCGTTTGACCAGTTTCAGTTGATTTTAATCGACTGGAAATTGGCCATTTTTCTAACGGTCTCAGAATTCGACGAAACTAGTTTTGTTAGGACCGTATCGTCAATACGAAGCTAGAAAATATTTTTATGGAATTTATAGAGTTAGTATGTGACCCCGGTAATTTGAAATGTACGTTTAATATTCAATATAGTGATTTAAATGTAAATTTAACGGAAACTGATTGTAACAGTCGAATCAGCTTACGATACATATCCCATTGTGTTCGGAATGGGGGTAAAACGCTATGGACGACAGGCGGTGGACCTCGTTTAAAGGTCGTATGAAAAAGTCAACTTTTTGCAATTAAATTAATTAAATTAATTAAAAATTAATTTAATTTCCTTTCCCCCCTTTTTACCGCTCTGGCCCCCCCCCCCCTTCTCTCATTCCCAAATCGTTACAGAAGAAAAGAAAAAAAAAAAAAAAAAAAAAAAACGTCGAACCCTGGAAACGCGCCTCCAGGCGCTGGCCCTCGCGCCACCGGAGCGGACGCGGCTCCGATCAGCCTCCCCCTCGCGACTCTCTCTCCTCCCTCACCCAACCCGCTTCCTCACCGACGAGCAGCAAGCCCTAGCCGATTGGAAGCCGCACCCCATGCCACCGTGGATCCCTCCACCTACACCTCAGGCCGCCGCAACCACCAGTGAACCCCCCCCCTTCGCTGACCAAAAAAAGAAACCTGTAAGTTTTCCTTTGAAAACTGTTTTTTTTCTGTTATTTGGAAACTGTTTTTTTTTTCTTTCTGATTTTTAGTTTACTGTTTTTGTTTTTCTGATTTTTAATTTTAGAAAAAAAAGTTAAAACTTTATTTTAAAAAGTTAAAACTGAATTTTAAAAAGTTAGAACTTTATTTTAAAAAAAAGTTAAAACTGAATTTTAAAAAGTTAAAACTGTTTTTTTATAAAGGCTTTAGACTGATTTTTATTTTCAGTTAAAAGAAAAAGATTCAAACTTTAAAAAGAAAAAGATTCAAACTTTTAAAAGAAAAAGATTCAAACTTTAAATAGAAAAGGCCATACCTTTTTATGGAAAAGACGGAATTTTTATTGAGTAGGAGAAGTAAGATACGATTTTTATATTTTTAAAGCAATAAAAATATAATTTTTAAATCATAGGAATATTAAAAATATAATCTTTATATTGAAAATTCGATTTTTATATATTGAACTTTGAAATAGAAATTCGATTTTTATATATTGAACTTTGAAATAGAAATTCGATTTTTATATATTGAACTTTGAAATAGAAATTCGATTTTTATATATTGAACTTTGAAATAGAAATTCGATTTTTATATATTGAACTTTGAAATAGAAATTCGATTTTTATATATTGAACTTTGAAATAGAAATTCGATTTTTATATATTGAACTTTGAAATAGAAATTCGATTTTTATATATTGAACTTTGAAATAGAAATTCGATTTTTATATATTGAATAGCGAACTAAAAATTCGATTTTTATATATTGAATAGCGAAGTAAAAATGTGATTTTTACATATGTAGAGGATACGGGCAAAGAAAGTGAAAGGAGGCGAAACGACGAAGACTTCTGCAAATGAAGAGCCGTGGAGCTAGGATAGCTATCTGTGAGAATTCCTCACCTTTCAAATTTATTTTCTAGTTATATATATATACTAGGATGCAGACGGTGCTTATTAGAAGCACCCGACACCCGTCCACATACCATGGACTTGTTTGTTTGGTTGTGTAGTTGGTTAGATTATTTGATTTGGATTTGATTGATTGGTTGAATTGGAAATTGATTAAAATTGATATGTGAATGGCGTGGGCCTTCACTAGACCGGGGATAAGGCTAGGCCTTGTCCCGTTTCTAGTATCGTGCCGTTATGCCGCCGAAATTTTCTAAAATATGTTAGAAAAATAAAAATATCATTTTATTTAAAGATTGAATTGAATAGAAATTCATATGTTGGAATAAAATGTTTTGTCGTTAAAAATATAATTTTTAGCGTGAATGTGAATAAATAAATATTCATTTACAAACCAGACGGTTTGTTTATGTACACTTATTTAAAAGACATTGATTGGGACGATAAATTTTACACATCGCCCAACTGCACAAATAAAATCCGTGTTTGATTGTTTGAAAACCCCACACGGGTGTTAGGATGAAATATGCAGTTCACTCATCCTGATTGATTAAATATGTCGATCGATGGATTGACAGGCTGTTATAAGCGTTAGATATCTATATTTGATGCTTATACAGTGTAGTGCACTTTGGTTGATGGTTGATTATTTTTCAATGCTATTATATACATGTGATGTATGAGAATCCATATAATTAATTCTATATGGAAATTGATTGGGCCTCATTCCAATTTGAAAAACAAAGAATAATATAAAATAAAGGTTCATGTGTTGACAGTACTCATTCATTGAGATTAGTCATGTGTTGAACGAAATATTTTGATAATAACAACTATTTTGAAAATAGAAATTTATGAAGCCGTGTTGATCAGATTGACGCCATTTTGACGTGAACGATATTTATATCGATTTTGAAAACGATTTCGAAATGAATTGAATTGAAAACGATTTCGAAATGAATTAAATTGAAAACGATTTCGAAATGAAATAAATTGAAAACGATTTCGAAATGAATTGAATTGAAAACGATTTCGAAATGAATTGAATTGAAAACGATTTCGAAATGAATTGAATTGAAAACGATTTCGAAATGAATTGAATTGAAAACGAATTCTAATTGAATTGAAAGCGAATTGAAATGAATTCAAATTGAATTGAAATTTGAATTGAACAGAAGTGAATTTTGAAACGAATTTATAAAGAAGAATTCAATTTCGATTTGAATTGAAATGGAAGTTGAAATTACTTTTGAAACGAGTTTAAAACTATTTATATAATTCGTTTTAAATAGAAATCGACGAAATATATATTATATATATAATATATATAATATAATGGCCTGAATAGAACGCGCCGCGCCGCGGCAGTTCGTGAATTTCGACCATTTATTTCAAACGGACATTGCGGGAGATCCGACCGTCGGATTCTCCTAAAACCGGAACCGTTGGGTTCGTATCGAAAAGAGATTTCTAAAGAATATTAGAAATTAGAAATCTAACGGTTGGATTTGGAATTATGTCCAAATCAAATTCGAAAAAGGTCGCTGTAAGTGCAGTTCGATGGCCATTGTTGGAAATCGACTGAACGGGCCTTGATAAAAATTATTAAAAATAGTAATAATTTGTGTAAAATCATAAGAAATGATTTAGAAAGAATTGGGATGAAAAACTCCCTATTTGAAAAGATAAAAATAGATTTTTATCGAAATGAACTAGTTTTGAACTAGAATTATAATTCTATTTATTTTTAAATAAATGAATTGAATTTGAAAAGGGTTTTGAAAATAACCAAAATTTCCAATGATTGCATTGGAGTGGATTTGAATCGAAATTGTCTTCGGAATATTTCGATGTTGGAATTTGTGATTATACGGATGTTGTTACGGAAATTTGAAAGATATATATTTATATCGTTATTTCCAGTACGACATTTGTTAATCGTAGAATTTGATATTGAATATAAGCCGATATATTTTCTATTCAGAGCCTTATATTGAATATCAAATGGGATTTGGGTTTGTCGTGAATGGCGTCTTCACTAACACTGTTCTTGAACCCAGTTGAGAAAAGATTAAATCTTTTTATTTAGATTTAATGAAGTGTACCAATTAAATAATATTTAATTGGAATTGATATTGATTTTTGGGTTTATCGTGAACAGTGTTTTAAATAACACTTGTTCTTTAACCCGATAATTAATGAATGTGATTTGGGTTTGTCGTGAATGGTGTCTTCACTAACACTGTTCTTGAACCCAGTTGAGAAAAGATTAAATCTTTTTATTTAGATTTAATGAAGTGTACCAATTAAATGATATTTAATTGGAATTGAATTGGTATTGATTTTTGGGTTTATCGTGAACAGTGTTTTAAATAACACTTGTTCTTTAACCCGATAATTAATCGAATGTGATTTGGGTTTGTCGTGAATGGTGTCTTCACTAACACTGTTCTTGAACCCAGTTGAGGAAAGATTAAATCTTTTTATTTAGATTTAATGAAGTGTACCAATTAAATGATATTTAATTGGAATTGAATTGGTATTGATTTTTGGGTTTATCGTGAACAGTGTTTTAAATAACACTTGTTCTTTAACCCGATAATTAATCGAATGTGATTTGGGTTTGTCGTGAATGGTATCTTCACTAACACTGTTCTTGAACCCAGTTGAGAAAAGATTAAATCTTTTTATTTAGATTTAATGAAGTGTACCAATTAAATGATATTTAATTGGAATTGAATTGGTATTGATTTTTGGGTTTATCGTGAACAGTGTTTTAAATAACACTTGTTCTTTAACCCGATAATTAATGGAATGAGATTTTGGGTTTATCGTGAATCGTGTTTTAAATGACACTGATTCTTTAACCCAGATAATGATTAAAACTAAGTGGAGTTTTAATGAATCTTTAATTAGATTGAAAAGATCGAGAATGGAGTATCACCAGTTTTGCTCCAGGCGATAGTTAAATCTTTAATTAGATTTGAACGTGAAATTTAGAAACTAACTGTCGGTTAGCCAAGAAGAATGGTTTTCTGGATATTGATCTGATGTTGGTTTCGGCCTTCGGGGTTAATATTTGGGGAATTATTCTCTTGATTAATTTACGGTTAGTGACTAATGAATTGGAATGAGGCGTATGTTGTGTTTGTGTAACACTTATTTAAAATATACGCGAGTTATTCGGAAAGACCGGGTTTATCCCATTCTGAATAACTGATACGACGATAAGTCGAAGATGAAGACGGTGGTCGAAGACCGGAAGTCTTCACGTCGTTTGGGTGATAACTGATGATCTTGATTGGGCTGTACACCCAAGAAGATGGAAACAGTTGGTGATCGTCCAGACGTACTTGGAGATCGATGGATATGCGGGGTACTAGGTGCTCCCGGTTTCGTTCAGACCCAGAACGGACTTGTAAATGGACTGTGTGTCTGACATCGGATTTCATTCTGTGTGACTGATATCGGTTGCATAGGATGGTTTGCCTGTGTGGCATGCTAAGATGCAAATGATCAAGGCTTCTGTTGAAAAGCAAAGTCTTGTGGTTGGTGATCAAAGCACGGCCTTTGTGGCGTAGCTTTGTGTAACGTTTACTTCGCGAGTTTCACACCCGGTATGAACCAAAAACGGGAGACGGACCTCAGGGAGGACTTGCGTTTCTTTCTAGCTAGAAGTGGCGTCAGTGGTTTTACACGCCCTGACGAGTTTGACTTATGTGGTTGTTGCTGTTGCGAGGCGCCTCGGTTATATCGGTTTCGGCCGATGCTTCTGGTCGGCTGACGGACCAGACTTGCGCCCCAAAGGGCGGGGAAACGTAGTGTTCAGGCATTTTAATCCACATCGGTGGACCGGCCCTGTCGCTCCTAGGGTCACTCGAGCTCTGATCCTGAGACATGGTAGGCTAGATTGTCTCGAATCGGTTGAGGACTATCTTTTGCCTCGGTTCATAGATGGAAATCCAATTTCCAAATACGTGACTTTGCGGTTTTAGTTGTAATCCTATATATGGCGACATAGTGGGATGGGGCGCTCATGCCGCCTATGATTGATACTTATGATTTGAAGTTGTTTTATACACTATGCACTTATAATAGTATCAAATGATTTGTTTTAAACGTATCAAGCATTCTTGGCTGTTATAAGGTAAAAACCCTATCCCCCGGCTTGCGTTGCATTGTGTGATAGGACCTGGGTCTTATAACAGCTTCATTTTTCTTTATTTAGCATTGCGCTGTTGTTTTATGCACTGGTATTCTTGGGAGGAAACCCGTTCCGTGTTATACGGCGTGGTCCCTTGATTTACCCAATGATTGAAAATAAAGATTTATAACTGTTTTAGTTCTCACACCAGTCACATGACTGACCTGGAGTTTATTGTTTTAACCTAAACTCTGGGTGCCCCTATTTTCCGCACGGGCAGCTAGTAGTTTCGGTTTTGCAGATTTATATTCACAGGATCCTGGTTTACAGCTGGAACGATATCCGGAAAGCTTTGTATCCGTATATCTACTTCTAGTTGTGTATTGTATTATTTTCCGCTGCTATGTATTTAAATGTAATTTAAATCTCTGATACTTCTGTGTAATATTCATTTATACTCTGTATATTCTTGTAATCTGATGCATTGTTGTAATATACAATGAAATGTTCTTCTGTATGCGTTCTGCTGTGGTTTGTTCTCGAACTATCCGACGCTTTCCTTTACGGGGAAGTTGCGGGTTTTCACAGTTGGTATCAGAGCTTTGGTTTACAAAGCTTAGAGAACAAGACACATTAGAACCATATGAAAGAATTCATCAGATATTGGATTAGCAATATCCAATGAGAATGACTCGTTAGAGATAGGATCAGTAGTATCCTAGAACGAGTGTGAAGAGTATATTTTTAAAATGAAAACAAAATTTGTTTTGAAAATTTAAATCAATTATTCGTATTTGATTATTTATTTATATTGATGTGGACAATCCAGTATATATAGATTTTGCGTATACGTCTGATCCGCGTGTATTCAAAGTTTTAATATATTGGATAGATATAGAATCACACTCTAGTCGCCCGGACCTGATTCTGATGATTGACGCGTCATCATTAGTAATTAGTTTCGTGTTTCGAAGGTGTGATTTTCTATATATTTCCATTAGACTGGTGTGAGAACCAAAACTTATATAGTTAGAATACATAGTTGTGAATTGGCATCAAAAATATGATTTTTGTATATGTATCAAAATTATGAATTTGAAACTCTAATTCACTAATTGATTGATGTTTGTGTTGTTTGTTTATTTGTTTGCTAATTTTGAACCATTAAGCCTAATTGAATCAAATATTGGATTATATTGGAAATTGGTCGCATTTGCTTGCATGTATATATACTTACATTGAACAGGTCATAGCAAGGAGGCTAGAGCCGAAGAATAAAATTTGTTTGCCCGACAAATAGGTACATGTTTATTACAATAATTTCCTGTTTTGTTTGGGTGATGATGATTTTGTGAGCCTATTGGCTAGCCGCTTGGCTTTTTCTTTTTCTTTTTGAGATCTGAAGGACCGGGGAAGCTATTTGAAATTCCCCGATGCTCCCGGTGCAGGGGAGGTTATGGCGAAATTTTTCGAAAATTTAGGGTGTTAGCCAAATTTTTGAAATTTTGAAATTTCTCAGAAACTAAAGAGTTGGAGAATGGAAGCCTGATCGATCGTAGAACTGAATAATCAAACCACTTTCGACTTTGTTCCTTTTCGGGGACGAAAAGTTTTAAGTGGGGGAGATTGTAACAACCCGTAAAATCTGGGCCAGTTTAAAATTTTTATTTTGGCAATTTTAGCGAATTTTGATTATTTAAAATAGATTATTTTAAATAATATCGACGAGAAATTTATTTTGAATATAATTAGAACGTATATATTATATACGTCGTCGTTAGAATATAATATTTATATATAATTATAAATAGAATTGAAAATGGCGCGGTAGTTCGAAAATTCGATTTCTAATTTCAAATGAATATACAGAATTCAATATAAGTCAGAATTGAACGAAACAAGAAATATTTGAATCTGTATAACTATATCTTTGTAACGAAGTTAACAAACTGAGATTTCATTTTAGAAATGATAAGATATGTCCAGTTGAAAATTCTGAATAGTCGCTATGGAATTCAGGCCCTTAAAAATGGACATTTTGCAAATGACCTCGGATTTCGACGAAACCAGTTTTGTTGGGTCCGTGATGTTAAGTTATTGCTAGATTCCAAATTTCATAATTTTTCGAATCAATATGTGAGCGTGGCAAAAGAAAACGCGTTTGACCAGTTTCAGTTGATTTTAATCGACTGGAAATTGGCCATTTTTCTAACGGTCTCAGAATTCGACGAAACTAGTTTTGTTAGGACCGTATCGTCAATACGAAGCTAGAAAATATTTTTATGGAATTTATAGAGTTAGTATGTGACCCCGGTAATTTGAAATGTACGTTTAATATTCAATATAGTGATTTAAATGTAAATTTAACGGAAACTGATTGTAACAGTCGAATCAGCTTACGATACATATCCCATTGTGTTCGGAATGGGGGTAAAACGCTATGGACGACAGGCGGTGGACCTCGTTTAAAGGTCGTATAAAAAAGTCAACTTTTTGCAATTAAATTAATTAAATTAATTAAAAATTAATTTAATTTCCTTTCCCCCCTTTTTACCGCTCTGGCCCCCCCCTTCTCTCATTCCCAAATCGTTACAGAAGAAAAGAAAAAAAAAAAAAAAAAAAAAAACGTCGAACCCTGGAAACGCGCCTCCAGGCGCTGGCCCTCGCGCCACCGGAGCGGACGCGGCTCCGATCAGCCTCCCCCTCGCGACTCTCTCTCCTCCCTCACCCAACCCGCTTCCTCACCGACGAGCAGCAAGCCCTAGCCGATTGGAAGCCGCACCCCATGCCACCGTGGATCCCTCCACCTACACCTCAGGCCGCCGCAACCACCAGTGAACCCCCCCCCTTCGCTGACCAAAAAAAGAAACCTGTAAGTTTTCCTTTGAAAACTGTTTTTTTTCTGTTATTTGGAAACTGTTTTTTTTTTCTTTCTGATTTTTAGTTTACTGTTTTTGTTTTTCTGATTTTTAATTTTAGAAAAAAAAGTTAAAACTTTATTTTAAAAAGTTAAAACTGAATTTTAAAAAGTTAGAACTTTATTTTAAAAAAAAGTTAAAACTGAATTTTAAAAAGTTAAAACTGTTTTTTTATAAAGGCTTTAGACTGATTTTTATTTTCAGTTAAAAGAAAAAGATTCAAACTTTAAAAAGAAAAAGATTCAAACTTTTAAAAGAAAAAGATTCAAACTTTAAATAGAAAAGGCCATACCTTTTTATGGAAAAGACGGAATTTTTATTGAGTAGGAGAAGTAAGATACGATTTTTATATTTTTAAAGCAATAAAAATATAATTTTTAAATCATAGGAATATTAAAAATATAATCTTTATATTGAAAATTCGATTTTTATATATTGAACTTTGAAATAGAAATTCGATTTTTATATATTGAACTTTGAAATAGAAATTCGATTTTTATATATTGAACTTTGAAATAGAAATTCGATTTTTATATATTGAACTTTGAAATAGAAATTCGATTTTTATATATTGAACTTTGAAATAGAAATTCGATTTTTATATATTGAACTTTGAAATAGAAATTCGATTTTTATATATTGAACTTTGAAATAGAAATTCGATTTTTATATATTGAATAGCGAACTAAAAATTCGATTTTTATATATTGAATAGCGAAGTAAAAATGTGATTTTTACATATGTAGAGGATACGGGCAAAGAAAGTGAAAGGAGGCGAAACGACGAAGACTTCTGCAAATGAAGAGCCGTGGAGCTAGGATAGCTATCTGTGAGAATTCCTCACCTTTCAAATTTATTTTCTAGTTATATATATATACTAGGATGCAGACGGTGCTTATTAGAAGCACCCGACACCCGTCCACATACCATGGACTTGTTTGTTTGGTTGTGTAGTTGGTTAGATTATTTGATTTGGATTTGATTGATTGGTTGAATTGGAAATTGATTAAAATTGATATGTGAATGGCGTGGGCCTTCACTAGACCGGGGATAAGGCTAGGCCTTGTCCCGTTTCTAGTATCGTGCCGTTATGCCGCCGAAATTTTCTAAAATATGTTAGAAAAATAAAAATATCATTTTATTTAAAGATTGAATTGAATAGAAATTCATATGTTGGAATAAAATGTTTTGTCGTTAAAAATATAATTTTTAGCGTGAATGTGAATAAATAAATATTCATTTACAAACCAGACGGTTTGTTTATGTACACTTATTTAAAAGACATTGATTGGGACGATAAATTTTACACATCGCCCAACTGCACAAATAAAATCCGTGTTTGATTGTTTGAAAACCCCACACGGGTGTTAGGATGAAATCTGCAGTTCACTCATCCTGATTGATTAAATATGTCGATCGATGGATTGACAGGCTGTTATAAGCGTTAGATATCTATATTTGATGCTTATACAGTGTAGTGCACTTTGGTTGATGGTTGATTATTTTTCAATGCTATTATATACATGTGATGTATGAGAATCCATATAATTAATTCTATATGGAAATTGATTGGGCCTCATTCCAATTTGAAAAACAAAGAATAATATAAAATAAAGGTTCATGTGTTGACAGTACTCATTCATTGAGATTAGTCATGTGTTGAACGAAATATTTTGATAATAACAACTATTTTGAAAATAGAAATTTATGAAGCCGTGTTGATCAGATTGACGCCATTTTGACGTAAACGATATTTATATCGATTTTGAAAACGATTTCGAAATGAATTGAATTGAAAACGATTTCGAAATGAATTAAATTGAAAACGATTTCGAAATGAAATAAATTGAAAACGATTTCGAAATGAATTGAATTGAAAACGATTTCGAAATGAATTGAATTGAAAACGATTTCGAAATGAATTGAATTGAAAACGATTTCGAAATGAATTGAATTGAAAACGAATTCTAATTGAATTGAAAGCGAATTGAAATGAATTCAAATTGAATTGAAATTTGAATTGAACAGAAGTGAATTTTGAAACGAATTTATAAAGAAGAATTCAATTTCGATTTGAATTGAAATGGAAGTTGAAATTACTTTTGAAACGAGTTTAAAACTATTTATATAATTCGTTTTAAATAGAAATCGACGAAATATATATTATATATATAATATATATAATATAATGGCCTGAATAGAACGCGCCGCGCCGCGGCAGTTCGTGAATTTCGACCATTTATTTCAAACGGACATTGCGGGAGATCCGACCGTCGGATTCTCCTAAAACCGGAACCGTTGGGTTCGTATCGAAAAGAGCTTTCTAAAGAATATTAGAAATTAGAAATCTAACGGTTGGATTTGGAATTATGTCCAAATCAAATTCGAAAAAGGTCGCTGTAAGTGCAGTTCGATGGCCATTGTTGGAAATCGACTGAACGGGCCTTGATAAAAATTATTAAAAATAGTAATAATTTGTGTAAAATCATAAGAAATGATTTAGAAAGAATTGGGATGAAAAACTCCCTATTTGAAAAGATAAAAATAGATTTTTATCGAAATGAACTAGTTTTGAACTAGAATTATAATTCTATTTATTTTTAAATAAATGAATTGAATTTGAAAAGGGTTTTGAAAATAACCAAAATTTCCAATGATTGCATTGGAGTGGATTTGAATCGAAATTGTCTTCGGAATATTTCGATGTTGGAATTTGTGATTATACGGATGTTGTTACGGAAATTTGAAAGATATATATTTATATCGTTATTTCCAGTACGACATTTGTTAATCGTAGAATTTGATATTGAATATAAGCCGATATATTTTCTATTCAGAGCCTTATATTGAATATCAAATGGGATTTGGGTTTGTCGTGAATGGCGTCTTCACTAACACTGTTCTTGAACCCAGTTGAGAAAAGATTAAATCTTTTTATTTAGATTTAATGAAGTGTACCAATTAAATAATATTTAATTGGAATTGAATTGATATTGATTTTTGGGTTTATCGTGAACAGTGTTTTAAATAACACTTGTTCTTTAACCCGATAATTAATGAATGTGATTTGGGTTTGTCGTGAATGGTGTCTTCACTAACACTGTTCTTGAACCCAGTTGAGAAAAGATTAAATCTTTTTATTTAGATTTAATGAAGTGTACCAATTAAATGATATTTAATTGGAATTGAATTGGTATTGATTTTTGGGTTTATCGTGAACAGTGTTTTAAATAACACTTGTTCTTTAACCCGATAAGTAATCGAATGTGATTTGGGTTTGTCGTGAATGGTGTCTTCACTAACACTGTTCTTGAACCCAGTTGAGGAAAGATTAAATCTTTTTATTTAGATTTAATGAAGTGTACCAATTAAATGATATTTAATTGGAATTGAATTGGTATTGATTTTTGGGTTTATCGTGAACAGTGTTTTAAATAACACTTGTTCTTTAACCCGATAATTAATCGAATGTGATTTGGGTTTGTCGTGAATGGTATCTTCACTAACACTGTTCTTGAACCCAGTTGAGAAAAGATTAAATCTTTTTATTTAGATTTAATGAAGTGTACCAATTAAATGATATTTAATTGGAATTGAATTGGTATTGATTTTTGGGTTTATCGTGAACAGTGTTTTAAATAACACTTGTTCTTTAACCCGATAATTAATGGAATGAGATTTTGGGTTTATCGTGAATCGTGTTTTAAATGACACTGATTCTTTAACCCAGATAATGATTAAAACTAAGTGGAGTTTTAATGAATCTTTAATTAGATTGAAAAGATCGAGAATGGAGTATCACCAGTTTTGCTCCAGGCGATAGTTAAATCTTTAATTAGATTTGAACGTGAAATTTAGAAACTAACTGTCGGTTAGCCAAGAAGAATGGTTTTCTGGATATTGATCTGATGTTGGTTTCGGCCTTCGGGGTTAATATTTGGGGAATTATTCTCTTGATTAATTTACGGTTAGTGACTAATGAATTGGAATGAGGCGTATGTTGTGTTTGTGTAACACTTATTTAAAATATACGCGAGTTATTCGGAAAGACCGGGTTTATCCCATTCTGAATAACTGATACGACGATAAGTCGAAGATGAAGACGGTGGTCGAAGACCGGAAGTCTTCACGTCGTTTGGGTGATAACTGATGATCTTGATTGGGCTGTACACCCAAGAAGATGGAAACAGTTGGTGATCGTCCAGACGTACTTGGAGATCGATGGATATGCGGGGTACTAGGTGCTCCCGGTTTCGTTCAGACCCAGAACGGACTTGTAAATGGACTGTGTGTCTGACATCGGATTTCATTCTGTGTGACTGATATCGGTTGCATAGGATGGTTTGCCTGTGTGGCATGCTAAGATGCAAATGATCAAGGCTTCTGTTGAAAAGCAAAGTCTTGTGGTTGGTGATCAAAGCACGGCCTTTGTGGCGTAGCTTTGTGTAACGTTTACTTCGCGAGTTTCACACCCGGTATGAACCAAAAACGGGAGACGGACCTCAGGGAGGACTTGCGTTTCTTTCTAGCTAGAAGTGGCGTCAGTGGTTTTACACGCCCTGACGAGTTTGACTTATGTGGTTGTTGCTGTTGCGAGGCGCCTCGGTTATATCGGTTTCGGCCGATGCTTCTGGTCGGCTGACGGACCAGACTTGCGCCCCAAAGGGCGGGGAAACGTAGTGTTCAGGCATTTTAATCCACATCGGTGGACCGGCCCTGTCGCTCCTAGGGTCACTCGAGCTCTGATCCTGAGACATGGTAGGCTAGATTGTCTCGAATCGGTTGAGGACTATCTTTTGCCTCGGTTCATAGATGGAAATCCAATTTCCAAATACGTGACTTTGCGGTTTTAGTTGTAATCCTATATATGGCGACATAGTGGGATGGGGCGCTCATGCCGCCTATGATTGATACTTATGATTTGAAGTTGTTTTATACACTATGCACTTATAATAGTATCAAATGATTTGTTTTAAACGTATCAAGCATTCTTGGCTGTTATAAGGTAAAAACCCTATCCCCCGGCTTGCGTTGCATTGTGTGATAGGACCTGGGTCTTATAACAGCTTCATTTTTCTTTATTTAGCATTGCGCTGTTGTTTTATGCACTGGTATTCTTGGGAGGAAACCCGTTCCGTGTTATACGGCGTGGTCCCTTGATTTACCCAATGATTGAAAATAAAGATTTATAACTGTTTTAGTTCTCACACCAGTCACATGACTGACCTGGAGTTTATTGTTTTAACCTAAACTCTGGGTGCCCCTATTTTCCGCACGGGCAGCTAGTAGTTTCGGTTTTGCAGATTTATATTCACAGGATCCTGGTTTACAGCTGGAACGATATCCGGAAAGCTTTGTATCCGTATATCTACTTCTAGTTGTGTATTGTATTATTTTCCGCTGCTATGTATTTAAATGTAATTTAAATCTCTGATACTTCTGTGTAATATTCATTTATACTCTGTATATTCTTGTAATCTGATGCATTGTTGTAATATACAATGAAATGTTCTTCTGTATGCGTTCTGCTGTGGTTTGTTCTCGAACTATCCGACGCTTTCCTTTACGGGGAAGTTGCGGGTTTTTACATTTCCTCCTAAGGATACCAGTGCATAAAACAAACAGCGCAATGCTAAATAAAGAAAAATGAAGTTATTATAAGACCCAGGTCCCATCACACAATGCAAAGCAAGCCAGAGGACAGGGTTTTACCTTATAATAGCCAAAGAATGATTGATACGCTAAATTTCATCTTTTATTATTACTATAAGTGTATAGTGTCAAAACAATTTCAATCATAAGTATCAATCATAGACGACATGGGTACCATATATCATGTCGCCATACTAGTTCTACAATAAAAACCGCAAAGATCGAATTGGAAATTGGATTTCCGTCATGAGTTGAGGCAAGGGGCAAGCTCCTCTCCGTTCGAGACACTCTAGTAAATGTCTCAGGATCACACACAGCGATCCTGGATCTTCAGGGCCGGTCCTCTCTTACTTTTGAGGATAGTTATTCCTGAACACACGTTTCCCAGTCCTATAGGACCTATATCCGAGGCGCCTCGCATCCAACAACCACACCGGTAAAAAGTATATAAATGCCAGAGCTGGTAGGTCACTGACATCTCCCATAGCTAGAAAGAAATGTCGTGCTCTCCCTGCAGTTATTATCCCGTTTTTGACTCAAACCTAGGTGTGAGGCTCGCGAATTAACGCCATACACAAAACTGTGCCACACAGGCTATGCTTTGATCATCAACCACAAGACTTTGCTTTTCAACAGAAGCCTTGATCATCTGCCACTTAGGCATGCCACACAGGCAATTCACTCCATGCTACTGATGTCCATCGATATACAACCTCTGAGCTCGTATGTCTCAGAGAAGGCGTTAAGCAAGAGAATAAATTCTCCACCGCCAAACATATGTATATTTAATAGAGATCAATCAACACAGAATAAAATCCAATGTCAGACACACAGTCCATTTACAAGTTCGTTCTGGGTCTGAACGAAACTGGAGGAACCTTATTCCTCGCATATCCATCGATCTCCAAGTACGTCTGGACGATCACCAACTGATTCCCTCCTCTTGGGTGTACAGCCCAATCAAGATCATCAATAATCATCCAAACGATGTGAAGACCTCCGGTCTTCAACCACCGTCTTCATCTTCGACTTATCGTCGAATCGGTTATTCAGAATGGGTATAAACCCGGCCTTTCCGAATAACCCGCGTATATAATAAACAAGTGTCACACAAACACAACATATGCCTCATTCCAATTCAGAATATTCCTTTATTCAAAATTTCACATTCTTAGGGAAAGGTTCCCTTTAATTTTATCAAAGATAAATTCTTTTAAATTTATTCTTTAATCTTCCTTTGGATATCTTTTCAAACCATATTATGGTTTTCCAAACTAGTCGGGATTAGTGAACAACACCGAAGTAATCATTTATTTTATTTCCCAATCCCAACCTATTCATCGCATGGAGAAAAATTGGTAATACTCCATATCTAACACCACAGTGTTATCGGTAAATATTAATTACCATTTCACGTTCAAATCTAATTAAAGATTTAACTATCACTTTGGAGCAAAACCGGTGATACTCCGTTCTCAATTATTTCAATCTAATTAAAGATTCATTAAAACTTCACTTAGTTTTAATCTTCCCAAAAATCAATATCTTGTCTTTAACTGGGTTAAAGAACCAATGTCATCTAAAACACGGTTCACGATAAACCCAAAATCACATTCACATTCCATTGTTAATCGGGTTAAAGAGCAGGTGTTACTCAAAACACCGCACACGATAAACCCTAAAAACCAATTTAAATTCAATTCCAATTAAATACGAATTAACTGGACAATTTCACTAAATCTTAATTAAATGTTTTATTCTTTTCTAAACTGGGTTCAAGAACAGTGTTATTTAAGACACCATCCATGACGAACCCAAAATCCCATTTGATATTAAATACAAGGCTCTAAATAGAAAATATATCGGCTTATATTCAATATCAAATTTTGAAACCAACAAACATCGTATTGGAAATAACGATACAAATATATCTTTCAAATTTCCACAACCATATCTGTATAATCACGAAATCCAACATCGAAATATTCCGAAGATAATTTCGATTCAAATCCATTCCAATTCGTATATTGGAAATTCTAATTATTTTCAAAACCATTTCAAATCTAGTTCAAAACTAGTTCATTTCGATAAAAATATATTATTATCTTTTCTAAATATGGGATTTTTCACCCCAATTCTTTTCAATTCATATATTATGATTTTACACAAATTATTGATATTTTTAATAATTTTATCAAAGCTCGTACAGTCGATTTCCAATAACGGTTGTCGAACTACACTTACAACGACCTTTTCCAAATTTGATTTGGACATAATTCCAAATCCAACTGTTAGATTTCAAATTTCTAATATTCATTGGAAATCTCTTTTCGATACGAACCCAACGGTTCTGGTTTCAGGAGAATCCGACAGTTGGATCTCCCGTAATGTTAATTCGAAGTCAACGGTCGAAATTCGCGAACTACAGCAGCACAGCGCGTTCTAATCAGACAATTTAATATATATATATATATATATTTCGTCGATTTCAATTCAAAACATATTTTATAATTCGTTTTCAAAACGATTTCAACTTCATATTCAATTTTATATCAAAATTGAATATTCCATATCATTAACATATAAATGATAATATTTTCAAAACGTTATATTTTGAAATCACTTCCTTTTCTATATTCATTATAAAAACGAATATAATCGATATAAATATCGTTTGCATCTAAATGGCGCATATCTAATCAACTCGGCTTTATATATTTCAATAACTTCGTTATTCTATTCAACAAATGAATATTTCCTCTTCAACACATGAATATATATATCTTTCGACACATGAATATATACTTTATCAACACATAAATATTTATTTATTCTTACTTACAATAAAAATGTGGATTTTATTGTATAAATATTTTATTCAATACATGAATATTTTCAACACATGAATGGTTTCAACACATGAATATTCTCAACACATGAGTATTGTCAACACATGACTATTTTGTTTATTCAACACATGCATATAATTTATTATAATCTTTATTTTCTAAATTGGAATGAGGCCCAATCAATTACCATATAATATTAATTATATGGATTCCATATAACACATGTATATAATAGCAATGATAAATAATCAACCATCATCCAAAGTGTACCACACAACTGCATAAGTGTAACACCCCGAATTTTAGTTAATACTAAAATTCACTAATTACATGATAAATAATCTCAGATGTGGGAGTTGGGGGTAACGGGCTGCGTCATTGCGTTCGTCTCGGAAAAATACGCGAAATAGAGTCCGAGTCTTCGAGAATCGGAGTCCGTATGGCCCGGTTATGGCCCAATGAAGTTTGCAGGAAAATTAAAGCTTAAAAACAGATTTAAAGATTTAAAATCAGATTTCAAAATGGAGCCAGCGGGGGTAGGCGGGAAGCTTCCCGCCCTAACCATGTCGACAGGGCTGTCGACAGGCCTGTCGACAGGGGTGTCGACTTGCCTGTCGACTTGCCTGTCGACAAGGGCGCAGCGTCCAGAGAGCCTGGGTGCACCAGGCTGGGTTTTAGGCTGGCTTGGAGGGCTGGGTTCTAGAGATTTCCTAGATCTGACGGACCTAAACTAATCTAGGATTAATCTAAGGGCCTAAAACACTACCTAATCCTATAAATAAGACCCTAACCCTACCCTAATTCATTCATAATTAGATCTTGTAACTAAACTATGGCAAAATGAAACTTGATCATGGCCTCCACAAATCAATGAAGAGAGTTGCAAGCTAATCAACCCCTAATCATCTTCTTCTTAAAATTTGGCAACTAGTTTTACTTCATAAGTATGCTAATCTTGGTTTTGGTGAGTTCCTATGGCTTTAATAATCA
Source organism: Allium sativum (assembly GCA_030737875.1). Classification (NCBI taxonomy): domain Eukaryota; kingdom Viridiplantae; phylum Streptophyta; class Magnoliopsida; order Asparagales; family Amaryllidaceae; genus Allium; species Allium sativum. Next base: position 731,329,172 of record CM060912.1, on the reverse strand, counting down.
ATTGTTAAATTGATTATGGTAGGATGTGATAAGACATGGCTATGTTTGTGGATAAATGTGTTTATGCAAGTTTGTATGATATGTGATTTGCAAGTTTTATGTTATATGCAAGGTTAATGCCATGTTTTATGATGCAAAACACTATGTTGAACATTTATGCATATGTAACATGTTATGCAAACTATATGTGGGAGTATATGCAAGTTTTATGTAACATGTTATGCAAACTATATGTGGGATTATATGCAAGTTTTATGTAACATGATATGCAAGTTATGCATGTGATTTTATACATGTTAAGTATTTGGTGTTATGCATGCTAAGTATTTGATTTTATGCATGCTAAGTATTGGATTGTATGCATGCTAAGTGTTTGGGTTTATGCAAGTTAAGTGGTGTGTTTATGCATAATAAGTAATTGATTCTATGCATGCTAAGTAAGTGGTTTTATGCATGCTAAGTGTTTGGTATTATGCATAAATCATGACATATAAGTTTACCCTTTTAAATGTGATGCATACATATGCAAGATAACACCTTTATATGCTATGCATGTTTACCCTCCTTTAAGATGCAAGTCATATATGCAAATTCAATATGTTATGCAAGTTATGTGTATGCTTATATGCAAGCTCAACATGTTATGCAAGTTATGTGCATGATGTTATGTAAGTTATGTGCATGTTGTTATACAAGTTTATATGCAAGTTATGTGTATGAGGGTATGCAAGTTATGTGCATGGTGTTATGCAAGTTAAGTTTATGAGATTATGCAAGTATGAGCATGATGTTATGCAAGTTATGTATATGCTTAAATGCAAGTTTAATGTGATATGCAAGTATGTGAATGCTTATGCAAGTATGTGAATGCCTATGCAAGTATGTGAATGCTTATGCAAGTTATGTGTAGGCTTAAATGCATGTTTAACATGTTATGCAAGTTATGATAATGCTTATATGCAAGTTCAACATGTTATGCAAGATATGTGTTTGATAATATGCAAGCTCATATGCAACATGTTATGCAAATCATGTGTATGATAATGTGCAAGTTTGGGTTAAATGTAGTTGGGTTAATATATGCTCATATATGCAAGGTGACATCCTCTTAACCCATGACAAAGTTGTATGCTAAACCCATGATATTTGTGATGATATTCCCCTTTATTATGTCACGAAATGAGAACGATTTACGTGGGGAAACGATGGGGTTGGTAAATATGTTAATTAAAGTATGGTTGGGTATGATTAAGCATACCATAAGAATAAATTAACATAAGTGGGAATTTACCTATTGAGTTAGGTCTACCCCATGGGAATTTACCTATTGAGTTAGGTCTACCCATGTTATGAAAAACTTGATATTAATTAGGGATAATTAATATGGGGGTGATTAATTAGGAGTAATTAATCGACTAAGACACGAGGTTGGACTCATTTGTAGTGTAAAACTGCCCGGACCCGACCGGCCTAACCAGTTGCTACAAATGGCAGCCCAATGTGAGAGGTCTTGGCCATAAATTAAATACGTGATTAAAGTAAAGACACGAGGTTAGACTCTGTTATGACGTAAGACTGCCCGGACCCTACCGGCTTAACCAGGTAGTCATAACAGCCAGTTTAATGTGGGAGGTCTTTATGGGAGATCACGGTCTTAATTAATTAAGAAACACTTAACAATATTAGCATGTAGTGGGACATGAGGGGTTAAGTGGGTGCCTTGGGTGGCATGTGGTAACTAGTGGGGGTGCCTTGGGTGGCATGAGGAAACTACTGGGTTGCCTTGGGTGGCAATAGAAAATACGATTAGAATACTTAACCAAAGTGGAACATGTAATTAAACATGATTAAAGGGTTAAGTAAGTGCCTTGGGTGGCATGTGAAAATCAAGTAAGTGCCTTGGGTGGCATGTGGGAATTAAGTAAGTGCCTTGGGTGGCATGTGGGAATCAAGTAAGTGCCTTGGGTGGCATGCGGAAATCTAGTGGGTGCCTTAAGTGGCAATTGAAATATAATTAGATGACTTAACCAAACCTTAACATGTAAGGGGGCATGATTATAAAAAGGGGTTAAGTGGGATGCACTAGATTAAATGACAAGCTTAAGTAGTAGCTTGTGGGGGCCCATTTCAACCAATATCCCAACGTATCTTTGTGGGCTCGACCCATGTCGAGTGACGGGACACGCATATTGGGCTTGATTATAAGAGGCCAAAACGGGGTAGCGGTGGCAACGCAAGTCCAACGGGCTTCATATGCGTGTGTGGGCCCGGGCTGGTAGATAAGCCGTTGTTGCACCGTGTAGATATAAGCCGTGCACCGTTGATAGAATTGGTTGCCACTTTAGGGGAGTGATACACCCCACTGTGGGGCCAGCACGGGTATCTACGTTAGTGAGCCGATCGCTTGGGAGTAGTGGGGTACACCTAGTGGAGGTAGGGGCAGACGGCACCTACGTGGTCAGCTAGAAGTACCAGAAACTACTAGTTATATTTTCTAAGTCTTTAGGTGGGATCAACCTTTAAGTAGGAATTACTCTTGGTGGGTAGAACTGGTGTGGTGCAGTGTAGGAATTACCCTTGGGTGGGTAGATCTGGGGTGGTGTAAGCTAGTAATTATCCTTGGGTGGATAAATACGTCGTTTCGGTTATCGTAGTACATCCTGTGTTTTGTTGGCTACTTAGTGTAGTCATTATCCCCAGAGGTACCGTATCTTGTTTATATCATACCCTAATTACTTTAATGGTTGTATTGTTAGGGTTATTGGACTCACTCAGACTTATGTCTAACCCCGTTGTTGTTTATCTTTTTCCCCACCCTCAGGTTATCAGAGTGGACCTAGCACTAGTGGGCTTGGACCAGACCGCTATATCTATCTTTTGGGGCTTGGACCGTAGAAGTAAAGCTCGGTTTATCTTTTGGCTATTATCTATGTAATGGGATTATGTACTTCTATTTTATCAGGATGGATATTATGTACTTGACTCTTGTTATGGTTTTGTGATGTAACCAAACATGTTTTGTTAATGAAATGATGTTTTAAATTTTCAAGTATTACTTATATCTGTCCTGTTGTAATTTTTCTGTTCTATACTCACTAAAAATACTCCACCAAAACTAAGGCATTCCCTATGTGAGTGACCTTAGCGGGTGTGGGGTGTTACACGTGGTATCAGAGCTTAAGGTTACCGGAACAGATTAAATTTTTAGAAAAACTATTTTCTAGGAATATTTTTGAAAGGAGTATTTTCAAAAACATGTCTTTTAAGAGGAAAGTTTTTGAAAGAAAAGCATAATCCCCAATAGCCATATCTATATCTTTCGAATTCTCCATTTTGAATCTCTTCCTCTCTCTCATTTTGAGTTTCCCCTCCGCGTATAGATGATCTTTCTAAGATAGATAAGGATGGAAAACCACTTCAAGGGACTTAGACGTTAATCAGATTAGAAGTTGGTTCAAGAAGGAGGAGGACTGGTAGGTACCTATAGGATAGACGATGAGAGGAAGGCTCAAATAGTTGTTTGGTTAATGAAGGATGAAACCTCATTGGTGGAAGGATACGAGTGGAGAATAGGGAAGAAAGAAGGCTAGTAGTTATCCTTTTGGGAGGAATAGGACACCTCATTAGGATTGTCCAAAGAAGCAAGGGCAAGGTATGGAATCTTCTGGAGGGTAGTTGTATTCCCTCACGCCTAGGGTACAAGATGGAGATAAGACCGTCTAGATTGGAGGTTGGATTTCTTTATTATCCAATTCGAACTTTATTTGATTCTGACGCATCGAGTTCGTTTATCTCATCCTTGTTAGTTGGGTCACTGCACTTAGACACCAGTTTGGTAGATGATCCCTTAGTTGTTTCAAACCCAATTGGGCTCCATGATGTGTTTGGGTTTGAATGTTTCTATACTTAGCGTTGAGTTTAGGTGTGATGCTTGTTGGGCTTCACGGGCTATGGGCTAGTTTTGGGCATGGACTAGTTATCCAGTAGAGGTGCCGTTCTTGATTTTGAAGGGAGAGTTGTTAGGCTTATGGGCCGCCTGGGTAACACTCTCGAGATCTCTTGTAATCCCATAGAATCAGTTATGCTAAGGTATCTAGAATCGCTTGACACGTCGGTCTAGAGTCTGCGATCTGTTAGAGCGGTCCGGGAATACCCGGATGTGTGTGAGGAGGTGAAGGGCTTACCTCCGAAGCGGGAGATTGACTTCCGAATATATCTGGGGAATAATCCTAAACCAGTATCTTGGCCAGTGTGCCATATGGCTCCTCGTGAGAGGAGGGAACTCCATAAGTAAGTAGGCGATTTGCTTGAGAAGGGGTTCATAAGACGAAGTATATCGGAGTGGGGCGCTCCAGTAGTTTTTGTCATGAAGGCGGATGGGTCCCTCAGACTTTGTGTAGGCTAGAGAGAACTAAAGAAACTCACAAAGAAGAATAGACACCCATTGCCGAGGATAGATGATATCTTTAATCAGTTGGCTGGCGCCTCAGTATTTTTGTAGTAGGACTTAGCCACGGGATTTCATCAATTGAGAGTGGCTGAGGATGGAATAGAGAAGACTGCCTTTAGGACTCCGGATGATTTTTTTTATGAGTGGCTGGTGATGCCATTTGGTTTGATGAACGCCCCGCATACTTTGTTGATTTGATGAGAAGGGTGTTCAGGGAGTACCTAAATAAGTTGTGATAATCTTTGTGGTTGACATCTTGGTCTTTTCTCGGGGCGAAATAAGTTTTCGTATGTGCGCAATAGGCTGAGCAAAGCCAGTAAGGGATAAACGATGGTTTTGGAGCGAGACTGGCGAGGACATCCAGAATTGGACAAGGGCTTAATTATTTAGCCATTTTTACTAATATCATCTCACGTAGGTCGTCTGAATTCGAAGGAGGTATCCCTTGGGTGTTTGTCTGATATTGGTTTAGGCCTTTGGGGCTTGCATTTGGGGGATGCCGAGTTCGACTAGGGTGGTCTGCGTGAGAGATGGACAGTTGTGATGATTTTGGATGGGATTCTTAGCATCCTATGAGCTTGAGATAGCGTATACCCATGGCAAGAGAAACATGGTAGCGGACGCCTTAAGTAGAAAAAGGCTGTCCTTGAGTTCATTGTTCGTTGAACGACGGAGCTTAGAGTTTATTTCTATGTTTGACTTTAGACCTTCCATTGACTTTGTACCCGGTTTGCTAGCCTCCTTGGAGGTTAGGCCTACTCTTTTGGGGCATATTGGCGAAGCACAGAGGGACGACCCACAGTTGGTTGAGTTGGTAGAGAAGCTCATAAGGGGGGGGGGGGAGTCGTCCAGCCATTTGAGTAGGTACACCCTAGACGATAGGGGGTGCTTGCGTAGAGACGGTAGACTTTGTGTACCGCAAGGAGGGGGTTTGAGGAAGGTTGTTCTTGATGATGCACACCGTTCTAGGATGACCATTTGGGGACAAGATGTATCAAGACATGAAGAGGGTTTTCTTCCGGGCCGGTATGAAGAAAGATGTGGCCGGGTATGTCGCTCAATGCTTGGTGTGCCAACAAGTGGAGGCGGAGCAAAAGAAACCAGGTGGGTTGCTTCAACCATTGGAGGTTCCGCAATGGAAGTGGGACAGCGTCTCGATAGATTTTATTGACGAGTTACCCAGATCGAGAAAGAGTAATACAGGAATTTGGGTGGTAGTAGACAGGCTTACTAAGAGCGCCCATTGTATACCTGTGAAGAGTAAAGGAACCGCTTCATGGCTATCTTCAGTATACATTCGAGAGATTATTAGATTGCATGGTGTACCCTCCAGTATGGTGAGCGATCAAGATCCTATCCTCACTAGAGAGTTTTGGAAGAGGGTGCAAGAGGCGGTAGGGACTCAGTTGTGTTTGAATACCGCATATCATCCTCAGACGGACGGCCAGACCGAGAGGGTGAAACATATTTTAGAAGACCTTTCGAGGCTATGTATCTTGGATTTTGGAGGTACATGGGAGGAGCATCTTCCATTGGTGGAGTTGCCCGACAGACTTAGTGGTGTACATGATGTATTCCATGGGAGGAAGTGCCTACATGAGACCACAGAGGTGGTAGAGCCGAGTTTGCTTAGAGAAGTGGAAGCAGAGCGTGATGCGACGATTCGACGAGCTCCTACTTGCATCCTTGGGTCAGAGATTTGGAAGTTGAGAAACAGAGAGGTTCAACTAGTCAAAGTACAAAGGGAAGATGAAGAGAGTGACGCTACCTGGGAGACGGAAGCGAAGATGCGTTCGAGGTACCCCTTTTCTTTCGGAGGGTATGTCCTTTTGCTTCTCCTTCATCGCATATCTTGTGCTTATCTTATCCTTAGTATGTCCTCTCGTTAGTACCTTTGACCTTCAGATAGGATAGTCCTATGGTTGAAACATGTGTTTGAGACATGTTATGTATGATGGATGCCAGTGGATGCAAGTGTTTGCTAGTGGTTGCTCGTGGATGCATGTACACACACTCTAGGCACTAGATCGGCTCAATCACTTCATATTGCATATTGCATAAAATTGTGTGTAGGAAGCTATATTTAGGGATATATAATGATTGTGTTATCATATGGATGATGCATTTTGGTGAATGATTGTGCACTCATGTAGATATTGTATGTGTCGATAGGGTTCTCTCGCATACATAATGGATGCATGGCACTGTCATGGTTTGCATATGTTCATACATTAGATAGGGAACATATACACACACTTTTTGCATATGCTCATACATCATTAGAAATTGTTTTAAGGACAATGGATGCCCGTGTTTTGATGGATTGAGTAGATGGTTGTTTGGATGGTAGGATATGCATTCTCCTTAGCTTAGAGATTTCGGGGACGAAATCCTTTAAGGAGGGGAGAATGTAACACCCCGAATTTTAGTTAATACTAAAATTCACTAATTACAGGATAAATAATCTCAGATGTGGGAGTTGGGGGTAACGGGCTGCGTCATTGCGTTCGTCTCGGAAAAATACGCGAAATAGAGTCCGAGTCTTCGAGAATCGGAGTCCGTATGGCCCGGTTATGGCCCAATGAAGTTTGCAGGAAAATTAAAGCTTAAAAACAGATTTAAAGATTTAAAATCAGATTTCAAAATGGAGCCAGCGGGGGTAGGCGGGAAGCTTCCCGCCCTAACCATGTCGACAGGGCTGTCGACAGGCCTGTCGACAGGGGTGTCGACTTGCCTGTCGACAGGGGCGCAGCGTCCAGAGAGCCTGGGTGCACCAGGCTGGGTTTTAGGCTGGCTTGGAGGGCTGGGTTCTAGAGATTTCCTAGATCTGACGGACCTAAACTAATCTAGGATTAATCTAAGGGCCTAAAACACTACCTAATCCTATAAATAAGACCCTAACCCTACCCTAATTCATTCATAATTAGATCTTGTAACTAAACTATGGCAAAATGAAACTTGATCATGGCCTCCACAAATCAATGAAGAGAGTTGCAAGCTAATCAACCCCTAATCATCTTCTTCTTAAAATTTGGCAACAAGTTTTACTTCATAAGTATGCTAATCTTGGTTTTGGTGAGTTCCTATGGCTTTAATAATCAATTGTTAAATTGATTATGGTAGGATGTGATAAGACATGGCTATGTTTGTGGATAAATGTGTTTATGCAAGTTTGTATGATATGTGATTTGCAAGTTTTATGTTATATGCAAGGTTAATGCCATGTTTTATGATGCAAAACACTATGTTGAACATTTATGCATATGTAACATGTTATGCAAACTATATGTGGGAGTATATGCAAGTTTTATGTAACATGTTATGCAAACTATATGTGGGATTATATGCAAGTTTTATGTAACATGATATGCAAGTTATGCATGTGATTTTATACATGTTAAGTATTTGGTGTTATGCATGCTAAGTATTTGATTTTATGCATGCTAAGTATTGGATTGTATGCATGCTAAGTGTTTGGGTTTATGCAAGTTAAGTGGTGTGTTTATGCATAATAAGTAATTGATTCTATGCATGCTAAGTAAGTGGTTTTATGCATGCTAAGTGTTTGGTATTATGCATAAATCATGACATATAAGTTTACCCTTTTAAATGTGATGCATACATATGCAAGATGACACCTTTATATGCTATGCATGTTTACCCTCCTTTAAGATGCAAGTCATATATGCAAATTCAATATGTTATGCAAGTTATGTGTATGCTTATATGCAAGCTCAACATGTTATGCAAGTTATGTGCATGATGTTATGTAAGTTATGTGCATGTTGTTATACAAGTTTATATGCAAGTTATGTGTATGAGGGTATGCCAGTTATGTGCATGGTGTTATGCAAGTTAAGTTTATGAGATTATGCAAGTATGAGCATGATGTTATGCAAGTTATGTATATGCTTAAATGCAAGTTTAATGTGATATGCAAGTATGTGAATGCTTATGCAAGTATGTGAATGCCTATGCAAGTATGTGAATGCTTATGCAAGTTATGTGTAGGCTTAAATGCATGTTTAACATGTTATGCAAGTTATGATAATGCTTATATGCAAGTTCAACATGTTATGCAAGATATGTGTGTGATAATATGCAAGCTCATATGCAACATGTTATGCAAATCATGTGTATGATAATGTGCAAGTTTGGGTTAAATGTAGTTGGGTTAATATATGCTCATATATGCAAGGTGACATCCTCTTAACCCATGACAAAGTTGTATGCTAAACCCATGATATTTGTGATGATATTCCCCTTTATTATGTCACGAAATGAGAACGATTTACGTGGGGAAACGATGGGGTTGGTAAATATGTTAATTAAAGTATGGTTGGGTATGATTAAGCATACCATAAGAATAAATTAACATAAGTGGGAATTTACCTATTGAGTTAGGTCTACCCCATGGGAATTTACCTATTGAGTTAGGTCTACCCATGTTATGAAAAACTTGATATTAATTAGGGATAATTAATATGGGGGTGATTAATTAGGAGTAATTAATCGACTAAGACACGAGGTTGGACTCATTTGTAGTGTAAAACTGCCCGGACCCGACCGGCCTAACCAGTTGCTACAAATGGCAGCCCGATGTGAGAGGTCTTGGCCATAAATTAAATACGTGATTAAAGTAAAGACACGAGGTTAGACTCTGTTATGACGTAAGACTGCCCGGACCCTACCGGCTTAACCAGGCAGTCATAACAGCCAGTTTAATGTGGGAGGTCTTTATGGGAGATCACGGTCTTAATTAATTAAGAAACACTTAACCATATTAGCATGTAGTGGGACATGAGGGGTTAAGTGGGTGCCTTGGGTGGCATGTGGTAACTAGTGGGGGTGCCTTGGGTGGCATGAGGAAACTAGTGGGTTGCCTTGGGTGGCAATAGAAAATACGATTAGAATACTTAACCAAAGTGGAACATGTAATTAAACATGATTAAAGGGTTAAGTAAGTGCCTTGGGTGGCATGTGGAAATCAAGTAAGTGCCTTGGGTGGCATGTGGGAATTAAGTAAGTGCCTTGGGTGGCATGTGGGAATCAAGTAAGTGCCTTGGGTGGCATGCGGAAATCTAGTGGGTGCCTTAAGTGGCAATTGAAATATAATTAGATGACTTAACCAAACCTTAACATGTAAGGGGGCATGATTATAAAAAGGGGTTAAGTGGGATGCACTAGATTAAATGACAAGCTTAAGTAGTAGCTTGTGGGGGCCCATTTCAACCAATATCCCAACGTATCTTTGTGGGCTCGACCCATGTCGAGTGACGGGACACGCATATTGGGCTTGATTATAAGAGGCCAAAACGGGGTAGCGGTGGCAACGCAAGTCCAACGGGCTTCATATGCGTGTGTGGGCCCGGGCTGGTAGATAAGCCGTTGTTGCACCGTGTAGATATAAGCCGTGCACCGTTGATAGAATTGGTTGCCACTTTAGGGGAGTGATACACCCCACTGTGGGGCCAGCACGGGTATCTACGTTAGGGAGCCGATCGCTTGGGAGTAGTGGGGTACACCTAGTGGAGGTAGGGGCAGACGGCACCTACGTGGTCAGCTAGAAGTACCAGAAACTACTAGTTATATTTTCTAAGTCTTTAGGTGGGATCAACCTTTAAGTAGGAATTACTCTTGGTGGGTAGAACTGGTGTGGTGCAGTGTAGGAATTACCCTTGGGTGGGTAGATCTGGGGTGGTGTAAGCTAGTAATTATCCTTGGGTGGATAAATACGTCGTTTCGGTTATCGTAGTACATCCTGTGTTTTGTTGGCTACTTAGTGTAGTCATTATCCCTAGAGGTACCGTATCTTGTTTATATCATACCCTAATTACTTTAATGGTTGTATTGTTAGGGTTATAGGACTCACTCAGACTTATGTCTGACCCCGTTGTTGTTTATCTTTTTCCCCACCCTCAGGTTATCAGAGTGGACCTAGCACTAGTGGGCTTGGACCAGACCGCTATATCTATCTTTTGGGGCTTGGACCGTAGAAGTAAAGCTCGGTTTATCTTTTGGCTATTATCTATGTAATGGGATTATGTACTTCTATTTTATCAGGATGGATATTATGTACTTGACTCTTGTTATGGTTTTGTGATGTAACCAAACATGTTTTGTTAATGAAATGATGTTTTAAATTTTCAAGTATTACTTATATCTGTCCTGTTGTAATTTTTCTGTTCTATACTCACTAAAAATACTCCACCAAAACTAAGGCATTCCCTATGTGAGTGACCTTAGCGGGTGTGGGGTGTTACAATAAGCATTATATATAAATAATTAATGCTTACACAGTCTGTCGACCAATCGATCGACATACTACAAATAATTGGGATTAGTATATGCCAAATATCATCCCAACACCTGTGTGAGGTTTCAATCCACAAATACTGAATATTATTTGTGCAATTGGGCGATGTGTAAAATTTATCGTCTCAATCAATATTCTTCAAATGAGTGTACATAAACAAATCGTTCGATTTGTAAATGAATATTTATTTATTCACATTAACGTTAAAAATTATATTTTTAATGATAAATAATTTATTTCAACACATAAATATATTTCTGTTCATTCCACATCACAATCAATTTTCACCACACAACAAAATCAAACAAGTCGTCCATGGTCTGTGGACGACGGGTGTCGGGTGGTACTAAGCACCGTCTTCATCCTAGTATATAATTTTAATTAGAAAACAAGAATTAAAGTGAGAAATTCTCACCGAGAAGCTAAACCAAACGCCGCGACTCTTCATATGTAGGAAATCTTCGTCGTGCTCGCCCTTTATCACTTTCGTCGTCCGTATCCACTATATATATATATATATATATATATATATATATCGCATCTTTATATTGTTGCTATGTATATAAAAATTACATTTTTATAACTAAGCTACATGGATAAAAATCACATTTTTATACTGTTACTATATCGATAAAAATTCTATTTTTATACTGCTACTATATAGATAAAGATTCTATTTTTATACCGCTACTATATAGATAAAAATTCTATTTTTATACCGCTACTATATAGATAAAAATTCTATTTTTATATCTCTACTATATAGATAAAAATTCTATTTTTATATCGCTACTATATTGATAAAAAATCTATTTTTATACCGCTACTATGTAGATAAAAATTCTATTTTTATACCGCTACTATATAGATAAAAATTCTATTTTTATAACGGTGTTCATATAATAAAGATCGGATTTTTATCTTCACTTCATATAATAATCTCACCTTTCTCTAATTAAAAATCGAACCTTTACTTGGATAAAAATCATTTCTTTGTATGATAAAAATTGCCCCTTTACACCGCTACTTCCATGATTAAAATTATATTTTTACCTTGCTAGTAATATAATAAAAACCATATTTTTAATCTTCACATATAATAAAAATCATATTTTTATTACTTAAAAATCGTATTTTTATCATTTAAAATTATATCTTTATTCTCTATACATATAAAATCAGTTTTTATTTCTCTACACCTATAAAATCAGTTTTTAAATCGAAGAAAATAAATAAAACTCGAAATTAAAAACTTACTTTGCCTTTTCAGGGGGGGTGTTCTCCGTCGAACTAGAGGGCCATGGAGGTGGTGGGTGGCGCCAGGGGGTTGCGCGAGGCGGTGGTGGTCGGCTAGGGGAGTGGCGGCGGACGAATCGGTGGCGTGTTGCCTCACTTCGAGTTTGGGTCTGCGTGCTTGGAGGGGAGAGAGAAGCAAGAGGGCGCCTACGACTTGAGGGGGGAGGAAGAAGAAGAAGCGGCGGCGGTGGATTTGGACCGGGAGGGAGGCACGGTTCCGTGTTTTTTTTCTTTTTCTTTTTTATTTTAAAAATCGATTTCCTTTGAAGAACGTGAGGGGGGCTGAACGGTATAAGGAGAGAGGGAGGGTTTTTTTTATTTATTTATTTTCGAAAAGTACCTTTTTATTTTGAACTCGAAATTAAACTCACTGACTATAGATAATTACCCCCATTCCGAACACAATGGAATATGTATCGTAGGCTGATTCGACTGTTTCGATCAGTTTCCGTCAAACTCAAAATATAAATCTATATATTGAATTTGAAGGCACATTTCAATTTACCAGGGCCACATACGGACTCTAAAAATTCCTGAAAAATATTTTCTAGCTTCGTATTGACGATACAGTTCTAACAAAACTAATTTCGTCAAATTCTGAGATCATTTGAAAAATGTCATTTTCTGGTCAATCGAAATTGACTGAAACCGTTAAAACGCGTTTTACTTCGCCACGCTCACATATTGATTCGAAAAATTATGAATTTGGAATCTAGCAATAACTTGACATCCCGGATCCAACAAAAGTGGTTTCATCGAAAACCGAGGTCGTTTGCAAAATTTCCATTTTTAAGGGCCAGAATTCCATAGCGACTATTTTGAATTTTCAACTGGGCGTAACTTTTTATTCCCGTTGTGAAATTTCAATTTTTCGGATTCGTTGGAAAGATATTCTCAATTAGATTGTAATATTTTTTATTTTGCTAAAATCCGGTTTATTTTGAATCCTGCACATTCATTTGAAATTTGAAATCGAATTTTCAAACTACCGCGCCATTTTCAATTCCTTTTATATTTAAAATAAAATATTTATATTCTAATGTCGATTCATATAAATATATGCGTTCTAATTCTATTCAAAATAAATTTGTCGTCGTTATTATTTAAAATAAATCAATTTAAGTAATCAAAATTCATTAAAATTGCCAAAATAAAAATTTTAAATTGGCTCAGATTTCCGGGTTGTTACATTATTAATAGACATCAATCGCATGGCGTGAATTGTCAATGTGGCATGCCAAGATGCAAATGATCAAGCCTTATTGTTGAAAAGCATAGCCTTGTGGTTGATGATCAAAGCACAGCTTTAAAAAGAATAGCTTTGTGTATAGCATTACTTCGCGAGCCTCACACCCCGGTATGAACCAGAAATGGGAGTAAAGACTGCAGGGTGGACATACGTTTCTTTCTAGCTAGAAGTGGTGTCATGGCTTTTACAAGGCCTGACATTTTTACTTATGTGGATGATGGAATGAGGCGCCTCGGTTATGAGTCCCTAGTGACTCTATTTACACCCCATAGGGCGGTGAAACATATTGTTCAGGCATAACTAATCCACTAACACATTTGTGGACTGGCCCTGCAAGATCCAAGGGTTACTCGACCTCTGATCCTGAGACATGGGCTAGATTGTCTCAAATTCGGTAAGGACTATCTTTTGCCTTGGTTCATGATGGAAATCCAACTTCCAAAACAACCCATGAGGTTTTGATTGTATTACTAGTATGACGACATAGTATATGGTAGCTATGCCGTCTGTGATTGATATTATGATTGAAATGATTTAAAACACATATACACTAATAATAATATCAAATTCGTTTTATTGTATCAAGCATTTTTTACCATTGTAAGGTAAAACTCTATCCTTCGGTTTGCGTTGCATAGTGTGATGGGACTTGAGTCTTATAATGGTTTCATTTCTCTAAAAAGTATTGTGTTGTTTAACGATTTACTTTACTTATGCACTGGCAATCCAATGGAGTAAACCCGTTCCACATTAGCGGCGTGGTCCTGTGATTAGCCTCATTTTTAAATAGGTTAAATAAGATTTCTCATACCCATGACTGACTCGTAATTTGTTTCACTTTGCAAACTCGGGTTCCCTCCTTTCCACATTGGCAGCCTTGTATACAGGTTTAGCAGATTCATTCTGGATAGCAATGGAGCTGAAGATGGACATTATCATTCCTATTTTGCTATTCAGACTTCACTTAGTATATTATGTTTTTATTCCGCTGTAGACATTTTATATTAAGCTAAAACTGTATTATTGCTAAGTATGATCCGATTATGCTGTATAACTCTGATGATATATTATTTCCAGTGTAATTTGATGAACATTATCTGCTGTAATTTTCTATTTCTGTTCCATTGTTTTTGTTATGTGTTATATTCCAATGATTATCCTTACTTCCGTATACACGGGGTTTGGGGTCATCACATTTGGTATCAGAGCTTAGGTTTAACTTAGCTCGGAATATAACATTTTAACAAACTCATCAGAGATAGAATCAGCAGAATTCCAAAACGAATAACTCATCATAGATAGGGCTAGTAGTGTCCTAGAATGAGTAAAAATACTCCCCATAGATTCATATACATTTAAATGTGTGTCTCTATGTTTTACAATATCTATTCTGTTGGCCGGACTCTTTGTCTGCTATTTGTAGACATAGTAGAAATGAGTGGTAGAAACAGAAGAAGTAAATCTTTGGTTTAGCAATCTAATGAGCCAGTCATGCCCTCACAATCAGAACCAGATCTAGAATCTCTAGTAAAGAGGTATCAAAATCTGGGTGGAGAACCATTCTCGGGCAAGGAGTCCATTATTGAAACACAAGCATGGATGTGTTCGGTTGAGAGAATTTTTGAAGGCTTAAAGTTGAAAGACAATCAGAAATGACTAATAGCATCTTGGGTACTCAAAGGCGAAGCTCTATTCTGGTGGGAAACTGTTACTAAAGAGAATCCATAAGGTAATATTACCTGGGATAAATTCAAAGATATTTTCACCGAAAAATTTATTCCTCTAGGAGAAGTTAATCGGTTATACGATGAGTTCTACAATCTGAAACAAGGTGATATGACCATTCGGGAGTATCAAAAAAAATTCGAAGAACTTTCCTGCTTTTCCCCAGAACTAATTCAAGATCCTTTGAGGAAGAATCGAAGGTTCATCAAAGGACTTCAAAGCAAATACCCAAATTTGGTAACTGCACATATTCATCTCCCTTTTTCCGAAATGATAGAAATGGCTTGTCGCTATGAGGATCTTGATAAGCAAGGTGTCTTGGACGAAGAAGAAGAAGAAGGCAGTCCTAACAACAAAAGGAAGTTTGAAACTGACAGTCTGGAGGCAAGTACGTAGCCTGAGGTTAGTAAGAATCCCAAAGATAATAAGAAGAAGATGAGGCATAAGGAAGAACATTTAATGACTGCCATATGCAATAACTGCAACAAGCCAGGGCATTTGCTAAGGAACTGAAAATTTTCGAAGAAACGAAAGAATGTTGAATCTAAATCAAATAAAAAGTTTCAAGAGGGTAGAGAATGCAATAAAATCCATTAGACTGGTCATCTTGCGAAGGGTTTCCCTCTATTAGAAAAGTCTTAAGTAGCTCATGTAAACGTGGTGGCAGAATCTCCAATACCCTCAGCTAATAGGGAAAGGTTAGACGTTTTAGAGGGCACGCTTACGGTCAACAATATCCCTGTTAAAGTATTGTTTGACACAGGCGCGTCACAAAGTTTTATTTCGAGTAACATAGTTAAGAAATTGAAATTGAAATTGAGGAACCTTAAAGAATCGGTTAGAGTTCATAATCCGATAGGAGGTTCCTTTATTCTTGGTGTGTATTGTAGAGTGCCTGTCTCATATTCTTATTATCGGTTTTCTTTTAATTTGATCGTCATGGATCTTTCTAATTTTGATATCATTCTTGGACTCGATTGGCTAACCAAATATGAAGCCAAGGTTAAATGTGCAGAAAGAATCGTCAAAGCGAAGACCAAGTTTGGGAATATTGTTACGATACCATGCATGGGTCCGAACTCAGACAGAAAAGAATTTTGGGCTGCTCTTGATGTTTCCCCCACTCCTATCGAAAATATTCCTGTTGTTAAAAATTATGCGGATATGTTCGAAAAAGTTCATCGCTTACCTCCGCGTAGAGAAATTGACTTCAGAATTGATTTTGTTCCAAATGCAAGACCAGTTGTACAACCTATTCGGAGAATGTCGCCAAAAGAAAAAGAAGAACTAAGCAATCAAACCAAACAGCTTTTGTGGAAAGGTCTGATCAGACCTAGTTTCTCAGAATGGGGTGCAGCAATGGCGTTTGTTCCTAAGTCAGACGGTACTCTCAGACTGTGTGTGGATTACCGAGATTTAAATAAGCAGACACTCAAGAATAAGTATCTGTTGCCCCATATAAATGATGTATTGGATCATTTAAATGGAGAGAAAGTGTTTTCAAAGATGGACCTAGCTACAGGTTTTCATCAATTACGTATTGCTGAAGAGTGTGTTCCTTTGATAGCCTTCAGAGGTCCAGACATATTTTATGAATGGTTAGTAATGTCGTTCGGCTTATGCAACGCTCCATCCTATTTTGTTGATTTGATGAATCGAGTATTCCGCGATGTTTTGAACAACTTTGTGCTGATCTTCATCGATGACATCCTAATCTTCTCCAAGACAACTGCCGAGCATGAAAAACATTTAGAACAGGTTTGGAAATTGTGAGAAAGAATGTATTAAAAGCCAAATTTTCTAAATGCGTACTCTGGCAAGAAGAAGTGAAGTTTCTCGGTCATGTAGTATCGAAGGAAGGAATTTCAGTGGATCCTAGCAAAATCACAGCCATTCAAAATTGGACGCAGCCTAGCACTCCTACTGAAGTCAGAAGTTTTCTAGGATTGGATGGCCATTATCGGAAATTCGTTAAAGATTTTTCGAGGATAGCTTGTCCATTGACGAAGCTTACAAAGAAGCATACAAAGTTTATTTGGACACCCGAATGTGAGGCAGCTTTCCAAGAGCTGAAACAGAAGTTGATCACTGCTCCTGTGTTGACCATCATAGATGGCAATCAGGATCTGAAAGTTTGGACCGATGCGTCTTGAGAAGGTATTGGTGTAGTGTTAATGCAAAGGGACAAAGTGGCCGCATATGCTAGCCGTCAGTTAAAATCGCATGAGAAGAATTATGCCACTCATGTCCTTGAGCTAATGGACATCGTATTTGCTCTAAAGATATGGAGGCACTATCTCTTGGGTGAAAAGTTCGAACTTTATACTGATCACAAATCCTTAAAGTACTTATTCACCCAAAGAGATTTGAACTTGAGACAGCAACGTTGGGTTGAATTCCTAGCACCCTACGATCTGGATATCTTGTATGCTCCAGGAAAAGCCAATGTTGTGGCAGATGCACTTAGTAGTAAGAATGTGCGCGTCGTCAATCTTATCCTTGCTAATCTCATCATTACACCTATATTGATCGATAAAATTTCTGCTCTTTAGAAGGAAGATGAATTTATTCAAAGAATAAGTAAAAGAGTCAGGGAAGGCGAACCCACGAGTTTCCAGATTGATGACAAAGGGGTTCTGGGGCAAAAAGGCCGAATTTGTGTTCCAAATATTCCTGAGCTCTGAAGAGAAGTAACGGATGAATGTCATAAATCTAAACTTTGTATTCATCCATGGGTGAGCAAGATGTATCATGATCTCTAGCGCACGTTCTGGTGAAAATCAATGAAAAGAGACATTTCCATTTATGTCAGCAGGTGTTTTACCTGTCAGCAAGTCAAGAGTGATCAGCAAAAACCTGCCGGCTTGTTACAACCACTACCAGTTCCAAGTTGGAAATGGGATCAAATTTCCATGGATTTTATTGATGGCTTGCCTTGAACAAGAAAAGGCAATGACAGTATATAGGTGATTGTTGATCATCTCACAAAAACCGCCCATTTTCTTCCTGTCAAATCGACCAGAACAGCACAAAGTTCGGCGAAGATTTATTTCAAGGAAGTTGTCCGACTACATGGAGTCCTCAGTAGAATTGTAAGTGATCATGACCCTATATCCGCTAGTAAATTCTGGGAAGCATTCCAAGAGGAACCGGGGACAACATTAAATTTGAGCACCGCTTATCACCCTCAAACAGATGGCCAGACTGAGAGGGTGAACCATATACTAGAAGACTTATTGTGGGTTTGTATTCTTGACTGTGGTGGATCATGGGAAGACCACTCGCATTTGGTCGAATTCTCTTATAATAACAGTTACCAAGCAAGCTTGGAAATGTCGCCATTCGAAGCATTTTATGGCAGACCATGCAAATCTCCCGCATGTTGGGTGGAACTAGGTAATAGACTGGTATTCGGTCCCGACAAGATTAGAGAAGATTCGGACAATGTTAATTTTATTAAAAAGCGATTGCTAGCTGCTCAGAGCCGACAAAAAAGTTATGCAGATGCAAGAAGAAGGGAGTTATAATTTTCTGTTGGTGATCATGTGTACTTGAAAGTTTCTTCCTTAAGAGGAGTAGTTCATTTCGGGGAGACAGGGAAGTTGGATCCTAGATTCAGTGGTCCATTTCCTATTCTAGAGAGAATTGGAACTCTCGCGTATAAGGTTCAGTTGCCTGATTGGTTGCAAGGGGTACATGATATATTCCACGTGTCTCAACTTCAGAAGCATGTCCATGATCCAGACTTGATTGTGGAGGAAGCTGCACAGCAAGATTTGGAGATTACCCCAAATTTAGCAGTAAGAGCCGGCAAAGATCATTGGCAGAGAAACCCGAGTTCTGAGGAACAAAAGAATTCATCTAGTCAAAGTGCAATGGAGCAGAGATCCCAGAGACTGTACATGGGAGACAGAGGATAGCATCAAATAGGCTTATCCCCAGTGCAGAGTGGATATCTCTGATTAGCTCTAGTGCAAGGTACATTTACCATACTTACAATTTCCGTTTTGTTTCCTACTTTATTCTAGTTTCTTTTTCGAGGATGAAAAGCTTTTAAGTGGGGGAGATTGTAACAACCCCGAAAATCAGAACCAATTTAAAATTTTTATTTTGACTATTTTGTTGAATTTTGAATAGTTGGAATAATTTATTTTAAATAATAATGATTAAAATTTTATTTAAATCGAAGTTTGAACGAATATATTTATTCTAATTTCAATAGGAGTTAGAAATAGCGCTGTGAGAACCCGTAACTTCCCCGTGAAGGAAAGAGCGGATACTTTGAGAACAACACACAAATGAACGCAGACGGAAGAACATTTCATTGTTAATTACAACAATTCCATCAGAATACAAGAATATACAGAGTATGAATGAATAAATTACATTCGATAAATATCAGAGATTACAATAAATTACATAGCAGCGGAAAATAATACAAAGCACAACTGAAGGTGATATACGGATACAAAGCTTTCAAGATATCATTCCAGCAGTAAACCAGGATCCTATGAATATAAATCTGCAAAACCAAAACTACTAGCTGCCCGTGTCGAAAATAAGGGCACCCAGAGTTTAGGTTAAAACAATAAACTCCAGGTCAGTCATGTGACTGGTGTGAGAACTAAAACAGTTATTTAAAGCTTTACTTTAAAAGAGAGTAATTCAAGGGACCACGCCGTATAACACGGAATGGGTTTCCTCCCAAGAATACCAGTGCATAGAATAAACAGCGCAATGCTTTTTCGAAAAATGAAGCTATTATAAGACCCAGGTCCCATCACACAATGCAACGCAAGCCGGAGGATAGGGTTTTCCCTTATAATAGCCAAACATGCTTGGTACGTTTAAAACAAATCATTTGATACTATAATAAGTGTATAGTGTCAAAACAATTTCAATTATAAATATAAATCATAGACGGCATAAGTGCCCCATACCACTATGTCGCCATACTAGGCTCTACAAATAAAGCCGAAATACAGGTATTGGAAATTGGATTTCCGTCATGAGTCGAGGCAAGGGACAAGCTCCTCTCCGCTTCGAGACACTCTAGCAAATGCCTTGGGACTGCACACTCTGGGTAACCCCTGGATGCTTCAGGGCCGGTCCTCTCTTACGTTTGAGGATTAATTATTCCTGAACACACGTTTCCCGGTCCTTACAGACCTAAAATCGAGGCGCCTCATCCAACAACCACATAGGTGAAAAGTATATAAATGTCAGGGCTGGTAATTCACTAACACCACCAAAGCTAGAAAGAAACGTCGTGCTCTCCCTGTAGTCCTTATCCCGTTTTTGACTCATACCGAGGTGTGAGGCTCGCGAATTCACGTTATACACAAAGCTGCCACGTAGGCCGTGCTTTGATCATCAACCACAAGACTTTGCTTTTCAACAGAAGCCTTGATCCATGCAACTCAGCATGCCACACAGGCAATTCATGCCATGCGACTGATGTCCATCGATATACAACCTCTGAGCTCGTACATCTCAGAGAAGGGCGTTAAGCAAGAGAATAAATTCTCCGCCGCCAAACAGATGTATATTTAATAGAAATCAATCAACACAGAATAAAATCCAATGTCAGACACACAATCCATTTACAAGTTCGTTCTGGGTCTGAACGAAACCGGAGGCACTTTCCTCGCATATCCATCGATCTCCAAGTACGTCTGGACGACCACCAACTGATTCCCTCATCTTGGGTGTACAGCCCAATCAAGATCATCAGTAATCAGCCAAACGATGTGAAGACTTCCGGTCTTCGACCACCGTCTTCATCTTCGACTTATCGTCGAATCGGTTATTCAGAATGGGTATAAACCCGGCCTTTCCGAACAACCCGCGTATATTAAAACAAATGTTACACAAACACAACATATGCCTCATTCCAATTCATTAGTCACTAACTGCAAATTAGCAAGAGAACAATTTCCCAAATATCAACCCCGAAGGCCGAAACCAACATCAGATCAATACCCAGGAAACCAATCTTCTTAACTAACCTACAGCTAGTTTCTAAATTTCAATTCTTAGGGAAAGGTTCCCATTAATTTTATCAAAGATAAATTCTTTAAATTTATTCTTTAATCTTCCTTTGGATGTCATTTCAAATCAAATTATGGTTTTCCAAACTAGTCGAGATTAGCGAACCACACCGAAGTAATTATTTATTTTATTTCTCAATCCCAACTTATTCATCCCATGAAGCAAAACTGGTAATACTCCATATCTAACACCACGGTGTTATCGGTAAATTTAATTACCATTTCACGTTCTAATCTAATTAAAGATTTAACTATCGCTTGGAGCAAAACTGGTGATACTCCATTCTCGCTCAATTTCTAAATTTGATAATTTAGATTATCAATTCACATTTCAATCTAATTGCAGATTCATTAAAACTCCTTTGACTGGGTTAAAGAACTAGTGTCATTTAAAACACAGTTCACGACAAACCCAAATCACATTCTATTTATTATCGGGCTAAAGAACTAGTGTTATTTAAAACACCGTTCACGATAAACCCACAAATCAATTCTATTTAAAACTCGTTTCAAATCCAATTTATTTATTTAAAAATAAACGGGTTTAATTTTAGTTCAAAACTAGTTTATTTCGATAAAAATCTATTTTTATCTTTTCAAATATGGAGTTTTTCATCCCAATTTTTTCCAAATCATTTCTTATGATTTTACACAAATTATTGATATTTTTAAATATTTTTATCAAGGCCCGTACAGTCGATTTCCATCAACGGCCATCGAACTGCACTTACAGCGACCTTTTCCAAATTTGATTTGGATGTATCTCGAAATCCAACCGTTAGATTTCAAATTTCTAATATTCGTTAGAAAGCTCTTTTCGATACGAACCCAACGGTTCCGGTTTTAGGAGAATCCGACGGTCGGATCTCCCGTAATGTCCATTCGAAATAAATGGTCGAAATTTACGAACTGTCGCGGCGCGGCGCGTTCTATTCAGGCCATTATATTATATATATTATATATAATATATATTTCTTCGATTTCTATTTAAAACGTATTTTATAAATCGTTTTAAATTCGTTTCAAAAACATTTCAACTTCCATTTCCAATTCAAATCAAAATTGAATTTTTCCTTATAAATTCGTTTTAAAACTCATCTCAATTCAAATTTCAATTCAATTTGAATTCGTTTTCAATTCAATTCGAATTCGAATTCATTTTCTATTCAATTCAATTCGAATTCGTTTTCTTTCAATTCATTTCAAAACCGAATATAATCGATATAAATATCGTTCGCGTCAAAATAGCGCATCTCTAATCAACACGGCTTTGTATATTCCAATATTTCCGTTATTCTATTCAACAAATGAATATATATTTTTTTCAACACATGACTAATCTCAACGAATGAGTACTGTCCACGCGTGACTATTTTTGTTATTTAATATATTTTATAAAAATTATGGTATCTATCGTTTGATATCTAATCAGACTCCAACCGTAAATTAGTAAGAGAACGATTCCCTAAATATTAACCCCGAAGGCCGAAACCAACATCAGATCAATATCCAGGAGACCACTCATCTCATCTATTTTCCAGTTAATTTCTAATTTCATATATGATAAAGATGTAAATTTTATTGTTAAAATATTTCGTTCAACACATGACTAATCTCAACGGATGAGTACTGTCAACACATGAACCTTTACTTTATAATACTCTTTATCTTCTAAATTGGAATGAGGCCCAATCAATTACCATATAAAGTTAATTATATGGATTCCATTTAACACATGTATATAATAGCAACGATACATAATCAACCATCATCCAAAGTGCACTACACTGTATAAGCATCAAATATAGATATCTAACGATTATAACAGCCTGTCAATCAATCGATCGACATACAACTAATTATTGGGATTAGTGTATGCCGTATTTTATCCCAATACCCGTGTGGGGTTTCAAACAATCAAACACTGATTTTATTTGTGCAGCTGGGCGATGTGTAAAATTTATCGTCCCAATCAATGTCCTTCAAATAGGTGTACATAAACAAACCGTCCGGTTTGTAAATGAATATTTATTTATTCACATTCACGTTAAAAATTATATTTTTAACGACCAAATTATTTTATTCAACCTACGAATATTCTATTCAGTTTATTTTTTAAATAAAATGATATCTTTATTTTCTAACTTATTTTAGAAAATTTCGGCGGCATAACGGCACGATACTAGAAACGGGACGAGGCCTAGCCTTATCCCCGGTCTAGTGATGGCCCACGCCATACACATATCAATCAATTCAATTCCCATTCACCAAACAACCAAATTTAGATCAAATAATCTAACCAACTACACAACCAAGCAAACAAGTCCATGGTCTGTGGACAATGGTGTTGGGTGCTACTAAACACCGTCTGCATCCTAGTATATATATATAACTAGAAAAAGAAATTGAAGAGTGAGAAATTCTCACCAAAGCTAATCCAATCATCTCGACTCTTCTTATGTAGAAATCTTCGTCATTCTCTCCCTTTGTCACTTTCGTTGCCCGTATTCACTACATATATAAAAATCGAATTTTTACTTCGCTATTCAATATATAAAAATCGAATATTTACCTCGCTACTATATAGATAAAAATTCTATTTTTACATCGCTACTATATAGATAAAAATTCTATCTTCACACCGCTACTATATAGATAAAAATTATATTTTTACATCGCTACTATATAGATAAAAATTATATTTTTACATCGCTACTATATAGATAAAAATTATATTTTTACATCGCTACTATAGAGATAAAAATTATATTTTTACATCGCTACTACATAGATAAAAATTAAATTTTTATTCAACGGTGTTCATATAATAAAGATTATATTTTTATCACCCTATTCTTTATATAAAGATTTCGCCTTTTCAAATATAAAGATTTCGCCTTTTCAAATTTCAAAAATCTAATCTTTTCTATTTTATTACTATAAAAATCACATCTTTATTACTCTACTATATAAAAATCGCATCTTTATGATCTCTACTATATAAAAATCATATTTTTAACCTTCTACCATAATAAAGATTATACCTTTAATACAAATACTATATAAAACCCCAATTTTTATCAACTAACAATCCCTTCCTTTCATTGCTATATGTATAAAACTGATTTTAACAAAGTTTTATATTTAAATAAAATCAGAATTTAAAAAGAAAACTCACCCTCTTGCTTTATTCACGTCGAACTCAGTTGGAGGGCTGCTTGGGGGGGGGGGGGGTAGTGGACGCTGACGCGAGGTGGAGGAGCAGGAGCAGGGGGGTTTCTAGTGGTGGCGGCGCTCGATTCGAAGGGGCAGGGTTTTTCAGGGGGGCGGTGTCGCGTCGCACGCCAGCAGGGGGGTCGCTGGGGGTTCGGAAGGGGAAGGGATGGTGGAGCTGAGGGACACTGGTCGGAGGCGGGGCCCACAGGCAGTGGTTGCTGCGGTTTTTGACGAGGGGGAAGGATTTTGGGGGTTTCGGTTCTCGCGTGGAAGAAAAGAACATGGGAGGAGGAGGAAGGAGGGGCGGCGCAGGTTCGTGGGTGGCGGCGCTGCCACCTCGGGCGGCGGATCGACGATGGGGAGGCTCGATCGCGAGCTCCCCTTTTTTTATATTTTTTTCTTTTATGATTTGAAGAAACGGGGGGGGGGGGGGCAGAACTTAAAAGGAAGAGAGGTTTTAATTTTTTTTTTATTATTTTAATTTCAAAAAGTTGACTTTTACATTCGAACTCGAAACGAAACCCACCGCCTGTCGTCCATAGCTAATTACCCCCATTCCGAACAAATGGGATATGTATCGTAGGATGATTCGATCGTTTCGATCAGTTTTCGTCAAAATCAACATATAACTCTATATATTGAATTTGTACGCGCATTTCAATTTACCAGGGCCACATACTAACTCGAAAAATTCCTGAAAAATATTTTCTAGCTTCGTATTGACGATACGGTCCTAACAAAACTAATTTCGTCGTATTCTGAGACCGTTGGAAAATGGCCATTTTCCAGTCGATTAAAATCAACTGAAACTGGTCAAACGCGTTTCCCTTTGCCACGCTCACATATTGATTCAAAAAATTATGAAATTTGAAACCTAGCAATAAATTGACATCATGGATCCAACAAAAGTGGTTTCATCGAAATCCGAGGTCGTTTGCAAAATGGCAATTTTTAAGGGCCTGCATTCCATAGCGACTATTCAGAATTTTCAACTGGACGTATCTTTTGATCCCCGCTATGAAATTTCAGTTTTTCGGATTCGTTGGAAAGATATCCTTACATGAATCCTATTATTTTTGGTTTCACTAAAATCCGGTTTGTTTTGCACCCGGTACATTCAATTGAAGTTTGAAATCGAATTATCGAACTACCGCGCCATTTTCAATTCCATTTATAATTATATATAATTATTTATATTCTAACGACGACGTATATAATATATACGTTCGAATTCCATTCAAAATATATTTCTCATCGATATTATTTAAAATAATCCATTTTAAATAACCAAATTCGCTAAAATTGCCAAAATAAAATTTTTAAACTGGCTCGCATTTCCGGGTTGTTACAATCTCCCCCACTTAAAACTTTTCGTCCCCGAAAAGGAACAAAGTCGAAAGTGGTTTGATTAATCAACTCTACGTTCGATCTGGCTTCCATTCTCCAACTTTTCAGTTTCTAAGAATTTTCAAATTCTTCAAAAATTTGGCTAACACCCGGAATTTTCGAAAAATTTCGCCATAACCTCCCCTGCACCGGGAGCCACGAGAAAATCCCAAAATTGCCATACAGGCCTTCTGATCTCAAAAAGAAAAAGAAAAGGCCAAGCGGCTAGCCAATCGGCTCATAAAATCATCATCACCCAAACAAAACAGTAAATTATAGTAAACATGTACCTATTTGTCGGGCAAACAAATTTTATTCTCTGCTCTAGCCTCCTTGCTATGACCTGTTCAATGTAAGCACATGTATATGCAAGCAAATGCGACCAATTTTCAATATAATTCAATATTTGGTTCAATTAAGCTAAATGGTTAAAAATTATCAAACAAATAAACAAACAACATAAACATCAATCAATTAGTGAATTAACGTTTCAAGTTCATAATTTTGATATATATACTGAAAATCATGTTTTTGATGCCAATTCACAACAATAAATCTATCGATATAAGTTTTGGTTCTCACACCAGCCTGATGGAAATATATAGAAATCACACCTTCGAAACACGAACATAAATATTGATGATGCCATGGTCATTATCAACATCATCTCCGGGCGACTAGAGCGTGATTCTATATCTATCCACTATATTAAGACTTCGAATATACGTTCAAGATGCGTATATGCAAAATAATCATATACTAGATTGTCCAAATTCAAAATAAATAAATATACAAATACGGATAAAATGGTTTAAATTTCAAAACAAAATTGTTTTCATTTGAAAACTATACTCTTCACACTCGTTCTAGGATACTACTGATCCTATCTGTAACGAGTCATTCTAATTGGATATTACTAATCCAATATCTGATGAATTCTTTCGTATGGTTCTAATGTGTCTTGTTCTCGAGCTCTGTAAACCAAAGCTCTGATACCAACTGTGAGAACCCGTAACTTCCCCGTGAAGGAAAGAGCAGATACTTTGAGAACAACACACAAATGAACGCAGACGGAAGAACATTTCATTGTTAATTACAACGATTCCATCAGAATACAAGAATATACAGAGTATGAATGAATAAATTACATTCGATAAATATCAGAGATTACAATAAATTACATAGCAGCGGAAAATAATACAAAGCACAACTGAAGGTGATATACGGATACAGAGCTTTCCGGATATCATTCCAGCTGTAAACCATGATCCTATGAATATAAATCTGCAAAACCAAAACTACTAGCTGCCCGTGTCGAAAATAAGGGCACCCAGAGTTTAGGTTAAAACAATAAACTCCAGGTCAGTCATGTGGCTGGTGTGAGAAGTAAAACAGTTATTTAAAGCTTTACTTTAAAAGAGAGTAATTCAAGGGACCACGCCGTATAACACGGAACGGGTTTCCTCCCAAGAATACCAGTGCATAGAATAAACAGCGCAATACTTTTTCGAAAAATGAAGCTATTATAAGACCCAGGTCCCATCACACAATGCAACGCAAGCCGAAGGATAGGGTTTTCCCTTATAATAGACAAACATGCTTGGTACGTTTAAAACAAATCATTTGATACTATAATAAGTGTATAGTGTCAAAACAATTTCAATCATAAATATAAATCATAGACGGCATAAGTGCCCCATACCACTATGTCGCCATACTAGGCTCTACAAATAAAGCCGAAATACACGTATTGGAAATTGGATTTCCGTCATGAGTCGAGGCAAGGGGCAAGCTCCTCTTCGCTTCGAGACACTCTAGCAAATGCCTCGGGACTACACACTTTGGGTAACCCCTGGATGCTTCAGGGCCGGTCCTCTCTTACGTTTGAGGATTAATTATTCCTGAACACACGTTTCCCGGTCCTTACAGACCTAAAATCGAGGCACCTCATCCAACAACCACATAGGTGAAAAGTATATAAATGTCAGGGCTGGTAAGTCACTGACACCACCAAAGCTAGAAAGAAACGTCGTGCTCTCCCTGCAGTCCTTATCCCGTTTTTGACTCATACCGAGGTGTGAGGCTCACGAATTCACGTTATACGCAAAGCTGCCACGTAGGTCGTGCTTTGATCATCAACTACAAGACTTTGCTTTTCAACAGAAGCCTTGATCCATGAAAATCAGCATGCCACACAGGCAATTCATGCCATGCGACTGATGTCCATCGATATACAACCTCTGAGCTCGTACGTCTCAGAGAAGGGCGTTAAGCAAGAGAATTAATTATCCACTGCCAAACAGATGTATATTTAATAGAAATCAATCAACATAGAATAAAATCCAATGTCAGACACACAATCCATTTACAAGTTCGTTCTGGGTCTGAACGAAACCGGAGGCACTTTCCTCGCATATCCATCGATCTCCAAGTACGTCTGGACGACCACCAACCGATTCCCTCATCTTGGGTGTACAGCCCAATCAAGATCATCAGTAATCAGCCAAACAATGTGAAGACTTCCGGTCTTCGACCACCGTCTTCATCTTCGACTTATCGTCGAATCGGTTATTCAAAATGGGTATAAACCCGGCCTTTCCGAACAACCCGCGTATAGTAAAACAAATGTTACACAAACACAACATATGCCTCATTCCAATTCATTAGTCACTAACCGCAAATTAGCAAGAGAACAATTTCCCAAATATCAACCCCGAAGGCCGAAACCAACATCAGATCAATACCCAGGAAACCATTCTTCTTAACTAACCTATAGCTAGTTTCTAAATTTCAATTCTTAGGGAAAGGTTCCCATTAATTTTATCAAAGATAAATTCTTTAAATTTATTCTTTAATCTTCCTTTGGATGTCATTTCAAAT
Organism: Allium sativum; assembly: GCA_030737875.1. NCBI lineage: Eukaryota > Viridiplantae > Streptophyta > Magnoliopsida > Asparagales > Amaryllidaceae > Allium > Allium sativum. Next base: position 731,300,604 of record CM060912.1, on the reverse strand, counting down.
CAAATTATGGTTTTCCAAACTAGTCGAGATTAGCGAACCACACCGAAGTAATTATTTATTTTATTTCCCAATCCCAACTTATTCATCCCATGAAGCAAAACTGGTAATACTCCATATCTAACACCACGGTGTTATCGGTAAATTTAATTACCATTTCACGTTCTAATCTAATTAAAGATTTAATTATCGGTTGGAGCAAAACTGGTGATACTCCGTTCTCGCTCAATTTCTAAATTTGATAATTTAGATTATCAATTCACATTTCAATCTAATTGCAGATTCATTAAAACTCCTTTGACTGGGTTAAAGAACTAGTGTCATTTAAAACACAGTTCACGACAAACCCAAATCACATTCTATTTATTATCGGGTTAAAGAACTAGTGTTATTTAAAACACCGTTCACGATAAACCCACAAATCAATTCTATTTAAAACTCGTTTCAAATCCAATTTATTTATTTAAAAATAAACGGGTTTAATTTTAGTTCAAAACTAGTTTATTTCGATAAAAATCTATTTTTATCTTTTCAAATATGGAGTTTTTCATCCCAATTTTTCCCAAATCATTTCTTATGATTTTACACAAATTATTGATATTTTTAATTATTTTTATCAAGGCCCGTACAGTCGATTTCCATCAACGGCCATCGAACTGCACTTACAGCGACCTTTTCCAAATTTGATTTGGACGTATCTCCAAATCCAACCGTTAGATTTCAAATTTCTAATATTCGTTAGAAAGCTCTTTTCGATACGAACCCAACGGTTCCGGTTTTAGGAGAATCCGACGGTCGGATCTCCCGTAATGTCCATTCGAAATAAATGGTCGAAATTTACGAACTGCCGCGGCGCGTTCTATTCAGGCCATTATATTATATATATAATATATATAATATATATTTCGTCGATTTCTATTTAAAACGTATTTTATAAATCGTTTTAAATTCGTTTCAAAAACATTTCAACTTCCATTTCCAATTCAAATCAAAATTGAATTTTTCCTTATAAATTCGTTTTAAAACTCATCTCAATTCAATTCAAATTTCAATTCAATTTGAATTCGTTTTCTATTCAATTCAATTCGAATTCGTTTTCTATTCAATTCAATTCGAATTCGAATTCGTTTTCTATTCAATTCAATTCGAATTCGTTTTCTTTCAATTCATTTCAATACCGAATATAGTCGATATAAATATCGTTCGCTTCAAAATAGCGCATCTCTAATCAATACGGCTTTGTATATTCCAATATTTCCGTTATTCTATTCAACAAATGAATATTTTTTTTTCAACACATGACTAATCTCAACGAATGAGTACTGTCCACGCGTGACTATTTTTGTTATTTAATATATTTTATAAAAATCATGGTATTTATCGTTTGATATCAAATCAGACTCCAACCGTAAATTAGTAAGAGAACGATTCCCTAAATATTAACGCCGAAGGCCGAAACCAACATCAGATCAATATCCAGGAGACCACTCATCTCATCTATTTTCCAGTTAATTTCTAATTTCATATATGATAAAGATGTAAATTTTATTGTTAAAATATTTCGTTCAACACATGACTAATCTCAACGGATGAGTACTGTCAACACATGAACCTTTACTTTATAATACTCTTTATCTTCTAAATTGGAATGAGGCCCAATCAGTTACCATATAAAGTTAATTATATGGATTCCATTCAACACATGTATATAATAGCAACGATACATAATCAACCATCATCCAAAGTGCACTACACTGTATAAGCATCAAATATAGATATCTAACGCTTATAACAGCCTGTCAATCAATCAATCGACATACAACTAATTATTGGGATTAGTGTATGCCGTATTTTATCCCAATACCCGTGTGGGGTTTCAAACAATCAAACACAGATTTTATTTGTGCAGTTGGGCGATGTGTAAAATTTATCGTCCCAATCAATGTCCTTCAAATAGGTGTACATAAACAAACCGTCCGGTTTGTAAATGAATATTTATTTATTCACATTCACGTTAAAAATTATATTTTTAACGACCAAATTATTTTATTCAACCTACGAATATTCTATTCGGTTTATTTATTAAATAAAATGATATCTTTATTTTCTAACTTATTTTAGAAAATTTCGGCGGCATAACGGCACGATACTAGAAACGGGACGAGGCCTAGCCTTATCCCCGGTCTAGTGATGGCCCACGCCATACACATATCAATCAATTCAATTCCCATTCACCAAACAACCAAATTTAGATCAAATAATCTAACCAACTACAAAATCAAGCAAACAAGTCCATGGTCTGTGGACAATGGTGTCGGGTGCTACTAAACACCGTCTGCATCCTAGTATATATATAACTAGAAAAAGAAATTAAAGAGTGAGAAATTCTCACCAAAGCTAATCCAATCATCTCGACTCTTCTTATGTAGAAATCTTCGTCGTTCTTTCCCTTTGTCACTTTCGTTGCCCGTATTCACTACATATATAAAAATCGAATTTTTACTTCGCTATTCTATATATAAAAATCGAATTTTTACCTCGCTACTATATAGATAAAAATTCTATTTTTACATCGCTACTATATAGATAAAAATTCTATCTTCACACCGCTACTATATAGATAAAAATTATATTTTTACATCGCTACTATATAGATAAAAATTATATTTTTACATCGCTACTATATAGATAAAAATTATATTTTTACATCGCTACTATATAGATAAGAATTAAATTTTTATTCAACGGTGTTCATATAATAAAGATTATATTTTTATCACCCTATTCTCTATATAAAGACTTCGCCTTTTCAAATTTCAAAAATCTAATCTTTTCTATTTTATTACTATAAAAATCACATCTTTATTACTCTACTATATAAAAATCGCATCTTTATGATTTCCACTATATAAAAATCATATTTTTAACCTTCTACCATAATAAAGATTATACCTTCAATATAAATACTATATAAAACCCCAATTTTTATCAACTAACAATCCCTTCCTTTCATTGCTATATGTATAAAACTGATTTCATCTATTCAAAACTGATTTTAACAAAGTTTTATATTTAAATAAAATCAGAATTTAAAAAGAAAACTCACCCTCTTGCTTTATTCACGTCGAACTCAGTTGGAGGGCTGATGGGGGGTGGACGCTGACGCGAGGTGGAGGAGGAGGAGCAGGGGGGTTTCTAGTGGTGGCGGCGCTCGATTCGAAGGGGCAGGGTTTTTCAGGGGGGCGGTGTCGTGTCGCACGCCAGCATGGGGGTCACAGGGGGTTCGGAAGGGGAAGGGATGGTGGAGCTGAGGGACACTGGTCAGAGGCGGGGCCCACAGGCGGTGGTTGCTGCGGTTTTTGACGAGGGGGAATGTAACACCCCGTGTATTCTATAACAGTGAAATTCACAAATTAAAGTATAATTAATTTCAAATCAAAGAATTAAGGGAAACGGGATACGCCGTTGCGTTCGTCTCGGAATTCTGCTTGGGATAGAGTCCGAGTTTGCGTAAAACAGACTCCATATGAAGAAGATATGGACTCCGGAAGTTTCAGAATTCAATTTAAAATTCAAAACAGCTCAGAAAAACCAATTCAAAATTCAAAATCGGGTCGGATTGGCCAGGGTGGGAATTTTCCCGCCCAAGGCACCCAGGTCGACTGGGTAGTCGACCTGGGACTACCCAGGTCGACTGGGTAGTCGACACGGTGTCGACTGGCGTGTCGACTTGGCCCCTGAGCCAGGTCGAACCCAGCCCCCCTAGCTGGCCTAGTCTGTGTTTGGCCGAATTTCTGAGCCTTGCCTTGTCACTAGGGCTAGGTATCAGCTCCTGATTGGTCTCTCCTTCAAACGAACGGCTAATATTAATCCAAGCTCCATCGACTGTCCTAATCAATTCACAGACTCTATAAAAAAGACCTAAGACTCCAGCTAATTCATACAAACAAAAATAAGAATGAGACCGTCATGCTGCTGAGGAAGGACTAGAAATAGCCGCCAAAATTGAGAGACGATTAGGAGACAATTCAAAAGCTTAAAGCAACGACAACTAAATCAAAACAACGCCTACAACAAAGGATAGCATCTCCAAATTCAGAATTCAGATGCCTGAATTGAAGATTCGTCATACGTTGTAAGTAGAGTGCTATTCCGATGTGAATAAATAATTATGTTTTGATTTGTGTAAAATGAGAAATAGAATTGTACTTGATTTGTGGTGATAATAATTCATATTTGTATGTTGCTATGATTCTAAGCGATTTGGGATGTTGTGGTATAACGATTGGATATTTGCAAGTATGGGATTCATGTTGAAAGTTAACAACTACATGTTTGTGGTAGTTTATTACAACACCTATTGGATAATTGCAAGTATATGATTCATGTTGAAAGAAATGACTATATGTTTTTGGTAGTTTATTTGAGATTCATGCAAGTATATGATTCACTATTATGCCAACATAATATATATTATAATCACTTTTAGTGTAGTTGGATCCATTTGGGTATTATGATTCATATGAAGTTATGTTGGAATTGGCATCATGGTTCAAGTGTAAAAACCATACTTTTGTATTAGTGACAAAAGCAAGCATCTTGGTGAACTTGTATTAATTCTATGAACATGACTAAATTATGTTTGGTGTTATGCCTAATCGAAAACATGTTTTAGGCCTATGTTGTTATCAAAATCATATGATAATATATGTGACACATAATTAAGTTAGATTTACATTCCACTTGCAAGTTTACATAAATAAATTAAAAACCATGATTCATGTTTAGGTATGTTTATGCCATGATTCTATGAATAGATCATAAACCATGATTTCATGTTTAGGTATGTTTATGTCATGATTATATGCTATTACAATGCATGTTCACAAGTGCCAAATTTATGTTAATTAGTTCGCTATGTTGCAAGTTCATGCGTTCACACTCCCCTTTTTATGTTACTTAGAATATATAAACACCATGTTCTAAGCCTCCCCTTTTTCATGTGGTTAAGTTGGGTTTAAATGTTAAACCCAACATATGTTATATTGTAGCGAACGTATAAAACGGGGGTAATGACATTTGGGTTAAAATATAAAACATATGTGTTGGCATGTTTGACGCATGCCAACGACCTTGAAAAATAATTAAGTGGTGTAAATTAATTTTACCCAATAAAGATGAATTTGAATAATGGGCCGCAAATATTTACATATAAAAAGAAAAGAGACAAAATATGTAAATTTAGAAAATACGATGTGTTTAACCCGAGGATGGATTGAGTTGTGATGTAAACCTGCCCGGAACCGCCCGGCTGTCCAGTAGTCACAACAATACCTATCCAATGTGGGTGGTTAAACACGGAGCCCAATAAAGACCCGAGGTTAGACTGAGTTGTGGCGTAAGACTGCCCGGACCCAACCGACAACAGGCAGCCGCAACAATACCTGTCTAATGTGAGAGGTCGAGGCTTTAATAAGACAATTAAGGCTGAGTCAGGATTGATAGGATTAAGTAAATTGAATTAATACTTAATCAAAATGGAACATGCTAAACTATACAGACTGATTGGGGGTTAGGTTTACAAAACACTTAACCAACTTAGCATGTTGGCTAGAAATAGAAAACCTAGTAGCGGGGGACCCTTTTCAGCAGTAACCCTACAAGGTGTATCAGGATACCCTGAACTAGGCAGGGTGGGGCACGATTACTGGGCTGACTGTAAGAGGTCAAATCGACGGCGGTGGTGCAGCAATGTAGGTTCTAACGGGGTGTGGGCGTGCACACACTCCGGCGTAGATAAATAAGGCACTGGGCTCCAGTAGTATACCTGTACATTCTAGAATTGTGTCGGGCCGCCACCATGGGACTTGATACACCCCATGGTGGGACCAGCATAGGTAACTACAACATCGGGGGCCGTAAGACACATGTAACTATGCGAGTAGGAGCCGATCATCCGAAATGGATCACTTCACCCTGATCATGGGGTGCCTTTTGGGAACTAGTTTATATGGGTACAGAGATTAATATGGGGTACGATAGTACATTCGACTCTAGACAACTTAACCTAGTTTATAGTGCTTTCCCATTTCCAGTTTATACTTATCATGCCCAATTCTTTATTCATAGACTGAATAGTCCTAGACTTACTCAGGCTTTATGTCTGACTCTACTTTTCTTTCGTCTTCTTTTCTTTCGTTCCCCCCAGGTCCACAGGGAGGGAATACCGCAGCTTGACCAGTTTTCACATCCAGCTTGAAGAGAAAGAATGTATTTCTTGGATCTCTTTCGTTTTGGACTATGGCTTTGGATTGCAACTATGGGGACTTATGCAGTTTACTTTTGTTTTTATGCTTCTTTAAGTTATGAAACCAAGACAGTTATGAGAATGTAATGGTTTTTGGAAGTATTGTAAGACAATTATGACATGGTTTGTGTAACACGTATTTTGTTGAAATAAAAATTACTATTGTTTTCCGTTGTTTCAAAAATATGTGTATTTATATCTGTCTTGTGTATCTGTGACTTATACTTATAAACCTCCACCAAAATTAGGGCATTCCCTTTGAGAGTGACCCTAATGGAGGTGGGGTGTTTCACTTGGTATCAGAGCATAGGTTTACCAGATAAGATAAAAAGTTTTGAAAAATTATTTTCAAAAGAAAATTTAAAGAAGCATTTTTAAAGATAAAATGTTAATTTATTTTAAAAAGGCAAAGTCCCCCAAAGCCATAGGTACTATCTTTTATCCTTCGTTTTGAATCTATCCTTTTTGTTTCAGCATGTCCGAAGAACTTAACTTGCCAGAGGGTGTACCAATACCTGGTTGGTTCAGACGATTCTTAGAAGCGAGGGCCACTCAGCCAGGTCCTACCGTTCCTCCTCCCCCAGCTGCGGGAAATCATCCAGCTGCAGCAGCACCTCTTCCTCCACCTCCTCCGCGGGGTAATACTTTTGCTAAGATATGCAAAGATTTTAAAGCTATGGGAGGAAAGGACTTTCATGGAACCGAATCCTTCGTGGCAGCCAGGAATTGGCTAAAGGAAACTGAGGACTTATTCGTCATCTTTGAGGTAGAAGATAGGCAGAAGGTACAACTGGCAGTATGGCTACTTAAAGGCGAGGCTTCCTACTGGTGGGAAGTTACCAATGTAGAAAGACCAGTGGAAACATGGGAGGACTTTAGGTCAAGGTTTGAGGCTAAATTTCTCTCAGAAGCTGAAAGGAGTCTTCAGTTGGAAAAATTCTTATTTCTTAAGCAAGGGAATATGACAGTCAAAGAGTATGTTAATCAGTTCGATCAGCTGGCTAGGTTCGGACTGGACCTAGTCAACACTCCGCACAAGAAGGCTCTCCGCTTTGTCAAAGGATTGAATGAGCCATTACACAGTTTGGCCATGACCCATATACCCATGGGAGCTACGTATGAAAGGTTGGTGCAGATGGCATTGCTGAACGAAGAGGATAAGGGCAAGAAGGAGACAAAGGCAGAAAGCTCTCAAGGGAAGAAAGAGGGTTTACAGCCTAAGAAGACAGACTTTAAGAAGGGCGGGAAAGACAACAAAGAGAAGAGGAAGTGTAATTTCTGTGGCAAAGTGGGGCACTTAGTGAAAGATTGCCAGAAAAAGAAGGCCAAGATGAACGGTGGGTGCTTTTCTTGCGGTGAGACAGGCCACATGGCTAAGGATTGCCCAAAGAAACGAGGGCAGGGGCAGAGGGCTGGATCCACCTCAGGGGCACAGGTTCATGTGCTAGAAGCGCCACCTCTGCAACAGCGAGGTATAAATACTTCTGTAGAAAGTGTAGTTTATCTTTATGATCACCCAGTTCGCACTTTATTTGATTCTGGCGCATCACACTCCTTTATCTCATCTGCTTTAGTAGAATCTCTGCACCTAGAAACTAGTATGGTAGAGGACCCCTTAATTGTTTCAAACCCAATTGGGGGCCCAGCTCATTTTTCTATGATCTGTGTGGGATTGAAAATTTCTATTCTAAGCGTAGAATTTAGATGTAGTGTAACACCCCGTGATTCTGTTACATTAAGATTCACAAATCAAGGCAGAATTAAAAGTTAAAATCAAAATCAAGGGAAACGGGCTGCGCCATTGCGTTCGTCTCAGAATTCTGCATTAAAACGAGTCCGAGTTTGCGTAAATCGGAGTCCGTATGAGGAAGATATGGCCTCCGGAAGTTTCAGCAAAGTTCAAATTTCAAAATAGACTCAGAAGCGACCCAGGTCGACTGGGTAGTCGACCCCCCCCCCCCAGGTCGACTGGGGAGTCGACTAGGTAGTCGACCCCCCCTCCCCCCGCTTTTTCCAGCTTTCTGAACCTGATTCGTTTCTCTGTATCCGGACGCCCTTCTGACCAGATTCGTTGACTTCTACACTATATAAACAGCCCTGGTCTTCTTCTCTATTCACAATTCTTTTCTATCCTTATGCTGCCTCTGAGAAAATATAAAAATAAATAAAAATAAGAAGATAATACAAAAATCCAAGACAAGGCTATGCTGCTCAAGTTGTCTAGAAGAGATTCAAAGCTTCAAGATAAGGATTAAAGGCTAAACGGCGCACGAATCATAGCAACGCCTCCTTTCTATTCTAATCTAATCTCTGTAAGTCAATTATTTCTAGATTTGAACGTTTTTCTCTGTTCGTGACATGAAATTAAAGGAATAAAAGAATATGCCAAATCTCTCTCTATTCGAATCAGTGCCTATACTCTTGAACCTAATTAAGAACTGTTATGATTCGAGGACAAATAAGACCGTGACTATGAAACTATGGACCTTAAAACTATATGCCTATGACTATGAACATTTGCCTATGACTATGTACATAGCCTATGACTATGGACATTGCCTATGACTATGAACATTGCCTATGACTGTGACTGTGACTATGAGGATTATTTCCTTGACTAAGCCTATGCCTTTGATTAGGAAATATAAACTATTCCCTATGACATAACAAGGACATCTGTGATTAAACACCTGTGATTCATGACTAGGAAAGTGTTGCTTAAGTTTTGTGACTATGAAATTGGGTCTAAACCCGATCATCTATTCTGTCTATTCTTGGTTATCTTTGGTTTTAGACCTTGGGAATTTACCTATTAAGTTAGGTCTACCCATGTTCTTGAACCGACGTCTCTATTCTGTCTATTGTTGGTTTTCTTTGGTTTTAGACCTTGGGAATTTACCTATTAAGTTAGGTCTACCCATGTTCTTGAACCGACGTCGTTATTCAACCCTTTTTATGCCAGTTAGTATGTCTATCTTTTGCACAGCATCTTTGGTTCATTCCCTATTTTCTACGAACCTAGCTTTGTTTATAATCTAGACTGAATCACGATTATACGAATGGTGGGAATGCGGTTTGGGCAAAATATGAAATTTACTAAAAACGTAGTTTAACTTGGAAATTGGCATAAATTGGGAACATGTATTATGGCATGTTCATAGAAATGCAAATTGGATAAATTTGACATGAATTATAAGATGTGTAATTTGAATCTAGTATTGACGTGTAAATCTAGCATTTACATGAATAGTGAACTAGAGTAATAAGTCTAGAATTAGAATGTTGAATCGAAATTGGATTAGCTAATTTGGCACGGTAAGTATATTGGCATAAATGTGAAATTGGCCATAATTGGGAGTAATTGGCAGGTTTAGCAAAATCATGGTTAGTGACACTTAATTTGGTATAGTCCACATACCAAAAAGCATAAATATGATTTAGAAGGGGAAATGGGCCATAAGAATGAATGAAGACAATTTACATTAAAAGAGAAATTAGGAAATAAGTAAATTAGAAATAATTTACTTATAGAATTTGGCCTGAATGAGGAAATATAAATTTAGGCAAATTAAAGGTTTATTAACGACATCTCTTTTAATGACACACCAGAAAGTTCTAGGGTGACAAAGAGGATAGTGTCTAGGCCTGGGTTTGGAAAATACAAGTTTCCTGCTCTCCCTAACTGATCCGACGAACGGGATGGTTACTTTCAAAACTTGATTTGAAAATAAATTGAAACCCTTTGAACTTAGAAAACACGAATATGCCTAGCCCGAGGTTAGACTGAGTTGCGATGTAAACCTGCCCGGAACCAACCGGCACATCCAGTAGTCGCAACAATACCTGTCTAATGTGAGTGGTAGCGGCTTTAATATATTTAGTTAAATCTAGAACAAGAATGGTAGGGTTAAGTTAACTAAGACACTTAACCAGTTCAACATGATAACTAGACTGATGGGTGGGGTTAGGTTCAAACAGACAACTTAACAAAGTTAAGCTAGAATGGGAGGGTTAAGTCCATAGGAACACTTAACCAACTTAACACAGTTAAGCTAGAATGGGAGGGCTAAGTCCATAGAGACACTTAACCAAACTCAAGGTAGCAAAACAAGACTTGTAGGGGTTATGTAAATTAATACACTTAGCCAAATTAATATGTTAACTAGACTAGAGGTTGGGGTTAAGTAAAATCTAATACACTTAGCCAATTTTGATATGTTAGCTGGGCTAGACTGTAGGGTTAAGTAAGCTTGAACACTTAACCATCAGGTTGTGATAAAGGAATGAGGTTAAGTCTAAAACATGAAGGGATAATACTTAACCATTAATAACATGTTAGTTAAGACAGACGGGCAAGGTTAAGTTAAAAAGGAACACTTAACCAATACAGGGTGAATGGGTAGGGTTAAGTAATAAGAAATACTTAACCAATATAACTTGGTTTGTGGTGGGGTTAAGTCAACATGAATTACTGATAACACTTAACCAGTATAACAGGATGAATGAAGAGGGTTAAGTTGGCTTGAATTGACTAATGACACTTAACCAATCCAAATTGACGGGAAAGGGAACTAAGTAGTAAACCTTAGTTAAGAAAACAACGATTCTGGAAACTAAGTGGTAAATCTTAGTTAGTAAACCTAAGTAGTAATTCTTAGTATAACACGGGAAGGATCGAATGTCCGTCCGAGTAGAAAGAAGGCTCCAACGAATTGGGTTACGAAGCCCGAGGCTTCGAGGGGACGTGAGGGTACTTTTGGTATCCCTCTATGAGGCTGCAGATGATCCGCCTGGGCCCACAGAGGTTAAGGTCTGCGTAGAAGAACCAGGGGTATGCCTTGGTTGCAATACATGGCAACCTAAAGACTAGGATGGACCGGCGTGATTCGGCGAGCAAACGGTAGCCCTGTGATAGCGACTCGTCGTCTACCATCCATCTTCAGTCAATCGAGATACATGAAGCGGAAAGGCGGAGAACTCCAAAAGACCATATACTTGCTATCTAGTTATGGGTGAGGATGGCCATAGGATAGTGGGGGCACCGAGGGCCGGCGTATAGTTCTCATTTTACAAGGTGTGCCTTTCATTAGTTGAGGGAGGGGTCAAGTGGGACCATAGCCACTAGAATAAAAACAGACCTTAGCATCTGCATCGGCAGATATCTGAAAGCTCCCGACCGAGTTCTGTATTCCTTGATTTGCCCTGACACAGGACTCATACCGCACATTATGGGACATGTGCATCTAGACAAGCGATAACGATTCGCGATACATGCGTGGGGAAGTATAGGAACATATACCACTCTAGGTAGTGTGTCTTAGACTTGGGGGCATCGTTCGACAGGTAGCACTAGGTGGCATAAATCCTGAATCCGAGAAGCGTTCGGCAGATAACGAAAACTCTAGTTAAATCTAGAAGGCACTTGGTAGAAAACCCTAGATTAAATCTAGGTAACAAATAATAAATGTATGCCTGAAGGCGATGGAAAATACAGTGATTGGGATCGCGTTATCGTTACTAGTTGGGACATTAGTTAGGTGGTGCAGAGATATAGAAACCAGTATAACTAGGAAATAACGAAGCGGCGAAGGTATTAGAGCGTATCCAGTTTATCTTATCTTAGTATATCTTGTGACTACCTTGTCTAATCTTGTTGACCCTATCATCATGGTGTTATCTTGTATTCAGTTAATTCATGTCGTTTTGTTTTTCCATGTTCACATGCTAGAAGTTAATGAACTTACTCAGGCTTTATGTCTGACTCAGTTTTTCTTTCGTCTTCTTTTCTTCCGTTCCCCCCCCCCCGCAGGTAGTAAAGGAGGGAATAGTTTAGCTCAGGTTAAGTTGGACTGCCACTCTTTCCCAGCTTGAAGATTTGTCGAAGTTTGCTTGTATTCTCTTTTCAGATGCTATGGCTTGCTCTTGCTAAAATCGGGGAATATAAATGTTGTTTTTATGCTTCTTTATTTTGTAAGATAGATGATACTCTGATGTTGTAAAGAAACCATTGTACAAACTATTTTATCAATAAAGAAAAGTTTTATTTTCCGCTGTTTAATTTCTGTCTGTCTTGTAATTTATCTGCATCTTTTACCCTAAATGCTCCACAGAACTTAGTGCATTCCCTTTGTGAGTGACACTAACGGACGTGGGGTGTTACACGTGGTATCAGAGCTGAAGGTTACCAGATCAGATAAAGGATTTGAAAAAAAATATATTTTCAAAACGGTTTTTAAAGAAGCATTTTGAAAAGAAAATTTTTGTTTTAAAGGCATATTCCCCAAAGCCATACGCACTATCTTCTCTTCCTCTATTTGAATTCTTGTCTCCTTCTTTCTTGAGTCTCTGGGGCTCCTGGCTTTCTGGGAGGTAACCTCATCGAAGGGCGAAGTGGTGCCTGACTTCCATCTATAGCCGTAGTAGTTTCACCTACGGCTAGTTTTCTTTCAAGCTTATAAGGTTTTCCGTACGATGGAAGCAGCTTTCGAGAGATTTGTCAACATGACTACACACAGAAGGGGATGAGGAGTTTGGCTAAGGAGCACAACCCGAGGATGAGGAATTCATGGATGTAGATTTAGCTCACGGAGGAGGAAGAAATTATAAAACCTAAGACAAGAGGACGTATCTTTACTAGGGTATGATAGGGCATATACTTAAGGACAAGGGCAAGAATGAGGACGATATTTTCAGAAGGACAAGTACATGCTTTCGCCACCAAGCGTACCTAGGAGAAAGGTAGTCCGGTTGGAAGAGTCTAGTTTTCTGTTCGTACTATTTCCTTAGGTTCTAGCGCTTCTCATTTGTTCATGTCCACTTCCATAGTTGGGTCTCTGCACCATAGTACTTGTATAGTAGAAAGATCCCACTAGAGTCTCAAATCCAATTGGTGGTCCGACCAGTTTATTTTTGGTTAGTAGGGATCTGAGAATAGCTATCGAGTTTGCTTATATCATCTCACGTAGATCGTCTAAATTCGAGGGAGATATTCCTTGGGTGCTTGTCTGATATTGGTTTAGGCCTTTGGGGCTTGTACTTGAGGAATGTCGAGTTCGGTTTGGATGGTTTGCGTGAGAGATGAATAGATGTGGCAGGCACTCCAAAGAGCACGTAGTGACCTTTCGACTCTTATAGTTATGGCATGGCGGATAAGAGGGAAACCTCTAATCATCTTAGTACGTATACCTGGTACCGTGATTAAAATCTGTTTATTTTGGAAATGGAGATCCAGAACTTCACAATCGTGAAGTTAAATTAGTTAAGATACAATGGAGTAAAGCTCAAGAAGGCTAGATACTAGCATCATACCCTTTTCCTTAAGGGTGCATCCTTGATTTCTTTGTTTAGGAGCTTTGCGCATGATTGTTTCTCTCTTTCCAAAGTATATCACCTAGGTCGTATCTTCGATCCTTAGGTAGAAGCCAATGGATGTAAACATGTATTTGAAACATGTTATGGTTGCTGGTTGCAAGTGGTTGCTAATGATTGCTCGTGAATGCATATGCATACGTATTAGGCTCTAGATCAGTTCAGACGCTTTTATATTGCATTTACAGATATGTATTTGTTTGTAAATTGAACTTGATATGTTATCATATGGGTGTTGCATATGGATGAATGGCCGAGCACGCATATAGTATTTACATAACTAGGGATGCTTGCATACATGATTGGACGCATGGCACTGACATGACTCGCATTAAGGAGGTCGACTGAATCAGTAGACCGCCTGATTTTACAGTAGATAAGGACATATACACACACTATGCATATGAACATGAAAGCATTAGAAATCTTTTAAGGACAATGGATGCCTGTGAGTGAATGGTTGAGTAGATGGGTGATTGGATGGTAGGACACATTCTTCCTAACTTGAAGATTTCGAGGACGAAATCCTTTTAAGTGGGGGAGAATGTAACACCCCGTAATTCTATTACATTAATATTCACAAATCAAGGCAGAATTAAAAGTTAATATCAAAATCAAGGGAAACGGGCTGCGCCATTGCGTTCGTCTCGGAATTCTGCATGAAAACGAGTCCGAGTTTGCGTAAATCGGAGTACGTATGAGGAAGATATGGCCTCCGGACGTTTCAGCAAAGTTCGAATTTCAAAACAGAATCAGAAGGGACCCAGGTCGACTGGGTAGTCGACCCCCCCCCCCCCCCCCGCTTTTTCCATCTTTCTGAACCTGATTCGTTTCTCTGTATCCGGACGCCCTTCTGACCAGATTCGTTGACTTCTACACTATATAAACAGCCCTGGTCTTCTTCTCTATTCACAATTCTTTTCTATCCTTATGCTGCCTCTGAGAAAATATATAAATAAATAAAAATAAGAAGATAATACAAAAATCCAAGACAAGGCTATGCTGCTCAAGTTGTCTAGAAGAGATTCAAAGCTTCAAGATAAGGATTAAAGGCTAAACAGCGCACGAATCATAGCAACGCCTCCTTTCTATTCTAATCTAATCTCTGTAATTCAGTTATTTCTAGATTTGAACGTTTTTCTCTGTTCGTGACATGAAATTAAAGGAATAAAAGAGTATGCCAAATCTCTCTCTATTCGAATCAGTGCCTATCCTCTTGAACCTAATTAAGAACTGTTATGATTCGAGGACAAATAAGACCGTGACTATGAAACTATGGACCTTAAAACTATATGCCTATGACTATGAACATTTGCCTATGACTATGTACATTGCCTATGACTATGGACTTTGCCTATGACTATGAACATTGCCTATGACTGTGACTGTGACTATGAGGATTATTTCCTTGACTAAGCCTATGCCTTTGATTAGGAAATATAAACTATTCCCTATGACATAACAAGGACATCTGTGATTAAACACCTATAATTCATGACTAGGAAAGTGTTGCTTAAGTTTTGTGACTATGAAATTGGGTCTAAACCCGATCATCTATTCTGTCTATTCTTGGTTATCTTTGGTTTTAGACCTTGGGAATTTACCTATTAAGTTAGGTCTACCCATGTTCTTGAACCGACGTCTCTATTCTGTCTATTCTTGGTTTTCTTTGGTTTTAGACCTTGGGAATTTACCTATTAAGTTAGGTCTACCCATGTTCTTGAACCGACGTCGTTATTCAACCCTTTTTATGCCAGTTAGTATGTCTATCTTTTGCATAGCATCTTTGGTTCATTCCCTATTTTCTACGAACCTAGCTTTGTTTATAATCTAGACTGAATCACGATTATACGAACGGTGGGAATGCGGTTTGGGCAAAATATGAAATTTACTAAAAACGTAGTTTAACTTGGAAATTGGCATAAATTGGGAACATGTATTATGGCATGTTCATAGAAATGCAAATTGGATAAATTTGACATGAATTATAAGATGTGTAATTTGAATCTAGTATTGACGTGTAAATCTAGCATTTACATGAATAGTGAACTAGAGTAATAAGTCTAGAATTAGAATGTTGAATCGACATTGGATTAGCTAATTTGGCACGGTAAGTATATTGGCATAAATGTGAAATTGTCCATAATTGGGAGTAATTGGCAGGTTTAGCAAAATCATGGTTAGTGACACTTAATTTGGTATAGTCCACATACCAAAAAGCATAAATATGATTTAGAAGGGGAAATTGGCCATAAGAATGAATGTAGACAATTTACATTAAAAGAGAAATTAGGAAATAAGTAAATTAGAAATAATTTACTTATAGAATTTGGCCTGAATGAGGAAATATAAATTTAGGCAAATTAAATGTTTATTAACGACATCTCTTTTAATAACACACCAGAAAGTTCTAGGGTGACAGAGAGGATAGTGTCTAGGCCTGGGTTTGGAAAATACATGTTTCCTGCTCTCCCTGGCTATCCCTAACTGATCCGACGAACGGGATGGTTACTTTCAAAACTTGATTTGAAAATAAATTGAAACCCTTTGAACTTAGAAAACACGAATATGCCTAGCCCGAGGTTAGACTGAGTTGCGATGTAAACCTGCCCGGAACCAACCGGCACATCCAGTAGTCGCAACAATACCTGTCTAATGTGAGTGGTAGCGGCTTTAATATATTTAGTTAAAGCTAGAACAAGAATGGTAGGGTTAAGTTAACTAAGACACTTAACCAGTTCAACATGATAACTAGACTGATGGGTGGGGTTAGGTTCAGACAGACAACTTAACACAGTTAAGCTAGAATGGGAGGGTTAAGTCCATAGGAACACTTAACCAACTTAACACAGTTAAGCTAGAATGGGAGGGCTAAGTCCATAGAGACACTTAACCAAACTCAAGGTAGCAAAACAAGACTTGTAGGGGTTATGTATAGTTAATACACTTAGCCAAATTAATATGTTAACTAGACTAGAGGTTGGGGTTAAGTAAAATCTAATACACTTAGCCAATTTTGATATGTTAGCTGGGCTAGACTGTAGGGTTAAGTAAGCTTGAACACTTAACCATCAGGTTGTGATAAAGGAATGAGGTTAAGTCTAAAACATGAAGGGATAATACTTAACCATTAATAACATGTTAGTTAAGACAGACGGGCAAGGTTAAGTTAAAAAGGAACACTTAACCAATACAGGGTGAATGGGTAGGGTTAAGTAATAAGAAATACTTAACCAATATAACTTGGTTTGTGGTGGGGTTAAGTCAACATGAATTGCTGATAACACTTAACCAGTATAACAGGATGAATGAAGAGGGTTAAGTTGGCTTGAATTGACTAATGACACTTAACCAATCCAAATTGATGGGAAATGGAACTAAGTAGTAAACCTTAGTTAAGAAAACAACGATTCTGGAAACTAAGTGGTAAATCTTAGTTAGTAAAACTAAGTAGTAATTCTTAGTATAACACGGGAAGGAGCGAATGTCCGTCCGAGTAGAAAGAAGGCTCCAACGAATTGGGTTACGAAGCCCGAGGCTTCGAGGGGACGTGAGAGTACTCTTGGTATCCCTCTGTGAGGCTGCAGATGATCCGCCTGGGCCCACAGAGGTTAAGGTCTGCGTAGAAGAACCAGGGGTATGCCTTGGTTGCAATACATGGCAACCTAAAGACTAGGATGGACCGGCGTGATTCGGCGAGCAAACGGTAGCCCTGTGATAGCGATTCGTCGTCTACCATCCATCTTCAGTCAATCGAGATACGTGAAGCGGAAAGGCGGAGAACTCCAAAAGACCATATACTTGCTATCTTGTTATGGGCGATGATGTCCATAGGATAGTGGGGCACCGGGGGCCGGCGTATAGTTCTCATTTTACAAGGTGTGCCTTTCATTAATTGAGGGAGGGGTCAAGTGGGACCATAGCCACTGGAATAAAAACAGACCTTAGCATCTGCATCGGCAGATATCTGAAATCTCCTGACCGAGTTCTGTATTCCTTGATTTGCCCTGACACAGGACTCATACCGCACATTATGGGACATGTGCATCTAGACAAGCGATAACGATTCGCGATACATGCGTGGGGAAGTATAGGAACATATACCACTCTAGGTAGTGTGTCTTACACTTGGGGGCATCGTTTGACAGGTAGCACTAGGTGGCATAAATCCTGAATCCGAGAAGCGTTCGGCAGATAACGAAAACTCTAGTTAAATCTAGAAGGCACTTGGTAGAAAACCCTAGATTAAATCTAGGTAACAAATAATAAATGTATGCCTGAAGGCGATGGAAAATACAGGGATTGGGATCGCGTTATCGTTACTAGTTGGGACATTAGTTAGGTGGTGCAGAGATATAGAAACCAGTATAACTAGGAAATAACGAAGCGACGAAGGTATTAGAGCGTATCTAGTTTATCTTATCTTAGTATATCTTGTGACTACCTTGTCTAATCTTGTTGACCCTATCATCATGGTGTTATCTTGTATTCAATTAATTCATGTTGTTTTGTTTTTCCATGTTCACATGCTAGAAGTTACTGAACTTACTCAGGCTTTATGTCTGACTCTGTTTTTCTTTCGTCTTCTTTTCTTCCGTTCCCCCCCCCTCAGGTAGTAAAGGAGGGAATAGTTTAGCTCAGGTTAAGTTGGACTGCCACTCTTTCCCAGCTTGAAGATTTGTCGAAGTTTGCTTGGATTCTCTTTTCAGATGCTATGGCTGGCTCTTGCTAAAATCGGGGAATATAAATGTTGTTTTTATGCTTCTTTATTTTGTAAGACAGATGATACTCTAATGTTGTAAAGAAATCATTGTACAAACTATTTTATCAATAAAGCAAAGTTTTATTTTCCGCTGTTTAATTTCTGTCTGTCTTGTAATTTATCTGCATCTTTTACCCTAAATGCTCCACAGAACTTAGTGCATTCCCTTTGTGAGTGACACTAACGGACGTGGGGTGTTACATGTAGTGCCTTTGTTTTGGGCTTCTCGGGATATGGTTTGATTTTGGGCATGGATTGGCTATCCAGTAATGGTGCCATCCTGGATTGTGAGAAAAGGGTGGTTAGGCTTCTGACCCAACTCGGTAACACTCTGGAAATTACTTGTAATCCCTCGTATGCGGTTATGCTTAGTTATCTTGAATCGCTAGATGCCTCTGTTGAAAGTTTGCAATCGGTTAGAGTGGTCCGGAAATATCCGGATGTCTTCGAAGAGGTGAAGGGCTTGCCTCCAAAGCGGGAGATAGACTTCCGCATATATCTTATAGATAATGCAAAACCCGTTGCGTTGCCCGTTAGACACATGGCTCCACGGGAAAGGAGGGAGCTCAATAAACAGATTAAAGAGCTTCTAGAGAAGGGGTTCATTAGAAGGAGCATTTCAGAATGGGGCGCTCCAGTGATGTTCGCTACAAAGGCGGATGGTTCACTCCGCCTGTGTGTTGACTATAGGGAGCTCAACAAGCTAACGAAAAAGAATAGGCACCCTCTCCCCAGAATTGACGATCTGTTTGATCAACTTGTAGGAGCGTCTGTTTTCTCCCAACTCGATTTGGCGACTTCATCAGCTAAGGGTGGCTGAAGATAGCATCGATAAAACGGCATTCAGAACCCCAGACGGCTTCTTTGAATGGCTTGTCATGCCTTTTGTGTGGAAACCCGCAACCTCCCCGTTAAGGAAAGCGTCGGATAGTTCGAGAACAAGCCACAACAGAACGCATATAAAAGAACATTTCATTGTATATTACAACAATGCATCAGATTACAAGAATATACAGAGTATAAATGAATATTACACAGAAATATCAGAGATTTAAATACATCGCAGTGGAAAATAATACAATACACAACTAGAATGGGATATACGGATACAAAGCTTTCCGGATATCGTTCCAGCTGTAAACCAGGATCCTGTGAATATAAATCTGCAAAACCAAAACTACTAGCTGCCCGTGTCAAAATAAGGGCACCCAGAGTTTAGGTTAAAACAATAAACTCCAGGTCAGTCATGTGACTGGTGTGAGAACTAAAACAGTTATTAATTCTTTATTTTAAAGTTAGGTAAATCAAGGGACCACGCCGTATAACACGGAACGGGTTTCCTCCCAAGAATACCAGTGCATAAAACGAACAGCGCAATGCTAAATAAAGAAAAATGAAGCTGTTATAAGACCCAGGTCCCATCACACAATGCAACGCAGTCGAGGATAGGGTTTTCCCTTATAACAGCCAAAGAATGCTTGATACGTTTAAAACAAATCATTTGATACTATTATAAGTGCATAGTGTATAAAACACTTCAAATCATAAGTATCAATCATAGGCGGCATGAATGCCCCATACCACTATGTCGCCATATATAGGTTATACAATCAAAATCGCAAAGTCACGTATTTGGAAATTGGGTTTCCATCTATGAACCGAGGCAAAAGATAGTCCTCAACCGATTCGAGACGCTCTAGCCCGCCCCTCAGGACCCAGACTCAGGTGGGCCCTTGGATCGTCAGGGCCGGTCCACCGATGTGGATTAAAATGCCTGAACACTACGTTTCCCCACCCTATGGGGTGTAAGTCTGGTCCGTCAGCCGACCAGAATGCATCGGCCGAAACCGATATAACCGAGGCGCCTCGCAACAGCAACAACCACATAAGTCAAACTCGTCAGGGCGTGTAAAACCACTGACGCCACTTCTAACTAGAAAGAAACGCAAGTCCTCCCTGAGGTCCGTCTCCCGTTTTTGGTTCATACCTGGTGTGAAACACGTGAGGTAAACGTTACACAAAGCTACGCCACAAAGGCCGTGCTTTGATCATCACCACAAGACTTTGCTTTTCAACAGAAGCCTTGATCATTTGCATCTTAGCATGCCACACAGGCAAACCATCCTATGCAACCGATATCAGTCACACAGCATGAAATCCGATGTCAGACACACAGTCCATTTACAAGTCCGTTCTGGGTCTGAACGAAACCGGAGGCACCTAGTACCCCGCATATCCATCGATCTCCAAGTACGTCTGGACGATCACTAACTGTTTCCATCTTCTTGGGTGTACAGCCCAATCAAGATCATCAGTTATCACCCAAACAACGTGAAGACTTCCGGTCTTCGACCATCGTCTTCATCTTCGACTTATCGTCGTATCAGTTATTCAGAATGGGATAAACCCGGTCTTCCCGAATAACTCGCGTATATTTTATAAAAGTGTTACACAAACACAACATACGCCTCATTCCAATTCATTAGTCACTAACCATAAATTAATCAAGAGAATAATTCCCCAAATATTAACCCCGAAGGCCGAAACCAACATCAGATCAATATTCAGAAAACCATTCTGCTTGGCTAACCGACAGTTAGTTTCTAAATTTCACGTTCAAATCTAATTAAAGATTTAACTATCGCCTGGAGCGAAACTGGTGATACTCCATTCTCGATCTTCTCAATCTAATTAAAGATTCATTAAAACTCCACTTAGTTTTAATCATTATCTGGGTTAAAGAATCAGTGTCATTTAAAACACGGTTCACGATAAACCCAAAATCACATTCATTAATTATCGGGTTAAAGAACGAGTGTTATTTAAAACACTGTTCACGATAAACCCAAAAATCAATATCAATTCAATTCCAATTAAATATCATTTAATTGGTACACTTCGTTAAATCTAAATAAAAAGATTTAATCTTTTCTCAACTGGGTCCAAGAACAGTGTTAGTGAAGACACCATTCACGACAAACCCAAATCACATTCATTAATTATCGGGTTAAAGAACAAGTGTTATTTAAAACACTGTTCACGATAAACCCAAAAATCAATATCAATTCAATTCCAATTAAATATCATTTAATTGGTACACTTCATTAAATCTAAATAAAAAGATTTAATCTTTTCTCAACTGGGTTCAAGAACGGTGTTAGTGAAGACACCATTCACGACAAACCCAAATCACATTTGATATTAAATACAAGGCTCTGAATAGAAAATATATCGGCCTATATTCAATACCAAATTCTACGATTTACAAATGTCGTATTGGAAATAACGATATAAAAATATATCTTTCAAATTTCCATAACAACACCTGTACAATCACGAATTCCAACATCGAAATATTCCGAAGACAATTTCGATTCAAATCCACTCCAATGCAATCATTGGAAATTTTGGTTATTTTCAAAACCCTTTTCGAATTCAATTTATTTATTTAAAAATAAATAGAATTATAATTCTAGTTCAAAACTAGTTCATTTCGATAAAAATCTATTTTTATCTTTTCAAATATGGAGTTTTTCATCCCAAATCTTCACAAATCATTTCTTATGATTTTACATAAATTATTACTATTTTTAATAATTTTATCAAGGCCCGTACAGTCGATTTCCATCAACGGCCATCGAACTGCACTTACAGCGACCTTTTTCGAATTTGATTTGGACGTATCTCCAAATCCAACCGTTAGATTTCAAATTTCTAACCCTCTTTAGAAAGCTCTTTTCGATACGAACCCAACGGTTCCGGTTTTAGGAGAATCCGACGGTCGGATCTCCCGTAATGTCCGTTTGAAATAAATGGTCGAAATTCGCGAACTGCCGCGGCGCGGCGCGTTCTATTCAGGCCATTATATTATATATATAATATATATAATATATATTTCGTCGATTTCTATTTAAAATGAATTATATAAATAGTTTTAAATTCGTTTCAAATTCTATTTCAACTTCTATTTCAATTCAAAGCAAAATTGAATTCTTCTTTATAAATTCGTTTAAAAATTCATTTCTATTCAATTCGAATTTCAATTCAATTTGAATTCATTTCAATTCGCTTTCTATTCCATTCGAATTCGTTTTCAATTCAATTCATTTCGAAATCGTTTTCAATTCAATTCATTTCGAAATCGTTTTCAATTCATTTTGAATTCGTTTTCAATTCAATTCATTTTGAATTCGTTTTCAATTCAATTCATTTCGAAATCGTTTTCAATTCAATTCATTTCGAAATCGTTTTCAATTCATTTTGAATTCGTTTTCAATTCAATTCATTTTGAATTCGTTTTCAATTCATTTTGAATTCGTTTCCAATTCAATTCATTTTGAATTCGTTTTCAATTCATTTCATTTCGAAATCGTTTTCAATTCAATTCATTTTGAATTCGTTAAAATCGATATAAATATCGTTCACGTCAAAATGGCGTCAATCTAATCAACACGGCTTCATAAAGTTCTATTTTCAAATATTCTATTTCAAATATTTCTATTTTAAAACTGGAATGAGGCCCAATCAATTACCATATAAAGTTAATTATATGGATTTTCATACAACACATGTATAATAGCCTTGAAAAATAATCAACCATCAACCAAAGTGCACTACACTGTATAAGCATCAAATATAGACATTTAACGCTTATAGCAGCTTGTCAATCAATCGATCGACATATTTAATCAATCAGGATGAGTGAACTTCAAATTTCATCCTAACACCCGTGTGGGGTTTCAAACAATCAAACACATATTTTATTTGTGCAGTTAGGCGATGTGTAAAATTTATCGACCCAATCAACGTCATTCAAATAGGTGTACATAAACAAACCGTCTGGTTTGTAAATGAATATTTATTTATTCACATTCACGTTAAAAATTATATTTTTAACGATAACACATTTTATTTTAACATATGAATTTCTATTCAGTTCATTCGTTAAATAAAATGCTATTTTTATTTTTCTAACTTATTTTAGAAAATTTCGGCGGCATAACGGCACGATACTAGAAACGGGACAAGGCCTAGCCTTATCCCCGGTCTAGTGAAGGCCCACGCCATTCACACATCAATCAAATCAATTCGTTATGCAAACCCCAAACTTTGAAGTAAGGATCTAACCTAGCCTTACTCCTTCGCCTTATAACGGCGCACGTCTAATCCTAACCAATTTATCGATTCGATTTTTCACACCACAAACCACATTCAAACCAATATCGCAATCAATCACCAAACAGTCAAACAAACAAGTCCATGGTCTGTGGACGATTGTGTCGGGTGCTACTAAGCACCGTCTGCATCCTAGTATATATATATAACTAGAAAAGGAGAATTAAGAGTGAGAAGTTCTCACCTATAGCTATCCTAGCTCCACGGCTCTTCTTTTGCAGAAGTCTTCGTCGTTTCGCCTTTTTGTCACCTTCGTTGCCCAAGGCCACTATATATATAAAAATCGAATTTTTATTTCTAAGTTCAATATATAAAAATCGAATTTTTATTTCAAAGTTCAATATATAAAAATCGAATTTTTATTTCAAAGTTCAATACATAAAAATCGAATTTTTATTTCAAAGTTCAATACATAAAAATCGAATTTTTATTTCAAAGTTCAATATATAAAAATCGAATTTTTATTTCAAAGTTTCCGCCTTTTCCATTTCAAAGATCTAATCTTTTCTTTTACTTTTTAAAGTTCAAATCCTTTTACCTTTTAAAAATTCAAATCTTTTACCTTTTAAAAATTCAAATCTTTTTAAACCTCTTAAAAACAAAAATCTTCTTAAACCTTTTAAATTTCTTTACAATCACAGAAACTTATTTTTCCAAAAATCAAAAATCATATATGTAAAATTCATATTTTTATATTTCTATTAATCATATAAAAATCATATTTTTATATGTTAGAAACCATGCTATTCTTATTTTAAAACCAAATCAGTTTTTATTTTTATAATTTTACAAAATCAGTTTTAAATTACTTTAAAAAAAATTAGTTTTAAATTACTAAAAAAAACAGAAAAAGTAAATAATAAAAATAAAAAAAACAGAAAGGGGACTTACAGGGGGGAGGCTTCTCCGTTCGTCAGTGGGGGGGGCTCGTGGCGGAGGGTGGTCGGAGCAGCTCCTGGGGGGGGCGGTTGTGGGTTTCGCGGCGCCTGGCGCCTGGAGGGGGGGGGTCGGGCTTGAGGGTCTCGCGTCGGAGCAGGGCGGAGATGAAGGGGGGGGAACTGTGCGAGAGGGAGGCGGCGCGGTGGATGGTGGGGCGGCGCTCCGCCCCCCTGTCGCCCTTTCTTTTTTTTTTTTTTCTTTTTTTTTTTTCTGTTCTGTTTGAAATGAATGGACGGGGGGGGGGGCCAGAGTGTTTTAAGGAGGGAGAAGTTTGTTTTTTTTTTTTTTATTATTATTATTATTATTATTATTATTTAATTCATTAAAGTAGGTTTTTGCGTATGAACTCGAAACCAAACCCAATGACTGTCGCCCCTAGCTAATTACCCCCATCCCAGACACAATGGAATATGTTTCGTTAGCCAATTCGACTGTTTCAGTCAGTTATCCCGCAAATTAAAGTATAAAACATTTAATTTTCAAATTTGAACGTACATTTCAAATTACCGGGGTCACATACTAACTAGAAAAATTTCAGAAAAATATTTTCTAGCTTCGTATTGACTATACGGTCCTAACAAAACTAGTTTCGTCGAATTCTGAGACCGTTAGAAAAATGGCCAATTTCCAGTCGATTAAAATCAACTGAAACTGGTCAAACGCGTTTTTCTTTGCCACGCTCAAATATTGATTCGAAAAATTATGAAATTTGGAATCTAGCAATAACCTGACATCACGGACCCAACAAAACTGGTTTCGTCGAAATCCGAGGTCATTTGCAAAATGTCCATTTTTAAGGGCCTGAATTCCATAGCGACTATTCAGAATTTTCAACTGGACATATCTTTCGATTCCTGATATGAAATCTTGATTTTTCGGATTCGTTGGAAAGATATTATCAATCAGATCCTAATGTTTTTGGTTTCACTAAAATCCGGATTGTTTTGCACCCGGTACATTCAATTGAAGTTTGAAATCGAATTATCGAACTACCGCGCCATTTTCAATTCTATTTATAATTATATATAAATATTTATATTCTAACGACGACGCGTATAAATATATACGTTCGAATTATATTCAAAATAAATTTCTCGTCGTTATTATTTAAAATAATTCATTTTAAATAATCTGAATTCGCTAAAATTGCCAAAATAAAAATTTCAAACTGGCTCGCATTTTCCGGGTTGTTACAATCTCCCCCACTTAAAACTTTTCGTCCCCGAAAAGGAACAAAGTCGAAAGTGGTTTGATCATTCAACTCTACGCTCGTTCAGGCTTCCATTCTCCAACTCTTTAGTTTCTGAGAATTTTCTAAATTTCAAAAATTTGGCTAACACCCTAAATTTTTGAAAAATTTCGCCATAACCTCCCCTGCACCGGGAGCATCGGGGAATTTCAAATAGCTTCCCCGGTCCTTCAGATCTCAAAAAGAAAAAGAAAAAGCCAAGCGGCTAGCCAATAGGCTCATAAAATCATCATCACCCAAACAAAACAGGAAATTATGTAGTAAACATGTACCTATTTGTCGGGCAAACAAATTTTATTCTCTGGCTCTAGCCTCCTTGCTATGACCTGTTCAATGTAAGTACAAGTATATGCAAGCAAATGCAACCAAATTTCAATACAACACAATATTCGGTTCAATTAGGCTAAATGGTTCAAAATTAGCAAACAAATGAACAAACTACACAAACATCAATCAATTAGTGAATTAGAGCTTCAAATTCATAATTTTGATACATATACAAAAATCAGATTTTTTTTGATGCCAAATCACAACAATAAGCCCTATCTAATTTTGGTTCTCACACCAATCAATAGGAAATATATAAATATCACATCTTCAAAACACGAACATAGATTCTGATGATGATCGATCAATCATCAGAACCATCTCCGGGTGTCTAGAATGTGATTCTATATCTATCCAGTATATTAAAATTTCAAATACACGTTTGCAAGGCGTATATGCAAAATCTTTATATACTGGACTGTCCAACTCAATATAAATAGATAATCAAATACGAATAATTGATTTAAATTTTCAAAACAAAAATTTGTTTTCACTTTAAAAATTTACTCTTCACACTCGTTCTAGGATACTACTGATCCCATCTCTAACGAGTCATTCCCATTGGATTTTACTAATCCAATATCTGATGAATTCTTTCGTATGGTTCTAATGTGTCTTGTTCTCTGAGCTTTGTAAACCAAAGCTCTGATACCAACTGTGGAAACCCGCAACCTCCCCGTTAAGGAAAGCGTCGGATAGTTCGAGAACAAGCCACAACAGAACGCATATAAAAGAACATTTCATTGTATATTACAACAATGCATCAGATTACAAGAATATACAGAGTATAAATGAATATTACACAGAAATATCAGAGATTTAAATACATCGCAGTGGAAAATAATACAATACACAACTAGAATGGGATATACGGATACAAAGCTTTCCGGATATCGTTCCAGCTGTAAACCAGGATCCTGTGAATATAAATCTGCAAAACCAAAACTACTAGCTGCCCGTGTCAAAATAAGGGCACCCAGAGTTTAGGTTAAAACAATAAACTCCAGGTCAGTCATGTGACTGGTGTGAGAACTAAAACAGTTATTAATTCTTTATTTTAAAGTTAGGTAAATCAAGGGACCACGCCGTATAACACGGAACGGGTTTCCTCCCAAGAATACCAGTGCATAAAACGAACAGCGCAATGCTAAATAAAGAAAAATGAAGCTGTTATAAGACCCAGGTCCCATCACACAATGCAACGCAGTCGAGGATAGGGTTTTCCCTTATAACAGCCAAAGAATGCTTGATACGTTTAAAACAAATCATTTGATACTATTATAAGTGCATAGTGTATAAAACACTTCAAATCATAAGTATCAATCATAGGCGGCATGAATGCCCCATACCACTATGTCGCCATATATAGGTTATACAATCAAAATCGCAAAGTCACGTATTTGGAAATTGGGTTTCCATCTATGAACCGAGGCAAAAGATAGTCCTCAACCGATTCGAGACGCTCTAGCCCGCCCCTCAGGACCCAGACTCAGGTGGGCCCTTGGATCGTCAGGGCCGGTCCACCGATGTGGATTAAAATGCCTGAACACTACGTTTCCCCACCCTATGGGGTGTAAGTCTGGTCCGTCAGCCGACCAGAATGCATCGGCCGAAACCGATATAACCGAGGCGCCTCGCAACAGCAACAACCACATAAGTCAAACTCGTCAGGGCGTGTAAAACCACTGACGCCACTTCTAACTAGAAAGAAACGCAAGTCCTCCCTGAGGTCCGTCTCCCGTTTTTGGTTCATACCTGGTGTGAAACACGTGAGGTAAACGTTACACAAAGCTACGCCACAAAGGCCGTGCTTTGATCATCACCACAAGACTTTGCTTTTCAACAGAAGCCTTGATCATTTGCATCTTAGCATGCCACACAGGCAAACCATCCTATGCAACCGATATCAGTCACACAGCATGAAATCCGATGTCAGACACACAGTCCATTTACAAGTCCGTTCTGGGTCTGAACGAAACCGGAGGCACCTAGTACCCCGCATATCCATCGATCTCCAAGTACGTCTGGACGATCACTAACTGTTTCCATCTTCTTGGGTGTACAGCCCAATCAAGATCATCAGTTATCACCCAAACAACGTGAAGACTTCCGGTCTTCGACCATCGTCTTCATCTTCGACTTATCGTCGTATCAGTTATTCAGAATGGGATAAACCCGGTCTTCCCGAATAACTCGCGTATATTTTATAAAAGTGTTACACAAACACAACATACGCCTCATTCCAATTCATTAGTCACTAACCATAAATTAATCAAGAGAATAATTCCCCAAATATTAACCCCGAAGGCCGAAACCAACATCAGATCAATATTCAGAAAACCATTCTGCTTGGCTAACCGACAGTTAGTTTCTAAATTTCACGTTCAAATCTAATTAAAGATTTAACTATCGCCTGGAGCGAAACTGGTGATACTCCATTCTCGATCTTCTCAATCTAATTAAAGATTCATTAAAACTCCACTTAGTTTTAATCATTATCTGGGTTAAAGAATCAGTGTCATTTAAAACACGGTTCACGATAAACCCAAAATCACATTCATTAATTATCGGGTTAAAGAACGAGTGTTATTTAAAACACTGTTCACGATAAACCCAAAAATCAATATCAATTCAATTCCAATTAAATATCATTTAATTGGTACACTTCGTTAAATCTAAATAAAAAGATTTAATCTTTTCTCAACTGGGTCCAAGAACAGTGTTAGTGAAGACACCATTCACGACAAACCCAAATCACATTCATTAATTATCGGGTTAAAGAACAAGTGTTATTTAAAACACTGTTCACGATAAACCCAAAAATCAATATCAATTCAATTCCAATTAAATATCATTTAATTGGTACACTTCATTAAATCTAAATAAAAAGATTTAATCTTTTCTCAACTGGGTTCAAGAACGGTGTTAGTGAAGACACCATTCACGACAAACCCAAATCACATTTGATATTAAATACAAGGCTCTGAATAGAAAATATATCGGCCTATATTCAATACCAAATTCTACGATTTACAAATGTCGTATTGGAAATAACGATATAAAAATATATCTTTCAAATTTCCATAACAACACCTGTACAATCACGAATTCCAACATCGAAATATTCCGAAGACAATTTCGATTCAAATCCACTCCAATGCAATCATTGGAAATTTTGGTTATTTTCAAAACCCTTTTCGAATTCAATTTATTTATTTAAAAATAAATAGAATTATAATTCTAGTTCAAAACTAGTTCATTTCGATAAAAATCTATTTTTATCTTTTCAAATATGGAGTTTTTCATCCCAAATCTTCACAAATCATTTCTTATGATTTTACATAAATTATTACTATTTTTAATAATTTTATCAAGGCCCGTACAGTCGATTTCCATCAACGGCCATCGAACTGCACTTACAGCGACCTTTTTCGAATTTGATTTGGACGTATCTCCAAATCCAACCGTTAGATTTCAAATTTCTAACCCTCTTTAGAAAGCTCTTTTCGATACGAACCCAACGGTTCCGGTTTTAGGAGAATCCGACGGTCGGATCTCCCGTAATGTCCGTTTGAAATAAATGGTCGAAATTCGCGAACTGCCGCGGCGCGGCGCGTTCTATTCAGGCCATTATATTATATATATAATATATATAATATATATTTCGTCGATTTCTATTTAAAATGAATTATATAAATAGTTTTAAATTCGTTTCAAATTCTATTTCAACTTCTATTTCAATTCAAAGCAAAATTGAATTCTTCTTTATAAATTCGTTTAAAAATTCATTTCTATTCAATTCGAATTTCAATTCAATTTGAATTCATTTCAATTCGCTTTCTATTCCATTCGAATTCGTTTTCAATTCAATTCATTTCGAAATCGTTTTCAATTCAATTCATTTCGAAATCGTTTTCAATTCATTTTGAATTCGTTTTCAATTCAATTCATTTTGAATTCGTTTTCAATTCAATTCATTTCGAAATCGTTTTCAATTCAATTCATTTCGAAATCGTTTTCAATTCATTTTGAATTCGTTTTCAATTCAATTCATTTTGAATTCGTTTTCAATTCATTTTGAATTCGTTTCCAATTCAATTCATTTTGAATTCGTTTTCAATTCATTTCATTTCGAAATCGTTTTCAATTCAATTCATTTTGAATTCGTTAAAATCGATATAAATATCGTTCACGTCAAAATGGCGTCAATCTAATCAACACGGCTTCATAAAGTTCTATTTTCAAATATTCTATTTCAAATATTTCTATTTTAAAACTGGAATGAGGCCCAATCAATTACCATATAAAGTTAATTATATGGATTTTCATACAACACATGTATAATAGCCTTGAAAAATAATCAACCATCAACCAAAGTGCACTACACTGTATAAGCATCAAATATAGACATTTAACGCTTATAGCAGCTTGTCAATCAATCGATCGACATATTTAATCAATCAGGATGAGTGAACTTCAAATTTCATCCTAACACCCGTGTGGGGTTTCAAACAATCAAACACATATTTTATTTGTGCAGTTAGGCGATGTGTAAAATTTATCGACCCAATCAACGTCATTCAAATAGGTGTACATAAACAAACCGTCTGGTTTGTAAATGAATATTTATTTATTCACATTCACGTTAAAAATTATATTTTTAACGATAACACATTTTATTTTAACATATGAATTTCTATTCAGTTCATTCGTTAAATAAAATGCTATTTTTATTTTTCTAACTTATTTTAGAAAATTTCGGCGGCATAACGGCACGATACTAGAAACGGGACAAGGCCTAGCCTTATCCCCGGTCTAGTGAAGGCCCACGCCATTCACACATCAATCAAATCAATTCGTTATGCAAACCCCAAACTTTGAAGTAAGGATCTAACCTAGCCTTACTCCTTCGCCTTATAACGGCGCACGTCTAATCCTAACCAATTTATCGATTCGATTTTTCACACCACAAACCACATTCAAACCAATATCGCAATCAATCACCAAACAGTCAAACAAACAAGTCCATGGTCTGTGGACGATTGTGTCGGGTGCTACTAAGCACCGTCTGCATCCTAGTATATATATATAACTAGAAAAGGAGAATTAAGAGTGAGAAGTTCTCACCTATAGCTATCCTAGCTCCACGGCTCTTCTTTTGCAGAAGTCTTCGTCGTTTCGCCTTTTTGTCACCTTCGTTGCCCAAGGCCACTATATATATAAAAATCGAATTTTTATTTCTAAGTTCAATATATAAAAATCGAATTTTTATTTCAAAGTTCAATATATAAAAATCGAATTTTTATTTCAAAGTTCAATACATAAAAATCGAATTTTTATTTCAAAGTTCAATACATAAAAATCGAATTTTTATTTCAAAGTTCAATATATAAAAATCGAATTTTTATTTCAAAGTTTCCGCCTTTTCCATTTCAAAGATCTAATCTTTTCTTTTACTTTTTAAAGTTCAAATCCTTTTACCTTTTAAAAATTCAAATCTTTTACCTTTTAAAAATTCAAATCTTTTTAAACCTCTTAAAAACAAAAATCTTCTTAAACCTTTTAAATTTCTTTACAATCACAGAAACTTATTTTTCCAAAAATCAAAAATCATATATGTAAAATTCATATTTTTATATTTCTATTAATCATATAAAAATCATATTTTTATATGTTAGAAACCATGCTATTCTTATTTTAAAACCAAATCAGTTTTTATTTTTATAATTTTACAAAATCAGTTTTAAATTACTTTAAAAAAAATTAGTTTTAAATTACTAAAAAAAACAGAAAAAGTAAATAATAAAAATAAAAAAAACAGAAAGGGGACTTACAGGGGGGAGGCTTCTCCGTTCGTCAGTGGGGGGGGCTCGTGGCGGAGGGTGGTCGGAGCAGCTCCTGGGGGGGGCGGTTGTGGGTTTCGCGGCGCCTGGCGCCTGGAGGGGGGGGGTCGGGCTTGAGGGTCTCGCGTCGGAGCAGGGCGGAGATGAAGGGGGGGGAACTGTGCGAGAGGGAGGCGGCGCGGTGGATGGTGGGGCGGCGCTCCGCCCCCCTGTCGCCCTTTCTTTTTTTTTTTTTTCTTTTTTTTTTTTCTGTTCTGTTTGAAATGAATGGACGGGGGGGGGGGCCAGAGTGTTTTAAGGAGGGAGAAGTTTGTTTTTTTTTTTTTTATTATTATTATTATTATTATTATTATTTAATTCATTAAAGTAGGTTTTTGCGTATGAACTCGAAACCAAACCCAATGACTGTCGCCCCTAGCTAATTACCCCCATCCCAGACACAATGGAATATGTTTCGTTAGCCAATTCGACTGTTTCAGTCAGTTATCCCGCAAATTAAAGTATAAAACATTTAATTTTCAAATTTGAACGTACATTTCAAATTACCGGGGTCACATACTAACTAGAAAAATTTCAGAAAAATATTTTCTAGCTTCGTATTGACTATACGGTCCTAACAAAACTAGTTTCGTCGAATTCTGAGACCGTTAGAAAAATGGCCAATTTCCAGTCGATTAAAATCAACTGAAACTGGTCAAACGCGTTTTTCTTTGCCACGCTCAAATATTGATTCGAAAAATTATGAAATTTGGAATCTAGCAATAACCTGACATCACGGACCCAACAAAACTGGTTTCGTCGAAATCCGAGGTCATTTGCAAAATGTCCATTTTTAAGGGCCTGAATTCCATAGCGACTATTCAGAATTTTCAACTGGACATATCTTTCGATTCCTGATATGAAATCTTGATTTTTCGGATTCGTTGGAAAGATATTATCAATCAGATCCTAATGTTTTTGGTTTCACTAAAATCCGGATTGTTTTGCACCCGGTACATTCAATTGAAGTTTGAAATCGAATTATCGAACTACCGCGCCATTTTCAATTCTATTTATAATTATATATAAATATTTATATTCTAACGACGACGCGTATAAATATATACGTTCGAATTATATTCAAAATAAATTTCTCGTCGTTATTATTTAAAATAATTCATTTTAAATAATCTGAATTCGCTAAAATTGCCAAAATAAAAATTTCAAACTGGCTCGCATTTTCCGGGTTGTTACATTTTGGCTTGACAAACTCACCCGCTTACTTCGTGGACCTGATGAGTAGGGTGTTCAGAGAATTCCTCAACAAGTTCGTGGTGGTCTTCGTAGACGATATCTTGATCTTCTCAAAGAATGAGGAAGAGCATGCTCAGCACCTAAGGGCAATCATGGGAACTCTGCGAGTCCATCAGCTAAAAGCCAAATTCTCCAAGTGCCACTTTTGGAGAGAGGAAGTGAGGTTTCTTGGGCATATAGTATCCAAAGAAGGGTTAGCTGTGGACCCTGCTAAGGTAGTAGCGGTACAGGATTGGAAGACACCAAAGAACGCAATAGAAGTCCGAAGCTTTCTCGGGCTAGCAGGCTTCTATCGGAAATTCATCAGAGACTTTGCAAAAATATCAGCTCCACTCACAAGGCTGACAAAGAAGAATCTAGTGTTCAATTGGGACTTGGATTGCGAGTTTGCTTTCCAACGACTTAAAAGGGCTCTTACAACAGCCCCAGTTCTGACGTTGCCAGATGGAAGCAAGATGTTCACAGTTTATACAGATGCATGTGGGACAGGACTAGGCGCTGTCTTAATGCAAGAAGGAAGGGTAGTAGCTTATGGCGGAAGACAGTTGAAAGTGCACGAAAAGAACTACCCGACCCACGATCTTGAGTTGGTTGCCATCGTCTTTGCACTCAAGTCTTGGCGACACTATCTCCTAGGTGAGAAGTTCGAACTTTACACTGACCGTAAATCGTTGAAATATCTTTTCTCGCAGAAGGACCTTAACTTGAGGCAACAGAGATGGATGGAGTTTCTTGCCTCGTACGATTTCGAGATCTCCTACACTCCGGGAAAAGGCAACGTAGTGGCAGACGCGTTGAGCCGAAAGAAACTAACCCTAAGCCCGCTGTTTGTTGAAAGACAAAGCCTAGAGTTTATAGCCAGCTTTGACTTTAGGCCCTCCTCCGATTTTGTACCGGGCTTGCTGGCATCTCTCGAAGTACGCCCGACTTTAGTGGACTCAATAGGGATAGCACAACGCAAAGACCATCAGCTTGTAGAAACGATTGATAGGCTAATTAGGGGTGAGACTTCAAGTCACCTCAACAGATACTCCATCGACGATAAGGGTTGGCTAAGGCGAGACGGAAGACTATGCGTCCCACAGACAAGGGATTTAGTAAAGACGGTTCTCGAGGAAGCACATCACTCCAAGATGACGATACACCCAGGCGGAGATAAAATGTACAAGGACATAAAGAGAACTTTCTTTTGGAATGGCATGAAGAAGGACGTGGCAGATTTCGTTTCTAAGTGTATGGTGTGCCAACAGGTTAAGGCGGAACAGAAAAAGCCTGGCGGTCTGCTCCATCCTCTAGAGGTCCCGCAGTGGAAGTGGGATAGCATCTCAATGGACTTCATTGATGGGCTGCCTAGGTCTAGAAGAGGCAACACTAGCATTTGGGTAATAGTGGATATGCTTACTAAAAGCGCCAACTTTTTACCTGTCAAAAGTAAAAGAACTGCCTCATCCCTAGCATCTCTTTACCTCAAGGAAATTATTCGACTCCATGGAATACCCTCCAGCATTGTTAGTGACCGAGACCCTATCTTCACAAGTGAGTTTTGGCGGAGTCTGCAAGAAGCGGTAGGCACACAGTTATGCTTGAGCACAGCCTATCATCCCCAAAACGACGGCCAGACAGAAAGAGTGAACAGAGTTTTGGAGGACCTTTTAAGACTGTGCGTCCTTCACTTCGGAGGGACGTGGGAAGACCATCTTCCTTTGGTGGAATTTGCCTACAACAACAGCTACCAAGCCACCATCGGAATGGCGCCCTTCGAAGCTTTATATGGAAGACCGTGTCGATCGCCCACTTGTTGGTGGGAGTCTACTGACAAGCTCATACTTGGACCAGATATGATCTGAGAGACTTCAGAAAAAGTAGACTTAATACGGAGAAGAATGAAGACAGCCCAAGACAGAAAAAAATCCTACGCTGACAAGAGGAGGACCGACCTTGAATTTGAGGTTGGGGACAGAGTTTTTCTTAAGGTATCTCCGCTAAGGAACATTGTTCGTTTTGGAACCACAGGAAAGCTAGCACCAAGGTTCGTAGGACCATTTCCTATTATCGAGAAAATTGGGAAAATGGCCTATAGATTAGAGCTACCCGAAAAGCTGGCCGGAGTTCACAACGTCTTTCACGTTTCGCACCTCCGAAAATGTCTACATGAATCTGCTGAAGTGGTAGAGCCAAATATCCTAGAAGAAGCTGAAGTGGAACGCGAAGCAACCGTGGGGAAAGTTCCAACCCGCATATTAGGAATGGAAGTGAAAAAGCTACGCAACCGTGAAGTCAAGCTCGTCAAAGTTCAGTGGAGCGACGCCGAGGGAGACGCAACTTGGGAAACTGAAGCTAGAATGCGCGCTGCCTACCCTTTTCTTTTCGAGGGTACTTCTTTGATCTTTCTTTTTCCTTAAGTTGCGCTTTTATCTATCTTTTTAGGTATATCTCCTTGACCTTATCTTTTAGGTAGAAACTCTTTGGATGAAAACATGTAATTGAAACATGTTATCGATGATGGTTACAAGTGGTTGCAAGTGATTGCTAGTGGTTGCTCGTGGTTGCATATACACACACAATTTAGGTTTTAGATCGGCTCAGTCACTTCATATTGCATATGCATAGATATGTTTGCAATTGTATATGGTTAAAATTTAATGTGTTGTCATGTGGATGTTGCATTTATATATGAATGATTGTGCACTCATGTAGAATCATGAATAGGAAAATTTGCATACATAATGGATTCATGACACTTACATAATTTGCATTAAGGAGGTCAACTGAATCAGTAGGCCGCCTGATTTTGCATTAGATAAGTACATGTACACACACTTCGCATATGATCATGAAGCATTAGAAGTCTTTTAAGGACAATGGATGCTCGTGTTTGATGGATGAGTAGATGGACGTTTGGATGTTATGATATACATTCTTCCTAAACTTGAAGATTTCGGGGATGAAATCCTTTTTAAGTGGGGGAGAATGTAACACCCCGTGTATTCTATAACAGTGAAATTCACAATTTAAAGTATAATTAATTTCAAATCAAATAATTAAGGAAAACGGGATACGCCATTGCGTTCGTCTTGGAATTCTGCTTGGGATAGAGTCCGAGTTTGCGTAAAACGGACTCCGTATGAAGAAGATATGGCCTCCGGAAGTTTCAGAATTCAGTTTAAAATTCAAAACAGCTCAGAAAAGCCAATTCAAAATTCAAAATCGGGCCGGATTGGCCAGGGCGGGAATTTTCCCGCCCAAGGCACCCAGGTCGACTGGGTAGTCGACCTGGGGCTACCCAGATCGACTGGGTAGTCGACCTGGGTCACCCGTGTCGACTGCCAAGTCGACACGGTGTCAACTGGCCTGTCGACCTGGCCCCTGAGCCAGGTCGAACCCAGCCCCCCTGGCTGGCCTAGTCTGTTTTTGGCCGAATTTCTGAGCCTTGCCTTGTCACTAGGGCTAGGTGTCAGCTCCTGATTGGTCTCTCCTTCAAACGAACGGCTAATATTAATCCAAGCTCCATCGACTGTCCTAATCAATTCACAGACTCTATAAAAAAGACCTAAGACTCCAGCTAATTCATACAAACAAAAATAAGAATGAGACCGTCATGCTGCTGAGGAAGGACTAGAAATAGCCGTCAAAATTGAGAGACGATTAGGAGACAATTCAAAAGCTTAAAGCAACGACAACTAAATCAAAACAACGCCTACAACAAAGGATAGCATCTCCAAATTCAGAATTCAGATTCCTGAATTGAAGATTCGTCATACGTTGTAAGTAGAGTGCTATTCCGATGTGAATAAATAATTGTGTTTTGATTTGTGTAAAATGAGAAATAGAATTGTACTTGATTTGTGGTGATAATAATTCATATTTGTATGTTGCTATGATTCTAAGCGATTTGGGATGTTGTGGTATAACGATTGGATATTTGCAAGTATGGGATTCATGTTGAAAGTTAACAACTACATGTTTGTGGTAGTTTATTACAACACCTATTGGATAATTGCAAGTATATGATTCATGTTGAAAGAAATGACTATATGTTTGTGGTAGTTTATTTGAGATTCATGCAAGTATATGATTCACTATTATGCCAACATAATATATATTATAATCACTTTTAGTGTAGTTGGATCCATTTGGGTATTATGATTCATATGAAGTTATGTTGGAATTGGCATCATGGTTCAAGTGTAAAAACCATACTTTTGTATTAGTGACAAAAGCAAGCATCTTGGTGAACTTGTATTAATTCTATGAACATGACTAAATTATGTTTGGTGTTATGCCTAATCGAAAACATGTTTTAGGCCTATGTTGTTATCAAAATCATATGATAATATATGTGACACATAATTAAGTTAGATTTACATTCCACTTGCAAGTTTACATAAATAAATTAAAAACCATGATTCATGTTTAGGTATGTTTATGCCATGATTCTATGAATAGATCAAAAACCATGATTTCATGTTTAGGTATGTTTATGTCATGATTATATGCTATTACAATGCAAGTTCACAAGTGCCAAATTTATGTTAATTAGCTCGCTATGTTGCAAGTTCATGCGTTCACACTCCCCTTTTTATGTTACTTAGAATATATAAACAGCATGTTCTAAGCCTCCCCTTTTTCATGTGGCTAAGTTGGGTTTAAATGTTAAATCCAACATATGTTATATTGTAGCAAACGTATAAAATGGGGGTAATGACGTTTGGGTTAAAATATAAAACATATGTGTTGGCATGTTTGACGCATGCCAATGACCTTGAAAAACAATTAAGTGGTGTAAATTAATTTTACCCAATAAAGATGAATTTGAATAATGGGCCGCAAATATTTACATATAAAAAGAAAAGAGACAAAATATGTAAATTTAGAAAATACGATGTGTTTAACCCGAGGTTGGATTGA
Source organism: Allium sativum (assembly GCA_030737875.1). Taxonomy (NCBI): domain Eukaryota; kingdom Viridiplantae; phylum Streptophyta; class Magnoliopsida; order Asparagales; family Amaryllidaceae; genus Allium; species Allium sativum. Next base: position 731,262,436 of record CM060912.1, on the reverse strand, counting down.
GTTGTGATGTAAACCTGCCCGGAACCGCCCGGCTGTCCAGTAGTCACAACAATACCCATCCAATGTCGGTGGTTAAACACGGAGCCCAATAAAGACCCGAGGTTAGACTGAGTTGTGGCGTAAGACTGCCCGGACCCAACCGGCAACAGGCAGCCACAACAATACCTGTCTAATGTGAGAGGTCGAGGTTTTAATAAGACAATTAAGGCTGAGTCAGGATTGATAGGATTAAGTAAATTGAATTAATACTTAATCAAAATGGAACATGCTAAACTATACAGACTGATTGGGGGTTAGGTTTACAAAACACTTAACCAACTTAGCATGTTGGCTAGAAATAGAAAACCTGGTAGTGGGGAACCCTTTTCAGCAGTAACCCTACAAGGTGTATCAGGATACCCTGAACCAGGCAGGGTGGGGCACGATTACTGGGCTGACTGTAAGAGGTCAAATCGACGGCGGTGGTGCAGCAGTGTAGGTTCTAACGGGGTGCGGGCGTGCACACACTCCAGCGCAGAAAAATAAGGCACTGGGCACCAGTAGTATACATGTGCATTCTAGAATTGTGTCGGGCCGCCACCATGGGACTTGATACACCCCATGGTGGGACCAACATAGGTAACTACAACATCGGGGGCCGTAAGACACATGTAACTATGCGAGTAGGAGCCGATCATCAGAAATGGATCACTTCACCCTGATCATGGGGTGCCTGTTGGGAACTAGTTTATATGGGTACAGAGATTAATATGGGGTACGATAGTACATTCGACTCTAGACAACTTAACCTAGTTTATAGTGCTTTCCCATTTCCAGTTTATACTTATCATGCCCAATTCTTTATTCATAGACTGAATAGTCCTAGACTTACTCAGGCTTTATGTCTGACTCTACTTTTCTTTCGTCTTCTTTTCTTTCGTTTCCCCCCCTTAGGTCCACAGGGAGGGAATACCGCAGCTTGACCAGTTTTCACATCCAGCTTGAAGAGAATGAATGTATTGCTTGGATCTCTTTCGTTTTGGACTATGGCTTTGGATTGCAACTATGGGGACTTATGCAGTTTACTTTTGTTTTTATGCTACTTTAAGTTATGAAACCAAGACAGTTATGAGAATGTAATGGTTTTTGGAAGTATTGTAAGACAATTATGACATGGTTTGTGTAACACATATTTTGTTGAAATAAAAATTGCTGTTGTTTTCCGCTGTTTCAAAAATATGTGTATTTATATCTGTCTTGTGTATCTGTGACTTATACTTATAAACCTCCACCAAAATTAGGGCATTCCCTTTGAGAGTGACCCTAACGGAGGTGGGGTGTTTCAGGGAAGGGTTTGGGGGTTTCGGTTCTCGCGTGGAAGGAAGGAACAGGGGAGGAGGTGGAAGAAGGAGAAGGGGCGGCGCAGGTTCGTGGGTGGCGGCGCTGCCACCTCGGGCGGCGGATCGACGATGGGGAGGCTCGATCACGAGCTTCCTTTTTTTTATGATTTGAAGAAACGGGGGGGGGGGGGGGGGGGCAGAAGTTAAAAGGAAGAGAGGTTTTAATTTTTTTTTTTTATTATTTTAATTTCAAAAAGTTGATTTTACATTCGAACTCGAAACGAAACCCACCGCCTGTCGTCCATAGCTAATTACCCCCATTCCGAACACAATGGGATATGTATCGTAGGATGATTCGATCGTTTCGATCAGTTTTCGTCAAAATCAACATATAACTCTACATATTGAATTTGAACGCGCATTACAATTTACCGGGGCCACATACTAACTCGAAAAATTCCCGAAAAATATTTTCTAACTTCGTATTAACGATACGGTCCTAACAAAACTAATTTCGTCATATTCTGAGACCGTTGGAAAAATGGCCATTTTCCAGTCGATTAAAATCAACTGAAACTGGTCAAACGCGTTTCCCTTTGCCACGCTCACATATTGATTCAAAAAATTATGAAATTTGAAACCTAGCAATAAATTGACATCACGGATGCAACAAAAGTGGTTTCGTCGAAATCCGAGGTCGTTTGCAAAATGGCAATTTTTAAGGGCCTGAATTCCATAGCGACTATTCAGAATTTTCAACTGGACGTATCTTTTGATCCCCGCTATGAAATTTCAATTTTTCGGATTCGTTGGAAAGATATCCTTACATAGATCTTATTATTTTTGGTTTCACTAAAAGCCGGTTTGTTTTGCACCCGGTACATTCAATTGAAGTTTGAAATCGAATTATCGAACTACCGCGCCATTTTCAATTCCATTTATAATTATATATAATTATTTATATTCTAACGACGACGTATATAATATATACGTTCGAATTCCATTCAAAATATATTTCTCGTCAATATTATTTAAAATAATCCATTTTAAATAATAAAAATTCGCTAAAATTGCCAAAATAAAATTTTTAAACTGGCTCGCATTTCCGGGTTGTTACAAGCGCGGTAGTTTGAAAATTTGAATTCAAACTTTGATTGACTGTACACGATGCAAAATATATCGGATTTTAGTGAAACCAAAAATGCTTAAATCTGTTTAAGAATATCTTTCCAACAAATCAGAAAAATTGAAATTTCATAGCAGGAATCAAAAGTTATGGTCAGTTGAATTTTCAGAATAGTCGCTATGGAATTTAATATAATATATGGCCCGTAAAAATAGCCATTTTTCAAACGACCTCCGTTCTCGACGAAACCACTTTTGTTGGAACTGGAATGTCAAATTATTGCAGGATTCCAATTTTCATAATTTTTGGGATCAATATGTGAGTGTGGCAAAAGAAAATGTGTTTTGACAATTTTAGTCAATTTCGATCGACCAGAAAATGGCCATTTTTCCAACGGTCTCCAAATTTGACGAAATTAGTCTTGTTGGGACCATATCGTCAAAACATAGCCAGATTTATTTTTCAGGGATTTTTAGAGTCAGTATGTGGCCCCGGCAAATTAAATTGTTCGATCAAATTAAATAATTAAATGTTTTATTATTTAATTTGACGAATAACTAACTGAAACAGTCAAATGGGCCTACGAGACATATCCCATTATGTTCGGAATAGGGGTATTTAGCTAGAGGCATCACTCGTTGGATTTGATTTGGAGTTAGAAGCGATGTAGAAATTTAAAAAGAATTGAAAAAAAATAGAATAGTATAGTATAAATACACGTATATACTAGTATACTATACATAACCCTATACGCCATCTTCTTCTTAGCCGCCTTCTTTAGAAATCAATGGCGTAGAACGTTCAAAACAAACCCGCTCAAAATCAGTCGATCCTCACACCAAAAGTAACTGATCCTTAAGGGTATTTTGTTGTCCCCTTTTTGCTCTTCCATCCCGTACGGTCGAGATCGCTTCAGGGGCCGTATCCTCCTCGAATTCTACGTAGGAACCCGCGTCGTTCATTCCTGAACCATCGTCGGAGGAAGCCACCGAGTTCTGCAAGGTGGCGGTGGCAGGTGCGGCGTTCGTAGTATGACAGAGTGGTGGTGTCTGGTCCTTCCACCGTGCTACGGTCTGGGGAAAACATCGAACCCTAAGTTCGAGAAGAGAAGGGTTAAGTGTCGGCTGCTATTGTAAAGAAGGAGAAGGTTGAATTTCTTATTTTATTTTACTTCATAATTGATTTTAAAGAAGTTATTAACCTCTAGAAAATCATACCTCGCTCGTTTCTTATCAGAATTCGACGAAACTGAAAGCATTGAACTCGTGACGATGAGATTTACATTTTAAAATTGACCGGAGAATTTTTAGAGCTTGTTACAATTTTTGGCATCGTCAAATCAAGGTGAGATATTTGAATTCAGAAATAAATGGATAAAATCATATTAGGATGCAGACGAAGTTTAGAAACTCCCGACACCCATTGTCCACATACCATGGACGACTTGATTGATTTGTGATATGTGATTGGTTGAATTTTGTTGTTTGTGTGTGGTTGAAATGAAAAGAAAAAGAAATTGATTGATATTGTAAAAAAAATCGTCTGCGTACGAAATAGATTATTGAAATCCCACTTGTCAAAAGTTGCGAGGCTTTAAGGTTGAGCGAGGAGCCGTACATTGGGACGGTGCCGGTTTTAATTGTCCTGCCGTTATGCTGCCGAAATTTACTGAAATATTTTTGTGTTGTAAAATATTTATGTTATTATATAAAATTGTCAAATAGTATAAAAATTAGATTTATATATATATATATATATATATATATATATATATATATATATATGAACATGAACATGAAAAGGATACATTAAAAATTTGTCATTTTGATATAAAATGTATAACATTGGAATTTATATCTCCAATATATATTTACATTAGAAAATATACATTTTGATACAAATTGTATTTGCATATGGAAATCCCTATTTTAATGAAAATTGAGAATGTATGAAATTTTTTCATGTTTTTATCCCATTTTTAATGTTAAGATAGAATCTAGTTAAATTGTTCATGTTTTGAAATTGTAAACATTTTTACATTAAAAACATTATTTTAATGTAAATACAGGATATGTGAAAGTGTTCATACATTGAAATAAATAGTTATATTTTATTTGCATTCTTTGATGCAAGTAAACATTGAAATAAATAGTTATATTTTATTTGCATTCTTTGATGCAACTAAACATTGAAATAAATAGTTATATTTAATTTGCATTCTTGATGCAACTAAACATAAAAATAAATAGTTATTCTTTTATTTGCATTCTTTGATACAAATAAACATTGAATTAAAAGTTATACTTTTATTTGCATTCTTTGATACAGATAAAATGTTGAAATTAGAAGTTAAATTCTTATTTGCATTTCTTGATGCAAATAAGACATAGTTTTAAAAAGGTCATATTTTTATTTGTAATTTAGATACAAACTAAAAACAAAACATTAAAATTTAGATTATATTTTTATTTGCATATTTAGATGCAAATAAACATCGTAGTTAAAAGATTATATTTTTATTTGCATATTTAGCTGCAAATAAACATCGTAGTTAAAAGATTATATTTTTATTTGCATATTTAAGATGCAAATAAAGATCTTAGAAAAAGACTACTTTCTTATTTGCATATTTAGATGCAAATAAACACCGTAGGATGAAGTTGCATTTTTGTTTGTAAATGTAGATACCAACAAAACATTTAATAAAGATTGTATTTTTGTTTGTAGTTCTGATGCAAATAAAAACATTATAATAAAAGTTATATTTTGTTTACAATTTAGATGTAAATAAGGACAGGAATTAAAAGGATACATTTTATTTGCAATTTTAATATAGATGAAAACATAGAATAAACAATCATATTTTTATATACATTTTAAATGAAAAAATAAAAAGAATATATTTCAAAGGTCACATTTTTATCGACATTTCATATGAAATAAAAGAATTGATTTAAATGTCAAAATGTTTATTGTTACTTTAGATACAATAAAAATACAGGAATCGCCAAAAGATTTATATTTATATATAAATATAAATTAAAATTTAAACGAGTCGCGCGCGGTAGTTCATGTATCTGCAATTGTAAATTCAAACGATTATACCGTAAGATCCAACCATCGGATTTTCTCAAAACTGGAACCATTGGGTTCGTTTTGGAAAGATCTTTCCAACGATATAAAATTTGCTAAGATCCAACGATTAGATTTGGAGAAAACTGTAAATCAAATTTTGATGAAAACAGGGCCCGGGCCATGTAATGACCCAAAGCGTCATTTAATGAAAAATGGCTAATTTTAAATAAATAAGAATAGCGATAAATCGTTATAAGATATTATAAATGATATGGAATGGAAAGATTTATTTAAACTATACATATTCGAGGATTATTTGAAAAGTCCGAGTTAAATCTCATTTCAAACAGTTATACGACGATTGGAAGTCGAAGATTTGAAGATGGTGATTGAAGATCGGCAATCTTCACATCGAATGGATGACTACTAATACCCTAGATCAGTTAGCTTCCAGGAGGGGTTACAGTATTAGTTGTCCGGACATATTTGTTGGTTGTCCGGATAGACTCGATGTCTCCAGTTTCGTTCAAACCCAGAACGGACTTGTAAATGGATTTATGTCTGACATTGGATTTTGTTCTGTGCTGATTGATCTCTATTAATATTTATCCGTTGGTGGCGGAGAATTTATTCTCTTTCTTAACACCCTTTGAGGTTACTTATTAATAGACATCAATCGCATGGCGTGAATTATCAGTATGGTATGCCGAGATGCAAATAATCAAGGCTTATTGTTGAAAAGCAGAGCCTTGTGGTTGATGATCAAAGCACAGCTTTAAAAAGCATAGCTTTGTGTATAGCGTTACTTCGCGAGCCTCACACCCCGGTATGAACCTGAAACGGGAGTAAAGACTGCAGGGAGGACATACGTTTCTTTCTAGCTAGAAGTGGTGCCCTGGCTTTTACAAGGCCTGACATTTTTACTTATGTGGATGATGAAATGATGCGCCTCGGTTATGTGAGTCCCTAGTGACTCTATTTACGTTCCAAAGGGCGGGGAAACGTATTGTTCAGGCATAACTAATCCACTAACATATTTGTGGACCGACCATGCTAGATCCAAGTGTCACTCGTGCTCTGATCCTGAGACATGGGCTAGATTGTCTCGAATTTGGTAAGGACTATCTTTTGCCTTGGTTCATGATGGAAATCCAACTTCCAATATGACCCATGCGGTTTTGATTGTATAACTAGTATGGCGACGTAGTATATGGTAGCTATGCCGTCTATGATTGATATTATGATTGAAATGATTTAAAACACATATACACTAATAATAATATCAAATTCGTTTTATCATATCAAGCATTTTTTACCATTATGAGGTAAAACTCTATCCTCCGGTTTGCGTTGCATTGTGTGATGGGACTTGAGTCTTATAATGGTTTCATTTCTCTAAAAAGTATTGTGTTGTTTAACGATTTACTTTACTTATGCACTGACAATCCAATGGAGTAAACCCATTCCGCGTTAGCTGCGTGGTCCTATGATTAGCCTCATTTTTAAATAGGTTAAATAAGATTTCTCATACCAGTCCCATGACTTGACTCGTAGTTTGTTTCACTTTACAAACTCGGGTGCCCTCCTTTCCACACGGGCAGCCTTGTATACAGGTTTAGCAGATTCATTCTGGATAGCTATGGAGCTGAAGATGGACATTATCATTCCTATTTTGATGTTCATACTTCACTTAGTATATTATGTTTTTATTCCACTGCAGACATTTTATATTAAGCTGAAACTGTATTATTGCTAAGTATGATCCGATTATGCTGTGTAACTCTGATGATATATTATATCCAGTGTAATTTGATGAACATTATCTGCTGTAATTTTCTATTTCTGTTCCGTTGTTTTTGTTATGTGTTATATTCCAATGATTATCTTACTTCCGTATACACGGGGTTTGGGGTCATCACAATTTTGTTGCTAGCTTCCACTAATCAAATTTTGTGGAAAATGAGGCCATCTTTAAGGTTTTTAATTTCCATTTGATATGTTATTAAAATGGGTCACATGTATTACCTTTTAAAGGAAAGAAAATATTCCTTTAAAATGAACGTGAACCCTGATAATAGGAACCAACCGACTTGTCCATTCCAATGTTCGATAAAATATTAACTTTTTGACATTTTATTTATCCAAATAATGTTCTTCCCTTATAATGTTCTAAGTGTGTGACCCTGTAGGGTATTATAACATTGGAAATAATTTAAATCGTATTTAAATTATAAATAATAAGTGGTATCTAGCAACACGTTGTTGTTACCCAAGTTATAATAAGATTAATGATTCAATACAACCTTTCTATGACCAGTGTATCAATGTAATATAATCCTTTTAACCAACATATCCAGAATTGAACTCGAGGCATGGAAAGTTTCAACCTATTTATAATTTAATCTGTCTATCTTGATCGATGAGTAGACTATATAAAGCGAATCAATATTTGAGCACGGCCATGCATTTCACAGTGTCACTCAATCAAGAGGCTTACGGATATCACCACAAATATATTCTGGGGTTAAATTCCATTTATATCATTCATAATTTTCAAACGATTCAAGATGTATCCAATAATCACCGTTATCATATACTCAATTACAAGTAACTTTAGATGATATCAAAATACAAATATCCTCGAATAAAATTATACTGATTTCATGTTTGAGAACCATTACATCACTGTCACTATGAGAATAACTTATGATACTGTTAATTATATTCCATGTAGTTTTCTCATGGTGGATCAGCCCAATACGCTATTCTCCAATACGTATTTATGTCTTGATATTAATATCAATTATATTAACGATCAATGAGATGTAATCATCAGCCAATCAACATACTAGTCTCAATGTTTTATTGTTGTCATATATAAACAATAAAATTTGGCTAGGGACATTTAAGAATTATAATACTTAATATATTATATAATCCTAAGCTCAAGTCTTACTCGAACTATATAATTCCGTATTATTATTCTAAGGACTTCTATTATGTTAATATTTGTATTACATAGTAAACATAACATAACAGAATATTTTTATTCCAAATAAAATAACATCACCAATGTTATTGATACATTAAATGGATTGCCTCTAGGGCATAAACTCTAACAGTTACAATAGTTATTTATTTATTTATTTCCCTATTTACAATAATAAACTACACTAATTGCTACAACGGTCACCACAATATATTCGTTTGATATGGATTACATTTACATGTATAATTCCATAAAATGAATACAATTCAGACATTCATTATATTATATATTTCGTCGTTTACGTAGATTCGGACGGATGATGCATATATATTTATATTTATATTTTTGCGCGGTTAGCGTAGTTATCTTCCTTTATTGTTATTTATCGTTAAGTTTAATAACTTGGTTTAACCAATAACAAACATTTCATTTTGCATTCAATCTTGCCATAAGGTTCCACAACTTACAAAAAGACCGCTAGCTACAGTTATTGTAAATTATGCCAGATTATTGGAATGGGCATATTTCATGTGACACCCCATGTCCATTAATGTCACTCACAAAGGGAATGCATCAATGTCCATGAAGCGTTATTGTTGTATAGAACAGATAAATTACAAGAATAAATAAATAAAAAAACACAGCGGAAGATAAAACTTATTTCATAGCATCATAACTCAAAACAAGCTTACATAAGTCGTTCCCAAAACCATTACAACATGATCAATAGTCTTTTCCAAAAACTTCAAAGTACATAAAGAAGCAAATACTTAAATAACATAAATGCATAAATCCCCACTGAGCATAAGCGAAGCCATAAAGATGAGAGAGTCCAAAACGATACATCTACTCTTTTCAAGCAACTAAAAAAAATCGGCACTAAGCTGTAGTATTCCCTCCTTACAAACCCGCGGGGAGGGAAAGGAAAGAAAAGAGGTGGAAACAAACGGGTCAGACATAAAGTCTGGAGAGTCCAGTAATTTTAACAAATAATAGGTAAGGTAAATGATCAAGATATAAATAGGCATCATGATATGGCTATAACTTAGATAAGGTTGATAAAAAGGATGGACAAGATGATTTCGTTCCTAAGTACTAAGACAATCTTACACCTTGGCTAAGCGAACATCCCTCCAAGTACTAACCCCGAAGACCAAAGTCAACATCAGAATAGCACCCAAAGGACTATCCAACTCAACCAACATGTATTTCGTTACACCGCACTTTTGCTAAGTTACACCACATTACTTAATTACACCGCACATCTACTAGTCTCTTTTTACTAGAGGTTGATCCCTTCCCACTAACTGTACCCACATGACAAACCTGGTAGTTACTTGTACCTAGCTGCTATCGTAGGTGCCGGCTTGCTCCTACCACCGCTAAGGTACCCTTAATCTACCCATTCGATCGGCTTCCTGAACCCCGTAGGCACCCGTGCTGGCCCCACAGTGGGGTGTATCACTCCCCAAAGTGGCAACCCCGATACCAACATAAAATGCATGGCCATACCTACACGATGCAACAACGTCTTACCTACCAGCCCGGACCCATTCACGCACATGAACCCGTTGGACTCGCGTTGCCACCGATATTCACGTTTTGACCTCTTACATTCAAGTCTAGTGAGCGTGCCCCAACCCCGGCCTAGTACCGGGCCCAATCAGATACTCAAACGGGTTACTGGTTGAAACAGGTCCCCCATCCGACACAAGCCTCCCACCTATGCTTGGTCCCCACTAGGTTTTTCTCCCACTTAATAATTTTAATTTAAATGTCCATGTCTTACACATGCTATGGTTAAGTCCATACTTACATGTCATAATTTACATGTCTTATCTTATACCGGTTAAGTCCATATTTACATGTCATAATTTACATGTCACCCCACTTAACCCTCTAACCATACCCATGTCTTATTATGGTTAGTATTCCTTAATTCATTCCTCATGACGAACGGTACATGACCTCTCACATTAGACCGAACGCTTTGTGGCCGTTGGATTTGCCGTGCGGTTCCGGACAGTCTTACACCACAAACAGGGTCTAACCTCGTGCCATTAACCGTTGCGCCTACAATTCATTCCTTTGACCTCTCACATTAGACGTCCAATTGTGGCAGCTGGATTTGCCGGGCGGTTTCGGGCAGTCTTACACCACAATTGCACCTAACCTCATGTCAAAGGTTTATTAATAATCGTATTTCACCCATACCCAACTTGCATGTCATGTATATCAAATTAAACATATAATCATGTTTATAATATTGCCTATTCCAAATTGTCACTAATTACATATTAATTAGCCTCAATTACAAATTTACAATTATAGGCAATTTCATCAATTCCATGTAATTCATACCCAAATATGCCAATTTCACATATTATCCGATTATCCAAAATATCCAATAATATCCAAATTTCCAAATTTCTCATATTCCTAATATTTCACATCGTTCCCACGTATTCGCATTCGCGCGTATTTTTAATATAGGCTCAAAGGTAGCCTAGATCCACAAATAAAAGGAATAGGGGTAAGAAGAGAGAATCAATTCATAGAAAATTGGAATAAAACAACATCATGAAATAATGAGGCATATAGACTGGCAAAGAGGCATAATAAAAGATTCAACATGAATAAACTGATAAAAGGTATGAATTTTACATAGAAACATAGGCATATGTTGACATGAATCAAAAAGATGAAGACTTGGTGAGATTTTCATTACAAACATATATATGAATACTTTTTACAATTTTTTCATGTTACTTTAATCCCACTAAATATGTGAAAATAACTGTACTCACCTTTCGTGGCTTAAGAAAAGGATTAACGAATTTAAATTGGTGTAGAAACGTTGTGGTGATGTTGATTGATCTTCTTTAATTGTTGTTGAAGCTCTAAACTTTGATTTGAATTGCGTATTATCACTTGAGAATTAATTTAGAGGCCACGGCTAGGGTTGAAGAGAGAGCTTGACAGCATAATGGTGTCATAGATAATATTTTTTGAATTAGGGTTAGGTCTTAGGGTGCATATATAGATGTCTAGGATCGGTTAGAGCTCTTAGATTAATCCAGAAATCATCAGGGCCACTCAGATGCAACATCAGCCCTTAGCGCGAATCGGGCCATAGGTTGACAACCAAACACCCTGGATCGACCCCTAGTCGACCCAGGGAAGCTCGGGTCGACTCCAAAAATAGTGCGGTTCGGCTATTCCCCCTCCCGATTTGTTGTTTTGAACTTTTTTTGAATATTTATTTATTCAATATATATATATATATATATATTTCCCTCATATGCATACAAACTTCAAGGCTTAATAACATCTTCATAAGGTATCCGTTTTGTGCAAACCAAATGTCTATCTTGACCCAAAATTTTGAGACGAACATAATAGCGCAACCCATTTCACTTAATTCTTCTTCTAAAAATTAAGTATACTTTAATTTGTGAATTTTAATGTTATAAAATTATGGGGTGTTACATTCTCCCCTTCTTAAAGGATTTCGTCCCCGAAATATCCAAGTTAAGAAGAATGTGTCCTACCATCCAATCATCCATCTACTCAACCATCATCCACAAGCATCTATTGTCCTTAAAAGATTTCTAATGTTATATGAACATATGCAAAAGTGTGTGTATATGTTCCTTATCTAATGCAAAGATCAGGCGGTCCACTGATTCTGTCGACCTCCTTAATGCAAATAATGATAGTGCCGTGTATCCACCATGTATGCAAAGAACCCTATACATATCATTACTACATGTTTGCATAACCATTCATTCAAATGCAACATCCATATGATAAGTCCATTTAATATACATCCATTTAAATAAATACATCCATTTATATGCAATATGCATTATGAAAGTGATTGAGCCGATCTAGTGCCTAAAGTGCGTGTATATGTATCCACGAGCAACCACTAGCAAACACTTGCATCCACATGCATCCATCAATCATAACATGTCTCAAACACATGTTTCAACCATAGGACTACCCTATCTAAAGGTCAAAGACATAAACGAGAGGATATACTAAAGATAGGACAAGTACAAGCTAAGCGATAAAGGAGAAATTAAAAGGCATACCCTCGAAAAGAAAAGGGTACAATGAACGCATCTTCTCTTCCGTCTCCCAAGTAGCGTTGCTCTCATCATCTCCCCATTGCACTTTGACTAGCTTGATCTCTCGATTCCTCAACTTCTTAATCTCCGACCCAAGAATGCAAGTAGGAGCTCGTCGAATCGTCGCATCACGTTCTATCTCCACCTCTCTAAGCAAGCTCGGCTCTACCACTTTTGCAGTCTCATGCAAGCACTTCCTCAAATGCAAAACATGGAACACGTCGTGTACACCACTAAGTCTTTCGGGCAACTCTACTTTATATGTCATCTGTCCAATCCTCTCCTTAATAGGAAACGACCCTACGAACCTTGGTGCTAACTTCCCAACGGACCCAAAGCGAACGACATTCCGTAATGGAGACACCTTGATAAAGACCATGTCCCCAATATCAAATTCAAGATCTGTCCTCCTCTTGTCCGTATACGATTTCTGCCTATCTTGCGCCATCTTCATCCTCCTTCGAATCAAATCAATCTTTTTCGAAGTCTCTCTAATCATATCGGACCCAAGTAAGATCTTATCCGTAGATTCCCACCAGCATGTAGGTGAACGACAAGGGCTTCCACAAAGAGCCTTGAAAGGTGCCATGCCAATGCTAGACTGAAAACTATTATTATACGCGAACCCCACCAAAGGAAGATGCTCCTCCCATGTACCTCCGAAGTCTAAAACACATAGCCTCTAAAGGTCCTCTAGAATACGACTCACCCTCTCAGTCTGGTCGTCCGTCTGAGGATGATATGCGGTGCTCAAACATAACTGAGTCCCTACCGCCTCTTGCAAGCTCTTCCAAAACTCGCTAGTAAAAATAGGATCACGATCGCTCACTATGCTAGAAGGAACACCGTGCAAATGAACTATCTCTCGAATGTATACAGAGGCTAACCATGGAGCAGTCCTATTACTCTTCACGGGAATAAAATGGGCGCTCTTAGTAAGTTTGTCTACCACGACCCAAATCCCCGTATTACCCTTCCTCGATCTCGGTAACCCATCAACAAAGTCCATCGAGATACTCTCTCACTTCCATTATGGGACCTCCAATGGGTGAAGCAACCCACCGGGCTTCTTTTGCTCTGCTTTTACTTGTTGGCACACCAAGCATCTAGCGACAAACTCGGCCACATCCTTCTTCATACCGGCCCAAAAGTAAACTCGTCTCATGTCCATGTACATCTTGTCCTCGCCGAGATGAATGGTCATCTTCGAACGATGTGCATCATCAAGAATGGTCTTCCTCAAGTTCTCGTCTCGTGGTACGCAAAGTCTACCGTCCCTACGTAACCAACCCTTATCATCTAGGGTATACCTACTGAGATGGCTCGATGACTCCTCCCTTATGAGCTTCTCTACCAACTCAACCAACCGTGGGTCATCACGCTGTGCCTCACCAATCCGTCCCAAAAGCGTAGATCTGACCTCTAAGGATGCTAGCAAACCGGGTACAAAGTCAATGGAAGGTCTAAAGTCAAACGTAGAGATGAACTCTAATCTTTGCCGCTCAACAAACAACGTACTCAAGGACAACCTTTTCCTACTTAAGGCGTCTGCCACCACGTTACCCTTGCTAGGGGTATATGCTATCTCGAAATCGTAGGACGCTAAGAATTCCATCCACCTTTGCTGCCTTAAGTTCAAGTCCTTCTAAGAGAACAAGTATTTTAGCGATTTGTGGTCTGTGAACAATTCGAATTTCTCGCCAAGAAGATAATGGCGCCAAGACTTAAGCGCGAAAACAATAGCAGCCAACTCTAGGTCATGTGTAGGGTAATTTCTCTCATGCACTCTCAACTGCCTTCCTCCGTAGGCTATTACCCTCCCCTCTTGCATTAAGACTGCGCCTAGTTCTGTCCTACAAGCATCGGTATAAACGGTAAATGGCTTACTCCCATCTGGCAATACTAAGACTAGGGTTGTGGTCAAAGCTCTCTTTAAACGTTGGAATGCATCATCACAATCTATGTCCCACGTGAAAACTAGGTTCTTCTTCGTCAAGCATGTCAATGGGGCTGATATCTTTGCGAAGTCCTTGATAAACTTCGTATAGTAGCCTGCCAACCCCAAGAAACTCCTCAACTCGGTAGCATTTTTAGTGACCTTCCAGTCTTGGATGGCCACCACCTTCGTGGGATCCACAGCTATCCCTTCTTTGGAAACCACGTGCCCTAAGAATCGCACTTCCTTCCTCCAAAAGTGACATTTAGAAAATTTAGCTTTAAGGTTATGCGCTCGAAGGGTCTCCAACACTTCCCTAAAATGTAGGGCATGCTCTTCGTCGCTCTTAGAAAAGATCAAGATGTCATCCACAAAGACCTCCACGAATTTAAGGTACTCCCTAAACACCCTACTCATCAATTCAACGAAGTATGTGGGGGCGTTTGTCAAACCGAAGGGCATTACAAGCCACTCATAGAAACCGTCCGGAGTCCTAAAGGCTGTCTTGTGTATGCTATCCTCAGCCACTCTCAACTGATGGAAACCAGTGGCTAAGTCCAACTGTGAAAATACTGAGGCGCCAACTAACTGATCGAAGAGATCGTCAATCCTCGGTAGTGGGTTCCTATTCTTCTTAGTAAGCTTATTAAGTTCTTTATAGTCCACACAAAGTCTAAGGGAACCATCCGCCTTCGTGGCAAATACTACTGGAGCACCCCACTCTGATATACTACGTTTTATGAATCCCTTCTCAAGCAACTCCCCTACTTGCTTATTGATCTCCCTCCTCTCACGAGGAGCCATGTGGCGTACTGGCAGAGATACTGGTTTTGCATTGTCTACAAGATAAATACGAAAGTCTATCTCACATTTTTGGGGTAGACCCCTCGCCTCATTGAAGACATCAACATATTCACGGACTATACGAACAGAATGTAAATCATCATTGGATGCGTCAAGTGACTCAAGATAACTAAGCATCACCGATCCTCCAGGGTCACAAGAAATATCAAGGGTCTTTCCACTACGAGTCAAAAAATTTACTACCCTTCGTTCACAATATAGGCTGGCACCATATCTGGCTAGCCAATCCGTCCCTAGAATCAACCCATAGCCCATGAAACCAATCACAAAAGCATTACATTCAAAACCAACGCCTAAGATAGACAATCTCAAATCCCTACAAACCATGGATAAATGAGCCAACCCACCAATAGGATTTGAGACTACAATGGGATCTACAACGGGACTAGTATTTAAGTGTAGTTTTTCAACTAATGATGTAGAGATAAACGAATGTGATGCGCCAGAATCGAATAAAGTATGGACAGGATGATCAAACAAGAAAATCAAACTTTCGACAGAAATTTTTCTACCTTCTTCCTATCCCGGAGCCACGAGAGCGTGAACCTGCCCTCTCGAAGTAGAACCTGCCCTCTGCCCTTGCTTCTTAGGACAGTCCTTCACAGCATGACCTGCATCACTACAATGATAACAAGCGAACTTCTTCTTCTTCTTACAGTCTTTCTTCAAATGGTCGGGTTTCCCACAGTTGTGACACTTCCTCTTTTCTTTACCACCTTTCTTTTGTTGTTGGGCTTTCTTTGGATCCTCCTTCTTATCTTGCGGCCTAAAAGTACTTACACCCTTCCTTTCTTCATGCATGTATCCCATATCAACAATCTTTTCTTACGTAACCCCCATTGGAATGTGGGACATAGCCAAACTGTGAAGCAGTTCATTTAGGCCATTTGCAAACCTCAAGGCCTTCTTGTGAGGCATATTCACCAACTCTAGCCCAAATCTCGCCAACTTATTAAATTCGGTCACATACTCTTTGACGTTTAAGTTTTTCTGCTTCAATGTCAAGAACCTCTCCATGTACATACTCTGCTCAGCTTGAGAAAGGAATTTCAACTCAAACCTTGCCCTAAAATCTTCCCATGTCTACACAGCACGCTCTCCATTAGTAACCTCCCACCAAAACGAAGATTCGTCCTTCATCAACCAAGCATCCAATTGGACCTTCTTACAATCATCCAAATCGAAAATGCCAAACAGATCCTCCACTTCTTTCAACCAATTTCTAACTTCAACAAACGTTTTAGACCCAGTAAAAGGTTTTCCACCCATCGAATGAGAGTCTTTACATATCTTAGGGAAAGCATCTCCATGCGGAGGAATGACTGGAGTTGGGGGAGGAGGAGGAGGAACATTGGCCGGACCTGCGGTAGCAGCCCTAGCCTCGAGATATTGATGAAACCAACCGGGTATATGAACACCCTCTGGTATCTCAGATGCTCCAGACATGCTGAAAAGAAAAAGAAAGAGTTTCAAAACAAAGGAAGCGAAAAAGAGATGTATGGCTTGTAGGGATTATGCTCTTTAAAGTAAACTTTCCTTGAAAATAGATTCTTTAAAATAAGTTTTTGAAAAAACTTTCTAGGAAAATAATACTTTTGAAAAAACTTTTCAAAACTTTTTATATGTTCTTGTAACCATAGCTTTGATACCACGTGTAACACCCCATGTCCATTAATGTCACTCACAAAGGGAATGCATCAATGTCCATGAAGCGTTATTGTTGTATAGAACAGATAAATTACAAGAATAAATAAATAAATAAAACACGGCGGAAGATAAAACTTATTTCATAACATCATAACTCAAAACAAGCTTACATAAGTAGTTCCCAAAACCATTACAACAGGATCAATAGTTTTTTCCAAAAACTTCAAAGTACATAAAGAAGCAAATACTTAAATAACATAAATGCATAAATCCCCACTGAGAATAAGCAAAGCCATAAAGATGAGATAGTCCAAAGCGATACATCTACACTTTTCAAGCAACTGAAAGAAATCGGCACTAAGTTGTAGTACCCCCTCCTTGCAAACCGCGGGAGCGGGGGGGGGGGGGGGGAAGGAAAGAAAAGAGGTGCAAACAAATGGGTCAGACATAAAGTCTGGCGAGTCCAGTAATTTTAACAAATAATAGGTAAGGTAAATGATCAAGACATAAATAGGCATCATGATATGGCTGTAACTTAGATAAGGTAGATAAAAAGGATGGACAAGATGATTTTGTTCCTAAGTACTAAGACAATCCTACACCTTGGCTAAGAGAACGACCCTCCAAGTACTAACCCCAAAGACCGAAGTCAGCATCAAACTAGCACCCAAAGGACTATCCAACTCAACCAACATGTATTTCGTTACACCGCACTTTTGCTAAGTTACACCACATTACTTAATTACACCGCACATCTACTAGTCTCTTTTTACTAGAGGTTTATCCCTTCCCACTAACTGTACCCACATGACAAACTTGGTAGTTAATTGTACCTAGCTGCTATCGTAGGTCCCGGCTTGCTCCTACCACCGCTAAGGCACCCTTAATCTACCCATTCGATCGGCTCCCTAAACCCCGTAGGCACCCGTGTGGGCCCCACATTGGGGTGTATCACTCCCCAAAGTGGCAACCCCGATACCAACATAAAATGCACGGCCATACCTACACGATGCAACAACGTCTTACCTACCAGCCCGGACCCATGCACGCACATGAACCCGTTGGAGTCGCGTTGCCACCGCTATTCACGTTTTGACCTCTTACATTCAAGTTCAGTAAGCGTGCCCCAACCCCGGCCTAGTACCGGGCCCAATTAGATACTCAAACGGGTTACTGGTTGAAACGGGTCCCCCATCCGACACAAGCCTCCCACCTATGCTTGGTCCCCACTAGGTTTTTCTCCCACTTAACCATTTTAATTTAAATGTCCATGTCTTACACATGCTATGGTTAAGTCCATACTTACATGTCATAATTTACATGTCTTATCTTATACCGGTTAATTCCATATTTACATGTCACCCCACTTAACCCACTAACCATACCCATGTCTTATTATGGTTAGTATTCCTTAATTCATTCCATATGAAGAACGGTGCATGACCTCCCACATTAGACCGAACACTTTGTGGCCACTGGATTTGTCGGGCGATTCCGGGCAGTCTTACGCCACAAACCGGGTCTAACCTCGTGTCATTAACCGTTGCGCCTACAATTCATTCCTTTGACCTCTCACATTAGACGTCCAATTGTGGCAGCTGGATTTGCCGGGCGGTTCCGGGCAGTCTTATGCCACAATTGCGCCTAACCTCGTGTCAAAGGTTAATTAATAATCGTATTTCAACCATACCCAATTTTCATGTCATGTATATCCAATTAAACATATAATCATGTTTATAATATTGCCTATTCCAAATTGTCACTAATTACATATTAATTAGCCTCAATTACAAATTTACAATTATAGGCAATTTCATCAATTCCATGTAATTCATACCCAAATATGCCAATTTCACATATTATCCAATTATCCAAAATATCCAATAATATCCAATTTTCCAAATTTCCCATATTCCTAATATTCCACATCGTTCCCATGTATTCGCATTCGCGCGTATTTTTAATATAGGCTTGAAGATTGCCTAGATCCACAAATAAAAGGAATAGGGGTAAGAAGAGAGAATCAATTCATAGAAAATTGGAATAAAACAACATCATGAAATAAAGAGGCATATAGACTGGCATAGAGGCATAATAAAAGATTCAACATGAATAAACTGATAAAAGGTATGAACTTTACATAGAAACATAGGCATATGATGACATGAATCAAAAAGATGAAGACTTGGTGAGATTTTCATTACAAACATATATATATGAATCCTTTTTACAACTTTTTCATGTTACTTTAATCCCATTAAATTTTTGAAAATAACTGTACTCACTTTTCATGGCTTAAGAAAAGGATTAACGAATTGAAATGAGTGTAGAAATGTTGCGGTGATGTTGATTGATCATCTTTAATTGATGTTGAAGCTCTAAACTTTGATTTGAATTGTGTACGAACACTCGAGATTTAATTTAGAGGCGGCGGCTAGGGTTTAAGAGAGAGCTTGACAGCATAATGGTGTCATAGATAATATTTTATGAATTAGGCTTAGGTCTTAGGGTGTATATGTAGATGTCTAGGATCGATTAGAACTCTTAGATTAACCCAGAAATCATTAGGACCACTCAGATGCAACATCAGCTCTTAGCGCGAATCGGACCACGGGTTGACAGCCAAACACCCTAGATCGACCCCTAGTCGACCCAGCGAGGCTCGGGTCGACTCCAAAAATTGTGTAGTACGGCTATTCCCCCTCTCGATTTGCTATTTTGAACTTTTTTGAATATTTATTTATCTAATTTTTATATATATCTATATATATATATTTCTCTCATATGCATACAAACTTCAAGGCTTAATAACATCTTCATAAGGTATCTGTTTTGTGCAAACCAAATGTCTATCTTGACCAAAAAATTTGAGACGAACATAATAGTGCAACCCATTTCACATAATTCTTCTTCTAAAAATTAAGTATACTTTAATTTGTGAATTTTAATGTTATAAAATTGTGGGGTGTTACATTTCAAACCACAAGAAATATATATTTATGTGTATTTTGGAAGAGTTGATGAAAATTACGCGCAGATATGTATATTTATACGAACATTTACACAACTTTTCCCTTTTTCATTCTTTTATCATAGTTCTTGTGGGTTTCAAAATAATGTATTTTTGTTTAAACATAGAAAAAAGGCATATTTATAACAACTAAGCCAAAAACCCTAACCACATTGAATACAAACAGGTTTACGTCTTTTAAATCAAAGTCACATATTTCATAAATTAACACTAAAACTAGAGATCTGGAATAAAACTACATCTAAACAATCTTTAATGGCACCGATTTCCAGATCTACATTGTTTTGCAACAACCACAATATGTTCTCAAAAATAGTTGTTAACAATATGTATAAACAATTAAATAAGCCTACAAATAATATTATTCATAACCAATAATCTATACTTTTAGGTTTTTATCAACATTCGTGAGAAGATATAATAGGTGTCATTTCAAATTCAGCAATATTATAAACTGATCTGGTGATATTAGGCATATATTTTGAGACCTAATTTAAGCAAGATAAATAGGCTATTATAACTTTGTATGTAAATTTCCCACTCACCAGAAAGCATCCAAATCTAAAATCAGAATAATCTTTTAGGCCTATAATTCCCAAATTCTTAAAGATCTATAATTATTCTAAAAAGGGATACTTTCAGATCGGTAGATTTGCAAGAAAATATGAAAAGAGGGGAGAATCTAATATAGAATAGCTTAGCCGTCAATTCATATCCTTTTCCATTTGAATCTAATAATCCCTCTCAAATCTATGTGATTTATATTTGATTGATTGTATATGAATATATTTTTAATTAAGAAATTGATTTGAAGAGAAAGGGAAATGGCAGAGCTTTGCTGTTGCCTACAGATTTGTGTGGAAAAGAATGCGGACTCACCCCTTTATTTATAGGAGTGGAATTGGTCATGAACCGTTAGATTTGATTAAATAAACATCCTTCTATTTATGTTATAATATATAACGAAAATACCCTTCAATGCCTAGCCGCCACTGAGCACTACAGGCCCAAAGCGGTCAACCACTCCCTCTGGACTGTCGACCGCCTTTCGGCTGTTTTTTCCATTGAGGGTTGGTATTAATGGTAATATATATTATATTTATTACGTTTATTTATTTTTGTCCGTTTTTCATATTTCGTCCGTAACTTTTTCATACGACTCCATTCGTGAAACTCCAAACATGAAAGTTACTAGAATTCCGAGATGAACGCAATGATTAAATTTTCGTGGTCAAACTCCATCGTTTAAATTCGTATTTTTGAAGTCTAATTAAATAACTAATTTATTGTTAAAAATCTCGGATTGTTACATTCTTCCCCCCGTAAAGTAATTTCGTTCCGAAATTCTGACGCCTACTTATCTTATCATACACAACCAATTTATGTATATCCACTTTGCAACCATATGCGCATGTGCACGGTATACATAATGCATTTCAACCACATAAAATGCAAGCACAATGATTCAAAACCAGATCCTCCAACATGTATGCATTAGATTTTTAAAACACTTTTGAAAACATGATGCAAAACATCCTAAATATACCGGTTGTTCTATATAAATGCAAATTTCAAAAATCCTTTTTCATCCATAACCCTAACACGACTACGAAAACAAGTGGGAAAGGAAATCAAATTGAAGAATTTTTAACGTTCCCCTTACTTGCAAATATTCCATTTCTTGACCTACAGTGGGAATTTCACCTCGGTTGCCCAAAATACTCCAAAAATTTCCATTTGTAGACTGTAAAGGAGGCTAAAAACAAGCTCTAAGGCATAAACGAGTTAATTAGCAACTCGTGCATCACCGACAAGGTATGGAAACAACATTTCCAAGGCAAAAACAACCTTTTCTTGTTGTCGTGAACATTTTTATTGCATCGTTGATCCTATTTCACTGCTAAAACATGCACACAAATCATCCAAAAATCTTCCTTACGCTGTTCATGTGACCAAAAATCGATTTTTTTCATAAAAATAAATTTTAGCTTTAAAACTTCTTATATTTATTTTGAATTTTTCCATCTGATACCATTTCTCTTTCCATATGAGATTCGTATGAAAATCAAAATTTTGGTAGCGTGCGCTTTGCGCCATTCAAACCGTATATTTTAATGTAAAACAGACATTTTAAACACGTGCAAACTGCCATACCTAAATTTTGCGTTCTCACGAAAATCAAAATAAAAGAAAGTAAATCAAAAAAATGTAAGTTTTAACAATGATAAAAAAAATTTCTTTGAACAGCGTCTTGCAAAAGTTTCAAAAATGCATTTTGCAAAAATTTAAACAGTTTAAGCCACATGTTGGCGAAAAAGGAAGTTAGTAATGAAAAAAAATGCAAAAACTAAAATCACACATAAAGAATACAATAAACTTTAGCTTAACAAGGAATGGTGATTTAATTATACCCGTGATGAAAAAACAACGCAAAACTGGTCCTATGCTAAAATTTATCTAACATACAATTTTGTTCTTTCCAGCTCTAGGACAACTGTTAGTTAGATAATAAAAATGAGATTTCATTCAAACAAATATGCGCGAATGACATAAATATTTCAGACATAGAAATCTCATAAGTCGTACGATTTAAACAACACTAATAGTTACAAGCACGAATCACCACAAAACCAAGAACAACTGCTGGAAAGGGAAAACAACAAAGACGATGATAAAACAACAACACCAAAACTCCCAAAGCAATGGTTATAAACAACGAGATGTCTTGCTCCGCGACTAGAGCTCAAACCATTTATATGATCTTTGATTAATCATATCACGGTAGTAAAATGCTCTACCTCGTGTTACAAACACAACCGATGTTATTGGAGGTTCCTACATCACCATCTCTTCCAAAAGAGAATTTGCGATGAGAAAAGAAACCTAGCACAAAACTGCTTCTCAGGGAAATCCACCTAATATCGTCTAAAGACAAAAATGGATAGGTGAAATTACAGAAAGTAACTCTATGAGACAACACACAAGAATAACAAGCTGAATCAAATATGATGCGGCACAATTGATGGTTACGCCGTTGATCAAGGAAAAGATTAATTTATGCACCATGATACAAATCTAGTCATAACTTCTTGTCTATAATAGATGTATAAAAGGGTCACACATATACATGGGAAGTTCGAACATAGTTCCCGAACTCAAGAACCGATATCAAGAAAAAGAGATTTGCTGCAAAATCTCCAAGGCCAGTCAAACAAAAGACCATTCAAGTCCGCGTATGTAATGTCCCGTATTTTTACGATATTATAATTAATTTATTTAATTATTTAAAAAGTGATTTATAGATTTAAATGGTTATTTAATTAAATAATATGGAATATTTAATTAATATTTATAATATAAGAATATATTATAATTCAGAAGTAATAAAAAATAGCTGAATTCACAATACAGTGTGAATTGGATCATATATAAGGTAGAATATAGTTTAGAATTGAATTTGAATAATGAATATATCATTTAAACGACGTTAGAACGTATAAATTATAATTTAATTATAATCGAGCCCGTAATGGCGCGGTAGTTCGTAATTTGACAATTCGAACTTTAAATGAATATACAGAATCCGTTTTAGGTCGGATTTCTGTGAAACAAGAAACGTTCAGAGCTGGTGAAGTATATTTTTCTAATGGAAGAGAAAAAACGAGATTTCGTCATGTAGATTGTGAGTTGTGTCCAAATCAAATTTTCGAAAAGTCGCTATGGAATTCCTTTATAATTTATAAGGATTTAATTACATAATAAAAGGATTTAAATATAAATCGAATATCGATATAACTGGGAATTTGAAATATCGAGTTATAAATTCTGATATGATTATTTTGGAGTTGTATGATATTCTAGTGTGAATATATACTATAATATTAATTTATTAATATTAAATTTAATTAGTTTTAAATATATTAATATTTAAAATGGTTTTATTTAGAGCATTAAAAATAGTCACTTTTGCAAAAGAGCTCCGTTTTCGATGAAACTATTTTGTTGGATCCGGAATATTAAATTATTATTATAATTCAATTTTAATGATTTTTGAAGTCAGTATATGCCCGTACGGAATTTTAAAATGAAATACAGTCAATAATTTGGCTTTAAAAATACGCTATGTGAGCAAACAGACTCGGAATTTGACGAAGCCTGTTTCATCGTATCCAGAATATTCATATATGCTAGGGTTTCAATTTTCTTTTCAAATAGTGGTCATATGAGGTGGTTTTTACATGTTACTTAGGTCCTAAGTTTCATAAATTATTAAAATATTATTCCACTCCCTTTATTTAAACTAAGGAACCCAGGTCAACAACCATAAAATTGAAAATCAGTGGTCAACTGTTCTATGCCTCCACCAAATACCACGAACCGCTGAAAAGCTTATAAATTTCTCTTCATTTCTCATTTAATCCCAATCGATTGACCCAAAATCTTAAATTACGAAATCAAATAGAAATCAAACCCAACATTTTGAATGATGAAAATGGTTTTGACACAGTAAACCACCAGATATTTCAGCCTAAAGCTACCGACTTCAAACTGACTTTCTGGAGATAGAAGAGTTTCGAGTTGCAGGGGGTTGGAGGTGAGGGATCACGACACTGAGGCACGACGGCGGCCGGTTTCAGATTCCGGTCAGGTGGTCAAGGATGGTCAAACTCCGGCGAAGTGTCTCTGCTGTTATTTTGAGTTTTTGGGGTGATAAAGAAGTTGTCGTAGGCCAATGATGGGTGATGTGGGATCGTCGGAGGACGGCGGAGTTAATGAGGTGGGCGACGCAGGGTCCAATGATTGGAGATGTCAGTGCGATCGATGAAAAATGTCGCATGGTTTCTGGGATGGGCGAAGTTGTCTGTTGTGTCGCAGTGGAGGAAGTAACGTCGAGTTTTGCAACTTTAGTCTGAGGAGATGGAGATTGAGGAGGAGAGTCGGACGGTGTAATCGGATGGTTGAATGGTGGAGTAGCGGGGGAGCAGCAGTGGAAGGAAGTTCGGCAATGGCGTGGTTCTCTGAGACCAGCGGATCCGTTTTAGCCGATGGGTAAGAAAGGGGAAGCCTGAATGTGGATTAGTCAAGTGAGTATGGGCCGATTGAAAGTTTGAAAGCCAATTACAAATTATAAAAGGGAATTTAGTTTTTGTTTCAATTTAAATATAGAATGAACTTGTAACTTTAATATATATTACACACATTATCAGAATTGCAAATGTTTGATCCGTTGGGGTCGTATGGACGGCAGCTACACACTGGAATTGACTGGGAGTGAATTGGAGCTCGTTACAATTTATTGCGAAATAAATTGCCTGATCAGATCAATTGACTGTTATTCGTTATTTAACGATAAACATCCAATGTAAGTAAGTCTCACTAACTCTATACAGTTTATATTTTTATAAATATAATCTAGTGTTGTTAAATGATGATTGATCGTTGTGTGTTGATTGTTTGGTTGAATTGCTGATTTATTGGTTGAAATTATAGATAATGATATATATATAAATCGTTAATCAAATATTGATTCTGTTTATCAGAATATTTCATATTGACATAAAATTGATGTTATTTATATTGTTTAACATCTGTGAATGCAGGGAGACAGGTTGGAGGGATCCAACTGGATTCCTCAATAATATAATACTGTTTGTTATCATATATAGTGATATATGATGTGATATAAAATCTGTGATTGATTATGACGACACTGGTCATGTTATTTGGTATTTTAAATACCATATGAAATACTGGAATGTAAAAAGGAAAATTTCAAAGTGAATATTGAAAATGAAATATTTATATGAAATAAATATGATATTAAAAAAGGAAATATTTATATGAAATAAAAAGGATACTGAAAAAGGAATATTCATGTGAAATAAATAAGATGTTGAAAAGGGAAATATTTATATGAAATAAATATGACATATAAAAGAAAATATTTGGGAAAACAAATAGAATTATAAAATAAATTATTTGGAAAACAAATAGAATTATAAAAAGAAATATTATTCACAATTTATGTGAAAAATTAGATTAAAGTAAATATTTTGCAAATAAAATATTATAAAGGAATTTGGGGTTTGAATTAGGAATTTAAATGGAATTACTGAAATTAGAAACTGAGTGGAAATTAGTTGAGTTGAATGGCTTTCTGGGTATCGATCTGATGTTGGTTTCGGCCTTCGGGGTTTATGCTTGGGAAGTTGTTCTCTTACTAGTTTACAGTAAGAGACTGATGAGGTGGGGAGATATTGATGCGTGAATCAGAAATGGAAACATTTACCCAAAGTTAATAACGTTTATTTCCTAATTTTAGAAAATAAGGAATTTATGAATATATGTGAACGATAAATGGGAAATTGGGAAATGAAATGATGATTGATTGGTAAGATTTCCATTTGGGAATACGACCATTGTTTGTACACATGTTTTCTTTTGATAGTTAAATCACCGACTATCAAAGATTTTGACCATTTCCGTTGTCAATACGGAGAGACTGGGATCAGATTTATTATCTGAAAACCACTCTGTATGGCATTAGCGTTGTGAATCACATATGATGACGATAATTGAAGACGGTGTTATGCAAGGGCTGTTTAGTAAATCCTAGGTAGAAATTGCCTAAGATGGATTTACAGAATAGTGCCTTCGGTTTGTCCAGTCCTAGGACGACCTGTATGCAGGAGTGTCTGATAGAGTATATTTAATAGATCGCGTAAGTTGATCTCTTCAAATGTATTTACGTTTGGTGTAACGACCTGCATTCTACGCATCGAAGGATCGTAGAATATTTCTTTCTTTCACATACGAAGTCGTATGGTCATGTACTTTGGGAGACGACTACTGGGGTCATTTCCCATGTTCATGATTTTGCCGATTTTTAAATGACCGTTTTACCCCTAGCTGATCTTGTTTTGGCCATAACTGTTGATTGGTAAGGAGTTTCGACCTAAAACCACTTCCATTATATCCGGATGACGGTTTACCTTTCCGTAGAGTGGTCAAATTAGCCAAACGAACTCACCGTTTGGGAGATATGGATGAAACAAGGTTTAGAAGGTGAAAAACAGCTTAACCGGGCCTAATTGGGTGATTAGCAAGAGGGCCCATAACCCATTTCGGGATTAAGGTTATGGGAGGGCTGAGATGAGTTAGTAAATCAGATTTTATTTCATTTCTTTGCCGCCACTTATGTGACGGCCCGCCCCTCACCAGCCGACATTTCCAATGAAAGCGCGCTGTGCCTATGTCCAACCAACACGGGATGGTCGCCAAAGAAAGGAATTTGAACTAACAAGGAACATGTAGAATGTCTCACAGCACTTGGAATAAAAAATAATAATAACATACTTGACATAAAACAGGTGAGACAGTGCATAAGCTGAAAACTAAACCATAATCACCATAGCAGCGGAAATCCAAAATACAACTTATGATCCATAGCCATTATTACAACTTCAAAATATTGTCTCTAAAGCAAAAGAAAGGAAAGGAACACCACTAATGCCCAAAGTAGTGACCATCAACAACACAGGGAGAATATATGTAGATAATACGTAGGAGCCTCCTGCTTGTCTCCGGATTAGCTACTCGTGCATAACTAACTAACATGTCTCTAGTCTGCTCGTTTAGGAGCACTCAGAGTAATAAGGAGAGACATAAAATTATGGGCCAGACAAAAGTCTGGTATGAGCGATAAGCAGCAAAACAGAATAATAACAGGCATACTAAACCATACCTGAACCTGGACCTGCAACCAAAGAGTTAGCACTACATACTGTACAATACTCTAAGGTGCCACTAACATATGGTGTAAAAGAATACGGGGGTGGGGGTGTGCATGTCGTAGTGATGGCAAACAATCAAGCATAGCAATCATCCTCACATCTCTCATTCAGTGCGTAAAGAATATGATATCCACCGCTTTGATCACCCAAATCCTTGCTATGATCACTCTACCCTATGAAGTCATGGCGACTAAACTGCACTGATCCATAGCTACTAGTCCTTGCTATGTCAACTCTTCCCCATGAGTCATGACGACTCCACTGCACTGGATCATAGCCTTGCTACGATCACTCTGCCCCATGGAGTAGTAACTACCCCACTGCACTGATACGTAGCCTAACATTCGTCTTGGTGATGAGTCAAAGCTATAGACGTCGATAACCCCTTAGCACACGTCCCGCAGCAAAGCCCAACAAATGAAGTTAACTCATTGGTTCCCAACTGGATCTTGAGTTCTACTTCCTATTTGGACTACCTTTGCGTCTCGGGTTTTGGTCATTATCCCCGGATCGGTTCGGCATGCTCCTCTTCACTATGCTTCAGATCGTGCTCCTCGAAGTAGTCCTGTCTGTGATCATCCACATCGGGTCGGGTCGGATTTCCCCATCCATGTCGGTTCGGTTTAGTCCCTCCCTGCTCGTGCTCAACGTCTCGATTCGTGACAAGCCCTTCGGGTCGGATCGGCTCATCTTCTTCCTGGTCGGATCGGTTCGTGACAAGCATCCCCAGTTCGGTCCTCCTCTACAAGCACCCTGGGTTGGGTTGAGTCCCTCAGGTCCATCCATGGTGTATCGGTTCGGGTCGTGGAAGGGGTTCGGGTCAAGTGACGCGGTTCAGATCGGGCTCCTTCTCTTAAGCGGGTCGGGCCGTGAGCTCTTATCTCATGGCGACTCGTGATGCAACAGTCTGGGGGGGAACGGTTCAGTTCTTGCTTTCCCCCTCCGATCCGATCCGGTTCGATTTACTTCCTGAACTTCTTTCCAATGACTGTTTTACGCCATTCGACGGCATTTTCGACCAAATCTAATTTTCTAATCAATCACAAAGCATACCGTACAGTCATAACAACATATAGAATTGACCACAAACACCAAAACAACAACTTGATAGGTTAAAATGGATCACACATAGCCAAAGCCCCATATTTTCCCTTAATCATGTTTAAGCCTAACTAAAATTAGGATTAACAAAACTTAACCAAATTAACCCAAGCTTCTAACAGAGGTCTAAAATAATATTTCAAAATATATAAACATTTTTCCAGAATTTAATAATGTATAAATTCGCTAATTAACACTAATCAATCCTAATTAACCACAATTAGGGAGGAACTATGCAAATCACTCACCTTTGCCACAAACAAAATACCAAATCTGAAATTATCCTCTGTTTGGCGATGTTCCCAAGGCTATACAGCAGTTCTAACCTTGCTTTGGTGCTATTTCTCCTTAATTTGATGTAATTTAGCCAAATCTTTAATTAGAAAGTGGTTTAGAGGTGTTTTAGATGTTGGAGGCCATTATAAGTTGAGAGGGATGATAAGTGGCGACTGAAAAATGAGAAAAAGGTGTTCTCTAGACCCTAACAGCCCTTAAATACTCCAAATCCCGAAATCCCCCTCTGGGCCTAGCTGTTAATTACCCAATTAAGCCTGGTTAAGCTATTTTTCACTTTCTAAACCTTAATTCAGCCATATCTCCCAAATGGTAAATCTGTTTTTCACATATGACCACTCTATGGAAAGGTAAACCATCTTCCAGACCTAATGGAAGTGGTTTCAGGTCAAAACTCCTTTCCAATCAAAAGTTATGGCCGAAACAAGATCAGCTAGGGGCAAAACGGTCATTTAAAAATTGGCAAAAACGATGAACATGGGAAATGACCCCAATAGTCGTCTCCCAAAGTTACATGACCATATGACTTCGCATGAGAAAGAAATAAATATTCTACGATCCTCTGAAGCATATAATGCGGGTCGTTACATTCTCCCCCCCTTAACAAATTTTATCTCCAAAATTTCTTAACCCAAAACATACAAAGGATCCCGCATGCCTACCAATCATTAACAAAATAATCAAGCATACAAAACAACACAACAAGTCTATCCTAGCATGCGGTTTACTAACAAGGGAGTACTATACCGATATTAAAACCTTACCTGGCAAAGACTTATGGATGCTTCCTCCTTATGTTCTCTTCTGTTTCCTTAGTACAGTCTTCCTCATCATCACCCCACTGAATTTTGACTAGTCTCACCACCTTCCTTCGAAGCTGCTTCGTATCGTTCCCAACAATACGCATAGGCCTACGGTTCCCAACCGCCTCAGGTTCAACCTCGATATCATCCAACTGATCTTGCGAAATAGCCACACTAGGGTCGTGCACAAACTTCCTTAACTCTGAAACATGAAACACATTGTGAGCTCCCGCCATCTTTTTAGGTAAATCAATTTTATATGCCAAATTCCCAATTTTCTCGAGAAGTGGGAATGGTCCAACAAATCTCGGTGTTAACTTGCCACTCCTGCCAAATCGAATCACGCTCTTCAACGGAGAAATCTTGAAAAACACCAAGTCACTAATGAAAAACTTTAAATCTCTTCTCCTCTTATCAGCATAACTCTTCTGCCTATCTTGGGTTGCCGTCATTCGCTGTTGAATGATCTTAATCTTGTTTGAAGTTTCTCTTATCCCATCTGGTGCAAGCACAAACTTCTCACCAGTTTCTAACCAACATGACGGTGAGATGCACGGTCTTCCATAAAAAGCTTCAAATGGAGCCATATCGATACTGTATTGATAACTATTATTATATTCAAACTCTACTAGATGCAAATGGTCAACCTATAATCCACCAAAATCTAATATGCAATCTCTCAAGAGATCTTCTAATATACGATTCACCCTCTCTGTTTGACAATCGATTTGAGGATGATACGCGGTACCGAGATGTAATTATGATCCTAACGCCTCTTGTAAGCTCTTCCAAAACCGACTAGTAAACAACGGGTCTCGGTCACTCACAATGCTTTTAGGTACTCCATGAAATCCCACTACCCATTTCATATATAGCTCAGCTAACTTAGCTGCCGTTCTATTCGACTTGACGGGTATAAATCTTGCACTCTTGGTCAATCGGTCCACAATCACCCAAATGCTATCATGGCCCGATCTAGTCCTTAGTAACCCATCAATGAAATCCATTGAAACTTGTTCCCATTTCCATTCTAGAATTTCTAATGGTTGCAACAAGCCACTAGGCTTCTTTTGCTCAGTTTTAACTAGCTGGCAATTCATGCATTTGGATACAAACTTCCCAACGTCTCTTTTCATCCCTTCCCAGTAGTAGGTCTGCTTCATGTCTCGATACATCTTGTTACCATCGGGGTGTATAGTCAGTTTTAAGTGATGACATTCTCTAAGCATTTCATCTCTCAATCCATTGACATTGGGAACAACAAGTCTTACATTCTTTCTAAGCCATCCATCATGATCAAGCCCATACTCGTTCATCTCCTCATCGATGCCCATCTCTAACTTGGAGATGATTTTCAATAAGTTAGGATCGTCCCTTTGACTGGAACCAATCTGCTCAATCAAAGTGGGTCTAACCGTCAAACTTGCTAACACTTCTGGATCCAATTCGCACTTTGGTCTGAAATCATACCCAGCGATGTACTCCAGTTGCTTCCACTAAAGAAACATAGCCCCTAAATTGGCATGTCTTCTACTCAATGTATCAGCTACCACATTTCCCATTCCTGGTGTGTATGTGATATCGAAATCGTAAAAAGCTAAGAATTCTAACCGCCTTTGCTGTCGGAGATTTAGATCCTTCTGTGAGAAAAGATACTATAACAATTTATGATCAGTAAACAACTCGAATACTTCTCCCAAGAGATAATGTACCCACATCTTCAACGCGAGCGCGATCGCTGCCAATTCCAAATCATGGGTAGGATATCTTTTCTCATGTGGTTTTAGTTGCCGACTTGCATAAGCTACAACCCTACCTCCTTGCATCAGTACATCACCTAGTCCGGTACCACATGCATCTGTATATACCGTCATCTCTTCAATCCCCTTAGGAATGACTAATACTGGTGCACATGTCAACTTTTCCTTTAGACTCTTGAATGCATTCTCGCACTTTTCGTTCCAGACGAAAGCTTGATTCTTCTTTGTCAAATGAGTCAACGGTGCTGCTATCTTGGAGAAGTCTTGGATAAACTTACAATAATATCCAGCTAGTCCCAAGAAAACTTCTTACGTCTGTTGCATTCTTAGGTGTAGACCAATCTTGTACCGTAGCCACCTTCGCAGGATCCACGACAATACCATTCTCTGAAACAACATGGCCTAAGAATCTCACCTCCCTCCTCCAGAAGTGACACTTAGAAAACTTTGCTTTCAATTGGTGTTTTCTCAACACCTCCATCACTATCCTCAAGTGTTCCTTGTGTTCTTCGTCTGTCCTCGAATAAACAAGTATATCGTCCACGAACATAAGAACAAATTTATTCAACTGATCTCGGAATACCCTATTCATAAGATCCACGAAATACGCTGGTGCATTGGTCAACCCGAATGGCATGACCAACCACTCATTGAATCCAGACGGCGTCTGAAATGCCGTTTTAGCTATACTCTCAACTTCCACTCTAAGCTGATGAAAACCTATTGTGAGATCCAACTGGAAGAACACTCTCGCGCCACTCAACTGATCAAACAAATCATCTATCCGCGTAGAGGATACTTATTCTTCCTCGTCACCTTCTTCAACTCACGGTAGTCCACACACAAACGAAGGGAACCATCTGCCTTGGTAGCAAACACAACTGGTGCTCCGCACTCAGAAACACTTCTTCTGATAAATCTCTTCTTTAAAAAATCGCTTACTTACACCCCGAGCTCTCTCTACTCCCTTGGTGCCATATGAAGAAGTGGCATCACTATAGGTCTGGCATCTTTCACTAAATTAATACGGAACTCAATCTCTCGGTGCGGTGGAAGTCTGGTCACTTCCTCGAAGACGTCCGGATACTGGCCAGCCACAGGCACATCTGACAACTCATCATGTGGGATGTCGGGGGAATTTAGAAAACTAGCCATTAACCCATCACTAGGTAGACCACCAAACACTACCCTCTGCCCATCATCCGCTCTAACTGTCACCAAAATGCCCTCACAGTCTACCACCACCCCATATCTTTGGAGCCAATTGACTCCCAAAATAATGCCAAACCCAGTAAAGCCCAAAACAAAGCAATCACAAACAAACATGCATCCATGACTCGATAAGACCACATTCAGACAAATCATGCAAAGGCTAGTCAAACCACCAATCGGGTTCGTCACTGCTAAAGGTCCATCGACTATCTCGGGTTTCAATCCCAACCTATCTACCAGGTCGCTAGATATGAAGGAACGGGATGCCTCGGTATCAAACAATAATCGAACAGGGACATCATAAACAGAAAGCATACCTTGAATGATGACATTCTTTCCCTTCTTCACCACAGTTGGGGCATTCGACGAAGAAGGAACAACATTGATAGCATATGCTTTCACAATCTGCTTTTCTTTAAGGGGTTGCAGACACTTGTCCTTGTGATGTCCCACTTAGCCACAGTTGAAGCACTTTCTATCCGCTGGCTTGGCCCGACATTCTTTGGCATAGTGGCCCTTCTTGCCATAGCTGAAGCACTCAACATCTTTCTTATTATTTTTCTTCTGGCCATCCTTGGTCTGATTCTACTTTCTCTTATTCTGAGAACCATTCTTGCCTCCGCCGCTTGCTTGCAGCTTTGGCTCCACTGCAGATGCAATCTCAGTCTTCAACTTAGGGTATAGACTCTCTGATCTCAAAGCTTTCTCCACAATCGATTCAAATGTCTCATTGACATGGTTTATAAGCCTTTTCCCCAAGTACTGATCTAAGCCTGTTATGAACTTTTCATTTTTCTTCTCGACAGTATCAATAAGGGATAATCCATATTTCGATAGAGTATCGAACTCTGCGATGTACTCCGAGACTGCCCTACCATTCTGCTTAAGCTCCAGAAATTTCCTAAACAATTCTAATTTATGAGCAGCTGGGATGAACTTATCACTGAATCGGGCCTTAAACTGATCACATGTAACTTGATCCTCTGGAGTAGCTGCCTTAATAGCATTCCACCAATTCATTGCCCATCCGTGCAGCTGACGGGATGCTAACTTCCTCTTCTTCGCATCCTCAATACCCAAGTTTTCGAAGATACGCTCGCAGCTATCCAACCAATCCTGAACTTCTGTAGCCGATTCCGTTCCGTGGAACGGCTTTCCACTAAGACTAGTGTAATCCTTGCAAAGCTTGGTGAAATAGGCTCTAGGCGCCTGCACCGCTGCACCACCACCATTAGCAGCATTGGGAACTGCCCTCTGAATGTCCCTAAGCATCTCTCTCATGAAGTCAGTGAATATAGTCCTCATGTCAGGAGCATTCCCATTATTGGCTCCTCTACCATCGCCCCTCGTTTATTGGCTCATCGTTCAATCTATTAAGAGAAACGATTAACCATCCTCTTTGTGGTGTCAGTGCAGTGCGACTTCATCCTTAGCTATACTAATAATATGTATATATATAGCTTTTGAAAACCAAAATAATCACAAATACGCGCTCTCATATACGTATTATCTCGCCCTGCTGTCTTTCCCTAGGTTAACTGCGCAACCTAGAGCTCTGATACCAAATGTCACGGCTCGCCCTGCACCAGCCGACATTTCCAATGAAAGTGCGTTGTGCCGATGTCCAACCAGCACAGGATGGTCGCCAAAGAAAGGAATTTGAACTAACAAGGAACCTGTAGAATGTCTCACAGGGCATGGAATAAAATATAATAATAACATACTTGGCATAAAACAGGCGAGACAGTGCATAAGCTGAAAACTAAATCATAATCACCATAGCAGCGAAAATCTAAAATACAGCTTATGATCCATTACCATTATTACAACTTCAAAATACTGTATCTAAAGCAAAAGAAAGGAAAGGTACACTACTAATGCCCAAAGCAGTGACCATCAACAACACAGGAAGAATATAAGTAGATAATGAGTAGGAGCCTCCTGCTCGTCTCCGAATCAGCTACTCGTGCATAACCAGCTAACATGTCTCTAGTCTGCTCGTTTAGGAGCACCATGAGTAATAAGAAGAGACATAAAAGTCTGAGTCAGAAAAAAGTCTGGTATGAGCGATAAGCAGCAAAACAGAATAATAACAGGTATACTAAACCATACCTGGACCTGCAACCAAAGAGTTAGCACTACATACCGTACAATACTCTAAGGTGCCACTATCATATGGTGTAAAAGAATACGGGGGTAGGGGTGTGCATGTCATAGTGATGACAAACAATCAAGCATAGAAATCATCCTCACATCTCTCACTCAGTGCGTAAAGCATACAATATCCACCTCTTTAATCACCGAAAATCCTTGCTATGATCACTCTGCCCCCATGGAGTCATGGCGACTCCACTGCAGTGATCCATAGCCACTAGTCCTTGCTATGTCCACTCTTCCCCATGTAGTCATGACGACTCCACTGCACTGGCTCATAGCCTTGCTACGATCACTCTGCCCCATGGAGTAGTAACTACCCCACTGCACTGATACGTAGCCTTACATCCGTCTTGGTGGTGAATCAAAGCTATAGACGTCGATAACCCCTTAGCACACGTCCCACAGCAAAGCCCAACTAATGAAGTTAACTCGTTGGTTCCCAACTGGATCCTGAGTTCTACTTCCTATTTGTACTACCTTTGCGTCTCGGGTTTTGGTCATCATCCCCGGATCGGTTCGGCATGCTCCTCTTAACTATGCTTCAGATCGTGCTCCTCGAAGTAGTCCTGTCTGTGATCATCCACATCGGGTCGGGTCGGATTTCCCCATCCATGTCGGTTCTGTTCGGTCCCTCCCTTCTCGATTCGTGACAAGCCCTTCGGGTCGGATCAGCTCGTCTTCTTCCTGGTCTGATCAGTTCATGACAAGCATCCCCAGTTCGGTCCTCCTCTCCAAGCACCCCGGGTCGGGTCGAGTCCCTCAAGTCCATCTATGGTGCATCGGTTCGGGTCGTGGAAGGGGTTCGGGTCCAGTGACTCGGTTCGGGTCGAGTGACGCGGTTCGAATCGGGCTCCTTCTCTCAAGTGGGTCGGATCGTGAGCTCTTATCTCGTGGCGACTCGTGATGCAACAGTTTGGGGGGAAACAGTTCAGTTTGTGCTTTCCCCCTCCGATCCGATCCGGTTCGGCTAATTTCCTGCACTTCTTTCCAACGACTGTTTTACGTCATTCGACGGCATTTTCGACCAAATCTTATTTTCTAATCAATCACAAAGCATATCATATAGTCATAACAACATATAGAATTGACCACAAACACCAAAACAACAACTTGCTAGGTTAAAATGGATCAAACATAGCCAAAATCCCATATTTTCCCTTAATCATGTTTAAGCCTAATTAACATTAGGATTAACAAAACTTAACCAAATTAACCCAAGCTTCTAACATAGGTCTAAAACAATATTTCGAAATTTATAAACATTTTTCCAGAATTTAATAATGTATAAATTCGCTAATTAACACTAATCAATCCTTATTAACCATAATTAGTTAGGAACTATGCAAATCACTCACCTTTGCCACAAACAAAATACCAAATTTGAAATTATCCTCTGTTTGGCGCTGTTCCTAAGGCTATACAGCAGTTCTAACCTTGCTTTGGTGCTATTTCTCCTTAATTTGATGTAATTTAGCCAAATCTTCAATTAGAAAGTGGTTTAGAGATGTTTTAGATGTTGGACCATTACTAAGTTGAGAGGGATGATAAGTAGCTGCTGAAAAATGAGAAAAGGTATTCTCTAAACCCTAACAGCCCTTAAATACTCCAAATCCTGAAATCCCCCTCTGGGCCGAGCTGTTAATTACCCAATTAAGCCCGGTTAAGCTGTTTTCACCTTCTAAACTTTAATTAAGCATATCTCCCAAACGGTAAGTCCATTTTTCACGTATGACCACTCTACGGAAAGATAAACCATCATCCAGAACTAATTGAAGTTATTTCAGGTCAAAACTCCTTTTCAATCAAAAGTTATGGCCAAAAAAAGATCAACTAGGGGGAAACGGTCATTTAAAAGTCGGAAAAAATCATGGACACGGGAAATGACCCCAATAGTCGTCTCCCAAAGTTACATGACCATACGACTTCGCATGAGAAAGAAATAAATATTCTACGATCCTTTGAAGCGTAGAATGCGGGTCGTTATAACTTACAACCTTTGAACCCTAGCAATGGCCTCCACTTGCTAAAACACCCCAAATCACCTTCTAATCACTAATTAAGCCAAATCTACTTTAAATCAAAGCGGATTAGCGCAAAAATCAAGGTAGAGCTGCTAGAGTGTATTGGAATCTGAACCATTTTGTCCAAAAGTTTGAGATCTAGGTTTATTTGTGGCTAAGGTGAGTGATTAGCATTGTTTTTACACTAATTATAGTTAATTAGGGTGATTAGTGCTAGTTAACGAAATTATACCTGTTAAAAATCTGGAAAAATGATTAGAAATCCAAAATATTAGTTTAGGGCTCTGATAGAAATTTGGTTTAATTTGGTTAAATTTTGCTAATCCTATCATTAGATTTGCTTAAACATGCTTAAGGGGAAAAATATGGGTTTTGGTTATGTTTGATCCATTTTAATACATCATATTGTTGTTTTGGTGTCTGTGGTTGATTATACATGTTGCTATGACTGTATGATTGTAACGACCCGTATTCTACGCATTATAGGACCATAGAATATTTATTTCTTTCACATACGAAGTCGTATGGTCATGTAACTTTGGGAGACGACTATTGGGGTCATTTCCCATGTTCATGATTTTTGTCGATTTTTAAATGACCATTTTACCCCTAGTTGGTACTGTTTTGGCCATAACTTTTGACTGAAAAGGAATTTTGATCTGAAACCACTTCCATTGGCTCCGGATGATGGTTTACAATTCCGTAGAGTGGTCACATTAGCCAAACAGACTCACCGTTTGGGAGATATGGCTGAAACAAGTTTCAGATAGTGAAAAACAGCTTAATTGGGCTTAACCGGGTGATTAACAGCTAGGCCCAATGGGGGATTTCGGGATTAGGGTTATGAGGAGGCTGAAATCAGTTAGAGAACGATCTTATCCTCATTTTCCAGCCGCCACTTTCATTCTTGAACCCTAACAATGGCTGCCAACATCTAGAAACATCCCCAAATCACTTTCTAATTAAGTTTTGGCTTAATCTATATCAAATTAAGGAGAGAAAACACGAAAGCAAGGTTAGAGATGCTGTTAGACACCAGTATTCACCCAAATCAGCGAGGTTTCAGTTCTGAGGATTTTATTCGTGGCCAAGGTGAGTGATTTGCATAGTTTTTGCACTAGTTACGGTTAATTAAGGGTAATTAGTGAAGATTAGTGAATTTGTACACTAATAAATTCTGGAAAAATATCTATAAATTCGAAAATAATATTTTATGCCTCTGGTAGAAATTTGGTTTAATTTGGTTAAGTTTTGTTAACCCGATGATTAGTTTTGCTTAAACATGCTTAAGGGAAAAATATGGGGTTTTGGGTATATTTGATCCATTTTGACATGTAAATTCATTGTTTTGGTGTTTGTGGTTAGTTTGCTATGTTGCTATGACTGTTTGACATGTTTCGTGATTGATTAGAATAGTTAGATTGGTCGAAAACGTCGTCGAATGGCGTAAAACACTTGCTGGAAGAGTTGCAGGAAAAGTGCAGATTCTGGACCGGATCGGATCGGATACGGGGGCTCGGATCGGATAAGTTGAACTGGGCAAGGGATTCGATCGGATCGGAACTTGACACTTGAGAAAACTGGCAAAAAGGAAGGCCATGCTAATTGAACTGGGATCGGATCGGATAGAGGAGGAGAGATCGGATCGGAGCATGCGAAGAACGAGGGAGCTAATCGGAGCGGAAGCACGGATTGGATGGGAGATGGCAACCCGACCCGACCCGACCCGAAGTGGGACACCCGACCCGAACCGATGCGACGCTGTGGACCCGAACCGAACCGCTACTGGAGAAGACTACGAACAGAACCAACTCAAGGTAGAGGACCCGACCCGAACCGATGGCTAGAAGGGAACCCGACCCGACCCAGTATTGACCAATAACCCGAGATGCAAAGGTAGTCCAATATGGGAAGTTAGAGCTCAGGATCCAGTTGGGAACCAATGAGTTCACTTCATGATTGGGCTTTGCTGCGGGACGTGTGCCAAGGAGCTATCGATGTCTATGACTTTGGATCACTATGTATGGGAGGTACGTGAACGGATTCAGGGCCGCAGTGGCCTAGGTACGACTAAAGGGCTATAAACCAATGAAGTGGGGTCATTTGTAAAGATTTGGTCATGACTCCGTGTGGTAAGCTTGGTAGTAGCAGTAGTTGTACAAGTCGAACTCTGTCACTACTTCGATGGGTCTAGTGATTGACAGTGGTGGACATCGTACACTTTACGCACTGAGTGAGAGATGTGAGGATGGTTGCTATGGTTGATTTGTTGCCATCATTATGATATGCACACCCCACCCCCGTATTCTTTACACTATTTATTATGGCACCTTGGAGTACTGTACGGTATGTGGTACTAACTCTTTGGTTGCAGGTCCAGGTTCAGGTATGGTTTAGTATACCTGTTATTGTTCTGTTTAGATGCTTATCGCTCATACCAGGCTTTATGTCTGACCCAGAGTTTTATGTCTCTTCTTATTACTCTGGGTGCTCACACGAGCAGACTAGAGACAGGTTAGCAGGTGATGCACGGGTAGATGATCCGGAGACGAGCTGGAGGCTTCCACGTAATATATATATATATAGTATTCTCCCTGTGTTGTTGAAGATCACCGCTTGGGCATTAGTGGTGCATCTTCTACTTTAGCTTTCTTTTGTTTTAGAGACAGTAAATTTGGAAAGTTGTAATAAGCTGTATTTGGATTTCCGCTGCTCTGATGATGATGTTGGTTTTAGTTACCAGCTTATGCACTGTCTCACCTGTTTTATGTCAAGTATGTTATTATTATATATTTTGTTCCATGCGCTGTGAGACATTCTACAGGTTCCTTGTTAGTAATTCCCTTCTTTACTTTCTTTGATGACCGTTCCGTGCTAGTCGGGCATGTGTACAGCGCACTTTAGGAGGAAATGCAGGTTGGTGCGGGGCAGGCCGTCACAATTGGTATCAGAGCTCTAGGTTGCGTAGTTAACCTAGGGAAAAACACTAGGGAGAGATAGTACGTATATGAGAGAGCGTATTTGTGATTACTTTGGTTTTCAAAAGCTATATATGAATATATACTATTAGTAGTATAAGGATGAAGTCGTACTGCACTAGCACCACTATGGGGTCGTTAATCATTTCCTTTTACAGATTGACGATGAGCCAATATGCTAGAGGTACCGGTAGAGGGGCCAATAATGGGAATGCTGCTGATATGAGGACGATGTTTACTGACCTCATGAGAGAGATGCTTAGGGATGTGCAGAGGGCAGCTCCCAATGGTGGTAATGGTGGTGGTCCAATAGTGCAGGCGCCTAGGGCCGATTTCGCCAAGCTGAATAAAGATTATACTAGTCTTAGTGGGAAGCCGTTCCACGGAACGGAGTCGGCCACGGATGTTCAGGATTGGTTGGATAGTTGCGAACGTATCTTCGAGGATTTGGGTATCGAGGATGCAATGAAGAGAAAGCTAGCGTCCCGTCAGCTGCACGGGCGGGCGATGAATTGGTGGAATGCTATAAAGGCAGCTACTCCCGAAGATCAGATTACTTGGGAGCAGTTTAAGATTCGCTTTTGCGAGAAGTTCATTCCAGCTGCTCAAAAGTCAGTGTTGTTTAAGAAATTCTTGGAGCTCAAGCAGAATGGCAGAGCTGTCTCGGAGTATATTGCTGAATTCGACACTTTGTCGAAGTATGGGTTATCTCTTATTGATACTGCCGAGAAGAAAAATGAGAAATTCATAACTGGTTTGGATCAGTACTTGGGGGAAAGGCTTATTAACCACATCGATGAGACATTTGAATCGATTGTGGGGAAAGCATTGAGATCAGAAAGTCTCTACCCCAAGCTGAAGACTGAGGCTGCATCTGCAGAGGAGCCAAAACCACAAGCCAGTGGTGGAGGCAAGGGTGGTTCCCAGAATAAGAGGAAGCAGAATCAGACGAAGGATGGTCAGAAGAAAAAGAATAAGCAAGATGTTGACTGCTTCAGCTGTGGTAAGAAGGGCCATTATGCTAGTAATTGTCGGGCCAAGCCAGCGGATAGGAAGTGCTTCAACTGTGGACAAATGGGACATCACAAGGACAAGTGTCCGCAACCCCCCAAAGAAAAGCAAACGGTGAAAGCATATGCCCTTAATGCCATTCCTTCTTCGTCGAATGCCCCAACCGCGGCGGAGAAAGGAAAGAATGTCGTCGTTCAAGGTATGCTTTCTGTTTATGATGTTCCTGTTATAGAGTTTTGTTTGATACCGGAGCTTCCAGTTCTTTCATCTCTAGTGACCTGGTAGATAGGTTGGGATTGGAGCCCGAGATTGTCGATAGACCTTTAGTACTGACGAACCCGATTGGTGGTTCGACTAGCCTTAGCATGATTTGTCGTAATGTGGTCTTATCGAGTCATGGATGCATGTTTGTTTGTGATTGCTTTGTATTGGGCTTTACTGGGTTTGGCATTATTTTGGGAGTAGATTGGCTCCAAAGATACGGGGTGGTGGTAGACTGTGAGGGCTTTTTGGTGACAGCTAGAGCGGATGATGGGCGGAGGATAGTGTTTGGTGGTCTACCCAGTGAGGGGGTATTGGCTAGTTTTCTAAACTCCCTCGACATTCCGCATAGTGAGTTGTCAGGTTTGCCCGTGGTTGGCCAGTATCCAGATGTTTTCGAAGAAGTGACCGGGCTTCCACCACATCGAGAGATTGAGTTCCGTATTGATTTGGTAAAAGATGCCAGACCTATAGTGATGCCACTTCGTCGTATGGCACCAAGGGAGCAGCGAGAGCTCGAGGTGCAAGTCAGCGATCTTTTGAAGAAGGGATTTATCAGAAGGAGTGTTTCTGAATGGGGAGCACCAGTTGTGTTTGCTACCAAGGAGGATGGTTCCCTTCGTTTGTGTGTAGACTACCGCGAGTTGAATAAAGTGACGAGGAAGAACAAGTATCCTCTACCGCGGATAGATGATTTGTTTGATCAGTTGAGTGGCGCGAGAGTATTTTCTCAGTTGGATCTCGCGACAGGTTTTCATCAGCTTAGAGTGGAAGCTGAGTGTATAGCTAAAACGGCATTTCAGACGCCGTCTGGATTTTATGAGTGGTTGGTCATGCCATTCGGGCTGACCAATGCCCCAGCATATTTTGTGGATCTTATGAATAGGATATTCAGAGATCAGTTGGATAAGTTTGTCCTTGTGTTCGTTGATGATATTTTGGTCTATTCGAGGACAGAGGAAGAACACAAGGAACATTTAAGAATAGTGGTGGAGGTGTTGAGAAAACACCAGTTGAAAGCAAAGTTTTCTAAGTGTCACTTCTGGAGGAGGGAAGTGAGGTTCTTGGGCCATGTTGTATCAGAGAATGGTATTGCCGTGGACCCGGCGAAGGTGGCTACGGTACAGGATTGGCCTACGCCCAAGAATGCAACAGATGTAAGAAGTTTCTTGGGATTAGCTGGATATTATCGTAAGTTTATCCAAGGTTTCTCCAAGGTTTCTCCAAGATAGCAGCACCATTGACCCAGTTGACCAAGAAGAATCAAGCTTTTGTCTGGGATGAAAGGTGCGAGAATGCATTCAAGAGTCTAAAGGACAAGTTGACATGCGCACCAGTGTTAGTCATTCCTATGGGGAGTGAAAAGATGACGGTATACACGGATGTCTGTGGTACCGGACTGGGTGCTGTATTGATGAAAGGTGGT
Organism: Allium sativum; assembly: GCA_030737875.1. Classification (NCBI taxonomy): domain Eukaryota; kingdom Viridiplantae; phylum Streptophyta; class Magnoliopsida; order Asparagales; family Amaryllidaceae; genus Allium; species Allium sativum. The sequence goes on along the minus strand of CM060912.1, from coordinate 731,219,499 downwards.
AGGGTTGTAGCTTATGCAAGTCGGCAATTGAAACCGCACGAGAGAAGATACCCTACCCATGATTTGGAATTGGCAGCGATCGTGTTCGCGTTGAAGATGTGGAGACACTATCTCTTGGGAGAAAGAATCGAGTTGTTTACAGATCATAAGTCGTTGAAGTATCTCTTCTCCCAGAAAGATCTGAATCTCCGTCAGCAGAGATGGTTAGAGTTCTTGGCTTCGTTTGATTTTGACATCGCATATACACCAGGAAAGGGCAATGTGGTAGCCGATGCATTGAGTAGAAGACATGCCAGTTTGGGGGCTATGTTTCTTGAATGGAAGCAACTGGAGTACATCGCTGGGTATGATTTCAAACCAAAGTGCGAATTGGATCCAGGAATGTTAGCAAGTTTGAAGATCAGACCCACTTTGATTGAGCGGATCGGCTCTAGTCAGAGGGACGATCCTAACCTATTGGAAATCATCTCCAAGTTAGAGATGGGTATCAATGAGGAGATGAACAAGTATGGGCTTGATCGAGATGGATGGCTTAGAAAGGATGGAAGACTAGTTGGACCCAATGTCAATGGATTGAGAGATGAAGTACTTAGAGAGTGTCATCACTCAAAACTGACTATACATCCCGGTGGTAATAAGTTGTATCGAAACATGAAGCAGACTTACTACTGGGAAGGGATGAAAAGAGACGTTGGGAAGTTTATATCCGAATGCATGAATTGCCAGCTAGTTAAAGCCGAGCAAAAGAAGCCTAGTGGGTTGTTGCAGCCATTAGAAATTCCTGAATGGAAATGGGAGCAAGTCTCGATGGATTTCATGGATGGTTTACCAAGGACTAAGTCGGGATATGATAGCATTTGGGTAATTGTGGATCGATTGACTAAAAGCGCAAGATTTATACCAGTCAAATCGACCAGAACAGCAGCTAAGTTAGCATAATTGTATATGAAGTGGGTAGTGAGATTTCATGGAGTACCTAAAAGCATTGTGAGTGACCGAGACCCGTTGTTCACTAGTGGGTTTCGGAAGAGCTTACAAGAGGCTCTAGGGTTAGAGTTACATCTTAGTACCGCATATCATCCTCAGACTGACGGTCAGACGGAGAGGGTGAATCGTATTATGGAAGATCTCTTGAGAACATGTATATTGGATTTTGGTGGATCGTGGGATGACCATTTGCATCTAGTAGAGTTTGCATATAATAATAGCTACCAATCCAGTATCGGTATGGCTCCATTTGAAGCTTTGTACGGAAGACCGTGCAACTCACCGTCATGTTGGGTGGAAACTGGCGAGAAGTTTGTGCTTGGACCCGATGTGACAAGAGAAACTTCAGCTAAGCTTAAGATTATCCAACAGCGAATGAAGGCTGCCCAAGATAGGCAGAAGAGTTATGCTGATAAGAGGAGAAGAGATTTAAAGTTCTCCATTGGCGACTTGGTGTTTGTCTAGATTTCCCCGTTAAAGAGCGTGATACGATTTGGCAGGAGAGGCAAGTTGGCACCAAGATTTGTTGGCCCATTCCCTGTTCTTGAGCTAGTCGGGAATTTGGCGTATAGGTTTGACTTACCAGAGAAGATGGCAGGAGTTCACAACGTATTTCATGTTTCCCAACTAAGGAAGTTCGTTCACGACCCAGATATGACTATTTCGCCTGATCAGTTAGAGGACTCCGAAGTAGAACCCGAGGCGGTTGAGAATCGCAAGCCGACCCGTATTGTCGAGCACGATACGAAGCAACTTCGAAGGAAGGCGGTGAGGCTAGTCAAGGTTCAGTGAGGCGAGGACGAGAATGATTGCACTTGGGAGACAGAGGAAAACATTAGGAAGACATATCCAGAACTCTTTGCCTGGTAAGATTTTGACTTCGATCTAGTTTTTCCGCATGCTAGGATAGGCTTGTTTGCTTGTTTTTTATGTTTGATTGTAGTATGTGGCTGTTAGGCATGCGGGATTCTTTGTATGTTTTGGGTTAAGGAATTTCGGGGACGAAATTTCCTAAGGGGGGGAGAGTGTAACGACCCGTATTCTACGCATTATAGGACCGTAGAATATTTATTTCTTTCACATACGAAGTCGTATGGTCATGTAACTTTGGGAGACGACTATTGGGGTCATTTCCCATGTTCATGATTTTTGTCGATTTTTAAATGACCATTTTACCCCTATTTGGTACTGTTTTGGCCATAACTTTTGACTGGAAAGGAATTTTGACCTGAAACCACTTTCATTGGCTCCGGATGATGGTTTACAATTCCGTAGAGTGGTCACATTAGCCAAACGGACTCACTGTTTGGGAGATATGGCTGAAACAAGTTTCAGATAGTGAAAAACAGCTTAATTGGGCTTAACCGGGTGATTAACAGCTAGGTCCATTGGGGGATTTCGGGATTAGGGTTATGAGGAGGCTGAAATCAGTTAGAGAACGATCTTATCCTCATTTTCCAGCCGCCACTTTCATTCTTGAACCCTAACAATGGCTGCCAACATCTAGAAACATCCCCAAATCACTTTCTAATTAAGTTTTGGCTTAATCTATATCAAATTAAGGAGAGAAAACACGAAAGCAAGGTTAGAGCTGCTGTTAGACACCAGTATTCACCCAAATCAGCGAGGTTTCAGTTCTGAGGATTTTATTCGTGGCCAAGGTGAGTGATTTGCATAGTTTTTGCACTAATTACGGTTAATTAAGGGTAATTAGTGAAGATTAGTGAATTTGTACACTAATAAATTCTGGAAAAATATCTATAAATTCGAAAATAATATTTTATGCCTCTGGTAGAAATTTGGTTTAATTTGGTTAAGTTTTGTTAACCCGATGATTAGTTTTGCTTAAACATGCTTAAGGGAAAAATATGGGGTTTTGGGTATATTTGATCCATTTTGACATGTAAATTCATTGCTTTGGTGTTTGTGGTTAGTTTTCTATGTTGCTATGACTGTTTGACATGTTTTGTGATTGACTAGAATAGTTAGATTGGTCGAAAACGTCGTCGAATGGCGTAAAACACTTGCTGGAAGAGTTGCAGGAAAAGTGCAGATTCTGGACCGGATCGGATATGGGGGCTCGGATCGGATAAGTTGAACTGGGCAAGGAATTCGATCGGATCGGAACTTGACACTTGAGAAAACTAGCAAAAAGGAAGGCCACACTAATTGAACTGGGATCGGATCGGATAGAGGAGGAGAGATCGGATCGGAGCATGCGAAGAACGAGGCAGCTGATCGGAGCGGAAGCACGAACTGGATGGGAGATGGCAACCCGACCCGACCCGAAGTGGGACACCCGACCCGAACCGATGCGACGCTGTGGACCCGAACCGAACCGCTACTGGAGAAGACTACGAACAGAACCAACTCAAGGTAGAGGACCCGACCCGAACCAATGGCTAGAAGGGAACCCGACCCGACCCAGTATTGACCAATAACCCGAGATGCAAAGGTAGTCCAATATGGGAAGTTAGAGCTCAGGATCCAGTTGGGAACCAATGAGTTCACTTCATGATTGGGCTTTGCCGCGGGACGTGTGCCAAGGAGCTATCGATGTCTATGACTTTGGATCACTATGTATGGGAGGTACGTGAACGGATTCAGGGCCGCAGTGGCCTAGGTACGACTAAAGGGCTATAAACCAATGAAGTGGGGTCATTTGTAAAGATTTGGTCATGACTCCATGTGGTAAGCTTGGTAGTAGCAGTAGTTGTACAAGTCGAACTCCGTCACTACTTCGATGGGTCTAGTGATTGACAGTGGTGGACATCGTACGCTTTACGCACTAAGTGAGAGATGTGAGGATGGTTGCTATGGTTGATTTGTTGCCATCATTATGACATGCACACCCCACCCCCGTATTCTTTACACTATTTATTATGGCACCTTGGAGTACTGTACGGTATGTGGTACTAACTCTTTGGTTGCAGGTCCAGGTTCAGGTATGGTTTAGTATACCTGTTATTGTTCTCTTTAGATGCCTATCGCTCATACCAGGCTTTATGTCTGACCCAGAGTTTTATGTCTCTTCTTATTACTCTGGGTGCTCACACGAGCAGACTAGAGACAGGTTAGCTGGTGATGCACGGGTAGATGATCCGGAGACGAGCAGGAGGCTTCCACGTAATATATATATAGTATTCTCCCGGTGTTGTTGATGATCACCGCTTGGGCATTAGTGGTGCATCTTCTACTTTAGCTTTCTTTTGTTTTAGAGACAGTAAATTTGGAAAGTTGTAATAAGCTGTATTTGGATTTCCGCTGCTCTGATGATGATGTTGGTTTTAGTTATCAGCTTATGCACTGTCTCACCTGTTTTATGTCAAGTATGTTATTATTATATATTTTGTTACATGTGCTGTGAGACATTCTACAGGTTCCTTGTTAGTAATTCCCTTCTTTACTTTCTTTGACGACCGTTCCGTGCTAGTCGGGCATGTGTACAACGCACTTTAAGAGGAAATGCAGGCTGGTGCGGGGCGGGCTGTCACAATGATATGCTTTCTGATTGATTAGAAGAGTTAGAATGGTCGTAAACGCCGTCGTTTGGCGTAAAACAATCGCTGGAAGTGTTGCAAGAAAATATGCAGACGACCGGACTAGATCGCCCCCTTCCGAACCGACCCGTTCGTGACCCACGAACCGACCCCAACCCTCTCGTGAAGAGTAGCCATGAACCGAACCGCTCCAACTCTAGCACCACGAACCGATGCTCCGAAGAGAACATCATCATGAATTGAGGAGCCCAACCCGAACCCAGTGGTTGCACACGAACCGAACCAGAAGCCACGAATGAGTAGGACCGAACCAAGGGAGGAAGTTCATGCTCGAACTGTGAAGCTTGGCCACGAGCCGACCCGAAAGAAGAAAGCGACCCGATCCGGGGGGGAGATCACGATCCGAACGTCGACCTAGATGGAGCATCACGACCGAACCGAATCAAGGAGCTTGGACGCGAGGAATGAGCTATGAACCAAATGAAGACTGATATGGAGGAGACCAAAACCCGAGATGTAAAGGTAGTCCAAATAGGAAGTAGAACTCAGGATCCAGTTGGGAACCAACGAGTTGACTCCATGAGTTGGGCTTTGTTGCGGGACGTGTGCAATGAGGTTATCGACGTCTATAGCTTTGATTCACCACCGAGACGGATGTTAGGCTACATATCAATGCAGTGGGGTAGTTATTACTCCACGGGGCAGAGTGATCGTAGCATGGCTATAAGCCAGTGTAGTGGAGTCGTCATGACTTCATGGGGCAGGGTGAACATAGCAAGGATCAGTGGCTATGGATCAGTGCAGTGGAGTCGTCATGACTTCATGGGGCAGAGTGATAATAGCAAGGATTTGGGTGGTTAAAGTAGTGGATATCGTATGCTTTACGCACTGAGTGAGAGAGGTGGGGATTGTTGCTATGCTCGATTGTTTACCATCATTATGACATGCACACCCCCACCCCCGTATCTTTACACCATATGTTAGTGTCACCTTAGAGTATTGTACATCTTGTTGAGCTAACTCTTTGGTTGCAGGTCCAGGTTCAGGTATGGTTTAGTATACATGTTATTGTTCAGTTTTGCTGCTTATCGCTCATACCAGACTTTTTTCTGACCCAGAGTTTTATGTCTCTTCTTATTACTCTAGGTGCTCTTAAATGGGCAGACTAGAGACAGGTTAGGTGGTATGCACGTGTAGCTGTGCCAGAGACGAGCAGGAGGCTTCCATGTATGATATATATACATACATACATATATATATATATATTCTCCCGGTGTCGCTGCTGGTTACTACTTTGGGTATTAGTAGTGTACCTTTCTTGTTTTGCTTTGGAGACAGTTGTAATAATGATGATGTGGAACATAAACTGTATTTTGGATTTCCCGCTGCTATGATGGTTTAGTTTTCAGCTTATGCACTGTCTCACTATTTTATGTCAAATATGTTATTATTATATTTTATTCCATGCACTGTGAGTCATTCTACAGGTTCTTGTTAGTTCAAATTCCCTTCTTTCCTTTCTTTGATGACCGTCCCATGCTGGTTGGACATTGGCACAACGCACTTTCATTGGAAATGTCGGCTGGTGCGGGGTGGACCATCACATTTGGTATCAGAGCTCTATGTTGTGTAGTTAACCTAGGGAAGACACCAGAGAGAGATAGTACGTATATAAGAGCGCATATTTGTGATATTTTGGTTTTCAAAAGCTATATATATACACTATTTGTATATTTAAGGATGAAGTCGCACTACACTGGCACCACTGAAGAGATGGTTAATCGTTTTCCCCTTATAGATTGAATGATGAGCCAATACACTACGGGTACTGGTAGAGGAGCTAATAATGGGAAAGCTCCTGATATGAGGATGATGTTCACTGACTTCATGAGAGAGATGCTTAGAAATGTGCGAGGAGCAGTTCCCAATGCTGCAAATGGTGGTGGTGCAGCGGTGTTAGCGCCTGGAGCCGATTTCGCTAAGCTTTGTAAGGATTACTCTAGTCTTGGTGGGAAGCCGTTCCACGGAACGGAATCGGCTATAGAATTTCAGGATTGGTTGGATAGCTGTGAGCGTATCTTTGAAGACTTGGGTATCGAGGATGCGACAAAGAGAAAGCTAGCATCCCGTCAGCTGCAAGGATGGGCGATGAATTGGTGGAATGCTATTAAGGCAGATACTCCAGAGGATCAAGTTACATGGGATCAGTTTAAGGCCCGATTCAATGAAAAGTTTATCCCAGCTGCTCAGAAGTCCGAGTTGTTTAGGAAGTTCTTAGAGCTTAAGCAGAATGGTAGGGAAGTCTCGGAGTATATTTGAGTTCGATACTTTATCGAAGTATGGATTATCTCTTATCGACACTCCCGAGAAGAAGAATGAGAAGTTCATAACAGGCTTAGATCAGTACTTGGGGGAAAGGCTTATAAACCATATCGATGAGGCATTTAAATTGATTGTGGGGAAACCTTTAAGATCAGAGGGTCTATACCCTAAGTCGAAGACTGAAGTTGCATCTGTAGAGGAGCCGAAACCGCAAGCAAGCGGTGGAGGCAAGAATGGTTCTCAGAATAAGAGAAAGCAGAACCAGACCAAGGATGGCCAGAAGAAAAAGAATAAGAAAGATATGGAGTGATTTATCTATGGCAAGAAGGGCCATTATGCTAAAGAATGTCGAGCGAAGCCAGCGGACAGGAAGTGCTTCAACTACGGCCAAGTAGGACATCACAAGGATAAATGTCCACAACCCCCTAAAGAGAAGCAGATTGTGAAAGCATATGCTCTTAATGCTGTTCCTTCTTCGTCGAATGCCCCAATCGCGGCGAAGAAAGGAAAGAATGTCATCATTCAAGGTATGCTTTCTGTTTATGATGTTCATGTTCGAGTATTGTTTGATACCGGAGCTTCCCGTTCCTACATATCTAGTGACCTGGTAGATAGGTTGGGATTGGAACCCGAGATATTTGATAGGCCTTTAGCAGTGACGAACCCGATTGGTGGATCAACTAGCCTCTGTATGATTTGTCGTATGTAATCTTATTGAGTCATAGATGTATGTTTGTTTGTGATTGCTTTGTTTTGGGCTTTACTGGTTTTGGCATTATTTTGGGAGTCGATTGGCTCCAAAGGTACGGGGTGATGGTAGACTGTGAGGGCTTTTTGGTGACAGTTAGAGAGGATGATGGGCGGAGGGTAGTGTTTGGTGGTCTACCTAGTGATGGGGTAATGGCTAGTTTTCTGAATTCCCTCGATATCCCGCATGACGAGTTGTCAAATGTGCCAGTGGCTGGCCAGTATCCGGACGTTTTCGAGGAAGTGACCGGACTTCCACCACACCGAGAGATTGAGTTTGATGGGAAGAGGGTAGTATTTGGTGGTATACCTAGTGATGGGTTAATGGCTAGTTTTCTAAATTCCCTCGACATCCCGCATGATGGGTTGTCAGATGTGCCCGTGGCTGGCCAGTATCTGGACGTCTTCAAGGAAGTGACCGAACTTCCTCCACATCGAGAGATTGAGTTTGATGGGAAGAGGGTAGTGTTTGGTGGTCTACCTAGTGATGGGGTAATGGCTAGTTTTCTAAATTTCCTCGACATCCTGCATGATGAGTTGTCAGATGTGCCAGTGGTTGGCCAGTATCCGGACGTCTTCGAGGAAGTGACTGCACTTCCACCATACCAAGAGATTGAGTTTCGCATTGATTCAGTGAAAGATGCCAGACCTATAGTGATGCCACTTCGTCGTATGGCACCAAGGGAGCAGCGAGAGCTCGGGGTGCAAGTAAATGATCTTTTGAAGAAGAGATTTATCAAAAGAAGTGTTTCTGAGTGCGGAGCACCAGTTGTGTTTGCTACCAAGGCAGATGGTTCCCTTCGTTTGTGTGTGGACTACCACGAGTTGAAGAAGGTGACGAGGAAGAATAAGTATCCTCTACCATGGATAGATGATTTGTTTTATCAGTTGAGTGGCGCGAGAGTGTTCTCTCAGTTGGATCTCGCGACCGGTTTTCATCAGCTTAGGGTGGAAGCTGAGAGTATAGCTAAAACGGACTTTCGGATGCCATCTGGATTCTATGAGTGGTTGGTCATGCCATTCGGGTTGATCAATGCACCAGCAAATTTTGTGGATCTTATGAATAGAGTATTCCGAGATCAACTGAATAAGTTTGTTCTTGTGTTTATAGACGATATCTTGGTTTACTCGAGGACAGAGGAAGAACACAAGGAACATTTGAGGATAGTGATGGAGGTGTTGAGAACACACCAATTGAAAGCAAAGTTTTCTAAGTGTCACTTCTGGAAGAGGGAAGTGAGATTCTTGGGCCATGTTGTTTCATATAATCGTATTGCCATGGACCCTACGAAGGTGCTTATGGTACAAGATTGGTCTATGCCCAAGAATGCAATAGACATAAGAAGTTTCTTGGGGTTAGCTGGATATTATCGTAAGTTTATCCAAGACTTCTCCAAGATAGTGGCACCGTTGACTCAGTTGACCAAGAAAAGTCAAATTTTTGTTTGGGATGAAAAGTGCGAGAATGCAATTAAGAGTCTAAAGGAAAAGTCGACATGTGCACCAGTGTTAGTCATTCCTAAAGGGAATGAAGAGATGACGGTATACACAGATGCCTTTGGTACCAAACTAGGTGTTGTATTGATGTAAGGAGGTAGGGCTGTAGTTTATGCTAGTTGTCAACTAAAACCGCATGAGAAAAGGTATCCTACCCATGATTTGGAATTAGCAGCGATCGTGTTCGCATTGAAGATGTGTAGACATTATCTCTTGGGAGAAAGATTCAATTTGTTTACCGATCATAAATCGTTAAAGTATCTTTTCTCTCAAAAGGATCTAAATCTCCGACAACAAAGATAGTTAGAATTCTTGACTTCCTACAATTTCGATATCATATATACACCAGGAAAGGGCAATGCGGTAGCTGATGCATTGAGTAGGAGACATGCCAGTTTAAGGGCTATATTTCTAGAATGGAAGCAATTGGAGTATATCGCTGGGTATGATTTCAGACCAAAGTGCGAATTGGATCCAGAAGTATTAACAAGTTTGACGATCAGACCCACTTTGAATAAGAGGATTGGTTCCAGTCAGAGGGACGATCCTAACCTAATGGAAATCATTTCATAGTTAGAGATAGGAATCGACGAAGAGATGAACAAGTATGGGCTTGATCGAGATGGATGGCTTAGAAAGAATGGTAGACTAGTTGTGCCTAATGCCGATGGATTGAGAGATGAAGTACTTAGAGAATGTCATCACTCAAAACTGACAATACATCCCGGTGGTAACAAAATGTATCGAGACATGAAGTAGACCTACTACTGGGAATGGATGAAAAGATACGTTGGGAAGTTTATATCCAAATGCATGAACTACCAGTTGGTTAAAGCTAAGCAAAAGAAACCTAGTTGTTTGTTGCAACCATTAGAAGTTCCAGAATGGAAATGGGAACAAGTATCAATGAATTTCATTGATGGGTTACCAAGAACTAGATTGGGCCATGATAACATTTGGGTAATTGTGGACCGATTGACTAAGAGTGCAAGGTTTATACCCGTCAAGTCGAATAGAACAGCAGCTAAGTTTGTAGAACTGTATATGAAGTGGGTAGTGAGATTTTATGGAGTACCAAAAAGCATTGTGAGTGACCGAGACCCATTGTTTACTAGTGGGTTTTGGAAGAGCTTACAAGAGGCTCTAGGCTCAGAATTACATTTAGCACCGCGTACCATCCTCAAACCGACGGTCAGACAGAGAGGGTGAATCGAGTATTAGAGGATCTCTTGAGAGCTTGCATATTGGATTTTGGTGGATCATGGGATGACCATTTGCATCTAGTAGAGTTTGCATATAATAATAGTTATCAATCCAGTATTGGTATGGCTCCATATGAAGCTTTGTACGGAAGACCGTGCAACTCACCTTCATGCTGGTTAGAAACCGGTGAGAAATTTGTACTTGGGCCAGATGTGATAAGAGAAACCTCAGATAAGATCAAAGTTATTTGACACGAATGAAGGCTGCCCAAGATAGGCAGAAGAGTTATGCTGATCGGAGGAGAAGATATTTAAAATTCTCCATTGGCGACTTGGTTTTTGTCAAGATTTCTCCATTAAAGAGCGTGATACGATTTGGTAGGAGAGGCAAGTTAACACCAAGATTTGTTGGTCCATTCCCATTCCTCGAGCAAGATGGGAATTTGGAAAATAAAGTTGAATTACCAGAGAAGATGATAGGAGTTTATAATAAAGTTGAATTACCAGAGAAGATGATAGGAGTTTATAACATATTTCATGTTTCCCAGTTAAGGAAATTTGTGCACAATCCCGATATGACTATTTCACCAGATCAGTTGGATCATATAGAAGTAGAACCCAAGGCGGTTGGGAACCACAAACCGATTCGTATTCTCGAGCACGATACGAAGAAACTTCGAAGGAAAACGGTGAATCTAGTCAAGGTTCAGTGGGGCGAGGATGAGAATGACTGCACTTGGGAGATAGAGGAGAGCATTAAGAAGACAAATCCAGAACTCTTTGCCTAGTAAGATTTTAAGTGCGACTTAGTTTTCTACATGCTAGGATAGACTTGTTTGTTTGTTTTTGTATGTTTGATTGTTGTGGATGGTTGGTAGGCATGCGGGATCCTTTGCTTGTTTCTTAGTTAAGGAATTTCGATGGAAAATTTTCTTGGAGGGAGGGGGGAATGAACGTAGCGACCCGCATTCTACGCATCGAAGGATCATAGAATATTTATTTCTTTCACATACGAAGTCGTATGGCCATGTAGCTCTGGGACACGACTATTGGGGTCATTTCCCATGTTCATGATTTTTGCTGATTTTTAAATGATCATTTTGCCCCTAGCTGATCTTTTTTTGGCCATAACTTTGGATTGGTAAGGAGTTTTGACCTGAAACCACTTCCATTAGATCCGAATGATGGTTTACCTTTCCGTAGAGTGGTCACATTAGCCAAATGGATTTACTGTTTGGGAGATATGGCTGAAACAAGGTTTAGAAGGTGAAAACCAGCTTAAACGGGCCTAATTAGGGTGATTAGCAAGAGGATCCATAACTCATTTCGGGATTAAGGTTATGGGAGGGCTGAGATGAGTTAGTAAATCAGTTTTTATTACATTTCTTAGCTGCCACTTACAACCTTTGAACCCTAGCAATGGCCTCCAATTGCTAAAACACCCCAAATCACCTTCTAATTACTAATTAAGCCAAATCTACATCAAATCAAAGCGGATTAGCACAAAAATCGAGGTAGAGCTAGTGGAGTGTATTGGAATCCGAACCATTTTGTCCAAAAGTTTCAAGTCTGAGTTTATTTGTGGCTAAGGTGAGTGATTAGCATTGTTTTTACCCTAATTACAGTTAATTAGGGTGATTAGTGCTAATTAACGAAACTATACATGTTAAAAATCTGGAAAAATGTTTAGAAAATCCAAAATATTATTTTAGGGCTCCTAGAAATTTGGTTTAATTTGGTTAAGTTTTGCTAATCCTATCATTAGATTTGCTTAAACATGCTTAAGGGGAAAAATATGGGTTTTGGGTACGTTTGATCCATTTTAATACATCATATTGTTGTTTTGGTGCTTGTGGTTGATTATACATGTTGCTATGACTGTATGATATGCTTTTTGATTGATTAGAAGAGTTAGAATGGTCGAAAACGATGTCGTATGGCGTATAACGGTCGCTGGAAGAGTTGCAGGAAAATATGCAGAGGACCGGATGGGATCGCCCCCTTCTGAACCGACCCGTTCGTGACCCACGAACCGACCTAGACCCACTCGTGAAGAGTAGCCACGAACTGCTCTAGCTCTAGCACCATGAACCGATGCTCCGAAGAGAACATCATCATGAATTGAGGAGCCCGACCCGAACCCAGTCGGTGCACACGACCCGAACCAGAAGCCACGAACGTGTAGGACCGAACCAAGGGAGGAAGTTCACGCTTGAACTATGAAGCTTGGCTACGAGCCGACCCAAAGGAGGAACCCGACCTAGGGGGAGATCACGATCAAAACGTTGACCTGGATGGAGCATCACGAATGAACTGAATCAAGGAGCTTTGACGCGAGGAATGAGCTACGAACCAAATGAAGACCGATCTGGAGGAGACCAAAACCCAAGATGCAAAGGTAGTCCAAATAGGAAGTATAACTCAGGACCCAGTTGGAAACCAACGAGTTGACTTCATGAGTTGGGCATTGCTGCGGGATGTGTGCAAAGGGGTTATCGACGTCTATAGCTTTGATTCACCACCGAGACGGATGTTAGGCTACGTATCAGTGCAGTGAGGTAGTTATTACTCCATGGGGCAGAGTGATCACAGTATGGCTATGAGCCAGTGCAGTGGAGTCGTCATGACTTCATGGGGGCAGAGTGGACATAGCAAGGATTAGTGGCTATGGATCAGTGCAGTGGACTCGTTATGACTCCATGGGGCAGAGTGATCATAGCAAGGATTTGGGTGGTCAAAGTAGTGGATATCGTATGCTTTACGCACCGATTGAGAGATGTGAGGATGGTTGCTATGCTCGATTGTTTGCCATCATTATGACATGCATAACCCCACCCCTGTATCTTTACACCGTATGTTAGTATCACCCTTGAGTATTGTACATCTTGTTGTGCTAACTCTTTGGTTGCAAGTCCAGGTTCAGGTATGGTTTAGTATACCTGTTATTGTTCTGTTTTGCTGTAATCGCTCATACCGGACTTTTGTCAGAGTTTTATGTCTCTTCTTATTACTCTAGGTGCTCTTAAATGGGCAGACTAGAGATATGTTAGATGGTATGCACGTGTAGTTGTGCCGGAGACGAGCAGGAGGCTTCCACGTATGATATATATAGATATTCTCCCTGTGTCGCTGCTGATCACTACTTTGGGCATTAATAGTGTACCTTTCTTATTTTGTTTTGGAGACAGTTTTAAAAGTTGTAATAATGATGATTTGGAACATAAGCTGTATTTTGGATTTTCTATTGCTACGTGGTTTAATTTTCATCTTATGCACTGTCTCACCTGTTTTATGTCAAATATGTTATTATTATATTTTATTTCATGTGATGTGAGACATTTTACAGGTTCCTTGTTAGTTCAAATTCCCTTCTTTCCTTTCTTTAACGACAGCCCCGTGCTGGTTGGACATTGGCACACCGCACTTTCATTGGAAATGTCGGCTGGTGCGGGGCGGGCCGTCACATTTGGTGGCGGAGGAATTCGTTTCTCCTAGCTGTTTACCTGTGATATATTTAGAGAAATAAATTTGTGATTTAGCGGGTATGACGATGTGACATTCAAAATGAGTGAAGATGTGATTTGTAAAGGATATGTTATGGCCTCTAGCCTCACAATCAGAAATGGTATAAAATCGAGTAGGTCGCATGGCTAAGTGGTTAGCTTCCAATTAGGGTGTATTGTCACCTGATCTAGAGAAATTCCATTTACTTCTATAATCTATTTCGATGCTATCCCTTTTGGGAAATGGTTGCTGATCCCAACCGTTGGTGATAATACATTCGGTACTCTCAAGCGAAATGAGTGACCGGTCATGTTTAGCCTGGGTTACAAGATGTTCTTGTTGAACCCGGTGTATTCCTCTCTAGAGATACACTGTCGGAAGGTGGTCCCATACCTTACCAATTGGAATTCATTACCCAATAAGCGCCCGCGGTTCTTTTGATTATATATTACGTATGTAGAACGTGAGATGAAAGCATTCTGCTAGATGATTATAATATTATGGTTGACAGACACTGTTATAATATCAAAAGAGTTTGATATAAAGATTATCGTTCTTTTAAAAGGAATTTGAAAGTTAAATCAAATGTTTTGGATTCTCAAAAGGGAAAAACCCATTCCGTGTTATACGGCGTGGTCTTATGAGATATCGTTTAATTGTTCAATCTGTTTTAAATGGTTTTACTCATACCAGTCTCATGACTGACCCAGAGTTTATTTTGTTTGTTTTCCCTAAACTATTGGGTGCCCAATTTTGTACGGGCAGTCAAGTAGTCATGATTTTTACAGATATACGTGAAGAGATGGAGCATGAGGCTTCAGGATTTTATAATAATTGTTTATTTCAGCTGTGTTGTAAGTGTTGTACTTTGATGTAATAACCCGAAAATCTGGGCCAGTTTAAAATTTTTATTTTGGCAATTATAGCGAATTTAGAATATTTAAAATAGATTATTTTAAATAATATCGACGAGAAATTTATTTTGAATATAATTCGAACGTATATATTATATACGTCGTCGTTAGAATATATAATAATTATATATAATTATAAAAGGAATTGAAAATGGCGCGGTAGTTCGAAAATTCGATTTCTAATTTCAAATGAATATACAGAATTCAATATAAGTCAAAATTGAACGAAACAAGAAATATTTGAATCTGTATAACTATATCTTTGTAACGAAGTTAACAAACTAAGATTTCATCTTAGAAATGATAAGATACGTCCAGTTGAAAATTTAGAATAGTCGCTGTGGAATTTATATATATTTTAATATATATAAAGCCCTTAAAAATAGCGATTTTGCAAACGACTTCGGATTTCGACGAAACCACTTTTGTTGGGTCCGTGATGTAAAGTTATTGCTAGGTTTTAAATTTCATAATTTTTCGAATCAATATGTGAGCGTGGCGAAGGAAAACGCGTTTGACCAGTTTCAGTTGATTTTAATCAACTGGAAATTGGCCATTTTTCCAACGGTCTCAGAATTCGACGAAACTAGTTTTGTTAGGACCGTATCGTCAATACGAAGCTAGAAAATATTTTTCAGGAATTTTTCTAGTTAGTATGTGACCCCGGTAATTTGAAATGTACGTTTAAAATTCAATATAGTGATTTAAATGTAAATTCAAAGGAAACTGATTGTAACGATCAAATCAGCTTGCGATACATATCCCATTGTGTTCGGAATGGGGGTAAAACGCTATGGACGACAGGCGGTGGGCCTCGTTTTGATGACGTATGTAAAAGTCAACTTTTAATAATAATAAAATAATAAATAAAAAAGAAAATCCTTCTCCCTTAACCAGGCCCCCCCCCCCCGATCTCATTTCCAAACTGAAGAAAAAAAAAAGAGAGAACGAGGAGGTTGTTCGAATCCGCCGCCTCCAGGCGGACTGCCGATGCCTCGCCTTCGTCGGAGGCCCTCCGACATACCCCCCCCCCCTCGCTCGCTCCACCCTCCCTCTCCGCTCGGCCACCACGCTCCCTCCTCCTCTCTGATTTAAAGCCCAAATCCGCCTAAAACCCGAAGAGCACAGCCCACCGCGAGTCACCACAGCAGCACCCATCCCCGTGTGGTTACCTGATGCGGATTCCGTCCCAGAGCAGACCCCGACGCCTCAACGAAACCCCTGCAGCCCCTCTCCCCCTCAGGCGCACGAAACCCACCCTCAATTCGAAGCAAGGTGAGTTTTGATCCGTTTTAAATTTGTTTGTATTAAAAACTGATTTTTAATAGAATAAAAACTGAATTTTTATAAAGAAGATTAAAACTGATTTAAAAAGAAAAGAATTTAAAACCTGATTTTATTTTAAGATAAAAAAAAAAGATTTGAACTTTAAAACTGATTTTTATTTAGTAGAAGAAGTAAAAATATGATTTTTATATTTTTAAAGTAATAAAAATACGATCTTTATATTTTTAAAGTATTAAAAATAAAATCTTTACTATATAGAAGTGGTAGAAATATGATTTTTGTTTAGGTAGAGAATTAAAAATATAATTTTTACATGATAGAAATATTAAAAATATCATCTTTATATGTGTAGAAAAATAAAAAAATGAAATTTTTATAAAGATGAAATCTTTAAATTTAAAAAGGCGAATTCTTTAGGTGGAAAATAGCGTGATAAAAATATAATTTTTATCTATATAACATAGTAATAAAAATAAAAATATGATTTTTATATATTGTACTTCGAATTAAAAATAGGATTTTTATATATTGTACTTCGAATTAAAAATAGGATTTTTATATATTGTACTTCGAATTAAAAATATGATTTTTATATATTGTACTTCGAATTAAAAATATGATTTTTATATATTGTACTTCGAATTAAAAATGTGATTTTTATATATTGAAAAGCGAAGTAAAAATTCGATTTTTACATATGTAGTGAAAGCGGATAACGAAGGTGACAAAAAGGCGAGAACAGTGAAGATTTCCTGCATTTGAAGTGCCGTGGAGCTAGGATAGCTTTAGGTGAGAATTTCTCACCTTTCAATTTATTTTCTAGTTATATATATATACTAGGATGCAGACGGTGCTTAGTAGCACCCGACACAATCGTCCACAGACCATGGACTTGTTTGTTTGGCTGTGTTGTTAGTTAGATTGTTTGAGTTGATTTGAATTGTTTGGTGAAATGAAATTGATATGATTGATGTGTGAATGGCGTGGGCCTTCACTAGACCGGGGATAAGGCTAGGCCTCGTCCCGTTTCTAGTATCGTGCCGTTATGCCGCCGAAATTTTCTAAAATATGTTAGAAAAATAAAAATATCATTTTATTGAATAAATGAACCGAAGTGAATGTTCATAGGTTGAATAAAAGTTTTATCGTTAAAAATATAATTTTTAACGTGAATATGAATAAATAAATATTCATTTACAAACCCGACGGTTTGTTTATGTACACCTATTTGAAGGACATTGATTGGGTCGATAAATTTTACACATCGCCCAATTGCACAAATAAAACATTTGTTTGATTGTTTGAAAACCCCACACGGGTGTTAGGATGAAATATGCAGTTCACTCATCCTGATTGATTAAAGATGTCGATCGATTGATTGACATGCTGTTATAAGCGTTAGATATCTATATTTGATGCTTATACAGTGTAGTGCACTTTGGTTGATGGTTGATTATTTTTCAATGCTATTATATACATGTGTTGTATGAAAATCCATATAATTAACTTTATATGGTAATTGATTGGGCCTCATTCCAGTTTGAAAAATAAAGAATATTATAAAATAAAGGTTCATGTGTTGACAGTACTCATCCGTTGAGATTGGTCATGTGTTGAACGAAATATTTTAGTATTGACAACTATTTTGAAAAAGAAATATTCGGAATAGAATATTTGAAAATAGAAATATATGAAGCCGTGTTGATTAGATTGACGCCATTTTGACGTGAATCGATATTTATATCGATTTTATTCATTTCGAAAAGAATTGAATTGAAAACGATTTCGAAATGAAGTGAATTGAAATGAATTCAAATTGAATTGAAAACGATTTCGAAAAGAATTGAATTGAAAACGATTTCGAAAAGAATTGAATTGAAAACGATTTCGAAATGAATTGAATTGAAAACAATTTCGAAATGAATTGAATTGAAAACGAATTCAAATTGAATTGAAAGCAAATTGAAACGAATTCAAATTGAATTGAAATTTGAATTGAATAGAAATGAATTTTAAAACGAATTTATAGAGAAGAATTCAATTTTGATTTGAATTGAAACGGAAGTTGAAATTGCTTTTGAATCGAATTTAAAACTATTTATATAATTCGTTTTAAATAGAAATCGACGAAATATATTATATATATATTATATATATAATATAATGGCCTGAATAGAACGCGCCGCGCCGCGGCAGTTCGTGAATTTCGACCATTTATTTCAAACGGACATTACGGGAGATCCGACCGTCGGATTCTCCTAAAACCGGAACCGTTGGGTTCGTATCGAAAAGGGCTTTCTAACGAATGTTAGAAATTGGAAATCTAACGGTTGGATTTGGAGATACGTCCAAATCAAATTCGAAAAAGGTCGCTGTAAGTGCAGTTCGATGGCCATTGATGGAAATCGACTGTACAGGCCTTGATAAAATTATTAAAAATAGTAATAATTTGTGAAAAATCATAAGAATGATTTGAGAAGAATTGGGATGAAAAACTCCATATTTGAAAAGATAAAAATAGTTTTTTTATCGAAATGAACTAGTTTTGAACTAGAATTATAATTCTATTTATTTTTAAATAAATTGAATTTGAAATGGTTTTGATAATAACCAGAATTTCCAATGATTGCATTGGAATGGATTTGAATCGAAATTGTCTTCGGAATGTTTCGATGTTGGATTTCGTGATTATACAAATGTTGTTATGGAAATTTGAAAGATATAGATATATATATCGTTATTTCCAATACGATCTTTGTTGGCCGCAGAATCGGATATTGAATATAAGCCGGGATATTTTCTATTCAGAGCCTTGTATTGAATATCAAATGTGATTTGGGTTTGTCGTGAATGGTGTCTTCACTAACACTGTTCTTGAACCCAGTTGAGAAAAGATTAAATCTTTTTATTTAGATTTAATGAAGTGTACCAATTAAATGATATTTAATTGGAATTGAATTGATATTGATTTTTGGGTTTATCGTGAACAGTGTTTTAAATAACACTTGTTCTTTAACCCGATGATTAATGAATGTGATTTTGGGTTTATCGTGAACCGTGTTTTTAAATGACATTGATTCTTTAACCCAGTCACAGATTAAAACTAAGTGGAGTTTTAATGAATCTTTAATTAGATTGAAATGATCGAGAATGGAGTATCACCAGTTTTGCTCCAGGCGATAGTTAAATCTTTAATTAGATTTCAACGAGAAATGGTAATTGAATTTACCGATAACACCGTGGTGTTAGATATGAAGTACTACCAGTTTTACTTCATGGGATGAATAGGTTGGGATTGGGAAATTAAAACAAATGATTACTTCGGTAAGGTTCGCTAATCCCGACTAGTTTTGAATTGATATTCAAAATAGAATAAAGAATAAATTCAAGACATTTATCTTGGATAAAATTAATGGGAACCTTTCCCTATGAATGTGAAATCAGAAACTAACTGTCGGTTAGCTGAGCAAAATGGTTTTCTGGATATTGATCTGATGTTGGTTTCGGCCTTCGGGGTTAATATTTGGGGAATTATTCTCTTGATTAATTTACGGTTTGTGACTAATGAATTGGAATGAGGCGTATGTTGTGTTTGTGTAACACTTATTTAAAATATACGCGAGTTATTCGGGAAGACCGGGTTTATCCCATTCTGAATAACTGATACGACGATAAGTCGAAGATGAAGACGAAGGTCGAAGACCGGTGGTCTTCACGTCGTTTGGGTGATAACTGATGATCTTGATTGGGCTGTACACCCAAGAAGATGGAAACAGTTGGTGATCGTCCAGACGTACTTGGAGATCGATGGATATGCGGGGTACTAGGTGCCTCCGGTTTCGTTCAGACCCAGAACGGACTTGTAAATGGACGTTGTGTCTGACATTGGATTTTAGTCCGTGTGATTGATCTCTATTAAATATATATCTGTTTGGCGGCGGAGAATTTATTCTCTTGCTTAACGCCCTTCTCTGAGACGTACGAGCTCAGGGGTTATATATTGATGGATATCAAACGCATGGAGTGAATTGCCTGTGTGGCATGCCTAAGTGGCAATTGATCGAGGCTTCTGTTGAAAAGCAAAGTCTTGTGGTGATGATCAAAGCAAGGCCTTCGTGGCGTAGCTTTGTGTAACGTTTGATTCGCGAGTTTCACACCCGATATGAACCAAAAACGGGAGAGGACATCAGGGAGGACTTGCGTTTCTTTCTAGCTAGAAGTGGCGTCAGTGGTTTTACACGCCCTGACGAGTTTGACTTATGTGGTTGTTGCTGTTGCGAGGCGCCTCGGATTGATCGGTCGTTCTCGAACCGATGGAGTCATTTAGTTGGCTCACTTACACCCCATAGGGTGGGGAAACGTAGTGTTCAGGCATAATAATCCACATCGGTGGACCGGCCCTGACGATCTAAAGGGTTGATGCGTTCTGATCCTGAGGGGCGGGCTAGAGCGTCTCGAATCGGTTGAGGACTATCTTTTGCCTCGGTTCATAGACGGAAATCCAATTTCCAAATACGTGACATTTGCGGTTTTAATTGTAAAACTAGTATGGTGACATGATATATGGTACCCATGCCGCCTATGATTGATACTTATGATTTGAAGTTGTTTTATACACTATGCACTTAAAATAGTATCAAATGATTTGTTTTAAACGTATCAAGCATTCTTTGGCTGTTATAAGGGAAAACCCTATCCTCGGCTGCGTTGCATTGTGTGATGGGACCTGGGTCTTATAACAGCTTCATTTTTCTTTATTTAGGATTGCGCTGTTTTTTTTATGCACTGGTATTCTTGGGAGGAAACCCGTTCCGTGTTATACGGCGTGGTCCCTTGATTTACCTAACTTTAAAATAAAGATTAATAACTGTTTTAGTTCTCACACCAGTCACATGACTGACCTGGAGTTTATTGTTTTAACCTAAACTCTGGGTGCCCCTATTTTGACACGGGCAGCTAGTAGTTTGGTTTTGCAGATTTATATTCACAGGATCCTGGTTTACAGCTGGAACGATATCCGGAAAGCTTTGTATCCGTATATCTTCTTCTAGTTGTGTATTGTATTATTTTCCGCTGCGATGTATTTAAATGTAACTTAAATCTTTGATATTTCTGTGTAATATTCATTTTACTCTGTATATTCTTGTATTCTGATGCATTGTTGTAATATACAATGAAATGTTCTTTTATATGAGTTCTGTTGTGGCTTGCTCTCGAACTATCCGACGCTTTCCTTTACGGGGAAGTTACGGGTTTTTACAGTTGGTATCAGAGCTTTGGTTTACAAAGCAGAGAACAAGGCACATTAGAACCATATGAAAGAATTAATCAGATATTGGGTTAGTAATATCCAATTAGAATGACTCGTTAGAGATAGGATCAGTAGTATCCTAGAACGAGTGTGAAGAGTATATTTTTCAAATGAAAACAATTTTTGTTTTGAAAATTTAAATCAATTATTCGTATTTGATTATCTATTTATATTGAGTTGGACAATCCAGTATATATAGATTTTGCGTATACGTCTGATCCGCGTGTATTCGAAATTTTAATGTACTGGATAGATATAGAATTACACTCTAATCGCCCGGAGATGATTTTGACGATGGAGCTCCATCATTAGAATTTATGTTCGAGTGACGAAAGTGGGCTTTCTATATATTTCCTATTGACTGGTGTGAGAACCAAAATTAGATAGGGCTTATTGTTGTGATTTGGCATCAAAAATCTGATTTTTGTATATGTATCAAAATTATGAATTTGAAACGTTAATCCACTAATTGATTGATGTTTGTGTTGTTTGTTCATTTGTTTGCTAATTTTGAACCATTATGCCTAATTGAACCAAATACGGAATTATATTGAAAATTGGTTGCATTTGCTTGCATATACATATACTTATATTGAACAGGTCATAGCAAGGAGGCTAGAGCCAGAGAATAAAATTTGTTTGCCCGACAAATAGGTACATGTTTACTACATGATTTACTGTTTTGTTTGGGTGATGATGATTTTATGAGCCTATTGGCTAGCCGCTTGGCTTTTTCTTTTTCTTTTTGAGATCTGAAGGACCGGGGAAGCTATTTGAAATTCCCCGATGCTCCCGGTGCAGCGGAGGTTATGGCGAAATTTTTCAAAAATTTAGGGTGTTAGCCAAATTTTTGAAATTTTGAAAATTCTCAGAAACTAAAGAGTTGGAGAATGAAAGCCGGATCGAACGTAGAGTTGATTAATCAAACCACTTTCGACTTTGTTCCTTTTCGGGGACGAAAAGTTTTAAGTGGGGGAGATTGTAATAACCCGAAAATCTGGGCCAGTTTAAAATTTTTATTTTGGCAATTATAGCGAATTTAGAATATTTAAAATAGATTATTTTAAATAATATCGACGAGAAATTTATTTTGAATATAATTCGAACGTATATATTATATACGTCGTCGTTAGAATATATAATAATTATATATAATTATAAAAGGAATTGAAAATGGCGCGGTAGTTCGAAAATTCGATTTCTAATTTCAAATGAATATACAGAATTCAATATAAGTCAAAATTGAACGAAACAAGAAATATTTGAATCTGTATAACTATATCTTTGTAACGAAGTTAACAAACTGAGATTTCATCTTAGAAATGATAAGATACGTCCAGTTGAAAATTTAGAATAGTCGCTGTGGAATTTATATATATTTTAATATATATAAAGCCCTTAAAAATAGCGATTTTGCAAACGACCTCGGATTTCGACGAAACCACTTTTGTTGGGTCCGTGATGTAAAGTTATTGCTAGGTTTTAAATTTCATAATTTTTCGAATCAATATGTGAGCGTGGCGAAGGAAAACGCGTTTGACCAGTTTCAGTTGATTTTAATCGACTGGAAATTGGCCATTTTTCCAACGGTCTCAGAATTCGACGAAACTAGTTTTGTTAGGACCGTATCGTCAATACGAAGCTAGAAAATATTTTTCAGGAATTTTTCTAGTTAGTATGTGACCCCGGTAATTTGAAATGTACGTTTAAAATTCAATATAGTGATTTAAATGTAAATTCAAAGGAAACTGATTGTAACGATCAAATCAGCTTGCGATACATATCCCATTGTATTCGGAATGGGGGTAAAACGCTATGGACGACAGGCGGTGGGCCTCGTTTTGATGACGTATGTAAAAGTCAACTTTTAATAATAATAAAATAATAAATAAAAATAAATAAAAAAAAGAAAATCCTTCTCCCTTAACCAGGCCCCCCCCCCCCCCCGATCTCATTTCCAAACTGAAGAAAAAAAAAAAGAGAACGAGGAGGTTGTTCGAATCCGCCGCCTCCAGGCGGACTGCCGATGCCTCGCCTTCGTCGGAGGCCCTCCGACATACCCCCCCCCCCTCGCTCGCTCCACCCTCCCTCTCCGCTCGGCCACCACGCTCCCTCCTCCTCTCTGATTTAAAGCCCAAATCCGCCTAAAACCCGAAGAGCACAGCCCACCGCGAGTCACCACAGCAGCACCCATCCCCGTGTGGTTACCTGATGCGGATTCCGTCCCAGAGCAGACCCCGACGCCTCAACGAAACCCCTGCAGCCCCTCTCCCCCTCAGGCGCACGAAACCCACCCTCAATTCGAAGCAAGGTGAGTTTTGATCCGTTTTAAATTTATTTGTATTAAAAACTGATTTTTAATAGAATAAAAACTGAATTTTTATAAAGAAGATTAAAACTGATTTAAAAAGAAAAGAATTTAAAACCTGATTTTATTTTAAGATTAAAAAAAAAAGATTTGAACTTTAAAACTGATTTTTATTTAGTAGAAGAAGTAAAAATATGATTTTTATATTTTTAAAGTAATAAAAATACGATCTTTATATTTTTAAAGTATTAAAAATAAAATCTTTACTATATAGAAGTGGTAGAAATATGATTTTTGTTTAGGTAGAGAATTAAAAATATAATTTTTACATGATAGAAATATTAAAAATATCATCTTTATATGTGTAGAAAAATAAAAAAATGAAATTTTTATAAAGATGAAATCTTTAAATTTAAAAAGGCGAATTCTTTAGGTGGAAAATAGCGTGATAAAAATATAATTTTTATCTATATAACATAGTAATAAAAATAAAAATATGATTTTTATATATTGTACTTCGAATTAAAAATAGGATTTTTATATATTGTACTTCGAATTAAAAATAGGATTTTTATATATTGTACTTCGAATTAAAAATATGATTTTTATATATTGTACTTCGAATTAAAAATATGATTTTTATATATTGTACTTCGAATTAAAAATGTGATTTTTATATATTGAAAAGCGAAGTAAAAATTCGATTTTTACATATGTAGTGAAAGCGGATAACGAAGGTGACAAAAAGGCGAGAACAGTGAAGATTTCCTGCATTTGAAGTGCCGTGGAGCTAGGATAGCTTTAGGTGAGAATTTCTCACCTTTCAATTTATTTTCTAGTTATATATATATATACTAGGATGCAGACGGTGCTTAGTAGCACCCGACACAATCGTCCACAGACCATGGACTTGTTTGTTTGGCTGTGTTGTTAGTTAGATTGTTTGAGTTGATTTGAATTGTTTTGGTGAAATGAAATTGATATGATTGATGTGTGAATGGCGTGGGCCTTCACTAGACCGGGGATAAGGCTAGGCCTCGTCCCGTTTCTAGTATCGTGCCGTTATGCCGCCGAAATTTTCTAAAATATGTTAGAAAAATAAAAATATCATTTTATTGAATAAATGAACCGAAGTGAATGTTCATAGGTTGAATAAAAGTTTTATTGTTAAAAATATAATTTTTAACGTGAATATGAATAAATAAATATTCATTTACAAACCCGACGGTTTGTTTATGTACACCTATTTGAAGGACATTGATTGGGTCGATAAATTTTACACATCGCCCAATTGCACAAATAAAACATTTGTTTGATTGTTTGAAAACCCCACACGGGTGTTAGGATGAAATATGCAGTTCACTCATCCTGATTGATTAAAGATGTCGATCGATTGATTGACATGCTGTTATAAGCGTTAGATATCTATATTTGATGCTTATACAGTGTAGTGCACTTTGGTTGATGGTTGATTATTTTTCAATGCTATTATATACATGTGTTGTATGAAAATCCATATAATTAACTTTATATGGTAATTGATTGGGCCTCATTCCAGTTTGAAAAATAAAGAATATTATAAAATAAAGGTTCATGTGTTGACAGTACTCATCCGTTGAGATTGGTCATGTGTTGAACGAAATATTTTAGTATTGACAACTATTTTGAAAAAGAAATATTCGGAATAGAATATTTGAAAATAGAAATATATGAAGCCGTGTTGATTAGATTGACGCCATTTTGACGTGAATCGATATTTATATCGATTTTATTCATTTCGAAAAGAATTGAATTGAAAACGATTTCGAAATGAAGTGAATTGAAATGAATTCAAATTGAATTGAAAACGATTTCGAAAAGAATTGAATTGAAAACGATTTCGAAAAGAATTGAATTGAAAACGATTTCGAAATGAATTGAAAACAATTTCGAAATGAATTGAATTGAAAACGAATTCAAATTGAATTGAAAGCAAATTGAAACGAATTCAAATTGAATTGAAATTTGAATTGAATAGAAATGAATTTTAAAACGAATTTATAGAGAAGAATTCAATTTTGATTTGAATTGAAACGGAAGTTGAAATTGCTTTTGAATCGAATTTAAAACTATTTATATAATTCGTTTTAAATAGAAATCGACGAAATATATTATATATATATTATATATATAATATAATGGCCTGAATAGAACGCGCCGCGCCGCGGCAGTTCGTGAATTTCAACCATTTATTTCAAACGGACATTACGGGAGATCCGACCGTCGGATTCTCCTAAAACCGGAACCGTTGGGTTCGTATCGAAAAGGGCTTTCTAACGAATGTTAGAAATTGGAAATCTAACGGTTGGATTTGGAGATACGTCCAAATCAAATTCGAAAAAGGTCGCTGTAAGTGCAGTTCGATGGCCATTGATGGAAATCGACTGTACAGGCCTTGATAAAATTATTAAAAATAGTAATAATTTGTGAAAAATCATAAGAATGATTTGAGAAGAATTGGGATGAAAAACTCCATATTTGAAAAGATAAAAATAGTTTTTTTATCGAAATGAACTAGTTTTGAACTAGAATTATAATTCTATTTATTTTTAAATAAATTGAATTTGAAATGGTTTTGATAATAACCAGAATTTCCAATGATTGCATTGGAATGGATTTGAATCGAAATTGTCTTCGGAATGTTTCGATGTTGGATTTCGTGATTATACAAATGTTGTTATGGAAATTTGAAAGATATAGATATATATATCGTTATTTCCAATACGATCTTTGTTGGCCGCAGAATCGGATATTGAATATAAGCCGGGATATTTTCTATTCAGAGCCTTGTATTGAATATCAAATGTGATTTGGGTTTGTCGTGAATGGTGTCTTCACTAACACTGTTCTTGAACCCAGTTGAGAAAAGATTAAATCTTTTTATTTAGATTTAATGAAGTGTACCAATTAAATGATATTTAATTGGAATTGAATTGATATTGATTTTTTGGTTTATCGTGAACAGTGTTTTAAATAACACTTGTTCTTTAACCCGATGATTAATGAATGTGATTTTGGGTTTATCGTGAACCGTGTTTTTAAATGACATTGATTCTTTAACCCAGTCACAGATTAAAACTAAGTGGAGTTTTAATGAATCTTTAATTAGATTGAAATGATCGAGAATGGAGTATCACCAGTTTTGCTCCAGGCGATAGTTAAATCTTTAATTAGATTTCAACGAGAAATGGTAATTGAATTTAACGATAACACCGTGGTGTTAGATATGAAGTACTACCAGTTTTACTTCATGGGATGAATAGGTTGGGATTGGGAAATTAAAACAAATGATTACTTCGGTAAGGTTCGCTAATCCCGACTAGTTTTGAATTGATATTCAAAATAGAATAAAGAATAAATTCAAGACATTTATCTTGGATAAAATTAATGGGAACCTTTCCCTATGAATGTGAAATCAGAAACTAACTGTCGGTTAGCTGAGCAGAATGGTTTTCTGGATATTGATCTGATGTTGGTTTCGGCCTTCGGGGTTAATATTTGGGGAATTATTCTCTTGATTAATTTACGGTTTGTGACTAATGAATTGGAATGAGGCGTATGTTGTGTTTGTGTAACACTTATTTAAAATATACGCGAGTTATTCGGGAAGACCGGGTTTATCCCATTCTGAATAACTGATACGACGATAAGTCGAAGATGAAGACGATGGTCGAAGACCGGAGGTCTTCACGTCGTTTGGGTGATAACTGATGATCTTGATTGGGCTGTACACCCAAGAAGATGGAAACAGTTGGTGATCGTCCAGACGTACTTGGAGATCGATGGATATGCGGGGTACTAGGTGCCTCCGGTTTCGTTCAGACCCAGAACGGACTTGTAAATGGACGTTGTGTCTGACATTGGATTTTAGTCCGTGTGATTGATCTCTATTAAATATATATCTGTTTGGCGGCGGAGAATTTATTCTCTTGCTTAACGCCCTTCTCTGAGACGTACGAGCTCAGGGGTTATATATTGATGGATATCAAACGCATGGAGTGAATTGCCTGTGTGGCATGCCTAAGTGGCAATTGATCGAGGCTTCTGTTGAAAAGCAAAGTCTTGTGGTGATGATCAAAGCAAGGCCTTCGTGGCGTAGCTTTGTGTAACGTTTGATTCGCGAGTTTCACACCCGGTATGAACCAAAAACGGGAGAGGACATCAGGGAGGACTTGCGTTTCTTTCTAGCTAGAAGTGGCGTCAGTGGTTTTACACGCCCTGACGAGTTTGACTTATGTGGTTGTTGCTGTTGCGAGGCACCTCGGATTGATCGGTCGTTCTCGAACCGATGGAGTCATTTAGTTGGCTCACTTACACCCCATAGGGTGGGGAAACGTAGTGTTCAGGCATAATAATCCACATCGGTGGACCGGCCCTGACGATCTAAAGGGTTGATGCGTTCTGATCCTGAGGGGCGGGCTAGAGCGTCTCGAATCGGTTGAGGACTATCTTTTGCCTCGGTTCATAGACGGAAATCCAATTTCCAAATACGTGACATTTGCGGTTTTAATTGTAAAACTAGTATGGTGACATGATATATGGTACCCATGCCGCCTATGATTGATACTTATGATTTGAAGTTGTTTTATACACTATGCACTTAAAATAGTATCAAATGATTTGTTTTAAACGTATCAAGCATTCTTTGGCTGTTATAAGGGAAAACACTATCCTCGGCTGCGTTGCATTGTGTGATGGGACCTGGGTCTTATAACAGCTTCATTTTTCTTTATTTAGCATTGCGCTGTTTGTTTTATGCACTGGTATTCTTGGGAGGAAACCCGTTCCGTGTTATACGGCGTGGTCCCTTGATTTACCTAACTTTAAAATAAAGATTAATAACTGTTTTAGTTCTCACACCAGTCACATGACTGACCTGGAGTTTATTGTTTTAACCTAAACTCTGGGTGCCCCTATTTTGACACGGGCAGCTAGTAGTTTGGTTTTGCAGATTTATATTCACAGGATCCTGGTTTACAGCTGGAATGATATCCGGAAAGCTTTGTATCCGTATATCTTCTTCTAGTTGTGTATTGTATTATTTTCCGCTGCGATGTATTTAAATGTAACTTAAATCTTTGATATTTCTGTGTAATATTCATTTTACTCTGTATATTCTTGTATTCTGATGCATTGTTGTAATATACAATGAAATGTTCTTTTATATGAGTTCTGTTGTGGCTTGCTCTCGAACTATCCGACGCTTTCCTTTACGGGGAAGTTACGGGTTTTTACATTTGATAATGATATGTATATTCAAGTACAGATTTTGTTTCAAAGTTATGTTATATAATATATTTATTCATTCCGCTATGAGATTCATGTTACTCTAATGTTGTATTTATCTTTTTCTTCTTCTATTCTAATTTTCTATCTTATCTATTCCTACCCTCTAACTTCTTTCTATTAACTATCTGGTATTTCCGATGCTTGGATAGTCGACATTGAGTTTATGTCGATAACCAAGGTCGCGAATTTCCTAGGTCGTTACAGTGGTATCAGAGCTGAAGGTTAAGTAATTACTTTGGCTCTGTGGCGTGACTCAGTAGAGATGGGGTTAGTAATGCCCTAGATTGAGTTGAGTGTATATATACGAGAGAGCGTATTTGTAGATTTTATAAAAACTGTTTTATATTGTAGATATTTATTGGTTGAGTTGTTTATGGGTTCTGGTCGATCAGTTTGATCCACTGTATCGGTAGGAGTTTATAAACACTGAGTACAGTGAACCGACATGATATGTTTTGAAAAGAGGGTAAATGATATAATTTTAGCCCAATCATATTTTGGTATAAAAGTATGATTAATACTTGAAGTATTATTGTAACACCCCGTATTTTCTGTGAACGTATAAGTAACAAATCAAAGGATAATTAATCAAGGGAAACAGTTTGCGCCATTGCGTTCGTCTCGGAATTCTGCTTGAAAACGAGACCGAGTTTGCGTAAACCGGAGTTAAAAACAGCACTAGGTGGAAAATTTCCCGCCCAGACCCAGGTCGACTGGGGAGTCGACTGGGCAGTCGACCCCCCTGGCTAGGTCGACTGGGCAGTCGACCTGGGTGTCGACCTGGTCCCCGAGACCATTTTTGAGTCAGGGTTCACTCTGATGTTTCTGGTCCGATTTCTGTCTAGATTCGTTGACTTGACCCTATTTAAACAGCCCCAAACTAGCCTTCTCTACACACAATTCTATTCTGCTTCTACTCTGCCTCTGTTCTAAATAAAAATAAAAATGGCGTCGTTACTCTGTTGGAATCAAAACTAGAAGCTAATCAACATCAACCTAAGCAACTCAATTCAAACTGGAGATTAAAGCTTCTGCAACGATTCTACAACAATTAAAGTTTTTTCTTTAATCCAACCAAGGCAAGTGCAGTTATTTTCCGATATAAACTTTAATCATAATTGTGACATGATTGTAAATCTGAATTTGAGATTGTGTATGTTCTGTTCTGATCTATTTTATCCTGTATCTCTTCTTCTTTCTGTTCTATGGCCAGACTACTACAAGCCTGCGCCAATCTCCTAAGAGATTAATGCACGAACGCTAAAATGTTTGGGACAAATAATGAATGTGGCATAATTGGAAATGGCTAATCTGTGACTGATTTAAGAAAAAGGGCATAGGTTGTAAACTAGATTTAGATCTATGCATATTCTGTGAATTGGAAGAAGAGGAACCATAGTATGTTAACATGTGACTTGAGACATTGGACATAACGCATATTTTGAATTAAGATCTGTTATAACTAGATTGTTGGGCATATTGTTTATATAACAATTCATGATTTGAAAGAGAATATGACTTAGGTGTGAAGATCTATATTAAGATTTGATAACTATCAAATGTGAATAACACCTAAGTAGGAGATTTTTGAATATATGACATGCATTGAAATCGATGGCTATATTTGGTATAATTTATATGTGAATCTTTTATACTAGGAAAGTTGAACTAAATTGGGACATGTAAATTATGACCATAATCTGTGACATGTAAATTCAATGCAAACGTGGGGTATATGATCATAGTGTGAATCATGACAACTATTTAGGCATGCAAACTTAGGCCAAATTTATAATTAGGTAAGATATGTTTGTGAAACTTTAAGGAATGATTAAATCTGTTATATTTGCCTAATTTGCTAGTTCTGCTATATTTGCCTAATCTGCTAGTTCTGTTATATTTGCCTAATCTACTAGTTCTGTTATATTGCTTAATCTGCTAGTTCTGCCCTACTGCCTAGTCTGCTAGATCTGTTCATCTGCCAAATCTGTCATCTACTAAGTCTGCTGAAAATGCCAAATCTGTTATATGCTAAATCTGCTAAATTACTTAATCCGCTGAATCCGTTAAGTCGCCTAATCTGCGAAAAATCTGTTATCTGCTGTATCTGTTAAGTTGATATATTCAGTCTTTTATTGACATAATCTGAATTCGCTATGAATAATTGACATGTATATTAGGCGTGGGCATAAATGGTAAATTATTAATTAATTGGCCGCAAAGATAAACATGGCTAATTCGAGGTTAGAATGAGTTTGCGGCGTAATTCTGCCCGGAACCGCCCGGCACATCCACTGGCCGTAAACAATAGGTTCTAATGTGAGAAGTTAGTCATAACGTGCGTGAAACCCGAGGTTAGACTCAGTTTGCGGCAGAAATCTGCCCGGAACCAACCGGCCTAACCAGTAGCCGCAAACTGTCAGTCTAATGTGAGAGTTCTGGACATTAATATTTAATTAATGAAAATCTGAGATAAATATGATGTCTAAAACATGTTGGGTGGATAAGGTTAAACCCACTAGACTGATGAATTTAATAAATCTGTTCCGTGAATCTGTAGGCCCAATTACAAAGTTAGACAAATCTGTAAGTCTGTTAATCTGTAACTGGTTAATCGGTAAGTCTGTTAAATCTGTATATCTGATCCGTTAGTCTGAAAACTTGTCTGTGAACTAGTTGATCTGAATTCTGTATGTCTGAACTTGTAAACAAGTTAATCTGAAATCTGTTAGTCTGGGGACACAAGGATAGGAGGGGAATTACTTGTGTCATCTGTTGTTTGGGACCCATATTAGTCAGTAACCCTTTTTGGTATCAAAACTTTGACCCAACAGTAGGTAGGGTCCGGGCACGCTTACTGAACTAATTATAAGCGGTTCATTCTGATAATGGTGAGGGGTGTTGATGGTGCGTTCCAACCGGGTCATGTGCGTGCATGGATCCCGGTCTGCCTCTGAGGATGTAAGACGCCGTGACATATGTAAATAGGTTTGTGCTAATTGGTTGTCACTTTAGGGAGTGATACACCCTACTGTGGGGCCAACACAGGGTATTTATGTATTAGGGAGCCGATCGCTTGGGGTAGGGTTTTAGGGTACACTTAAAACTGTCTGTTTCTGTTGGTACCGTCTGTTTCCGTTGGGTGGTAACACCTGTCTGTTTCTGCGTGGTACCATCTGTTGGGGTGGTAAAGGCCCATTACTAGTGTACACCTAATTCTACATTCTGTTTCCGTAGGGATTAATCTGTTTCTGCTTCTGTCTGTTTCCGTTCGGGTGGTAAAGGCCCATTACTAGTGTACACCTAATTCTACATTCTGTTTCCGTAGGGATTAATCTGTTTCTGCTTCTGTCTGTTTCTGTTCGGGTGGTAAAGGCCCATTACTAGCACTCTCTTCTATGGAAATTATTCTGTACCCGTTTCTGTTTCAGTTGAGACATTAGGGTGACACCTAATTCTGTTATACTAGTATTAGTGCAGAGCAGTGTAAAGAAATAGCTTATGTCATTCTGTTCTTCTGTAATATCCGCTACACCTGTTACTGTTATCTCTCATCCAGTTTTATTTTCATGTCATGTTATTATTATCTGTTCATAACTGAAAATCACTGGACTTGCCAGACTTTTTGTCTAACCCTTGTTGTTTCGCCTCCTTTCTTCCGTTCCCCCCCAGGTTTTGTAGAAGGGAGTACTCTAGCTTGATCCAGATTTCTTCCGCTTGAAGTGCTTAAAGTATGGCTTGTCTTCTTCTGTGGGGATTATGATTTTAAACTATGCATTCTGAAGGCTTTTGTACAAGGCTGATATTTTGTACTTGAATTCTGATATTGTGATTTGAAAGGATGTAACCAAGCTTATTTCGGTTTCTTTTGAAATAAAGTTATAAAATTTTCAAGTACTGTTTTATCTGTCTTGTAAGTTTCTGTTCTGTTTACTAAAATGCTCCACTTAAGTTAAGGCATTCTCTTTGTGAGTGACCTTAACAGAGGTGGGGTGTTACAATTATCGTATATTAAATGTGTTGGTTGTGATTATAATCAGACAATTATAATTAAAACGGTTATGTAAATAACCAATCAAATTTCGTATAAATATTACGAAGTGAATTAAATCTGAATTTAAATCAGAATTGAAATTAAAACTCTGGAAATTTTAATAAGTGTTTGTAAATGAATATGGATAGGATATAAGAGAATTTTAAAATCCTGGGACATTTTAAATTGTTTTAAAGCATTGTAAATGGTATTTTGAAATGAATTTTAAAATGGAAGTGTTAAGATATGGTTTTGAAAGTGATATAGTATTGAACTCACTTCGATAGTTGGAAATAGATTCTGATGATGATCATGACATCATCGGTGTTCATTTTCGAGTTGTAAGTGACGGAGTACTACCAAAATTTTTGTTTTGGAAATGTTTTGCGAAACAAGTTGTTTGAATTTTGAAAAGGATTCTTCGATTTTTTAGAGAAAAGCAAAGTGGTTTAAAAACTTCCAGGAAAAAGAATGTTGAATTATAATGGACTGGTCGTTAAAATTAAAAACAAGATAAATAATACTTGTGAAAGCAAACTGAAATTGAAATTAATTAATTAACGAAGTATATGGATGAAACTTAACGAGGTTAAGTAAATTGGATTGGTGAGTTAAGAATTTGGAATCGATTTGAAATGAGATCTTGTTTGAATATAAGCAAATGAATTGATTGGAGTTGACTTAGATGACATTGGTATATGTTGAATTGGTAACAAATGCAAAGGATATAATGATATGCCTGACAAAAAGGTGCAAGTTTATATTTCTATTAGGTATGAGTTTTTTTGAGCCGAATTAGCAAGCCGCTTGGCTGTTTGATTTTCTTTTGGGTTGAAAAAGGCCTGGAGAGGCGAGTTGGAGTTTGAGCTAGTGACCAGTACAAAGGAGGTGCTGGCAAAAATTTTGGAAAAGTTAAGGTGTTAGAAAATTTTCAGGATTTTTGAAAGTTTTCGTTAGTAGGAATGACTAAATATTTAATTAAAATTAAATTGGTTCAACTGAAAATGAAGTTAAGAAGTGAATAAATAATTTTACCTAGTTAATAGGTTTTGTTTTCTACCTTAGCAATTATGAGGATGAAATTATTTTAAGGGGGGAAGAATGTAACGTCCCGTATTTTTACGTTATTATAATTAATTTACTTAATTCTTTAAAAAGTGATTTATAGATTTAAATGGTTATTTAATTAAATAATATGGAATATTTAATTAATATTTATAATATAAAAATATATTATAATTCCGAAATAATCAAATTGGCTGAATTCACAATATAGTGTGAATTGGATCATATATAAGGTAGAATATAGTTTAGAATTGAATTTGAATAATGAATATATTATTTAAACAACGTTAGAACATATAAATTATAATTTAATTATAATCGAGCCTGTAGTGGCGCGGTAGATCATAATTTGACAATTCGAACTTTAAATGAATGTACAGAATCCGTTTTAAGTCGGATTTCTGTGAAACAAGAAACATTCGGAGCTGGTGAAGTATATTTTTCTAATGGAAGATAAAAATCGAGATTTCGTCATGTAGATTGCGAGTTGTGTCCAAATCAAATTTTCGAAAAGTTTCTATGGAATTCCTTCATAATTTATAAGAATTTAAATATATAATAAAAGGATTTAAATATAAATCGAATATCGATATAACTGGGAATTTTGAAATATCGAGTTATAAATTCTGATATGATTATTTTGGAGCTGTATGATATTCTAGTGTGAATATATATGATAATATTAATTTATTAACTTTAAATTTAATTATTTTTAAGTATATTAATATTCAAAATGGGTTTATTTAGAGCTTTAAAAATTGCCACTTTTGCAAACGAGCTCCGTTTTCGATGAAACTAATTTTGTTGGATCCGTAATATTAAATTATTGTTAGATTTCAATTTTCATGATTTTTGGAGTTAGTATGTGGCCGTACGGGATTTTAATATGAAATACAGTCAATAATTTGGTTTTAAAAATGCGCTGTGTGAGCAAACAGACTCGGAATTCGACGAAGCATGTTTCATCGTATCTGAAATATTCACATATGCTAGGGTTTCAATTTTCGATTCAAACAGTGGTCGTATGAGGTGGTTTTACATGTTACTAAGGTCCTAAGTTTCGTAAATTATTAAAATATTATTCCATTCCCTCCATATAAACTAAGGAACCCAAGTCAACAACCCTAAAAATGAAAACCAGTGGTCAACTGTTCTATGCCTCCACCAAATACCACGAACCGCTGAAAAGCTTGTAAATTTCTCCCCATTTCTCATTTAAACCCAATCGGTTTACCCAAAATCTTAAATTACGAAATCAAATAGAAATCGAACCCAACATTTTGAACAATGAAAATGGTTTTGACACAGTAAACCATCAGATATTTCAGCCACCGACTTCAAACTGACTTTCTGGAGATAGAAGAGTTTCGAGTTGAAGGGGGTTAAAGGAGAGGGATCGCGATACTGAGGCACGACGGCCGGTTTCAGATTCCATTCAGGTGGTCGGAGATGGTCAAACTCCGGCGAAGTGTCTCTGCTGTTGTTTTTGGTTTTTGGGGGTGATAAAGAAGTTGTTGTGGGCCAATGATGGGTGATGTGGGATCGTCGGAGGACGGCGGAGCTGATGAGGTGGGCGATGCGGGGTCCAATGATTGGAGATGTCAGTGCGATCGATGAAAAATGTCGCATGGTTTATGGGATGGGCGAGGTTGTCTATTGTGTCGCAGTGGAGGAAGTAACATCGAGTTTTGCAACTTTAGTCCGAGGAGATGGAGATTGAGGAGGAGATCTGGACGGTGTAATCGGATGGTTGAATGGTGGAGTAGGGGGTGGCAGTGGAAGGAAGTTTGGCAATGGCGTGGTTCTCTGAGAACAACGGATCCGTTTTAGCCGATGGGGAAGAAAGGGGAAGCCTGAACGTGGATCAGTCAAGTGAGTATGGGCTGATTGAAAGTTTGAAAGCCCAATTATAAATTATAAAAGGGAATTAAGTTTTTGTTTCAATTTAAATATAGAACAAACTTGTAACTTTAATATATATTACACACATTATCAGAATTGTGAACGGTTTGATCCGCTGGGATCATATGGACGGCGCTACACACTGGAACTGTCTGGGAGTGAATTGGAGCTTGTTACAATTTATAGCGAAATAAATTGCCTGATCAGATTAATTGACTGTTATTCGTTATTTAACGATAAACATCCAGTGTGAGCAAATCTCACTAACTCTGTACAGTTTATATTTTTATAAATATAATCTAGTGTTGATAAATAATGATTTATTGTTGTGTGTTGATTATTTGGTTGAATTGCTGATTTATTGGTTGAAATTATAGATAACGATATATATATATATATATATATATATATATATATATATATATATATATATATATATATATATATAAATCGTTAATCAAATATTGATTCTATTTATCCGAATATTTCATATTGAAATGAAATTGATGTTATTTATATTGTTTAACATCTGTGAATGCAGGGAGATAGGTTGGAGGATCCAACTGGATTCCTCAACATTATAATACTGTTTGTTTTCATATATAGTGATATATGATGTGATATAAAATTTGTGATTGATTATGATGACACTGGTCATGTTATTTGGTATTTTAAATATTATATGAAATACTGAAATGTAAAAAGGAAATTTTCAAAGTGAATATTGAAAATGAAATATTTTTATGAAATAAATAGGATATTGAAAAAGGAAATATTTATATGAAATAAATAGGATATTGAAAAATGAAATATTTATATGAAATAAATAGGATATTGAAAAGGGAAAAATTCATATGAAATAAATATGATATATAAAAGAAAATATTTAGGAAAACAAATAGAATTATAAAAGAAATTATTTGGAAAACAAATAGAATTATATAAAGAAATATTATTCAAAATTTATGTGAAAAATTAGATTAAAGTAAATATTTTGCAAATAAAATATTATAAAGGAATTTGGGGTTTGAATTAGGAATTTAAATGGAATTACTGAAATTAGAAACTGAGTGGAAATTAGTTTAATTGAATGGCTTTCTGGGTATCGATTTGATGTTGGTTTCGGCCTTCGGGGTTTATGCTTAAGATGTTGTTCTCTTACTAGTTTACATTTAGATACTGATAGAGGTGGGGAGATATTGATGCATGAATCAGAAATGGAAACATTTACCCAAAGTTAATAACGTATATTTTCTAATTTTAGAAATAACGAATTTGTGAATATATGGGAACGATAAATGGGAAATGATATGATGATTGATCGATAAGATTTTCATTTGGGAATACGATCGTTGTTTGTACACATGTTTTCCTTTGATAGTTAAATCACCGACTATCAAAGATTTTGACCATTTCCGTTGTCAATACGGAGAGACCGGGATCAAATTTATTATCTGAAAACCACTCCGTATGGCATTAGCGTTGCGCATCACATATGATGAATATAATTGAAGACGGAGTTATGCAAGGGTTGTTTAGTAAATCCTAGGTAGAAATTGCCTAAGATGGATTTACAGAATAGTGCATTCGGTTTGTCTAGTCCTGGGACGACCTTTATGGAAGAATGTCTGACAGAGTATATTTAATAGATCGCGTAAGTTGATCTCCTCAAATGTATTTTATGTTTGTTGGTGGAGAAATAAGTTTCTCTTAGCTGTTTACCCGTGATATGTTTGGAGAAATCGATTTGTGATTTGGCGGGTATGACGATGTGACATTTAAAGTGAATGAAGTTGTGGTTTGTAAAGGATACTTTATGGCCTCTTGCCTCACAACCGGAAATGGCATAAAATCAGGTAGGTCGCATGGCTAGGTGGTTAGCTGCAAATTAGGGTGTATTGTCACCTGATCTAGAGAAATTCCATTTACTTCTATAATTTATTTCGATGATGTCCCTTTTGGGAAATGGTTGCTGATCCCAACTGTTGGTGATAATACATTTGGTACACTCAAGCGAAATGAGTGACCGGTCATGTTTAGCCTGGGTTACAAGATGTTCTTGTTGAACCCGGTGTATTCCTCTCTAGAGATACACTGTCAGAAGGTGGTCCCATACCTTGCCAGTTGGAATTCATTACCCAATAAGTGCCCGCGGTTTTTTTGATTATATATTATGTATGTAGAATGTGAGATGAAAGCATTCTGCTAGATGATTATCATATTGTGGTTGATAGACACTATTATAATATCAAAAGAGTATGATATAAATATTATCGTTCTTTCAAAAGGATTTTGAAAGTTAAATCAAATGTTTTGGATTCTCATAAGGGAAAAACCTGTTCCGTGTTATACGGCGTGGTCTTATGAGATATCGTTTAATTGTTCAGACTGTTTTAAATGGTTTTACTCATACCAATCCGATGACTGGCCCAGAGTTTATTTTGTTTGTTTTCCCTAAACTCTTGGTTGCCCAATTTTTTACAGGCAGTCAAGTAGTCAGGATTTTTACAGATATACATGAAGAGATGGAGCAGGAGGCTTCTGGATTTTATAGCAATTGTTTATTTCCGCTGTGTTGTCAGTGCTATATAGCGATATGTATATTCAAGTATAGATTTTGTTTCAAAGTTATGTTACATAATATATTTATTCGTTTCGCTGTGAGATTCGTGTTACTCTGATGTTGTAGTTGTATTCCTCTTCTTCTATTCTAATTTTCTATCTTATCTATTCTTACCTTCTAACTTCTTTCTATTAACTATCCGGTATTTCCGATGCTTGGATAGTCGATATTGAGTTTATGTCGATAACCAAGTTCGCGAATTTCCTAGGTCGTTACAGCGTATGACACGGATTCCTCTAAAATCTCATTGAGATCCTCCTCAGACAAACCATCCAAATATGGCACAATCTTCATCTACGAAACGACAATCGCCTTCAAAAGAACCTATTCCAACAAGTATAGTAAGGGTGAATGCAGCACAAACAACAAGTTATTTTAAGATCTTGATGCAAAGGATTGGTGCAAGTCTAACTACCCACAATCAATTTTCTTAGCCCTAAAGCGGAGAGACCTTTTTGCTCATTCCGATCCAACCAAATGATCCCTCCTTAAGGGAGAGACATAATGGTACGAGCAAGATCGGGTAGCATAATTAGGTATTATGGACTGAGAAATGGTCGGAGAGAAGAAATCGGATTTCGATCTCGGAGTACTAGTGGGTAAGATTTAATGCGCAAACTAGCGTGAAAAAGGAGGAGACGAGGCTACGACAAAGAGAAAGAAGATGGATAAGAATATGGTTTGTCTAGATGAGGAAGGAAGGAAGAAAGGAAGTAGTTAAGGGGGTGATTTGGACGCAACTATTACGGTTGAGTCCTTGGTCCAAACTGCACCAAAACTCATCAACTAATTGACTATCTTAGTGTAACAATAAGCAGTCAACTGTTAAATGGGTTTTAGACAAAGGTTGAACCTTTATCTTATTAGGCTGGATTAAAATATTAATCATCCTGCGTTATCATTTAAAATTTGAAACGATCCGAAAAACATTTATCCTCATCACGACGGTATCATAAATCGTAGTCAAACTCCGAACCGTCTTCAAAGACTCCAAGTAGTCTCAACAAAAGGTTGCGACCACACAACAAATGAACAAATTCTCCAAAATAATTCAGCTAGAAATTCGTAATATAAACCAAAACAAATTTCCCCTTACCTAGCTGTTACAAAAAAAATGACTCACAAAATCAAATACCCTAAAATCAAGACGAAGGATTTTACTTTGCCTTTTCGAAGGAAAATTTCAAAAATTTCAAAAGTGGAATTTATTATAAACTACCGGTTTTGTATTTGTAAATCCAGTTTATTATTGCTATTATTATTATTTATATTCCAGATTATATTACAAATTGGAAAACCTTTTCACGTTCAAAAAATGTTGGAACTAAAATCCCAAGGATTAATTATGATGATTTCAATAAACCATCCAATATATATAAAAAGAGAGGGATACTAAAAATGACAAGGAATGGGTATTTATTTATTTTGAGTTTAGCGGAATATTCCTTGTTATTTCCATTTCTCTTCTTCCTACCAATCAAATTATATTTATTAAAACCACCTAAAGGCCGAACAATTTTGAAACGTGAATAGATTAAACTTTTAAAACCACCTCATCATAAAACATGTCTTTATAAAAACATTTTCCAAAACCGAAATTTCAAAGCTTCCGCAATCCATTTTATTTTTCTAAATAGAGCAAAAAAAATTCCTCGAATACAAGGCTAAGAACTCAAGATAAAGGAATATTCAGAAATTTAACGAAGTAACGAATGGATATACCTCTTAATTCTATTTTTGAATGGATACGGCATATTAATAAGGACTTCCCAGTTCAAGACCAAGAAAAGGCCTTTGACTGGAACTATCAAAGCAAACCAAAAACCAGAAATCCCGACTATCTCGGTTGTAGCTAGATTTTTGTCCAATCTCCAAACTCAAATGAACGGAATCCACCATATGTTATCCTCATGCTCTTCATGACGAGATCGCCCACGTACTGGCGGGTAAGACAGAATTGGCTATAAACCCGAACTCAACATATTTCAACTCTTAGTCATTAAAAGTCTATTCTATGCAATCAGACCCATGACTAATTCATCGTCGAAATAATTTTAAGTCGAGTAAAAAAGATGAAGAAAAACAGAAAGAAAATCGAATTACATTCTCTCAACGTGTCCTAGTTTAACTAATTCCTCTGGTCGTCTAACCTATGCTCTTATACCAAATGTAACGCCCCACACTTTTCTGAGCCCAAAATTTGATAAAAATCGAAATTAGAACACATCCAAGCATGGAGTGTGTAAATCTGGTACCTATAAATAAATGAGCATGAGAATAATCAGAGTACGATAAGATAACTCACAATGGAAACAAAACGGAATGAACTAGTTTTAACTCAAGTAAATACTTTTTTGGAAGTAAGTCACTTTGCCAATACCGAGAATGAGAACCGAAAGCTAAACCTAAACACCTACGAGAACTCGACCTTCCCTAGAAACCTAGGAGGTTGTAATAAGTAGGGGGTCAGAACAACAAGATTTAGTGAACAGGAAATGCACAACACAAATTATAATACACAGATGTATCCCATTTGGTTCAACCCAAGATGTATGCCTACCGAAGTTAGTATTTCTAGCCTAACCTTGTAAACAATTACGCACAAATCTTATTACCCTTCCAAAGGTAGTATTCCCAAAGAAATATGATACTGAGATGGAACGTTTACACATATATTTAGGAAGCCTTTATACCATAACATGTCTGGTTATTAAATCAAGAGTGGACTCCTAATAATGGAGTTTGTATATATATTCACACGCACATTCTTAGTTATTTAACGCCTCACTATCAAATGATAGATAGAGTGGATCCTCCCAATCATTTAAGACTCTAGGAGGACCTATAGGTAACTCAATACTTCTCGATAATTTATTCAATGTTAACACGAACTACACGGCACAAGCTACGAGACCCTACTAGTTAAGGCTTCTGTCATTTACGCATAAAACCCATACCCGGTGTTAGGTGAGGGAGAGGGTGTTTCTCTTTACCATCTAGTCGAGCTCATTT
This sequence comes from Allium sativum, assembly GCA_030737875.1. Taxonomy (NCBI): domain Eukaryota; kingdom Viridiplantae; phylum Streptophyta; class Magnoliopsida; order Asparagales; family Amaryllidaceae; genus Allium; species Allium sativum. The sequence continues at coordinate 731,177,957 of CM060912.1, read as the reverse complement.
GATAATATCCTTAGTCTCTTACTACTTCCCATAGGATAGGTAATCATATCTGACCTTTTTGAATTGCCAGGTTTGGGTAGGCCTCTCACATACCATTTAAGACCCCTAAACTGAAAGACCTACTCCCATGTGGTCTCCTCGACCCAAGCCACTTAAGACCCAAGGAAGAGGACTACATGCGAAGATTATTAAATTCGTACCCAATTACCCTTTAATGCTTCTCCTTATGGGAATAAAGAGGGCTACGTTATTGAGTTATTCCTGTTTAGTTTCTCTTCACGGAAATACCATACGCACACAGTTAATTATTGTCATGGGTTCCTATGGTTAATAATGCTTCACAACATTAACCTACCAAGTCCAATTCTAACTTTTAATTATAATTTCTGTAACAACCCATATTTTGAATAACAAGTTATAACATAAATCAAGGCAGAATTAAATGATAAAATCTGAATCAAGGGAAATGGGCTGTGCCATTGTGTTCGTCTCGGAAAAATACGCGAAATAGAGTCCGAGTTTTCGAAAATCGGAGTCCGTATGACCCAGTTATGGCCCATAGAAGTTTTCAAGAAAATTCAAGTTTAAAAACAGATTCAAATTCAGTCAAGCAAAACAGGCGGGAAAAATTCCCGCCACCCCCAAGTCGACTGGGGAGTCGACTTGGGATTTGACACACCCCAGGTTGTGTCGACTGCCCAGTCGACACCCCTGTCGACTTGGGTGGTCGGCCAGTTTGGCCTGGGTGCATCTGACTTATTTCTCAAGACATGTTTGAAGGCTAGTGACGGATTTTAATGGCTCAGATCTGAATTAGGGTTAATCCTATGGCCTAAACTAACCTAAACTTCTATAAAAGGACCCTAATACCTAGCCTAAACCATCATAAATCAATCCTACAACTAGATTATGCCAAAATGTTTAATCATGGCCTCCACCCTCTTGTCATAGTCTCCATCTTCATTCATATGAGAGTTCCTAAGCTTGTTTGAGAGTTTCTAAGCTTGATTCAAGGCCAAAGTTTAATCTTTCTTCATCAAAGCAAGGACCTTCTTCTTGTTTCTCAAGGGTTTTCATTGGAGCTTGCTATTTGGTTTTTTTTTTAGAGTTGCTAGTGGCTTCGTCTCAATCTTATTTTTATTTTATAAGTCTTCATAGCATTGTAAGCCCTATACCACTCTTAGATTCTAACTATGAAGTTAAATATGACATGTTGCAAGTTTGAGTTTGGGCCTAAGTATGACTTGTGCTTTGATTCTATCATGTTATGCATAGATTTATTCTATGCATGTTTGTAAAGCTATCACCTTGACTTTGTGCATAGAAAGCTATGAGCTTTGATTCTATCATGTTATGCATAGATTTATTCTATGCATGTTTGTAAAGCTATCACCTTGATTTTGTGCATAGAAAGCTATGAGCTTTGATTTGAAATGTTGCATAAAGCAACATAGAAACTTTCATAACCCTTAGGTTATCTTGCATATGATGTTATATGCGAATCACTAGCTATCATTCTATGTCATTTATGGCCATGTTTCACCTATTTTGCTAAAGTTGATATCATGCATGTTTTGAGGCTTATAATGTAATATGCAAGTTTATGAACACATTTGCCTCATATGCCACCATGTTTAACTTGTGGCCAAACTTTATTAATTATGTCATGCTTCTAAAGTTTCCCTCTTTGAGATCTATTTGCGTTATGCGAACTTACATGCAATGGGGTTACGTTATGGGTAAACTAAAATGACATAAAAACATGACTTGAAAAGATGACATGAAATATGACATGTTATTATGCTTGAAACATGAACATGAACTTGGACATGACTTCTAGAAAACATGAGGATGGCCAACTCGAGGTTGGGTTGAGTTTGTAGCATAAATCTACCCGGAACCGACCGGCTTAACCAGTGGCTACAAGCAATAGGACCCAATGTGAGTAGTTGGTCATGTCGCACTTGAAACCCGAGGTTAGACTAAGTTGTGGTGTAAAGCTACCCGGACCCTCCCGGCTTAACTAGTAACCACAACAAGGTCTAATGTGAGAGGTTGGGTGCATTAAATTAATTAATGCCACATGATAGGGTTAAGTCATGGACCACTTGAATACTTAACCAATTAAACACGATGGGCTGATAGGGTTAAGTCATGAACCTTGGGTACACTTAACCAACTTGATACTTGATTGGATAGGGTTAACCACGTTTAACCCGTTAGAAACCCTAGTTACGTGGTCCTTTTCACCAGTAACCCTCTTGATTGTATCATGATACCCTAGGGACTAGGCTAGGGTGGGGCACGATTACTGGGTTGACATGTAAGCGACCAAAACGACGGCTGAGCAGGTGCGCCGGTGTAGGTTCAGGCGGACTATGGTCGTGCACATAGTCCGGAGTTGAAAAACAGACACGGGCACCATTAGGTTTAGACTGTGCGTGCTTGATTTGTGTCCGTGGTTGGCACCCTAGGGCTTGATACACCCTAGGGTGGACCTAGCACAGTTTGACTACACTCCGTGATTGGGCCGTATGACACTGACACTTGACGAGTTAGGCTTTAGGGAGCCGATCGACTAGACCGAGTAGTTGGACCTTGATTTAGGTCACCTTATGATATTGGGCCAGCTTTGGGCTAAGGGATCATTTCCTGTTTATACTTGACATGGATTGGAATACTAGTACACACTTGGTGCAACTTAACCTTGTATATGCGATGCCACACTTGATCTATCTAGTTAACTTTTCACCATGTCAGTTATCACCCTATGTTTCATCTCTGCTTTACATGTCCAGTTAACTTTATTAGTTTTTATACTAATAGTAGGTAGGACTTACCAGTCTTTTTGACTGACCCGTTTTCTTTTGCCTTTTTTCTTCCGTTTCCCCCCCCAGGTTTACAGGGTGGGAACACTGGTAACTAGCTTGGATCTTTAGCTGCTTTTCTGGATAGCTCATGTACGGTTTGGACTTGAGCATGCTATGGCTTTATCCTACCTTGGGGATAGTTACTTTATGATTTTCTTTCCAGTTTTCAGTTTATGTTCCTAGACTGTGTTTTGTGGAAAATAATGACCAAGTACTTTGATGTAACTTGACTATGGTTTTGAAATGTTAGTTTTTACCCGCTGCTTTATTTACTCTGTTTTTACTTCTATATGTTCTGTCTTGTGATATCTGCATGCATGTTTACCTCGTTTAACGCTCCTCCAAAGCTAGTGCGCTTGCAAGAGTGGCATTGGCGGAGGTGGGGTGTTACATTTGGTATCAGAGCATAAGGTTTTACTAGACCGGACCAAAGTTTAAAAAAAACCTTTTGGAAAACTATTTTCAAAACCAATTAAATATCTTCCAAGAAAAGTCTAGTTTATTTTAAAAGGCTATTCCCCAAAAGCCATTAGCACTATCCTTTGTTTCCTCGTTCTTAATCCATCTTTTCCTTTTTCAGCATGGCCGATCTTAATCTTCCCGAGGGAGTAACCATTCCCGGATGGTTCCGGAGGTACTTGGAAGCTAGGGCCAACGATGTAGGCCCAGCAAACACTCCCACTGTAACTGAGGTTCCTCCTCCTCCTCCTCAGCATCCACAAGCAGATTTTGCAAAGGTTTGCAAGGACTTTAAGGCGGTGGGGGGCAAGAATTTTATTGGGGCGGAGAATTTTGTGGAGGCGAGAAATTGGTTGAAAGAAACTGAAGATCTCTTCGCCATCTTTGATGTGGAAGATAGTAGAAAAGTTCTGTTGGCAGCATGGCTATTGAAAGAAGAAGCTGCTTATTGGTGGGAGGTCACCAATGCTACTAGGCCTATAGAGACTTGGGCCGACTTTAGGACGAGGTTTGGGCTTAAGTTTCTATCATCTGCTGAGGCAAATCTGCAATTAGAGAAGTTTATATCTTTGAAGCAAGGGGACATGACAGTGAGGGAGTATGTGAATAAGTTTAACCAGCTTGCTCGATTCGGTTTGGACATGGTTAATACTCTCCAGAAGAAGGCTTTACGCTTTGCACGAGGGTTGAATGAGCCATTACAAGGTTTAGCCCTGTCTCATATACCCATGGGGGCCACTTTTGAAGGCCTAGTGGACATGGCATTGCTTCAAGGAGACGATAAGAATGGCAAGAAAGAAGTCAAGCCTAATGAGACTCAAACCAAGAAGACGGACTCCAAGTGAGGAGGAAATCAGAGCAATCAGAACAACAAGAACAACAAGGGTAATAAGGCCAACAACAACAAGGCAAAGGACCCAAGGAAGTGCAACTACTGTGGGATTGTTGGGCACATAGCCAAAGATTGTTGAAAGAAGAAGAGGAAGTTGGGCGAATGCTTTCACTGTGGAGAGCCTGGACACCTTAGCAAGGATTGCCCCAAGAAGCAAGGACAAGGGCAAGGGCAGACTCAGCATGCAGGACCTTCTGGAGGGCAAGTGCATGCTCTCAACACTGCTCCAGTTCAGGACCGAGGTAGTATTTCTGTAGAAAGCCTTGTTTATATTTCTGATTTTCCTGTTCGCACTTTATTTGATTCTGTCGCATCACATAACTTTATTTCTTCTGACATTGTTGAAAGTTTGCACCTAAGTACTAGTCTAGTTGAGGATCCCGTTAGTGTTTCAAATCCAATTGGGGGTTCCGCCCATCTATCTATGATTTGTGTGGATTTGAAGATTTCTATCTTGACCGTAGAATTCACGTGTAATGCTTATGTTCTCGGATTCACAGGATACAGGTCGATTTTGGGCATGGATTGGTAGTCCGGTTATGGAGCCATCTTCGATTGTGAGCATAGGGTGGTGAGGCTCATGACTCGCCTCGGTAATACCCTAGAAATTTCTTGTAACCCTAGAGGTCCCGTCATGTTATGTTATCTTGAATCTCTTGACTCGTCCATCGATGATCTGCAATCTGTAAGGGTGGTTCGAGAATATTCTGATGTCTTTGAAGAGGTTAAGGGGTTACCCCCTAAACGAGAGATAGATTTCCGCATTTATCTTGTTGATAATGCCAAGCCAGTTTCATTGCCCGTTAGGCACATGGCCCCACGTGAAAGAAGGGAGCTCAGTAAGCAAATCAAGGAGTTGCTTGAGAAAATTTTTATTAGGCGAAGCATTTCTGAATGGGGTGCTCCTGTGGTATTCGCTACTAAGGCGGATGGTTCGCTTCGTCTATGTGTTGATTATCGAGAGTTGAACAAGCTGACAAAGAAGAATAGGCACCTGTTACCGAGGATTGATGACCTATTTGACCAGCTTGTTGGTGCTTCTGTTTTCTCTCAGCTCGATCTAGCCACCGGATTCCATCAGCTTAGAGTGGCTGAGGATAGTATCGATAAGACTGCGTTTAGGACTCCAGATGGATTCTTTGAATGGCTTGTCATGCCATTCGGTTTGACTAATGCACCCGCCTACTTCGTAGATTTGATGAGTAGGGTGTTCAGGGAGTTCCTCAACAAGTTTGTGGTTGTCTTCGTGGATGATATTCTGATCTTCTCAAAAGATGAGGAAGAACATGCTAGACATCTCAAGGAAGTGATGGACACGCTTAGAGTTCATCAGTTGAAAGCCAAGTTCTCCAAATGCCATTTTTGGAGAAGGGAAGTTCGGTTTCTTGGACATATAGTCTCTAAGCAAGGCATAGCTGTGGATCCCGCGAAAGTGGTTGCAGTTCAAGACTGGAAGACTCCTAAGAATGCAACCGAAGTAAGCAGCTTTCTCGGTCTGGCAGGCTACTATAGGAAGTTCATTAGGGACTTCGCTAAGATTTCAGCCCCTCTTACTAAGTTGACGAAGAAGAACTTAGTCTTTGCATGGGACTTAGAGTGTGAGCTTGCTTTTCAAAGGCTCAAGAGGGCCCTTACTACAGCTCCAGTTTTGGCATTACCCGATGGCGGTAAGATGTTTACCGTGTACACCGATGCATGTGGCACGGGGTTAGGTGTTGTTCTGATGCAGGAAGGAAGAGTGATATGTTATGGGGGTAGGCAACTTAAAGTTCATGAGAAGAACTATCCCACTCACGATTTGGAGTTGGCGGCGATCGTCTTTGCACTCAAATCCTGGCGCCACTATCTTCTAGGCGAAAGGTTTGAGTTATATACTGATCACAAGTCGCTCAAGTACCTCTTCTCGCAAAAAGATCTAAATCTAAGGCAGCAAAGGTGGATGGAATTCTTGGCATCTTATGACTTCGAGATAGCTTATACCCCTGGCAAGGGTAATGTTGTGGAAGATGCACTAAGCAGAAGTAGGTTGACTTTGAGTCCCTTGTTTGTTGAGATGAGGAGCCTAGAGTTCTTGGCAACCTTTGACTTCACAACAGCTGTTGAGTCGATGACGGGTTCGTTAGCATCTCTTGAGCTTAGACCTATACTTCTTGATCAAGTAGGGACTTCGCAGAAGGAAGATCCGCAGATGGTCGAGATCATGGACAAGTTAATTCGTGGCGAGACGTCTAGTCACCTTGCTAGATATACTATTGATGACAAGGGTTGGCTAAGGCGTGATGGAAGGCTATGCGTTCCACAAGTAGGAGACTTGGTGCATAAAGTTCTCGAAGAAGCGCATCACTCGAAGATGACTATACATCCTGGAGGAGATAAGATGTATAGGGACATGAAGCGTATTTTCTTTTGGGCTGGAATGAAGAAGGATGTGGCAGAGTATGTTTCAAGGTGCATGGTGTGCCAACAAGTGAAAGCCGAGTCGAAGAAACCCGGTGGGCTATTACATCCATTGGAGGTCCCGCAATGGAAATGGGAAAGTATCTCTATGGATTTTGTGGATGAGTTGCCTAGGTCAAGGAAAGGGAATACGAGCATATGGGTCATAGTTGATAGACTTACGAAGAGTGCTCATTTCATTCCAGTGAAGAGCAAGAGGACCGCATCATGGCTAGCATCTGTTTTTCTTCGAGAGATAGTGAGATTGCATGGAGTTCCTTCTAGCATAGTTAGCGATCGTGACCCAATCTTCACTAGCCAGTTCTGGAATAGTTTGCAAGAAGCGATGGGTACGCGATTGAATCTAAGTACAGCCTATCACCCCCAGACGGATGGCCAAACCGAAAGGGTGAATAGAGTGCTAGAAGATCTCTTGAGGCTTTGTGTTCTTGACTTTGGTGGTACTTGGGAAGACCACTTCCCTCTTGTAGAGTTTGCTTATAATAATAGCTATCAAGCTAGCATAGGGATGGCACCATTTGAAGCTCTGTATGGGAGGCCGTGTAGGTCACCATCTTGTTGGTGGGAAACAACGGATAGGCTTATACTTGGGCCCGATATGATACGGGACACATCCGAGAAAGTTGAATTGGTGAGAAGACGGATGAAAGCGGCCCAAGACAGACAGAAATCCTATGCTGACAAGCGAAGGACAGATTTGGAATTCGAAGTTGGAGATATGGTTTTCGTGAAGGTTTCTCCTTTGCGTAATGTGGTTCGTTTTGGAGCAGTTGGGAAGCTGGCACCAAGGTTCGTAGGACCCTTCCCTATCATAGAGATAATTGGGAAGATGGCTTATAAGGTGGAATTGCCCGAGAAATTGGCCGGAGTGCATAATGTCTTTCATGTCTCGCATCTCCGAAAGTGCCTACACGAGTCCGCTGAGGTGGTTGAACCTAGCATTCTTGAAGACATGGAGATAGAGAAAGAGGCAACCTTGAGGAGAGCTCTGATTCGTATCTTGGGAACGGAGATCAAGAAGCTAAGAAATCGAGAAGTCAAATTGGTGAAAGTTCAGTGGAGTGAAGCCGAAGAGGATGCAACTTGGGAAACCGAGGAGAAGATGCGTGGGCTTTATCCATTTCTTTTTGAGGGTACATTCTCGATCTCTTTTCCTTTTTAGCATATCTTTCTTTTGCTATCCATGTTTATCTTGTAATCTCGTTAACCTTGTCATGAGAACCTTAGGTAGAAACCCTTTTGATGAAACATGTATTTGAAACATGTTATGTTTGATGTTTGCAAGTGGTTGCAAGTGTTTGCAAGTGGATACTCGTGGATGCATGATACACATTAGGCACTAAGATCGGCTCACACACTTTCATATTGCATATGCATGAGTGCTTATACTTATTCATGGCTGAAACTTGTTATGCTATCATGTGGATGTTGCATATGGATGAATGATATGTGCACTCATATAGAGATTATAAATTATGTTAGGAATTTGCATACATATGGACGCATCTCACTAACATACTTTGCATTAAGGAGGTTTACTGAATCAGTAACCGCCTGATTTTCGCATTAGATAAGTACATATACACACACCTTTGCATATAATCATACAACATTTAGAATTTGTTAAGGACATTGACTGCACGTGGATGATGTTTTGAGTAGATGGATGATGGATGGTAGGATATGTTCTTCCTAACTTAGAGATTTCGGGGACGAAATCCTTTAAGGTGGGGAGGATGTAACAACCCGTATTTTGAATAACAAGTTATAACATAAATCAAGGCATAATTAAATGATAAAATCTGAATCAAGGGAAATGGGATGTGCCAATTGCGTTCATCTCGGAAAAATACGCGAAATAGAGTCCGAGTTTTCGAAAATCGGAGTCCGTATGACCCAGTTATGGCCCATAGAAGTTTTCAAGAAAATTCAAGTTTAAAAACAGATTCAAATTCAAATTCAGTCAAGCAAAACAGGCGGGAAAAATTCCCGCCACCCCCAAGTCGACTGGGGAGTCGACTTGGGAGTTGACACACCCCAGGTTGTGTCGACTGCCCAGTCGACACCCCTGTCGACTTGGGTGGTCGGCCAGTTTGGCCTGGGTGCATCTGACTTGTTTCTCAAGACATGTTTGGAGGCTAGTGACGGATTTTAATGGCTCAGATCTGAATTAGGGTTAATCCTATGGCCTAAACTAACCTAAACTTCTATAAAAGGACCCTAATACCTAGCCTAAACCATCATAAATCAATCCTACAACTAGATTATGCCAAAATGTTTAATCATGGCCTCCACCCTCTTGTCATAGTCTCCATCTTCATTCATATGAGAGTTCCTAAGCTTGTTTGAGAGTTTCTAAGCTTGATTCAAGGCCAAATTTTAATCTTTCTTCATCAAAGCAAGGACCTTCTTCTTGTTTCTCAAGGGTTTTCATTGGAGCTTGCTATTTTGGTTTTTTTGTTAGAGTTGCTAGTGGCTTCGTCTCAAACTTATTTTTATTTTTTAAGTCTTCATAGCATTGTAAGCCCTATACCACTCTTAGATTCTAACTATGAAGTTAAATATGACATGTTGCAAGTTTGAGTTTGGGCCTAAGTATGACTTGTGCTTTGATTCTATCATGTTATGCATAGATTTATTCTATGCATGTTTGTAAAGCTATCACCTTGACTTTGTGCATAGAAAGCTATGAGCTTTGATTCTATCATGTTATGCATAGATTTATTTTATGCATGTTTGTAAAGCTATCACCTTGATTTTGTGCATAGAAAGCTATGAGCTTTGATTTGAAATGTTGCATAAAGCAACATAGAAACTCTCATAACCCTTAGGTTATCTTGCATATGATGTTATATGCGAATCACTAGCTATCATTCTATGTCATTTATGGCCATGTTTCACCTATTTTGCTAAAGTTGATATCATGCATGTTTTGAGGCTTGTAATGTAATATGCAAGTTTATGAACACATTTGCCTCATATGCCACCATGTTTAACTTGTGGCCAAACTTTATTAATTATGTCATGCTTCTAAAGTTTCCCTCTTTGAGATCTATTTGCGTTATGCGAACTTACAAGCGATGGGGTTACGTTATGGGTAAACTAAAATGACATAAAAACATGACTTGAAAAGATGACATGAAATATGACATGTGATTATGCTTGAAACATGAACATGAACTTGGACATGACTTCTAGAAAACATGAGGATGGCCAACTCGAGGTTGGGTTGAGTTTGTAGCATAAATCTACCCGGAACCGACCGGCTTAACTAGTGGCTACAAGCAATAGGACCCAATGTGAGTAGTTGGTCATGTCGCACTTGAAACCCGAGGTTAGACTAAGTTGTGGTGTAAAGCTACCCGGACCCGCCCGGCTTAACTAGTAACCACAACAAGGTCTAATGTGAGAGGTTGGGTGCATTAAATTAATTAATGCCACATGATAGGGTTAAGTCATGGACCACTTGAATACTTAACCAATTAAACACGATGGGCTGATAGGGTTAAGTCATGAACCTTGGGTACACTTAACCAACTTGATACTTGATTGGATAGGGTTAACCACGTTTAACTCGTTAGAAACCCTAGTTACGTAGTCTTTTTCACTAGTAACCCTCTTGATTGTATCATGATACCCTAGGGACTAGGCTAGGGTGGGGTACGATTACTGGGTTGACATGTAAGCGACCAAAACGACGGTTGAGTAGGTGCGCCGGTGTAGGTTCAGGCGGACTATGGTCGTGCACATAGTCCGGAGTTGAAAAAGCAGACACGGGCACCAGTAGGTTTAGACTGTGCGTGCTTGATTTGTGTCCGTGGTTGGCACTCTAGGGCTTGATACACCCTAGGGTGGACCTAGCACAGTTTGACTACACTTCGTGATTGGGCCGTATGACACCGACACTTGACGAGTTAGGCTTTCGGAAGCCGATCGACTAGACCGAGTAGTTGGACCTTGATTTAGGTCACCTCATGATAATGGGCCAGCTTTGGGCTAAGGGATCATTTCCTTTTTATACTTGACATGGATTGGAATACTAGTACACACTTGGTGCAACTTAACCTTGTATATGCGATGCCATACTTGATCTATCTAGTTAACTTTTCACCATGCCAGTTATCACCCTATGTTTCATCTCTGCTTTACATGTCCAGTTAACTTTATTAGTTTTTAAACTAATAGTAGGTAGGACTTTCCAGTCTTTTTGACTGACCCGTTTTCTTTTGCCTCTTTTCTTCCGTCCCCCCCCCCCCCCCCAGGTTTACAGGGTGGGAACACTGGTACCTAGCTTGGATCTTTAGCTGCTTTTCTGGATAGCTCATGTACGGTTTGGACTTGAGCATGCTATGGCTTTATCCTACCTTGGGGATAGTTACTTTATGATTTTCTTTCCAGTTTTCAGTTTATGTTCCTAGACTATGTTTTGTGGAAAATAATGACCAAGTACTTTGATGTAACTTGACTATGGTTTTTAAATGTTAGTTTTTACCCGCTGCTTTATTTACTCTGTTTTTACTTCTATATGTTATGTCTTGCGATATCTGCATGCATGTTTACCTCGTTTAACGCTCCTCCAAAGCTAGTGCGCTTGCAAGAGTGGCATTGGCGGAGGTGGGGTGTTACAATTTCTATATTAACTAATATAAATAAGGAAAGTTATATCCTTCTTAACCTATGATACTTATTTGATTACTTCCCTAATTGGACTCGGTGTTCAAAACAACAATCAATACCCATCAATCCCCTTTTACTTCTTCTATTTCTATTGATATATTTATTGTCATTTATAACCATAAAGGTCATATTTTCCTAAGGAAACCATTAAATCTTTAATTACCTTTTATTCCCATTGATTGTAATTAATGCCACTTATGGACCTAACGATCATAATTCCCTAAGACATTAATAAACAATGGAATGTCCTTATTTTATCAGTCCCGAGATATCTATTTGTTATACCCCAACAGACATTTCTAATTATTTGATAATATATTTATTATCTGTTGTATGTGTACATATATATATACACACACACACATATTATGCACTAGACCTCTCACATTAAGCTGACCTCTTGTGGATGATGGATTTGCCGCGCGGTTCCGGGCAGACTTCTACCACAAGTTGAACTTAACCTCATTTCTTAGTACAGTTATATTTATGCACTAGACCCCCTCACATTAAGCTGACCACTTGTGGATGCTGGATTTGTCAGGCGGTTCTGGGCAGACTTCTACCACAAGTTGAACTTAACCTTTTGTCTTATTGTGGTTATAATTCAAATTTCCTAATTGAGGTTTATAACATTAATACTAGAAAAATTAGAAATTATAACTATTAGGCTTAACTACCAAATTTAATTTATTTCCCCCAAATCAGTTACGGTTACAATAGTTATTTATTTATTTATTTATTGCCCTATTTATAGCCATCAATTACACTAATTGCTACAATGGTCACCACAAATATATTCATTTAATATGGATTACATTTACACGTATAATTCCATAAAATGAATAACATTCAAACATTCATTACATTGTATATTTCGTCGTTTAGGTAGATTCGGATGGATGATGCATATATATATATATACATATATATATATATATATTTGTGTGGTTAACGTAGTCATCTTCCTTTATTGTTATTTATCATTAACTTTAATAATTTGGTTTAACCAATAACCAAATTTTTCATTTTGCGTTCAATCTTGCCATAAGGTTCCAAATCTTACAAAAAGACCGCTAGCTACAGTTATTGAAAATTATGCCTGATTATTGGAATGGGCATATTTCAAACCACAAGAAATATATATTTATGTGTATTTTGGAATAGTCGATGCAAACTATGCACAAATATTTATATTTATTCATACATTTACACAACTTTCCCTTTTTTAGTCTTTTATCGTACTTCTTGTGGGTTTCAAAATAACGTCTCTTTGTTCAAAAAGAGGGAAAAGGCATATTTGTAACAACTAAGACAAAGCCCCCAATTACATTGAATATAAACAGGTTTATGTCTTTTAAATCAAATCACATATTTCATAAATTAACACTGAAACTAGATGTTTGGAATAAAACTACATCTAAACAGTGTTTAATTGGACTAATTTCCTGATCTGTAATGTTGTGCAACAACCATAATATATTTTCAAATATAGTTGTAGGGAATATGTATAAATAATTATATAAGCCTACAAATAATATTATTCATAACCACAAATCTATACTTTCAAGTTTTATCAACATTTGTGAGTAGACATGATAGGTGTCATTTCAAATCAACAATACTATAAACAGATCTAGTGATATTTGGCATATATTTCGAGATCTAACTCAAATGGGGGCAAACAGGCTATTATAACCTTGAATGTAAATTTCCCACTCACCTGAAAGCATCCAAATATGAAATTTGAATAATCTTTTAGGCCTATAGTTCCCAAATTCTTACAGATCTACAACTATTCTTGAAAAGAGGATACTTTCAGATCTGTAGATTTGCAAGAAAATAGGAAAATAGGGGAGAATCTGATGTAGAATAGCTTAGCCGTCAATTCACACCTTTTAAATTTGTATCTGATACTCCCTTTCAAATCAATTTAATTGGGGTTGAATCATTTGAGGTTGGTTTGATCATAGATTGTTTGTTTGTGCACTATTTGGCATGATCCAGCTTGTTTTCACTGCGTTAAGCATTGGATTGAGTGGTCTCAATCATGTGTTTTTCCCCAACATAAGGTTCATGACAAATTTTCTACAACATGGGAGAACAAGTATCAGATAGAATGGAGAGTATATACACGCGTATAGCTTATATTAGATTAGAGACTATTAGCAAGACTGTTGGTATGAGTTCTTTAATTAACTAATAGAAGTTAAATTATAAATTTTTGTGTCTCTTGAAAATATTTATGATAATTAACTTATGATATGGTATGTCGACAATTATTTGATATTTGAGACATTTTGGATGCGTTGAGTTTATGTTTACTATTTGTTACTGATTATAGCACTATGAGAATTTTAATTAAAATTAGTGATGGATTTGAATATATGAGTTATTCATCAGTATAAAATGAATAAACTAACTAATGACATCGAAACAGGGTAAATAAATGGAAAGTGTGATTGTCCATTGTTTGTATGCGTTAACGGTGTTTGAAAGAAAAAATGAAATTAATTAGAGATTTTAAATAAGGTTATTATTTACTAATTCCTGAACAAAATCATAATAATACCAAAGAATGTTTATTCTTATTCAACAAAATAAGATTTTATAAATAATAATTTAGTTCTACTGAAAATTGCACTTTTTTGGAATGAGTGGGAATAAAAATGACTTTCTAGTATATTAAAATAATTTAATATGAAATCACTATTATTTTAGTGTAAAATAATTATACAATTGATTTCCAATGTGATTAGAAGATTTTATGTTTTGATGAAATATAACGTTTTGAAAGATAAAAGCAATGAGAATTCTAAAGACAAATTAAATAAGAAAAGTTCTTTTACAATGAAAAGCAATAAGATAATCTTTTACCTTATGAAAAACTATTGTCGCATATATGATTGAAAGGTTGTAATGCATGGTTAGTAATTAAGTTTTATTTACTGCTTGTTTTGTTTTACGATGATGGATCGCATTAGAATGAATATGCGACGTTTTACCATTAATACTACAAGTTGTTATGTAGTTAATTACGGTTATTTGATGATGGATGTTTTATTACTAATACTGATTATACTAGTACACGTTTGACGATGTTGATGAATGTGTCACTATTTTGGAATGATTAGTATATAATGAATGGTTTATACTTACATCGATGATGTATTATTATTAATTCATATATAATAATTGTGTATATTTATGTTGTTACTGTAACAACCCGTAAAATCTGGGCCAGTTTAAAATTTTTATTTTGGCAATTTTAGCGAATTCTGATTATTTAATATGAATTATTTTAAATAATATCGACGAGAATTTATTTTGAATATAATTCGAACGTATATATTATACGCGTCGTCGTTAGAATATAAATATTTATATATAATTATAAATAGAATTGAAAATGGCGCGGTAGTTCGATAATTCGATTTCAAACTTCAATTGAATGTACCGGGTGCAAAACAATCCGGATTTTAGTGAAACCAAAAATAATGGAATCTAATAGTGAATATCTTTCCAACGAATCCGAGAAATCAAGATTTCATATCGGGAATCAAAAGATATGTCCAGTTGAAAATTCTGAATAGTCGCTATGGAATTCAGGCCCTTAAAAATGGACATTTTGCAAATGACCTCGGATTTCGACGAAACCACTTTTGTTGGGTCCGTGATGTAAAGTTATTGCTAGATTCCAAATTTCATAATTTTTCGAATCAATATGTGAGCGTGGCAAAGGAAAATGCGTTTGACCAGTTTCAGTTGATTTTAATCGACTGGAAATTGGCCATTTTTCAAACGGTCTCAGAATTCGACGAAACTAGTTTTGTTAGGACCGTATCGTCAATACGAAGCTAGAAAATATTTTTCTGGAATTTTTCTAGTCAGTATGTGGCCCCGGTAATTTGAAAAGTACGTTTAAAATTCAATATAGTGATTTAAATGAAAATTCAACAGAAACTGATTGTAACGATCAAACCAGCTTGCGATACATATCCCATTGTGTTCGGAATGGGGGTAAAACGCTATGGACGACAGGCGGTGGACCTCATTTCGAGGTCGTATGTAAAAGTCAACCCTTGTGCATAATTTAATAATTAAATAATAAAATAAAATAAAAAAAAAATTACTTCTCCTCCTTTTCTTATCTGTTTGGCCCCCCCCCGATCAGTTAATTATAAAACGAAAAAAAAAAAAAAGAGACAAAACCCTAAAACCCAAATCGACCCGCCGCCTGACCGCCGAAGCCCCACCGCCTGGCCGCTGAACCCTTCGCCTGAGCCACCCTCGCAACCTCCTCCCACCGAACGACACAATCGAAGCAACGCCCTAGCCAATCGAAGCAGCACCCTCGTCGAAGGCTCGAACCACCGCCGCGACGTCTCAGAACCGCCGAGCCGCCCTTGACTTCCCTCCTCCCCTTCGCATACCACGGTGAGCGTTTAATTTGATTTTATTTTGTTTTTGCTTTTTGTTTTTGTTTTACAGTGAAAGTATAAACTGTTTTTTTTTTTTATATATGAATAAAAAAAACTGATTTTTGTTTTAAGTTTTCAAAACAGAAATTTTTAAAAGAAGTTTTAAAACTGTTTTTAAAAAAAAGAAATCAAAAACTGTTTTAAAGAAATCAAAACAGAAATTTAAAAAGGAGATTTAAAAACTGTTTTAAAGGAAATCTAAAACAGAAATTTTGAAAAAGGATAAAAACTGCATTTATTTTTAAGAAATAAAAACTGCATTTTTAAGAAATAAAAACTGCATTTATTTAAAAGGATAAAAACTGCATTTTTATAAAAGATAAAAACTGCATTTGAAACAGAATTTTTAAAGATGTAAAAAACTGTTTTAAAGGGAAAAATAAAAACTGATTTTATTTTAAACTTTGAAATAGAAAAAGATTTAATCTTTTAGTAGAAAAAGATTTGAACTTTTAAAAATAAAGATCATATTTTTAAAAATAGAAAAGACAGAATTTTGTTAAGAAGTAAGATGTGATTCTTATATTTTTAAAGCAATAAAAATATAATTTTTACATCATAGGAATATTAAAAATATAATCTTTGTTTTTAAAATATGATCTTTATATATTGAATAACATAGTAAAAATTCGATTTTTACTTATGTAGAGAATACGGGAAACGAAAGCGACAAAAGGCGAAGATTTCTATAAAGGAAGAATCGTGAGTGGATAGCTATTGGTGAGGATTTCTCACTCTTCAATTTCTTTTTAAAATTTTATATATATGTGTTGAAAGTGGAAGTGAATTGCTATATATAAATATCTATATATATATATATACGCCCCTCGTCCACAAACCATGGACGATATTTATTGGTTGAAATTGTTGTGAAAATTGATTGATAGCGAAGTGAAATAACATATATATGAAAAGTGAAATTTATATATATAGCGAAGTGAAATAACATATATATGAAGAGTGAAGTTTATATATATAGCGAAGTGAATATCGAATATATTGAAAGTGAAAATATCGAATATATTGAAAGTGAAAATATTCGAATTGAAAACAATGTATATGAAATATTCGAATTGAAAACGATATATATATATGTATGAAATGAAAACAATGTATATGAAATATTCGAATTGAAAACGATATATATATATATGAAGTGAAAACGATATATATATTGAAAGTGAAAATATCGAATATATCGAAAGTGAAAATATTGAATATATTGAAAGTGAAAATATTGAATATATTGAAAGTGAAAATATCGAATATATTGAAAGTGAAAGTATCGAATATATTGAAAATGAATATATCGTATGTATTGAAAATGAATATATCGTATATATTGAAAAATGAATATATCGTATGTATTGAAAATGAAAATATCGTATATAGTGAAAGGTGAATATATATATATATATATATATATATATATATGAATTGAAAACGATGTATATGAAATATTCGAATTGAAAACGATATATATATATGTATGAAATGAAAACGATGTATATGAAATATTCGAATTGAAAACGATGTATATGAAATATATATATGAATTGAAAACGATGTATATGAAATATTCGAATTGAAAACGATATATATATATGTATGAAATGAAAACGATGTATATGAAATATTCGAATTGAAAACGATGTATATGAAATATATATATGAATTGAAAACGATGTATATGAAATATTCGAATTGAAAACGATGTATATGAAATATTCGAATTGAATTGAATAGAAAACGAATTCGAATTGAATTGAATAGAAAACGAATTCGAATTGAATTGAATAGAAAACGAATTCGAATTGAATTGAATTGAAAATTGAATTGAATAGAAAACGAATTCGAATTGAATTGAATAGAAAACGAATTCGAATTGAATAGAAAACGAATTCGAATTGAATTGAATAGAAAACGAATTCGAATTGAATTGAATAGAAAACGAATTCGAATTGAATTGAATTGAAAATTGAATTGAATAGAAAACGAATTCAAATTGAATTGAATAGAAAACGAATTCGAATTGAATTGAATAGAAAACGAATTCGAATTGAATTGAAAACGAATTCGAATTGAATTGAATAGAAAACGAATTCGAAATGAATTGAATTGAAAACGAATTCGAATTGAATTGAAATTTGAATTGAATAGAAATGAATTTTAAAACGAATCTATAAAGAAGAATTCAATTGTGATTTGAATTGAAAAGGAAGTTGAAAATGTTTTTGAAACGAATTCAAAACTATTTATATAATTCGTTTTAAATAGAAATCGACGAAATATATATTATATATATTATATATATAATAAATGGCCTGAATAGAACGCGCCGCGCTGCGGCAGTTCGCGAATTTCGACCATTGACTTCGAACGGACATTACGGGAGATCCGACCGTCGGATTCTCCTGAAATCAGAACCGTTGGGTTCGTATCGAAAAGAGCTTTCTAAGGAATATTAGAAATTTGAAATCTAACGGTTGGATTTGGAGATACGTCCAAATCAAATTCGGAAAAGGTCGCTGTAAGTGCAGTTCGATGGCCATTGATGGAAATCGACCGTACAGGCCTTGATAAAATTATTAAAAATAGTAATAATTTGTGTAAAATCATAAGAAATGATTTAGAAAGAATTGGGATGAAAAACTCCATATTTGAAAAGATAAAAATAGATTTTTATCGAAATGAACTAGTTTTGAACTAGAATTATAATTCTATTTATTTTTAAATAAATAAATTGAATTCGAAAAGGGATTTAAAAATAACCAAAATTTCCAATGATTGCATTGGAGTGGATTTGAATCGAAATTGTCTTCGGAATATTTCGATGTTGGAATTCGTGATTATACAGGTGTTGTTATGGAAATTTGAAAGATATATATATATCGTTATTTCCCATACGACATCTGTTAGTCGTAGAACTCGATATTGAATATAAGCCGATATATTTTCTATTCAGAGCCTTGTATTGAATATCGAATGTGATTTGGGTTTGTCGTGAATGGTGTCTTCACTAACACTGTTCTTGAACCCAGTTGAGAAAAGATTAAATCTTTTTATTTAGATTTAATGAAGTGTACCAATTAAATAATATTTAATTGGAATTGAATTGATATTGATTTTTGGGTTTATCGTGAACAGTGTTTTAAATAACACTCGTTCTTTAACCCGATAATTAATGGAATGTGACTTTGGGTTTATCGCGAACCGTGTTTTTAGATGACACTGATTCTTTAACCCAGTCACAGATTAAAACTAAGTGGAGTTTTAATGAATCTTTAATTAGATTGAAAAGATCGAGAATGGAGTATCACCAGTTTTGCTCCAGGCGATAGTTAAATCTTTAATTAGATTTGAACGTGAAATTTAGAAACTAACTGTCGGTTAGCCAAGCAGAATGGTTTTCTGGATATTGATCTGATGTTGGTTTCGGCCTTCGGGGTTAATATTTGGGGAATTATTCTCTTGATTAATTTACGGTTAGTGACTAATGAATTGGAATGAGGCGTATGTTAAATTTGATTGATTGATGGTTTGGATTGTGCTCGACCAGTTTAGGAGCAGAATATGCTTTTGCATTTAGCATTGGGTTGGGTTGAAAATATCTGTGTGCTAACGCCTTGTGAAACACTTCACGATTTGACGATAAGGTGTTTAGCGATGTTGTGTTCATTTCAAATTTAACGAATGATTGTGAAATGATATTTTTCTTAAGTGAAAAGAAATGTATTCCCGATTTTGGACAGGGAATGTTTTATAAAAATGTTTTATAAAACAGAAAGGATTTCGAGGCCCAAAACCCGATGATTTCTAAAGTGATTTAGAAATGTATTATATGTTACATTGTGATTATTATGTTGTGAAATGATTTTCCCTACTTCGGGATATGAAATGATTTAGTATGTGACTAAAGATTCGGGTAACCCTGAGACTAAAAGTATGGGTGAGAGGGCGGTGTATGCTCTCCTGAGTGGGAGGTGCATCGTCGGTGTAGCCTACTCCTATGTGGGGTAGGTGCACATATATATATCGAGTTGCGAGGTGCGTACCCTTTGCCTTGTCGATGGGGAGCACGATATTTGGTTGCATACTTGTTTGTATGCATTGTTATGTTTTGGAATTCATATTTCCAAATGATTTGATTTGAGATCCCGAAGTGAAATCTACTTTGATATAGAAAGTTAGATATGTATTTCAAATGATTTGAAATAAGAAATCGGGAATAAAATCCAAAGGAATAATTTCTGTAAATTGAATTGGATTTGGAAAATCTAAGAGTGGTGATTAATCTAAATGGGTAGATAGGGATATTGCATGTTGATTGATGCATAGTAGATCCATATATCTATATTGATTGTTGTTTATACACTGGCTTTCATGGGGGTAAACCCGTTCCGCGAAAGTGGCGTGGTCCCGTGATTTGCCTTATTTTTGAACAAAGTTAACAACTGTTTTTGAGTTCTCACACCAGTCCCATGACTGACTCGTAGTTTGCTTTTCCCTTGCGAACTCGGGTGCCCCTATTTTCCACACGGGCAGTCGAGTAGTTTTATTTTGCAGATGTGTTGAGCAGGATTCTGGATTGAAGCTTTAAGCTGTGTCCAGGCATTTACAGTCTTCGGCTGTGTAGTTTATATTTCCGCTGTGCACTGTTTTACATTTATGTAAATTTATCTTCCGCTGTGTATTATA
Source organism: Allium sativum (assembly GCA_030737875.1). Taxonomy (NCBI): domain Eukaryota; kingdom Viridiplantae; phylum Streptophyta; class Magnoliopsida; order Asparagales; family Amaryllidaceae; genus Allium; species Allium sativum. Next base: position 731,157,426 of record CM060912.1, on the reverse strand, counting down.
TTTCGATATACTCTGATATTCTGTACTCTGATGTAACATTATTATGATGTTTATTGAAGTCTTCTGTTATTTGTTCTGCTGTGTTGTATACCCAAAGTTAGCGTATGCGGGATTCGAACGGTCTTGGTCGGTTTAGCGATCGATTAGGTCCGGGCGAAATCCGTGTCGTTACAACGTGGTATCAGAGCTTTGGTTAAACTCAAATCTTTGGGGTACAACTCATTAGAACTGAACAAAAGACTCATCAGAGGTAGGATTAGTAATGTCCTATAAAAGAATCCTCATTAGAGATAGAATCAGTAGCATTTTAGGATGAGTGACTCGTTAGAGATGGGGTTAGAAATGCCCCAGAATGAGTCGAGAGTTATTTGTTTATAAATAACGTATTTGTGATTATATATATAATCTGATTTTAGAAAATCTGATTTTTAAATATATAAAATTATATATTTGAAAATATAATCAATTAATTGATTGATGTTTGTGTTGTTTGTTTACTTGTTTGATAATTTTTAACCATTTAGCCAATTGAACCAAATAGTAAACTGTATTGAAATTTGGTTGCAAATGCATGCATATACTTGCACTTACATTGAACAGGTCATAGCAAGGAGGCTAGAGCAGAGAATAAAATTTGTTTGCCCGACAAATAGGTACATGTTTACTACATAATTTCCTGTTTTGTTTGGGTGATGATGATTTTGTGAGCCTATTGGCTAGCCGCTTGGCTTTTTCTTTTTCTTTTTGAGATCTGAAGGACCGGGAACGCTATTTGCAATTTCCCGATGCTCCCATTGCAGGGGAGGTTATGGCGAAATTTTTCGAAAATTTAGGGTGTTAGCCAAATTTTTGAAATTTTGAAAATTCTCAGAAACTGAAAAGTTGGAGAATGGAAGCCAGGTCGAGCGTAGAGTTGAATTATCAAACCACTTTCGACTTTGTTCCTTTTCGGGGACGAAAAGTTTTAAGTGGGGGAGATTGTAACAACCCGTAAAATCTGGGCCAGTTTAAAATTTTTATTTTGGCAATTTTAGCGAATTCTGATTATTTAATATGAATTATTTTAAATAATATCGACGAGAATTTATTTTGAATATAATTCGAACGTATATATTATACGCGTCGTCGTTAGAATATAAATATTTATATATAATTATAAATAGAATTGAAAATGGCGCGGTAGTTCGATAATTCGATTTCAAACTTCAATTGAATGTACCGGGTGCAAAACAATCCGGATTTTAGTGAAACCAAAAATAATGGAATCTAATAGTGAATATCTTTCCAACGAATCCGAGAAATCAAGATTTCATATCGGGAATCAAAAGATATGTCCAGTTGAAAATTCTGAATAGTCGCTATGGAATTCAGGCCCTTAAAAATGGACATTTTGCAAATGACCTCGGATTTCGACGAAACCACTTTTGTTGGGTCCGTGATGTAAAGTTATTGCTAGATTCCAAATTTCATAATTTTTCGAATCAATATGTGAGCGTGGCAAAGGAAAATGCGTTTGACCAGTTTCAGTTGATTTTAATCGACTGGAAATTGGCCATTTTTCAAACGGTCTCAGAATTCGACGAAACTAGTTTTGTTAGGACCGTATCGTCAATACGAAGCTAGAAAATATTTTTCTGGAATTTTTCTAGTCAGTATGTGGCCCCGGTAATTTGAAAAGTACGTTTAAAATTCAATATAGTGATTTAAATGAAAATTCAACAGAAACTGATTGTAACGATCAAACCAGCTTGCGATACATATCCCATTGTGTTCGGAATGGGGGTAAAACGCTATGGACGACAGGCGGTGGACCTCATTTCGAGGTCGTATGTAAAAGTCAACCCTTGTGCATAATTTAATAATTAAATAATAAAATAAAATAAAAAAAAAATTACTTCTCCTCCTTTTCTTATCTGTTTGGCCCCCCCCCGATCAGTTAATTATAAAACGAAAAAAAAAAAAAAAGAGACAAAACCCTAAAACCCAAATCGACCCGCCGCCTGACCGCCGAAGCCCCACCGCCTGGCCGCTGAACCCTTCGCCTGAGCCACCCTCGCAACCTCCTCCCACCGAACGACACAATCGAAGCAACGCCCTAGCCAATCGAAGCAGCACCCTCGTCGAAGGCTCGAACCACCGCCGCGACGTCTCAGAACCGCCGAGCCGCCCTTGACTTCCCTCCTCCCCTTCGCATACCACGGTGAGCGTTTAATTTGATTTTATTTTGTTTTTGCTTTTTGTTTTTGTTTTACAGTGAAAGTATAAACTGTTTTTTTTTTTTATATATGAATAAAAAAAACTGATTTTTGTTTTAAGTTTTCAAAACAGAAATTTTTAAAAGAAGTTTTAAAACTGTTTTTAAAAAAAAGAAATCAAAAACTGTTTTAAAGAAATCAAAACAGAAATTTAAAAAGGAGATTTAAAAACTGTTTTAAAGGAAATCTAAAACAGAAATTTTGAAAAAGGATAAAAACTGCATTTATTTTTAAGAAATAAAAACTGCATTTTTAAGAAATAAAAACTGCATTTATTTAAAAGGATAAAAACTGCATTTTTATAAAAGATAAAAACTGCATTTGAAACAGAATTTTTAAAGATGTAAAAAACTGTTTTAAAGGGAAAAATAAAAACTGATTTTATTTTAAACTTTGAAATAGAAAAAGATTTAATCTTTTAGTAGAAAAAGATTTGAACTTTTAAAAATAAAGATCATATTTTTAAAAATAGAAAAGACAGAATTTTGTTAAGAAGTAAGATGTGATTCTTATATTTTTAAAGCAATAAAAATATAATTTTTACATCATAGGAATATTAAAAATATAATCTTTGTTTTTAAAATATGATCTTTATATATTGAATAACATAGTAAAAATTCGATTTTTACTTATGTAGAGAATACGGGAAACGAAAGCGACAAAAGGCGAAGATTTCTATAAAGGAAGAATCGTGAGTGGATAGCTATTGGTGAGGATTTCTCACTCTTCAATTTCTTTTTAAAATTTTATATATATGTGTTGAAAGTGGAAGTGAATTGCTATATATAAATATCTATATATATATATATACGCCCCTCGTCCACAAACCATGGACGATATTTATTGGTTGAAATTGTTGTGAAAATTGATTGATAGCGAAGTGAAATAACATATATATGAAAAGTGAAATTTATATATATAGCGAAGTGAAATAACATATATATGAAGAGTGAAGTTTATATATATAGCGAAGTGAATATCGAATATATTGAAAGTGAAAATATCGAATATATTGAAAGTGAAAATATTCGAATTGAAAACAATGTATATGAAATATTCGAATTGAAAACGATATATATATATGTATGAAATGAAAACAATGTATATGAAATATTCGAATTGAAAACGATATATATATATATGAAGTGAAAACGATATATATATTGAAAGTGAAAATATCGAATATATCGAAAGTGAAAATATTGAATATATTGAAAGTGAAAATATTGAATATATTGAAAGTGAAAATATCGAATATATTGAAAGTGAAAGTATCGAATATATTGAAAATGAATATATCGTATGTATTGAAAATGAATATATCGTATATATTGAAAAATGAATATATCGTATGTATTGAAAATGAAAATATCGTATATAGTGAAAGGTGAATATATATATATATATATATATATATATATGAATTGAAAACGATGTATATGAAATATTCGAATTGAAAACGATATATATATATGTATGAAATGAAAACGATGTATATGAAATATTCGAATTGAAAACGATGTATATGAAATATATATATGAATTGAAAACGATGTATATGAAATATTCGAATTGAAAACGATATATATATATGTATGAAATGAAAACGATGTATATGAAATATTCGAATTGAAAACGATGTATATGAAATATATATATGAATTGAAAACGATGTATATGAAATATTCGAATTGAAAACGATGTATATGAAATATTCGAATTGAATTGAATAGAAAACGAATTCGAATTGAATTGAATAGAAAACGAATTCGAATTGAATTGAATAGAAAACGAATTCGAATTGAATTGAATTGAAAATTGAATTGAATAGAAAACGAATTCGAATTGAATTGAATAGAAAACGAATTCGAATTGAATAGAAAACGAATTCGAATTGAATTGAATAGAAAACGAATTCGAATTGAATTGAATAGAAAACGAATTCGAATTGAATTGAATTGAAAATTGAATTGAATAGAAAACGAATTCAAATTGAATTGAATAGAAAACGAATTCGAATTGAATTGAATAGAAAACGAATTCGAATTGAATTGAAAACGAATTCGAATTGAATTGAATAGAAAACGAATTCGAAATGAATTGAATTGAAAACGAATTCGAATTGAATTGAAATTTGAATTGAATAGAAATGAATTTTAAAACGAATCTATAAAGAAGAATTCAATTGTGATTTGAATTGAAAAGGAAGTTGAAAATGTTTTTGAAACGAATTCAAAACTATTTATATAATTCGTTTTAAATAGAAATCGACGAAATATATATTATATATATTATATATATAATAAATGGCCTGAATAGAACGCGCCGCGCTGCGGCAGTTCGCGAATTTCGACCATTGACTTCGAACGGACATTACGGGAGATCCGACCGTCGGATTCTCCTGAAATCAGAACCGTTGGGTTCGTATCGAAAAGAGCTTTCTAAGGAATATTAGAAATTTGAAATCTAACGGTTGGATTTGGAGATACGTCCAAATCAAATTCGGAAAAGGTCGCTGTAAGTGCAGTTCGATGGCCATTGATGGAAATCGACCGTACAGGCCTTGATAAAATTATTAAAAATAGTAATAATTTGTGTAAAATCATAAGAAATGATTTAGAAAGAATTGGGATGAAAAACTCCATATTTGAAAAGATAAAAATAGATTTTTATCGAAATGAACTAGTTTTGAACTAGAATTATAATTCTATTTATTTTTAAATAAATAAATTGAATTCGAAAAGGGATTTAAAAATAACCAAAATTTCCAATGATTGCATTGGAGTGGATTTGAATCGAAATTGTCTTCGGAATATTTCGATGTTGGAATTCGTGATTATACAGGTGTTGTTATGGAAATTTGAAAGATATATATATATCGTTATTTCCCATACGACATCTGTTAGTCGTAGAACTCGATATTGAATATAAGCCGATATATTTTCTATTCAGAGCCTTGTATTGAATATCGAATGTGATTTGGGTTTGTCGTGAATGGTGTCTTCACTAACACTGTTCTTGAACCCAGTTGAGAAAAGATTAAATCTTTTTATTTAGATTTAATGAAGTGTACCAATTAAATAATATTTAATTGGAATTGAATTGATATTGATTTTTGGGTTTATCGTGAACAGTGTTTTAAATAACACTCGTTCTTTAACCCGATAATTAATGGAATGTGACTTTGGGTTTATCGCGAACCGTGTTTTTAGATGACACTGATTCTTTAACCCAGTCACAGATTAAAACTAAGTGGAGTTTTAATGAATCTTTAATTAGATTGAAAAGATCGAGAATGGAGTATCACCAGTTTTGCTCCAGGCGATAGTTAAATCTTTAATTAGATTTGAACGTGAAATTTAGAAACTAACTGTCGGTTAGCCAAGCAGAATGGTTTTCTGGATATTGATCTGATGTTGGTTTCGGCCTTCGGGGTTAATATTTGGGGAATTATTCTCTTGATTAATTTACGGTTAGTGACTAATGAATTGGAATGAGGCGTATGTTAAATTTGATTGATTGATGGTTTGGATTGTGCTCGACCAGTTTAGGAGCAGAATATGCTTTTGCATTTAGCATTGGGTTGGGTTGAAAATATCTGTGTGCTAACGCCTTGTGAAACACTTCACGATTTGACGATAAGGTGTTTAGCGATGTTGTGTTCATTTCAAATTTAACGAATGATTGTGAAATGATATTTTTCTTAAGTGAAAAGAAATGTATTCCCGATTTTGGACAGGGAATGTTTTATAAAAATGTTTTATAAAACAGAAAGGATTTCGAGGCCCAAAACCCGATGATTTCTAAAGTGATTTAGAAATGTATTATATGTTACATTGTGATTATTATGTTGTGAAATGATTTTCCCTACTTCGGGATATGAAATGATTTAGTATGTGACTAAAGATTCGGGTAACCCTGAGACTAAAAGTATGGGTGAGAGGGCGGTGTATGCTCTCCTGAGTGGGAGGTGCATCGTCGGTGTAGCCTACTCCTATGTGGGGTAGGTGCACATATATATATCGAGTTGCGAGGTGCGTACCCTTTGCCTTGTCGATGGGGAGCACGATATTTGGTTGCATACTTGTTTGTATGCATTGTTATGTTTTGGAATTCATATTTCCAAATGATTTGATTTGAGATCCCGAAGTGAAATCTACTTTGATATAGAAAGTTAGATATGTATTTCAAATGATTTGAAATAAGAAATCGGGAATAAAATCCAAAGGAATAATTTCTGTAAATTGAATTGGATTTGGAAAATCTAAGAGTGGTGATTAATCTAAATGGGTAGATAGGGATATTGCATGTTGATTGATGCATAGTAGATCCATATATCTATATTGATTGTTGTTTATACACTGGCTTTCATGGGGGTAAACCCGTTCCGCGAAAGTGGCGTGGTCCCGTGATTTGCCTTATTTTTGAACAAAGTTAACAACTGTTTTTGAGTTCTCACACCAGTCCCATGACTGACTCGTAGTTTGCTTTTCCCTTGCGAACTCGGGTGCCCCTATTTTCCACACGGGCAGTCGAGTAGTTTTATTTTGCAGATGTGTTGAGCAGGATTCTGGATTGAAGCTTTAAGCTGTGTCCAGGCATTTACAGTCTTCGGCTGTGTAGTTTATATTTCCGCTGTGCACTGTTTTACATTTATGTAAATTTATCTTCCGCTGTGTATTATATTTCGATATACTCTGATATTCTGTACTCTGATGTAACATTATTATGATGTTTATTGAAGTCTTCTGTTATTTGTTCTGCTGTGTTGTATACCCAAAGTTAGCGTATGCGGGATTCGAACGGTCTTGGTCGGTTTAGCGATCGATTAGGTCCGGGCGAAATCCGTGTCGTTACAGTTACCTTCTTATTTTACATGTTGATATTACCATTGAATATTATTAGTGTTTGTTGGCTGAATGTTAATATTATTTTGATAGATGAGGAGGATATTATTTTCTGCTCTAATTTGATTGCATTAGGATAGTGATTGCATTAATTATGTCGACTGCATCAACTTCAACATTTACACTGACTGTATTTAATTACATTGGTTACAATGGTCGAATGGATGCAATAGTTTTAATGTACTAACAAGTATTTGGATGCAAGAGAGGAGCAAGACATAGAACTACATTGGCTTGATCCCTCAAAGGGGTACCTAGGTATTCTTTTCCTATGCAATAGGCCCCGGATTTCTTAGATCGAGTTGGGGTGTATAGGGTTAGGCATAGTCCAAATATAGATTAAACTTTTTTCTTCTTCTTTGTACATAATTTGTACAGTTGAAAGATGTAAGATGATGAAAATGAAGGGAAAATTAAGAAGAAATAAGCTTAGTCTGTATGTTGGATCCATGGGTTGTTTATTTAAATTCACTTCTTATGCATCGTTGTTATCTAGTTTCACATACGCTTCATGTAATAAAATGGATTATGATTAATTACTTCTGTAAATTATTTGTTTTATTCTGTAACACCCCACATTTTTAATATAATTAAAAATGTACAAATATGTATATATGCATAGATAGGTAAATAATGGTGATGTATAATGAAAAATTAATTCATACACTGAAGAGTAAGGAAATTAATGTGATAACAATGTGTGTAATCGAAGAGATGAGAAAATAAAAATACTTAATTTAAATATTAGGAATTAAGTAAAACGAACATCACCATTGCGTCCGTCTTGGAATTCTGGTCAAGATAGACACCTAGTTTGCGTAAAACGGACATCATATGAAGACGTTATTAAGCCTAGAAGTTTGTATATGCACAAGAGAAATATATATATGTAAGTATGTATGTATATATATACAGACAAATTAATATATAAAATAAAGAATAAAATAAGGATTGCATGTAATAAATACATGCACTGAAAAAAAATGTAATGCATGCGTTAAAAGAAAGAAAGGATTGGTTGCATGCAATGTAAACATGTTGCATGCACTGATTTGCAAACATAATGCATTAACATTTAAAGAAAAAGATTCATGCAATGGTTTAATTTAAGATTGTAATTAACATGAAAAAGAGAAGTAAGGAGAGAATAATAATTATCATTGTTCTAAGACTTATTAACAAAAGACTTCATAGCTTAGTTGGTTAAGACATTGGGTTTGTAACATGGAGGTCTGGGGTTCGAACCCTGGCGGCGGCATATTTTTTATCTTTGTTTTAGAGAGGGCCAACTGAACATGCAAATATATGTACGTATACAAATTCAAAATTTGAAAGGATAAGAACGTTCATATAAGGAAATAAAGAAAATATATGTATATATATGAGAATATATATATATGCATAAATATAGGTATACAAAAGATAAAATTCAAGATAAGCGTACAGTCAATGAAATATGGCAAGAATCAAATAATGGTGCAACATCATTTGAATTTTGAAAATAAAACGAAAACTGTGCGTATATATATACGCGTAAAATGGTCGGTAGAGTAATTGTATACATATAAGAATATTTCATGTGAATAAAACAATTAAATAAATTCCAGAAATTCAAAAGTTCAAAAATCAAATTTCTACGCCAGAACAATTCAAAATTCGAATTTCTGCGCTAAAACAGCTTGCGGGACCCAATGCTGACTCAGCGCTGCGTGTACGATAAGATTTGGCTAGATTCATCTGCGAACCTGGACTATTTTCTTAGCTGGGTTCAATGTTGACTCAGCGCTGCGTGTACGATAAGGTCTTGAGTACCTATATAAACACCCCTAAGGCTACAGTTTTCTCTACACATCTTCATTTTGCCTATACTCTTCCCTAATTCATATCAAAATAAATCAAAGATGGGGTTATGCTGCTCAAGTTCTTCGTTAGAATTCAAGTAGAGAATCAAAGGCTAATTCAACGACTTCAACAACTATTTTCTAAGAATCAAATCTAAATTAGAGGATCGATAACCTACGTCAAGGGATAGCTTTTCAGTTTCAGAAATCAGATCCCAGAATTCAAGATCCGTTCTTAAATCAGTGAGTGGGATTACAATACACTTCATGCATAATAGTATTATTATCGTTCATCATTCCTCAGTTAAAATTCATGTTGCAATTTAAAATAATCTTTGTATGCTTAATCTATTCCACTTCCCTATTCTTCCTTTTTATTTTTGAAACTTTGGCTACCTTCGAGCAAGGTCAACAGCTCGTAAATTATAGTTATTTGGGAAGGGCTTGAGATTTAATCGGTGAATTAGGAAATTTGGGTAAAAAGATTATTACACGAATGGTTGTGTAAGCAAAGTAGAAATGGATTAAGTAGCACTTGACATATGAATAAACTTAACCAACATATGAGGAATGATAACAACCTGTTAGGAACACATGTATGGGAAACTGGAATATTAGGTATAGCCTATTAACGGGATTATAAGCATGAACATAAATTGGGGTTTTTGGGTAAAGCTTGTATTTGAAACTTGAAAATTAGATATGTCGTTAAGATCCTAGAAACATAAATAAAAATGGAATATGTTGGACAAACCATGTTTTTATGTAATTATGGAACTCGACACATAACATGAAATTGACAATAGTGGCATAACTTGAACATGAACATGCTTGTGAATTGGTAATTGACATTTGATATCTAAAATGAACATGAACATGCTTGTAAATTTATAATTGGCCTATGACATCTAGAGTGGACATGAATTGTTAATTGGCTAAACATGAAACGTGGCTAACTCGAGGTTAGAATGAGTTTGTGGTGTAATCCTGCCTGGAACCGCCCGGCACATCCAGTGACCGCAGACAGTAAGTTCTAATGTGAGAAGTTAGTCATAATGTGCTTGAAACCCGAGGTTGGATTGAGTTGTGGTGTAATCCTGCCCGGAACCAACCGGCACATCCAGTGACTGCAACAATAAGTCTAATGTGAGAGGTTAGGCATTAATAATTAATTAATGCTAATGACACATGCTAGTATGGTAAGGTTAAGTCAACATGAAACACTGGACAACACTTAACCAATTTGACATGATATATGGGTGGGTTAAGTCAACGTGAATCGCTAGATAACACTTAACCAATTTGACATGATATATGGGCGGGTTAAGTCAACATGAACTGATAGAGAACACTTAACCAATTTAGCATGGTACGTAGGTTGGATTGAATACGTGATTGTGGGTTAAGTCAACTTGGACACATGGGCAAACTTAACCAATATAACAGTATCAAAGCAAGGAAAAGTGGGGAATGATAAGATTAAATAATAGATAAACTTATCCTAGGGATATGAAATGAATATGACTTAAGATGTAATACAAGACTCGAAGGGTGGGACGACTTATACCATGAAATAAGTTAATCTAAGCTGGAAATTTGAGAAAACACCCGTACGCTATCATTTGATAAAGAGAACTTAAGTCATGATTGAATTCATTGGTAAACCTTAGTTAAAAGGAACTAAGTAACAAACCTTAGTTAAAGAGAACTAAGTAACTGAAACAAAGTATCAAACCTTGGTTAAGAGAACCAAGTAATAAACCTTAGTTAAGAGGATAAATTGTAAACCTTAGTTAAGAAAACGAACGATTAAGAGAACTAAGTAGTAAACCTTAGTTAAGAGGACTAAGTAGTAAACCTTAGTTAAGAAAGCTAACGATTCAGGAAACTAAGTAGTGAACCTTAGTTAAGAAAGCTAACGATTCAGGAAACTAAGTAGTAAACCTTAGTTAAGAGAACTAAGTAGTAAACCTTAGTCAAGAAAGCCAAGTAGAACACGAGGAGGAGCGAACATTCATCTGATCATGAAGAAGGCTCCAACGAACTGGGTTACAAAGCACACGGCTTCGAGGGGACGTGAGGGTACTCTTGGTATCCCTCTATGAGGTTGTAGATGATCCTCCTGGGCTCACAGAGGTTAAGGTCTGCGTTAGAAGAGCCAAGGGTATGCCTTGGTTGCAATATAAGCAACTTAAAGACTAGGATGGGTCAGCGTGAGGCGGCGATATCTTGTTTAGCCCTGTGATAGCACGTCGTCTACCTACCATCTTGAGTCAATCGTGATACAAAAGCGGAAAGGCGGAGAACTCCAAAAGAACATATACTTTGCTATCTAGTTATGGGTGAGGGTGGCCAATAGGTTTGTGCGGGCATAGAGGGCCTGCGTACAGTTCTCATTCTTGATTTTCTTGGGTGCCTTTCATTAGTTGAGGGAGGGGCCAAGTGGGACCATAGCCACATACAGAATAGACCTTAGCATCGGCAGATAACTTAAAGCTCCCGACCGAGTTCCGTGTTTCTTGATCAACCCTGCCACGGGACTCGGGCCGCACATATAGAGGACATGTGCAACTAGATATCTAGCACGTTTAACGACACGATTGGGACGTAAAGTCTAGGAACATATATCGCTCTGGGTAGTGTGTCTTAGACTAGGGGCATTGTTCGATAGGTAGCATAAACCCTAGTGTCCCTAGGTAGCATAAACCCTGGTCGGATCTAGAAAGCGTTCAATAGGTAGCATAAACCCCAGTAGCCCTGGGTAGCGTAAACCCTAGTTGAATCTAGGAAGCGCTAGATAGAAAACCCTAGATTATATCTAGGTAATAAACGGAATCTAGCAAGATCAAGAGTGGTAGTCCAAGCGATTTCGAGAATGGTGGCACAACACTAAAGTAGTATAGATTTACATGATGAAGCCCATACGACATACTGCAAGGGACTGTATATATACATGGAAAGGATTATACGAGTTGGGGTTATCTACATATACGTTGTATTAGGTTAATCTACTAGTCCGACATGAGTATAGCCTAAAGAGCCTATATCACGAATAACCTAATAAGCAAGAAAATATAACTGAATGGTAAATGTAGGATTATACAGAAGTTTATTCTAAGTCCACTCACACAGAACTTATGTTCTGACCCCCTCCTCATTACATACTTCCAGGTTAGGTTCATGACAGAGATGGTATAAGCTTTGGATACTGGTTAGGCAGTATATTTAATAAGGTAAAGCTATATTTAAAGTATACTATACTTTGAATTCCTTCCGCTGTAAGATGCTTACGAAGTTTGACATGTTTTCTTTATCTCTGTCTTTTTCTGCAGGATACCAGAGCGCCCAACTCGGGTTTCGATAGATTGGGTTTTTGAAAAAAATTCGGTCTGCCGAAATCCGGATTGTTACAGATTCCATCATGAGGTCTTATCTACTATTCAGTTTTTAGCACACTTAAATCTTACATACCTACGGTCCACTGCTTTTAATATATGAAATTAGTTGTAAGTGTTTTTGATGACGTTTATAGTTTTTTTTTTATTTTTAAAAATAGTGGGTCTCTGCCCTTGGTATATGAGCTTAGGTTTAGTGATTACCAGATCCTTGGGTAGGTTTAACCATTATGTTATAATGATTTATGCCTTAGGGTTGGTTTATATACGAGTGAGAGAACATTTTGATATATAATTGCATGCTTTAGGTATACGTATGTATTGTTTGTTTGATTACTATTAACTCACTCTAAAACGTTGTTTATTTATAAGGAACCTTTTGTGGAGGAAAAATAAAATAAGAGTGAGACAAGATGAACACTTATGTGATGAGTTAAGTATTTAGTCAATCTGAGTAACATACACATGATGACTAGATTGCAATTGAAACTCAATCTTAATAAGATAGAATAATTTTAATTTTTAATTTTTAATACAACAACAGTTATTTGAAATTATATATATATTATTTAAAAGTTGTCTCATTAATTAGGATAAAATGGCCATTTTTAGGGTTTGGAGTGCCATGTTTACCTCTTGATAACAATAAAGTATATATTTGAAATTAAACTAATCCTTTTCATTATGGTATTTTCAGTAGATAATGTGAAAAATGGAAAGGAAAAAAAGGTAAGTTGGATTCATTATAAAGTACCTAAATTTGTTTGTTACTGAGACATTCTTTGATAAATAAAGTAATTCCATTTGGTATTTTAAAAGAAATCTGCATGGTGTAGGAGTATTATAAAATATCTAATTTGTAATACACCAAGAAAATATATAATTGAAAACAATCAAGATTAGATTTTCAAGCAAATAATTTGAAGGGTAAAATATTTAATGACCAAACCTTAGATTTGTCTGTTAAGAAGGTATTGTTTTTTAAAATGTTGTGTTAAAAAAGGTAATTTAATAGAACTAGACCTTGTATATAAGGTGTAAGAAGGTGGAATAGAATTTTTTTTTGATTTATTTGAAACCTTTATAATGATTTGATGTTACCATACGACTATTATGTGTGACTTTCCCCTTATAAGTTATGGGGATGTCTAGTTATTCTCTTCCATCGAGGATGAAGGGATAAGATTAAGTGATTACCTATTTTGATGTTTAAGTTAGAAATCTTTTTAGTGTATTATTTGCATTGATTCATTACCTTCTAGGTTAAAACTGGTTCTACGTTGTATTACTTTGTTTAATTATTTGCAATATCTAGTTGTTTGTTTGTTGATGTTTGTCTAATATTTTTGTCATCCTTATTTTGATTTTTTAAGTATGATATCATGATTGACTTCAATTGTTATTTTATTTGCTTTCTTGCTTAATGTTTTCTTTTTAAATTCATATCATGATTGGTTGGATTAATTTCTTTTGATTAAATTGATTATTTTTCACTTATTTAATATGGTTAGCTTACTTGTTTATTGTTGTTTCTATTTGCCATATATGTTAATTTAATGATTTCATAGCTGTCTAGTGTTGACTTTTGATCATGTTTACGCTAGAAAAACAAAGGGATTAGCGAGGGTCATAATTAGTTTAGCCATAGTGTGATAACGTAGTTTTCTAAGTTGAATAAGACTAGTATTTAGAATGACTAAGTGTTTTGAGAATGTTCCTTGAAGGTGAGAATAGAAATTGGATAATTTTTGGTGATTAAGGACTTAATGTTTACCTCTGATTAATCAGTATGAAAGTTGGAGTATTTCAAAATATATATTTATTAAGATCAGACATTTCCTAAACAACTACTAGTTTACATAATCTCCATTTTTTAATTAAAAAGGATGTAAGTTTTATGAAATGGAGAATTTTTCTATTGAAAGGAATTTTATTTTTCACATAGGTAGAAGTTTTGATTTGGAATCAAAATGTTTTATTTTAAAAGGCCTATGAAGCACTCCTAACTAATAAATCCCTCTTTGGTATTTTAAGTGGTTTATCTTTGTCACCAAATAAAGGAACTTTCTATATATGGATTTTGGATATTGTTGGATAGAGGTAAGATCCATCTAGGAAGGAGGGGACTTTATCAAGAATTTGTCGGAACTTACCGTTTGTCGATTGCTTCTACGGGGTGGAAGTTATCAACTAAAAGGTATTGATTCTTTGATTGTGGACTCAGACGGGAGTGGTCAAAGTCGAATGTGATAGGAAGATCAGAATGAAATGAAGATGCAAGATAATGGATTGACTCGAGTGGGGATCGAAATAAAGGCGGAGTTATGGATAACTCATGTGGTTGGATGTTGTAATGAATCGTTGATAGCTCAGAGTGTTCTAGGGTTATGCAGACTCAAAGCAAGGGAATCGCGGGGACGCCCATAGGATCGGGGAGATCGTGCACCTTTGATCGAACAGGAAGAGAACTAGTTGTCTTGGGAAGACAAACGTGTTTGGGAAGTATGACATTCCGACAAGAACCGGGGTTTTCCATTAGTCCTTAACTGATGGCATATGCCATTCATACGAGTTATCAATGTATTTAAGACTTTAGAAGGTGAGAGCTAGGTTTTTATTTAATGGATGTAGTTGTAATAGGAGAAAATTGTCAAATGAAACATTTTGAAAATTTATGAATGTGTACTTATTATTTTGAGGGAATGATCATAAGTGGATGCATAAGATATTCATGTAGAGGTAAGAAAGGAACGGTATATCGATTATTATAAAGATGCAGCTTTGAGGAAGTTCATTACATTATTGAGAATAACATATTACAATGATAATATGGTTAGCACGTGAATGAGCATACAAATGTTCATGTTAGTTTGATGATTTTTTTATTGTTCTCATTGTTTACGTGTGCTTTATTCTTGTGAACAACGTTGATTGTTAATTTGTGTGTGTTCTTTTATATCTATATGGATGTTGTAACAATATCTATTTGTTATGGACTTCAATTATAACCAATTAAGGTTGAATTATTATGATGAATCAAATTAATTTATATGTGATTTTCATTATCTCACTCGTTATTGATAAATTATTCTTTTAACACACCATATCTTGCATAGAGTAATAAGAAATCACACATTTTACTATGATATGTATATGTTGAAAATTTAATTCATTGTGGTGAATGAATTATTATGTGTTGTGATTGATGAGAAAATATGGTTATTACATACTATTTTGCAAGAAGTTAACTAATGATTGATGAGTTTTCATATATTTTGTCATTAAACAGGCAAGAAAGATTTATTATTTTGAATAGGTCTTATATTTGGAGTACTGAGAGGGCGTAATTCTTTTGAGGGGAAAGAATGTAACAACCTACAACTTTTACAATTCTAAAACTAAAGTAATTAAGACATAATTTTTACTAAAAGATAAACTGGATGTCGCATCTATAACCTTTCCGAGATGATCAGTTGGATACATAATTTTGACTTTTTAAGTATGAAAGGTACACACATGGGTAATTTTCAATGTTCTAATTTTGAAAATAAAATTATGCTTATTGTAACACTCCATAATTCAATACACTATAAATATACAATAAAGATAGTAAAATGGGTATTGCTTAATAAAATGTTAAGAATTAAGTAAAATCAACATTACCATTGCGTTCTTCTCGGAATTCTGGTTCAGATAGGCGCTAAGTTTGCGTAAAACAGATAATGTATGAAGAAGCCCTGGACAAAAGAACATTGTATATATATAAGGAGGTTATATATAAATAAATTCAAAATAATTAAAATCGGAAACAACGCAGAAAAATAGCGGTTATGGGACGACCCAACCTAGACCTGGGTCGACCTATGGATCAACCCAGGTAATGGAGGAATCGACCCATGGTCGACACAGTATGTCGGTGGGTTGACCCACTAACATGCTAGGCTGATTCTGAGTTCTGAAATTTTTTTAATTCTGGGTTCATTCACTGACTCAGCAATACGTGTATGGCCAGATTTGAAAACCTAATATCTGGCGGTGGTGGATTGTCCTAGGTAGTTATATAAACGCATGCAACCTCATTTGTTCTACACACACAAAACCCTTCTTCTTCCTTCTTCCTCTAAACCTTTTTATGTGATTAATATACACATAAAAATATTGAGGTGTTGCCCAAATATAAAATAGAAAGGACAATTCATACTACTCTACAACAACAAAAGATACAATTGGACTTTTTCTATAGCGCCATATACATACCAAAAAGAGATATCTTCTTCTTCACCAAGCCTCACTGTGAGTTTCATGTCATTTTTAGATTTGATTATTTAAAAGGTTTTGGACAGTGAATGGTTTTGGATCTAAAATAAACAATGCCTATAAGTAATTCTTATGTTCTTTTACTGTTAATCTAGTTCTACTGTTTATACATGTTGTTTTTTTTCAGATCTATAGTTAAATTATGCCTTTTATTTATTTACAGTCGTTCTATATGCCTTTTTATTCAGTCTGATTTCTCCCTTTTTCCTTTTTATTTACGCTGAACCTAGGCTACTCAAAGCCTTGGCTATTACCATTGATTGCGTAGATAATGGCATTTAAATGGAGAAAATTGGGCATATTGTAAATTGTAACCTTTGATAGTAATATTAGGTTAATTACATGTTAATCTATTAGATTGGGTTAATTACATGTTAATCTATTAAATTGGGTTAATTACATGCTAATCTATTAGATTGGGTTAGTTACATGTTAATATATTATATTGGGTTAATTACACGTTAGGAAGAATGCGAGACATGTTAATCTGTTAGATTGGACTTAATGTAAGATCAAGTATAACATGTAATAGTATTTGAGTACTAGATGTAAAAACTAGGTAAAATGAAATATTGTAAGTCTAATTATAAATCTTGGTTGGTGATAGTTTGGGAAGGGTGTTATACACTAACAACATTTAGAATAAATGACATTTTACAACCAGGCGTATTAATGAACTTAAACCTGCTAAGTTACACCTGTAAATTAATAAGCTAAAGAGGTCCCAAGTCTAGTAGTTTGTATCAGGTTTTCGCGACTCTTAAATCATAGGTACATGAGGATACAAGCCTAGGGGTTGGCATGTGTCAAGTTGTGTGGAACCCATATCAGTCAGTACCCCTGTTGGTATCTCGATAGTGGCCCCGCACTAGGTAGGGGCCAAGGCACGCTTTACTAAACTAAATTGCAAGAGGTTCAAGGTTTGGGTGGGTATGGGTGTGTCCCGTCGGAGTCATGAGCGTGCATGGGTCCGATTATGGAAAGTAAGACGCTGTAACACCTACGAAAAGGTCTATGTTTTATAAGTTGCTGGGTAAGGGACTGATACACCATACTGTCGGGACTAAAACAGGGTATTCAGGTAATTGGGAGCTGATCACATGGGTAGTAATTAGGGTAACACCTAATCATGTTAATATTAGTAGTTTGGTGTAATATCCTGATTCTTGGGATATGAATGAGAATTTTAGCCTACCTTTATCTTGTTTTGATATCTCGTTTACCTCACACTTGTATACATGTTTTACTGTACTATCTCATCCAGTATTATTTATCTGCGTTGACACCTTTTTATATGCTCATGCTAGAAATTACTGGAACTCGCCAGACTTTATGTGTAACACCCCACGTCCGTTAATGTCACTCACAAAGGGAATGCATTAAGTTTCATGGAGCATTATAAGTAAACAGAACGGTATATTACAAGACAGAAAAAGTAGTACTTGAAAATTTTGTAATTTTATTGCAGCGGAAACAGAAATAAGTTTGATTAAATTTACAAATACCAAAATCAAGTACATAATATCAGTCTTGTACAAAACCTTCAGAGTACATAATTTTAAAGCCATAATCCCCAACAGAAAAATGCCATACGCAGAATCAAAGCCAAGCAATACACCCTTCAACTTCAAGCTGGAAGAAAGAGATATCTGAACTAAGCTTGAGTATTTCCTCCCTAAGAACATGGGTGGGGGGGAACGGAAGAACAGAGGCAAAACAAACTAGGTTAGACATAAGTCTGGTGAGTCCAGTGACTTTAACAATATAATCATTAAAGTAACATGATAAGAACATAAAATGGAAAGCAAGAAATGACTGTAGAATAAACAGGCATGACAAAGCAAACAAGATGAACAAGATATAACGTTGATTGCGCTTCCAATCACTACAGGATAATTACTACACTGCACCAATACTAGTAACACCGTATCATTACTAGTTACACTGCACCCTTACTAGTTCCATACTAAAAGTTGATCCCTCTTACTAATCATGATAATCGTAGTTCCGTGTACTCCTAGCTGCTATAATAGGTGCCCCTTTTTGCTCCTGCCCCCACGAGTTGTATCCACTACCTTCCTCGTTCGATCGGCTCCCTAACTCCCATGTATGTATTACTTTGTGTCATTCGACCTCGCTTGTATGTATTCATTACTTGTGTCATTCGGCCCCGCTGGTATGTAGATATCTATGCTGGCCCCATCATGGGGTGTATCAATTCCCATGATGGCAACCCGACACGATTCAAGATGCACAATGTATACTACAGATGCCCAGTGCCTGCTTTTTCCACTCCGGAGAACGTGCACGCCCATACTCCATCGGAACCTACACTGCTGCACCACCCGCCGCTATTTTGACCACTTATAATCATCCCAGTAATCGTGCCCCATCCTGCCTAGCTCAGGGTACCATGATACATCTATTAGGGTTACTGCTGAAATGAATCCCCGTTACTAGGGTTTCCTAATCAACATGTTATAATGGTTAAGTGTTCTCAAATTAACTTAACCCCACCCGTTTTCTTAATTAACATGTTGTACTGGTTAAGTGTTGCCTATTCATATGTTACTTAACCTTCTCACCGATTCACGCATGTTTATTTAACGGTTAAGTTTGTAGGCCTATATATACTAATATTACCCACTTACCCAAGATTTACTTAACCATTCCCCTTATCAAGTCCATATGTATTATTGGTTTAGCTTGCCTTAACCCTATCCACTTTGTTCATGTAATATTGCTTAAGTTGTCTTCTTGTCCATGTTAACTTAACGCACCCACCTAACATGTTGTATTGGTTAAATGTGCCTGTTCATATGTTACTTAACCTTTCCATTCTTAGCATGTCTATTCCTTAGCTTTAATTTATTCATTAAAGCACCAACCTCTCACATTAGAATTGTTGTGTGCGGTTGCTGGATGTGCCGGACGGTTTCGGGAAGACTTCTACCGCAAACTCATTCTAACCTCGAGTTTTTGGGCTTAATGCGCTAACCTCTCACATTAGATCTATGTTGTTGCGGTCGCTGGATGTGTCGGGCGGTTCCGGGCAGTCTTACACCGCAACTCAATCTAACCTCGAGTTAGGCACGTTCATCTTTTAGCCAATTTACATATTTACCATTCATGTCCAAGTTTATATGTAAATTATCCATAAGTGTGGTCAATTTAAGTTATGCCACATTTTCTAGTTATGCCCAAAATTAATTATATGATTACAACCCCTTTTTATGCCAATTACGTAATATTTAACCTTTACCTAAACTTTTCTCCAACGTTCCCACGTCATTCATACGTATAGTTCATGTGATACGTTAGGCTCGCAATTAGCCTAACTCATAAAAAAAAGGGAAGAAACACATGACATCATAACTGGCATAAACAATATAGATCTAAGACGGCATAAATCTAGTAACATATAAAAATAGATCAAATCAACGTATTGAGTGCGAACTAGCATGGATCTAAACATAAACTTGCACGGATTTAAACATATGAACTGGTCTGGATCTAAACCTAAACTTGCACGATTTAAACATATGAACATATAGTTCTAAACATATGGATCTAATCATATATACATGTAGATCTAAAGATATGAACATATAGTTCTAAACATATGGACTGACATGGATCTAATCATATAAACATGTAGATCTAAACATATGAACATATAGTTCTAAACATATGGACTGATATGGATCTAATCATATAAACATGTACATCTAAACATATATATAAAATATGATCTTACATGTATGAACATGACTTGCATATAATCTTTCATAACTTGTATAGATCGAGCAAACTTTCATACATAACTTACACACGTAATTAGGCATATGAATTAACAAAGAACATAACTTGCATATAATGAATCAAATCAAGCATAAATCAAAGCATAGTTTGCAAAGGCATAAAATTTATATGATTTACAAAAAATTTAATACAGTCCAATTCATAACTCATCACAATTACGTTTATACAATTATCTTGTAAAAGTAACTGCGCTCACAGAAAACGGATCTTGAATTCTGGGATCTGATTTCTGAAGTTGCTAAGCTAATCCGTTGATGTAGGCGTTGATTCGTTCGTTGTTGTTCTAAAATTCCTTTTCACAATTCCTGAGCTTTTTTTTAGTAGGACGGATGTGTAGTGCGAAACTACACAGCCGATTAAACATAATATTAAAATATATATAGCCCAGTTGACAAGCCCAACTAGTGGCCCATTTACCGATTACATGAGAGTGATAATTATACAATAGTTCAAGCCAAAACTAACATTACAACAGAAGCTAGAACACCCCAAAACGCAGATAGAGAAATATGCAGATTATACATAAGCCAAAAGAAGACATAGCAGAATAACATGCTAACACAGACAACCATATACAAATTACTGCAAATTTGGACTTGAATCGCCAAGGTTAGAACCCACTGACTCCTCTGGACTATTGTTTGCTGGCAGAGCAAGCATGAAGCTGGCAGAGGAAGAAGCCAGACCTGACCACGAGTTAAAACAAAATATTATGAGATTGCATAATCCCTTAAATCTCTTCAGAGGTTTATTAAATATCACTGCATTCCTTTCTTTCTGAATACTCCAACAAAATATTACTAAAAAGGAGTCCAGTGCAGCATTTGCATCATTAAACTCCCAATGATCAAACACTGAATAAATTTCAGGAACAAAACCAAACAGATAGGAACCAGTGGCTGCAAGAACAGGGAAAGAGTATTCACAATCAAAGAAAAGATGATCAATAGTCTCCATATGGTTAGAGCAAAGAGCACAACGGGAATCCTCGATCAAGTTAAGTCTATACAATTTAGCTCTTGTATTGATTTTGCCATGAATCAAACACCAATTGAAGAAAAGAACTTTCGAGGAAGAGGAATTTTTCAGATTCGGGAAAAAGAGAATAACCTTCCAGAGAAATTCAAATAATTATACACTAAAGCAACAAAAAAAACCTCTTTTTGGTGATAAAGCCCAAAAATAACAACCAGGAGAGAGGGAAGGTTGAGTGTGAGAGATCAGGTTTGCAGCAAGAAGAAAATTATCTAGTACTCTTGCATTAAAAAAGGTTGAACGACACAGAGATGAGGGACCAATACGCAACAGATTAGCTACAGAGGAAAATTCATTGGAAATGAAAGGAAAAAGGGAGGAAAAGCTTGAAAAGGGGGAATATGTCCATGCCAAATATCATACCAGAATAAACAAGATTCACCATTTCCCAGATTGACATGAAATAGATTTTTAATGCGAGGAATACAAGATAAAACCCCAGATCAGAAGGGAGAAGGCTTAATAGAAGGAAGAGAATGCAGGACTAAATGTGAATTATTGGAATAGTAGAGAGTAAGGACCCAATCTTTCCATAAGAAAGAACCAGGAGTAACTCTACGCCATAACCATTTTGATAGAAGAGCCATATTGAAGTTAGAAAGGTTAATAATGCTCAAACCCCCCTAATTAGTATTTAAGCAAACAGTTTGCAGTTGACCAGTTTCTTTACGTTATAGCCATTCCGTAGAAAAGAACTCCTAATTGAGTCTATTTTTGAAATTACCCATTTAGGGGATTTGTGAATAGTCATCCAATATGTTGGTAAAGCAGATAAAACAGCTTTAACCAACACTAAATGTCCAGCAGAGGATAAGGTATTAGCTTTCCAAGAAGATAATCTCTGCTCAATTTTATGAATGAGAGGCAACCAATCAGATTTATGAAGTTTAATGGGTCTTAGGGGAATTCCCAAATACTAAATGGGGAACTTGTGAATCGAGCAATTTAAAATGGATGAAATTGAAGGGACAAGATGATCAGCATTACCTAACAATATGATTGAACTTTTGGAAAAATTAATAGACAAACCCAAAATGAGCTCAAAAATATAAAGCACAACTTTAAGACAATGAATGTGATTCAAATCAATAGAGGAAAAGATAATTGTGTCATCTGCAAATTGGAGGTTGGAAGTAGCTAAAGAGAAATTTGGAAGATGAATCCCATCAAAGAAATTGTTGGCTATTACTCTTTTGATCATTTGATTGAATACATCTGCAACCAACACAAATATGAGAGGAGATAAGGGATCTCCCTGCCTCAAACCCCTGTTGGATTTAAATAAACTCCCAATATTGCCGTTGATCGAAATCGATGAATGACTTGTCCTAAGAATACAATCAATCCAATTACACCAACGCTGTGAGAATCCTCTATGTTTGAACATTTGCAAAATAAATTCCCAATTAACAGAGTCAAATGCTTTTGAAAAATCTAAATTGAGGAGCACACCTAGTATTTTAGAATTGTAACAATAAGAGATTACCTCTTGAGTAGCTGCAATACAATCGAAAATGTTGCGTACAAGAATGAAAGTTGATTGCTCAGCTCCGACAAGATCAGAGATAACGGATTGAAGGTGATTCTTAAGAGTTTTTGTGATAATCTTAAAAGTGGTGTTAAGCAAACTGATGGGACGGAAATCAGAAAGAGAGTTAGCACCAGAGAATTTAGGAAGAAGCACAATATTAGCATAATTTAGCTGAGATATGAGGCTAGGGTTTTTATAAAAATCATTGCACATGGCCATGATATCTTTTTTCACAATGGCCCAAAAGGATTTAAAGAATGAAGGCCCAAATCCATTAGGCCCATGGGCTTTGTCATCGTTCATGTCACTTAAAGCAGCCTAAACTTCATTTTCAGAGAAAGGTTGTTTGATAGAAATAGATGCAGGAGAAGGATAAAGAGAATACCAATCAATAAGAGGTGTGACTCAGAGGATGATCGCCCAAAAATGGATTGATAATAGTTTGACAAAAGGAGAAGAATATCATCAGGATTCGAATAGAATTGATTTTCATGAGATATTTCCAGAATGCAGGAAGCACGTCTTCTTCCATTTGCAATTCTATGAAAGTAAGCTGAATTTCTATCTCCTTCTTTTAACCATTTAGCCTTAGATCTCTGTTTCCAACTAATTTCTTCCTGTTTAAACAATCTATCCAATTCAGACTCCAGATTTTTCAAAGAGTCAGATTCCTCCTCATTGAGAAGACGAGATTCTTCTAGGATATTGAGATCTAGAATAGCATCTTGAATATTAGAAATGCGGGTACGAATTGACCCCCAAACTGTTTTGGCCCATGGTTTTATCAATTTTCTCAAAGATCTCAATTTAAGGACAACTTTATGGATGGCTGATTGAGATTGAATAGGATAATCCCAAGCCTTTTGAATGAACTCCTTAAAAGTTGGTTCCAGTAACCATAATCTCTCAAATCTAAATGAATGTTTGGAATTAGGGAGGGAACTCGAATCAAGAACAATAGGGCAATGGTCAGAGATGATTGAAGCAAGACCAGAAACAAAGGATAAGGGATGAATTTCTTCCCAAGCGGCATTAAACAGAAATCTATCAAGTTTAACAAGAGAAGGATTCAATCTGTGACTTGACCAAGTGAAAGATCGATTACATATAGGAGGGTCAAAAAGGCAACAATTGAAAATAAACGAATTGAAAGCATCTTAGTCTGATGATAAGGAACAATATTTTCTCTCATTAAAGTATCTAACAGTGTTGAAATCCCCCCCAATCACCCAAGGACCCAGAAAACTATTAGCCATCTGATTACAATGCTCCCAAAGAACAATTCTTTCATTTGAGTTCTAAGGACCATAAATATTGGAAAAGAAGTAGATAGTATTAGAGGCAATGTGTCTGAGAGCAACATGTAAAGATATTAAGAGGGAAAAATTCGGTATAATGACCATACAGAATCATTCCATGCAGTAATAAGGCCGCCTCTGGTTTCAATAGCATTAACATAAGTCCACCCCCTCAAAAAAGAGCCACCAATTAAACTAAAGTGATAATTAGAAGGTTCAAAGAGTTTGGTTTCTTGAAGGAAAAGAATATCTAATTTAAGTGGGGACAAAACGAGATTAATAGCATGACATTTTGAATGGTCCCCTAATCCTCGTACACTCCATGTGACAACTTTCATTGATGTCTATTAATATGCTCTTGTTCTAATGCCTACATGGCTTATAATGTGTCTCACGTAATTTCAGTCCCATACAGCTAGATATCTTTTTGTTCAAACGTTTATTAGAAGAGGAAAAAACAACAAGAGTAAGGATACTACCTGTTACTTCAGGATTATTGCGTCTCCCACTACGACGAACAAAAATGGGAGAGAGAAATTGAGGCCAATCATTGTCGTCAGTCCATGGTTGATGAGGAGGAGATTGCAGCGGCGAAATAGAGCTGATGTCAAAAGGGATAGATTGAATGGGTAACATAGAAAAATCATTACCATAGGGGATGATCTGATTAAAAGGTGGATTTTGGTCATCCTGCAAATTCAGATTCTGATCATCATGAAAATCTTGATTCACTTCGTCATGTTCATTATAATCCATCTCTTGATCATCGAATTCTGGAAAGTTAGGGTTATCGTTTATCTCACTATAAACAGAGGGAAATGGAGGTAGCATCACTGCCTCTTCAATCATGGCATCTACTCGATTCTCCGAACTTGAATCTAGATAATTATGGATACATGGAATCACTTGCTCTTCGTCATTACCACTAAAGGTAAGTTCTGGTCTAGTTCCTGGGTGTTCATGCTTACAGCGCTGAATCTTAATGATATGCACTTTGTTGTTGAATCGGGCTGCAAATTCATTCCTTGAGCCTATACCTTCGAAAAATTGTAGCTTTACCAAGAATTCTCTATGATCGAAGTGACCCCAGTCACAGTCATCTACTGCTAAGACTCTATCCATAGGTTTAAGGATTTCCTTTACAGCCTCATTGTTATACTTTAAGAATTTCGGAAATCCTTCCACCTTAGCCCATGATTCATGCTCCAACATAGGTTCTGGTTCAAACACTTCTTCTTCCCATGCTTCAAAACTAGCAGCTCCTGGTTTGGTTAGGATCTTAAGGAGTAATGCATGATCCCTTTTGCCATAAGTAGGACAGTGTATCAAGAAGGATTTGTTTGAGATGATCGACATCGACTACATGTCATATTCAAGGTTGACTTCTAGGGCATGATGCAAAGTTTCTATACTCCATTTTCCAGTTTTAGTTTTGGCAACAATACATTTCGTAGAATCCATTTTACTGAAGAATTTTTTTTTTGAATATGAACTTCGAAGAGATTGAGTTGGAGAGTGAAGTGAATTGGCTCAGATGATTTATTAATATTAGATTTTCCATGGTAATTCTCTTGACAGCTGGCATTGCGAAGCGATGGGTGACAATCAGCAATTGCAGAGTAATTGATTTGTTTTGGGACCCAGCGTGCGTGATAATTACTTTTATTACTGTTGGCTGTATTAACAGAAGACGAGGAGCTTCCAACATAATAGTTTTCCTTGGGCAACATTGCACTGAGTGACCAAACGAACCGCATTTGAAACAAAATTTTGGGTCTCTACATGCGTTTACCACGTGACCCTTGCATGCACATTTCGAACATCTCTTCTCTTTTTTCAATTGAGCCACAGTTTGAAAAACCGAGACAAATTCCGACAAAGGTGGCTTAAATTTCTTTCTGGGCGGAGGGTTGGGTGGCGATGACTGTTGTGATGCCGCCACTTGAGCATAGGACATCGATGGAGTCACAGTTTGATGATCAAAAAGAACCGAAAAACGATTAGATGAGGACCGCAAGGAAGAGCGAGGAAGAGGAGGACGAGGATGAGCTGACATAGGACCTTTATCCAATTGGGGAAAATCAACACGAGAAGAAATATGGTAATGGGAAGAAGGAGCACGATAAGAAGGAGGACGAAAAGATGAGGCACGAGGGGACGAACGAGGAACATCAAAACAAACGGAATGAGGATTAGTTGACCACGCATGTTTGAGCGAAGGGATAATGGAAGAAGGAGCGAAAGAAGGACGATGAGGAGAAGAAGACGAATGTAACAACCCGTATCTTGAATAACAAGTTATAACATAAATCAAGGCAGAATTAAATGATAAAATCTGAATCAAGGGAAACGGGCTGTGCCATTGCGTTCGTCTCGGAAAATACGCGAAATAGAGTCCAAGTTTTCGAAAATCGGAGTCCGTATGACCAAGTTATGGCCCGTCAAAGTTTTCAGAAAATTTCAAGTTCAAAAACAGTTCAAATTTGAATTCAGAATTCAAATTCAGCCAAGCAGGGCAGGCGGGAAAATTCCCGCCACCCACAAGTCGACTAGGGAGTCAACTTGGGAGTCGACACACCCCAGGTGGTGTCGACTGCCCAGTCGACACCCCAGGTGGTGTCGACTTGGGTGGCCGGCCAGTTTGGCCTGGGTTTACCTGACTTGTTCCTCAAGACATGCTTTAGGGCTGGTGACGGATTTTAATGGCTCAGATCTGAATTAGGGTTAATCCTATGGCCTAAACTAACCTAAACTTCTATAAAAAGACCCTAAGACCTAGCCTAAACCCACACAAATCAATCCTACAACTAGGTTA
The DNA here is from genome assembly GCA_030737875.1 of Allium sativum. Taxonomy (NCBI): domain Eukaryota; kingdom Viridiplantae; phylum Streptophyta; class Magnoliopsida; order Asparagales; family Amaryllidaceae; genus Allium; species Allium sativum. Next base: position 731,130,210 of record CM060912.1, on the reverse strand, counting down.
TGCCAGAATGCTCCTTGATCATGGCCTCCATCTTCATATCATGGCCTCCATCCTCTTAATGAAAGTTTGAGTGTTCTAAGCTAGTAAAAGAGCCACCTTTCTTCATCAAAACAAGGATCTTTCTTCATACAAATCAAAGGAGCTTCTTGTTTCTCAAGACAACTTGGAGCTTGTATTCATTTGGGGTTTTTTAGTGTTGCTAGTGTGGCTTCGTCTCAGTCTTGTTTTATTTTATAGTCTTCATAGCATTGTAAGCCCTATTCTACTCTTAGATTCTAACTATGAAGTTAAATATGACATGTTGCAAGTTTGAGTTTGGGCCTAAGTATGATTTGTGCTTTGACTCTATCATGTTATGCATAGATTTATTCTATGCCTGTTTGTAAAGCTATCACCTTGACTTTGTGCATAGAAAGCTATGAGCTTTGATTTGAAATGTTGCATAAAGCAACATAGAAACTCTCATAACCCTTATGTTATCTTGCATATGATGTTATATGCGAATCACTAGTTATCATCCTATGCCATCTATGACCATGTATCACCTATTTGCTAAGTTTAATGCCATACATGTGTAGATTTGAATTGGACCTAAGTGCAATATTTGCCTTGAACCTATCATTGTATGCATAGATCTATTCATGCCTCTCTTGATTTATGATTGTGGACCTATCATGAACCTAGTACCGTTCATGTTGACCTTGGGGAAAAAATGCTATGAAATGGATTATGGCTTATGCATGTTAACAAACCTTAACCCCTCATGTTCCTTAACATGCATATGATGATATTGAACCTATTTGCTATGCACAAGTTAGGTTGTCACCCTATGTCAACTATTACCATGCTACCACCATATTTGCTATTATGCATGCTTGTGGCCAAAGCACCCTTATGCTATTATGCATGCTTGAGGCCAAAGCACCCTTATGCTATTATGCATGCTTGTGGCCAAATCACCCATATGCTATTATGCATGCTTGTGGCCAAATCACCCTTATGTTATTATGCATGCTTGTGGCCAAATCACCCTTATGCTATTATGCATGCTTGTGGCCAAATCACCCTTATGCTATTTGATATGTTTGAGGCCAAGTCACCTTTTATGCTATCATACATGTTGAGGCCATATGCTAGTATGTTGAACCCCCTTTGGCCTCAAATATCACCATGTTTAACTTGTGATAGACTTTGCCATCTTATGCCCACCTTGTCATATTCTTATGTTCCCCCTTTTTTGATCTATTTGTGTTGATGCGAACTTACGTGCGATGGGGTTACGTTATGGGTAAACTTAAACGACATGAAACATGACTTGGAAAATATGACATGTGATGATGCTGGAAAACATGAACGTGGACATGACATGAAGAAAGCATGAAAGTGGCCAACTCGAGGTTGGGTTGAGTTGTAGCATAAATCTACCCGGAACCGACCGGCTTAACTAGTGGCTACCAGCAATAGGACCCAATGTGAGTAGTTGGTCACATCGCACTTAAAACCCGAGGTTAGACTAGGTTGTGGTGTAAAGCTACCCGAACCCGCCCGGCTTAACTAGTAACCACAACAAAGTCTAATGTGAGAGGTTGGGGTGCATTAAGTTAATTAATGCCACATGGTAGGGTTAAGTCATGGACTACTTGAATACTTAACCAATTAAACACGATGGATTGGTAGGGTTAAGTCATGGACTACTTGAATATACTTAACCAGTTGAACACGATGTATTGATAGGGTTAAGTCATGAACTGCCTGGATACACTTGACCAACTCAATACATGGTTAGGTTAGGGTTAACCACACTTAACCCATTTAAAATCCTAGTTACGTGGTCCTTTTCAGCAGTAACCTACTTGGGAGTATCTAGATACCCTGGACTAGGCTAGGGTGGGGCACGATTACTGACTGATTGTAAGAGACCAAAAGAGACGGCTGAATAGTGCACCAGTTAAGTTCAGGCGGACCATGGTCGTGCACATTAAGTCCGGAGTTGAACATGGGCACTGGTAGGTTTAGAATGTGCGTGCTTGAATTGTGTCTGTGGTTTACACCTTAGGGCTGGATACACCCTAGGGTGGACCTTGCACGGTTAACTACATTCCATAATTAGGCCGTATGACACCGACACACGACGAGTTAGGCTTATAGGGAGCCGATCGACTAAACCGAGTAGTTGGACCTTGATTCAGGTCATCTCATGAGTTTGGGCCAACATTGGGCTAAGGGATCATTTCTTGTTTATACTTGACATGGATTAGAATACTAGTACACTTGGTGCAACTTAACCTTGTATATGCGATGCCACACTTGATCTATCTTGTTAACTTTTCACCATACCAGTTATCATCCTATGTTTCATCTCTGTTTTACATGTCCAGTTAACTTTATTAGTTTTTATACTAATAGTAGGTAGGACTTACCAGTCTTTTTGACTAACTCGTTTTCTTTCGCCTCTTTTCTTCCGTTTCCCCCCCCCCCCCTCCAGGTTCTCAGGGTGGGAATAATAGCACCTAGCTTGGATCTTTAGCTTGCTTACTGGATAGATCATGTAAGGTTTGGACTTGAGCTTTGCTATGGCGACACTACTGTTATCTTTGGGGAATACTTTACTTATGTTATTTTTCAGTTTATGTTTTTCTAGACTTTGTTTTGTTGGGAAAATGATGACTAAGTACCTTGATGTAACTTGACTATGGTTTTGAAATAGTAATTTTATCCGCTGCTTTATTTACTCTGTTTTACTCATATGTTCTGTCTTGTGATATCTTCATGCATGTTTACCTTGACCAACACCCCTCCAAAGCCAGTGTACTTGCAAGAGTGACCCTGGCGGAGGTGGGGTGTTACATTTGGTATCAGAGCATAAGGCTTACAAGATCTGAGCAAAAGGTTTTTAAAACTTACCTTTTGAAAAACTATTTTCAAAACCAATTAAGTATTTTCCAAGAAAAGTCTAGTTTATTTAAAAAAAAGGCTATTCCCCAAAAGCCATTAGCACTATCCTTTGTTTCCTCGTTCTCAATCTATCTTTTTCTTCGTTTCAGTATGGCCGATAATTTTGCCATTCTAGAGGGCGTACCAGTACCTATTTGGTTTAGCAGGTACATGGAGGCAAGGGCGAATGAAGCCGGCCCCGCGAACATTCCTCCTCCTTCCCCCGTGGCTAACATTCCTCCTCCTCCCGTAGCTGAGGTTCCTCCTCCTCCTCAGCATCCGCAAACGGATTTCGCGAAGATTTGCAAGGACTTTAAGGCGATGGGTGGCAAGAATTTTATTGGGACGGAGACTTTTGTTGAGGCAAGAAACTGGTTAAAGGAAACTGAAGACCTCTTTGCTATCTTTGATATAGGAGACCGTAGGAAAGTTCTGTTAGCGGTATGGCTGTTGAAAGCGGAAGCTGCATATTGGTGGGTAGTCACCACCACTACTAGGCCAATTCAGACTTGGGATGACTTTAGGAGAAGGTTTGGACTGAGGTTTCTATCATCGACAGAAGAGAACCTTCAGATGGAGAGGTTCCTATCTCTAAAGCAAGGGGACATGACAGTTAGGGAATATGTGGAAATGTTTAATCAACTTGCTCGGTTCGGTCTAGACTTGGTTAACACAGCTCAGAAGAAGGCCCTACACTTTGCTCTAGGATTGAACGAGCCATTGCACGGTTTGGCCATGTCTCACATACCCATGGGGGCGACCTTCGAGAGTTTGGTAAATATGGTCCTGCTTCAAGAGGAAGATAAGAGTAGTAAGAAGGAAGTCAAGTTGAATGAGTCTTAAGGCAAGAAGGTAGATTCCGAGAAAGGAGGTAAGGACAACAACAACCGCAATGACAACAAGACCAGGGAGACAAGGAAGTGCAACTTCTGTGGGATCGTTGGACACATAACCAAAGATTGTAGGAAGAAGAAGAGGAAGTTGGGAGAATGCTTTCATTGTGGAGAGTCTGGACACTATAGCAAGGATTGCCCGAAAAAGCGAGAACAAGGGAAAAGGCAAACTCAGCGAGCAGGACCCTATGGAGGGCAGTTGCAGGCTCTCCTCGCTCTTCCAGCTTTTGATCGAGGTAGTGTTTCTATAGAAAGTCATGTTTACATTTCTGATTTCCCTGTTCGTACCTTATTTGATTCTGGCGCATCGCATAGTTTTATTTCTGATCTTGTTGAAAGTTTGCACCTAAGTACTAGTCTAGTTGAGGCCCCGTTAGTGTTTCAAATCCAATTGGGGGTTCCGCCCATCTACCTGTGATTTGTATGGATTTGAAAATCTCTATCTTGAGCGTAGAATTCATGTGTAATGCTTAGGTTCTCGGGTTTATGGGATACAGGTTGATTTTGGGCATGGATTAGTTGTCCAATTATGGAGCCATTCTTGATTTTGAACATAGGGTTGCAAGGCTCATGACTCTCCTCGGTAATACCCTCGAAATCTCGTGTGACCTTTAGGGTTCCGTCATGATTAGTTACCTAGAATCCCTTGGCACCTTTATTGGAAATTTGTAATCCAATCGAGTAGAGTTCGCCACTAAGGCGGATAGTCCATTTCACTTAAGCATGGGTTAGAGAAATCACCCTAGTAAGTACATTTGGCAACGTGGATTGGCACTTGTTTTCAAGAGATAGTTCTTCTGCGTGGGATACCGTATAGTATGTAAACGAGGTCCAGGATTCACTAACGAATTTTGTAAAGCTTGCATGAAACCATGAGCACGTAGTTAAGTGGAAGCCAAGTATTTTAGAAAATAATAATAATAATAAGTGGAAGTGGAACGAGAGGCAACGGTGAAATGAGTTCTAACCCATATTTTGGAAATAAGAATTAAGAGCTACGAATGTGTAAAGTTAAAAGATGGTCAAGGCACGATAGGATTAAGCTCAAGAAAATGCGGCTTAGAAGATTGAAGACTTAATACGCGCGTTATATCTCTTTCTAAGAGTATATCCTTGATCCCTATTATTCTGTAGAGCTTACTCGCATGCTATCTTTTAAGTATATCCTCTCGGTCCTATTCTCAATCTTAGTTATGTTGCAAACCCCATAAGGAGTATGACTCGCCTATATAGTTGGGGTGAGGATGTCCATTAAGTTGACCAAACTATTTGGGCTTTATGGGATATGGGTCATAGTTGATAGACTTACGTAGAGTGCTCACTTTGTTCCGTTGAAGAGCAAGAGGGCCACATCATGGCTAGCATCTGTTCATCTTCGAGAGATAGTGCGATTGCATGGAGTTCCTTCTAACATAGTTAGCGATCGTGACCCAATTCTCGCTAGCCAATTCTGGAATAGTTTGCAGGAAGCGATGGGTACGCGATTGAATCTAAGTACGGCCTATCACCCACAGACGGATGGCCAGACCGAAAGGGTGAATAGGGTACTAGAAGATCTGTTGAGGCTATGCATCCTTGACTTTGGTGGCACTTGGGAAGATCATCTTCCTCTCGTAGAGTTTGCTTATAATAACAGCTATCAGGCAAGCATAGGAATGGCACCATTCGAAGCTTTGTATGGGAGGCTGTGCAAGTCACCAACATGTTGGTGGGAGACGACGGATGAGCTTATACTTGGACCCGACAGGATAAGGGAAACATCCGAGAAAGTTTAATTGGTGAGAAGACGGATGAAAACGGCCCAAGACAGACAGAAATCCTATGCTGACAAGCGAAGGACAAATCTGGAATTCGAAGTTGGAGATATGGTTTTCGTGAAGGTTTCTCCTTTGCGTAATGTGGTTCGTTTTGGAGTAGTTGGGAAGCTGGCACCAAGGTTCCTAGGACCCTTCCCTATTATAGAAAGAGTTGGGAGGATGGCTTATAAGGTGGAATTGCCAGAGAAGATGGCCGGAGTGCATAATGTCTTTCATGTCTCGCATCTCCGAAAGTGCCTACATGAGTCCGCTGAGGTGGTTGAACCTAGCATTCTTGAAGAAGTGGAGGTAGAAAAAGAGGCAACTTTGAGGCGAGCTCCGATTCATATCTTGGGAACGGAGATCAAGAAGCTGAGGATTCGAGAAGTCAAGTTAGTAAAGGTTCAGTGGAGCGAAGCCGATGAAGATGCAACTTGGGAAACCGAGGAGAAGATGCGTGGGCTTTATCCATTTCTTTTGAGGGTACATTCTCAATCTCTTTTCCTAGTTAGCATATCCTTCTTTTGCTACCCATGTTTATCTTGTTATCTCGTTAACCTTGTCATGAGAACCTTAGGTAGAAACCCTCTGGATGAAACATGTATTTGAAACATGTTATGCTTGATGTTTGCAAGTGGTTGTAAGTGTTTGCAAGTGGATACTCGTGGATACATGATACACATTAGGCACTAAGATCGGCTCACACACTTTCATATTGCATATGCATGAGTGCTTATACTTGCTCATGGCTGAAACTTGTTATTCTATCACGTGGATGTTGCATATGGATGAATGTTATGTGCACTCATGTAGAGATTATGAATTATGTTAAGAATTTGCATACATATGGACTCATTTCACTAACATACTTTGCATTAAGGAGGTTTACTGAATCAGTAACCGCCTGATTTTCGCATTAGATAAGTACATATACACACACCTTTCGCATATGATCATACAGCATTTAGAATCTTTTAAGGACAATGACTGCACGTGGATGATGTTTTGAGTAGATGGAAGATGGATGGTAGGATATGTTCTTCCTAACTTGAAGATTTTGGGGACGAAATCCTTTAAGGTGGGGAGAATGTAACAACCCGTATCTTGAATAACAAGTTATAACATAAATCAAGGCAGAATTAAATGATAAACTCTGAATCAAGGGAAACGGGCTGTGCCATTGCGTTCATCTCGGAAAATACGCGAAATAGAGTCCGAGTTTTCGAAAATCGGAGTCCGTATGACCAAGTTATGGCCCGTCAAAGTTTTCAGAAAATTTCGAATTCAAAAACAGTTCAAATTTGAATTCAGAATTCAAATTCAGCCAAGCAGGACAGGCGGGAAAATTCCCGCCACCCCCAAGTCGACTGGGGAGTCGACTTGGGAGTCGACACACCCCAGGTGGTGTCGACTGCCCGGTCGACACCCCTGTCGACTTGGGTGGTCGGCCAGTTTGGCCTGGGTGCACCTGACTTGTTCCTCAAGACATGCTTTAAGGCTGGTGACGGATTTTAATGGCTCAGATCTGAATTAGGGTTAACCCTATGGCCTAAACTAACCTAAACTTCTATAAAAAGACCCTAAGACCTAGCCTAAACCCACACAAATCAATCCTACAACTAGGTTATGCCAAAATGCTCCTTGATCATGGCCTGCATCTTCATATCATGGCCTCCATCCTCTTCATGAAAGTTTGAGTGTTCTAAGCTAGTAAAAGAGCCACCTTTCTTCATCAAAACAAGGATCTTTCTTCATACAAATCAAAGGAGCTTCTTGTTTCTCAAGACAACTTGGAGCTTGTATTCATTTGGGGGTTTTTAGTGTTGCTAGTGTGGCTTCGTCTCAGTCTTGTTTTATTTTATAGTCTTCATAGCATTGTAAGCCCTATTCTACTCTTAGATTCTAACTATGAATTTAAATATGACATGTTGCAAGTTTGAGTTTGGGCCTAAGTATGATTTGTGCTTTGATTCTATCATGTTATGCATAGATTTATTCTATGCATGTTTGTAAAGCTATCACCTTGACTTTGTGCATAGAAAGCTATGAGCTTTGATTTGAAATGTTGCATAAAGCAACATAGAAACTCTCATAACCCTTATGTTATCTTGCATATGATGTTATATGCGAATCACTAGTTATCATCCTATGCCATCTATGACCATGTATCACCTATTTGCTAAGTTTAATGCCATACATGTGTAGATTTGAATTGGACCTAAGTGCAATATTTGCCTTGAACCTATCATTGTATGCATAGATCTATTCATGCCTCCCTTGATTTATGATTGTGGACCTATCATGAACCTAGTACCGTTCATGTTGACCTTGGGGAAAAAATGCTATGAAATGGATTATGGCTTATGCATGTTAACAAACCTTAACCCCTCATGTTCTTTAACATGCATATGATGATATTGAACCTATTTGCTATGCACAAGTTAGGATTGTCACCCTATGTCAACTATTACCATGCTACCACCATATTTGCTATTATGCATGCTTGTGGCCAAGGCAACCTTATGCTATTATGCATGCTTGAGGCCAAAGCACCCTTATGCTATTATGCATGCTTGTGGCCAAATCATTCATATGCTATTATGCATGCTTGTGGCCAAATCACCCTTATGCTATTATGCATGCTTGTGGCCAAATCACCCTTATGCTATTATGCATGCTTGTGGCTAAATCACCCTTATGCTATTTGATATGTTTGAGGCCAAGTCACCTTTTATGCTATCATACATGTTGAGGCCATATGCTAGTATGTTGAACCCCCTTTGGCCTCAAATATCACCATGTTTAACTTGTGATAGACTTTGCCATCTTATGCCCACCTTGTCATATTCTTATGTTCCCCCTTTTTTGATCTATTTGTGTTGATGTGAACTTACGTGCGATGGGGTTACGTTATGGGTAAACTTAAACGACATGAAACATGACTTGGAAAATATGACATGTGATGATGCTTGAAAATATGAACGTGGACATGACATGTAGAAAACATGAAAGTGGCCAACTCGAGGTTGGGTTGAGTTTGTAGGATAAATCTACCCGGAACCGACCGTCTTAACTAGTGGCTACCAGCAATAGGACCCAATGTGAGTAGTTGGTCGCATCGCACTTAAAACCCGAGGTTAGACTAGGTTGTGGTGTAAAGCTACCCGGACCCGCCCGGCTTAACTAGTAACCACAACAAAGTCTAATGTGAGAGGTTGGGGTGCATTAAGTTAATTAATGCCATATGGTAGGGTTAAGTCATGGACTACTTGAATACTTAACCAATTAAACACGATGGATTGGTAGGGTTAAGTCATGGACTACTTGAATATACTTAACCAGTTGAACACGATGTATTGATAGGGTTAAGTCATGAACTGCCTGGATACACTTGACCAACTCAATACATGGTTAGGATAGGGTTAACCACACTTAACCCATTTAAAATCCTAGTTACGTGGTCCTTTTCAGCAGTAACCTACTTGGAAGTATCTGGATACCCTGGACTAGGCTAGGGTGGGGCACGATTACTGACTGATTGTAAGAGACCAAAAGAGACGGCTGAATAGTGCACCAGTTAAGTTCAGGCGGACCATGGTCGTGCACATTAAGTCCGGAATTGAACATGGGCACCGGTAGGTTTAGACTGTGCGTGCTTGAATTGTGTCTGTGGTTTACACCTTAGGGCTGGATACACCCTAGGGTGGACCTTGCACAGTTAACTACCTTCCATGATTAGGCCGTACGACATTGACACACGACGAGTTAGGCTTATAGGGAGTCGATCGACTAGACCGAGTAGTTGGACCTTGATTCAGGTCATCTCATGAGTTTGGGCCAACATTGGGCTAAGGGATCATTTCTTGTTTATACTTGACATGGATTAGAATACTAGTACACTTGGTGCGACTTAACCTTGTATATGCGATGCCACACTTGATCTATCTTGTTAACTTTTCACCATTACAGTTATCATCCTATGTTTCATCTCTGTTTTACATGTCCAGTTAACTTTATTAGTTTTTATACTAATAGTAGGTAGGACTTACTAGTCTTTTTGACTGACCCGTTTTCTTTCGCCTCTTTTCTTCCGTTTCCCCTCCCCCCCCCCCCCAGGTTCTCAGGGTGGGAATACCAGCACCTAGCTTGGATCTTTAGCTTGCTTACTGGATAGCTCATGTGCGGTTTGGACTTGAGCTTTGCTATGGCGACACTACTGTTATCTTTGGGGAATACTTTACTTATGTTATTTTTCAGTTTATGTTTTTCTAGACTTTGTTTTGTTGGGAAAATGATGACTAAGTACCTTGATGTAACTTGACTATGGTTTTGAAATAGTAATTTTATCCGCTGCTTTATTTACTCTGTTTTACTCATATGTTCTGTCTTGTGATATCTTCATGCATGTTTACCTTGACCAACACCCCTCCAAAGCCAGTGTACTTGCAAGAGTGACCCTGGCGGAGGTGGGGTGTTACAACGAAGCAGGAACAGATCGAGGGAAGAGAAAGGACATATATCTAGAAAGATATTTAGAAAGAAGCGGAGGAGAATAAGGAAGGGAGGACGCCATTAACGATTGTTTTTCCTTCACAATCAAAGCAATTCCTAGGCTTTGAATCTTTATCTCTTATTTTTTATCTTTAACCTAGAATTTGATTTATTATGGTGGCGGCTAGGTTAGTTTGTAGATGAACAGCATGACGAAATCATAGAATAGGATAATGGGGTTTAGGGTTAAGGTTTGAGGTGATTATATAGAAGTATAGGATTAATTAGAGCCATTAGATCAACATAGAATCCATCCAAACCATCCAGTCCAAGAGAATGATTCATCAAGCCAATCAGAAGTCGACACGTGGCCCTAAGACCCAGAAAATCGTCACTGCCACGTCAGCTAGGTACAAAACGAAATGTTTCGCCCAGATCTAGGGGGGTCGATACCGGGGTCGACACCCCTATGGGGGGGTCGACACCCTCTGGTGAGAATTTTCCCGCCCAGCCTGTTTTGGTTGATTTTGAATTTTGAACCCATTTTTGACTTTCTGGACCAATTTCTGAAGTACTGAACCCAATATATATATATATATATATATATATATATATATATATATTCGTCCCTCGCGTATACAAACTTCAAACCTGAATAACTTCTTCATACGGTGTCCTATTTACGCAAACTCGGACTCTATCCCAAGAAGAATTTCGAGACGAACGCAATGGCGCAACTCATTTCACTTAATTCTTCTTATAAAAATTAAGTGTTCTTAAATTATCTCTTATGTCCCATTTTAAAATTACGGGGTGTTACATTCCCCTCTGCTTAAAGGATTTCATCCCCGAAATCTTCAAGTCTAGAAGAATGTGTATCCTACCATCCAACAGCCATCTACTCAACCATTCAGTCATAGGCATCCATTGTCCTTAAAGAGGTTTCTAATGCTTTCATGATCATATGCGTAGTGTGTGTATATGTCCTTATCTAATGCAAAATCAGGCGGTCTTCTGATTTAGTTGACCTCCTTAATGCGAATTATGTCAGTGCCATGAGTCCATCATGTATGCAATTATTCCTAATCGTACTTTATAACTTCTACATGAGTGCATAATCATTCATACAAATGCACCATCTATATGATAACACATCAAGTTTCAATCTATATACAATAACATATATGCATATGCAATATGAAAGTGACTGAGCCGATCTAGTGCCTAATGTGTGTGTAAATGCATCCACAAGCAACCACTAGCAAACACTTGCATCCACTTGCATCCACCAAACATAACATGTCTCAAACATATGTTTACAACCATAGGATCTTTCTACCTAAAGATCAAGAATGTAATCGAGAGGATGCACTCAACGATAGGACAAGTCTAAATAAAGTGATAGAAAAAGGAGAAATTAAGAGTATACCCTTAAAAATGAAAGGGTACAGTGTACGCATCTTGTCTCCTGTCTCCCAAGTCGCGTATCCTTGATCATCTCCTCATTGGATTTTAACCAACTTGACCTCTGTGTTGCGTAACTTCTTGATCTCCGTTCTAAGGATGCATGTAGGAGCTCGTCTAATCGCGGCATCTTGCTCCACTTCCACTTCTCTAAGCATGCTCGGCTCCGCTATTTCCGCGGTATCATGTAAACACTTCCTCACATGCGACACGTGAAAAATGTCATGAACACCACTAAGCTTTTTCGGCAACTTCACTCTATTGTCTGTCCAATTCGTTCTGTAAGGGGGGATTGCCCTATGAACCTTGGTGCTAATTTCCCCACACTCCCCAAAGCAAACTACATTCCTCCATGGTGGCACTTTAACAAAAACCCTGTCTCCAACATCGAACTCAAGGTCAGTTCGTCTCTTATCAGCGTTTGACTTTTGTCGGCCCTATGTCGTCTTCATTCATCTTCGAATCAAGTCTATCTCCTCAAAAGTTTCCCTAACCATATCTGGCCCAAGTAAAATCTTATCCGTAGATTTCCACCAACAAGTTGGTGATCAACACGTGGTCATCCATAAAAACCCTAATACTAGCTAAATAACTGTTGTTATAAGCGAACTCCACAAATGGAGAGTGCTCTTCTCATGTCCTCCAAAATCTAGGATGCATAACCTCAAAAGATCTTCAAGGATTCTATTCACCATTTCTATCCGTCCATCCGTCTATGGACGATACACGATTCTCAAACATAACTGCGTACCTACCGCCTTTTGCATATCACCTTTTCCTCTTGCATTGAAAACTGCTCCAAGCCCTGCCTCGCAAGTACCGGTATATACTGTGAACAGTTTGCTCCCATCTAGCAAAGTCAAAACTAGGGCTGATACCTTCGCAAAGCCCTTAATGAACTTCCTATAGTAGCCCGCCAACCCTAGAAAGCTTCTTGCTTCCGTTGCTTTCCTAGGAACCTTCCAAACTTGGATTGCCACCACCTTTGTAGGATCCACTGCTATCCCTTCCTTGGAGACCACGTGTCCTACGAACCTTACTTCTTTCCTCCAAAAATGACATTTGGAGAACTTAGCTTTGATTTGATGCGCTCTAGAGTCTCTAAGACTTCCCTAAGATGTAGGGCATACTCTCCTTCGCTTCTAGAGAAAATCAAAATACTATCCACAAAGACTACCACAAACTTGTTTAGGAACTCCCTAAACACCCTACTCATCAATTCTACAAAGTATGTGGATGCATTCATCGAACCAGAAAAAAGTATGATGAGCCCTTCGAAGAAACCGTTAGGAGTCCTAAAAGTAGTCTTATCTATGCTATCCTCATCTACCCTCAACTAGTGAAATCCTGTAGCTAAGTCCAACTGCGAGAAAACTGAAGCACCAGCTAACTGATAGAACAAATCATTTATCCTCGGCAGTGGGTGTCTATTCTTCTTCGTGAGCTTGTTCGGCTCCCTATAGTCCACGCACAATCTAAGCGAACCATCAGTCTTCATAGCAAAAACAACTGGAGCAACTCATTTCGAAATGCTTCTTCCTATGAACCCTTTCTCAAGTAGCTCCCCTATTGTTTACTGAGTTCCCTCCTCTCTCTCTCTCTCTCTCTCTCTCGGAGCCATGTGGCGCACTAGTAATGCAACTGGCTTTTTATTGTCTACAAAGTGTATTCGGAGGTCTATCTCGCGCCTCGGAGGTAGACCCCAAACCTCATCAAAGATGTCACCATACTCACGGACTACACAAACAGATTTCAAATCATCGATGAATGCATCAAGAGATTCTAGGCAGCTAAGCATCACTGAAACCCTAGGGTCATAAGAAATATCAAGGGTCTTTCCACAATGAGTCAATAGTCTAACTACCCTCTTCTCACAATCTTGGATGGCACCATGCCTGGCTAGCCAATTCATCCCTAGAATCAAGCCATAGCTCGTGAAACCAGGAACGAAGGCATTGCATCCAAACCCAACGCCCAAGATAGACACTCTCAAAACCCGACAGACCATAGATAAGTGAGTTGAACCACCAATAAGATTTGAGACTACAATGGGATCCATAACTAGACAAGTATTTAGGTACAGTGTTTTAACTAACGAAGCAGATACAAACGATTGCGAAGCACAAGAGTCAAACAAAGTTTGAACAGGATGACTGAAAAAGAAAAATCAAACTTTCAACAGAAATTCTTCAATCTCTCTTATGTCCTGGTGCCATGAGAGCATGAACCTATCCTCCAGAAGTAGGTCCTTTTCTCTGTCCATGCCCTTGCCCTCACCTCCTTGGGTAATCTTAAATCATATGTCCTGCCTCGTCGCAATAGTAACAACCATGCTTCTTCTTCTTCTTCTTCCTGCAATCCATAATTATATGGCCCGTTATACCACAATAAAGACACCTTCTTTTGTTACGGGGGTTTATTATTCTTTCCAATTTCTCCTTTACCTTCTTCATGGATTAAAGCTATATCAATAAATTTCTCATCCTTGGGTTGTTGTCCTCGGCCTAAACTTCCTCATCGATCAAGCAGCTAGCAGAACTTTCCTTCCATTGTCTATCTCCAAGATACCAAACAAGTCCTTCACTTCCTTGAGCTATTTATAGCCTCGACAAACTTATCAGTCCCATGAAAAGGTTTTCTGCCCATCACACCGAAGTCCTTCCATATCTTAGGAAAGGCATCTAAACAAGGAGAAAGAGACTCAAGAAGGAAAAAGGAAGAGATTCGAAATAAAGAATCAAAAGATAGATGTATGGCTTTTGGGGATTATGTTTTTCGTAGTAAATCTTTTTCTTGAAAACTCCTACTTTGAAACATGTTTTTGAAAATAATACTTTTGAAAACGGTTTTCAAAATCTTTTGCCTGTTCTGGTAACCTTCAGCTCTGATACCACGTGTAACACCCCACGTCCGTTAATGTCACTCACAAGGGGAATGCATTAAGTTTCGTGGAGCATTATAAGTAATAAGAATGGAATATTACAAAGCAGAAAAAATAGTACTTGAAAATTTTGTAATTTTATTGCAGAGGAAACAGAAATAAGTTTGATTACATTTCCAAATACCAAAATCAAGTACATAATATAAGTCTTGTACAAAATCTTCAGAGTACATAATTTTAAGTCGATAGTCCCCAACAGAAAAATGCCATACGCAGAATCAAAGCCAAGCAATACACCCTTCAACTTCAAGCTGGAAGAAAGAGATATCTGAACTAAGCTTGTGTATTTCCTCCTTAAGAAACTGGTGGGGGAGGGGACGGAAGAACAGAGGAGAAACAAACTAGGTCAGACATAAGTCTGGTGAGTCCAGCGACTTTAACAATATAATCATCAAAGTAACAGGATAAGAACATAAATTGAAGAAATGACTGTAGAATAAACAAGCATGACAAAGCAAACAAAATGAACAAGATATAACGTTGACTGAGCTTCTAATCACTACAGGACAATTACTACACTGCACCAATGATAGTAACACCGTATTATTGCTAGTTACACTGCACCCTTACTAGTCCCATACTAAAAGTTGATCCCTCTTACTAATCATGATAATGATAGTTTCGTGTCCTCCTAGCTGGTATAGTAGGAACCCCTTTTTGCTCCTACCCCCACGAGTTTTACCCACTACCTTCCTCGTTCGATCAGCTCCCTAACTCGCATGTATTTATTACTTGTGTCATTCGACCTCGCTTGTATGTATTCATTACTTGTGTCATTCAGCCCCGCTTGTATGTAGACACATATGTTGGCCCTATCATGGGGTGTATCAATTTCCATGATGGAAACCCGACACGATTCAAGATGCACAGTGTATACTACTAATGAATAGTGCCTGATTTTTCCACTCTAGAACACGTGCACGCCCGTCGGAACCTACACTGCTGCACCACCCGCCGCTATTTTGATCGCTTATATTCAGCCCAGTAATCGTGCCCCACCCTACCTAGCTCAGGGTAACATGATACATCTATGAGGGTTATTGCTGAAATGGGTCCCCGTTACTAGGGTTTCCTAATCAATATGTTATAATGGTAAAGTGTTCTCAAATTAACTTAACCCCACCCATTTGCTTAATTAACATGCTGTACTGGTTAAGTGTTGCCTATTCATATGTTACTTAACCTTCTTACTGATTCGCACATGTTTATTTAACAGTTAAGTTTGTGGGCCTATATATACTAATATTACCCACTTACCCAAGATTTACTTAACCCTTCCCCTTATCAAGTCCATATGTATTATTGGTGTAACACACCACGTCCGTTAGTGTCACTCACAAAGGGAATGTACTAAGTTCTGTGGAGCATTTAGGGTAAAAGATGCAGATAAATTACAAGACAGACAAAAATTAAACAGCGGAAAATAAAACTTTGCTTTATTGATAAAATAGTTTGTACAATGATTTCTTTACAATATCAGATTATCATCTGTCTTACAAAATAAAGAAGCATAAAAACATCATTTATATTCCCCGATTTTTAGCAATAGCCAGCCATAGCATCTGAAAAGAGAATCTAAGCAAACTTCGACAAATCTTTAAGCTGGGAAAGAGTGGCAGTCCAACTTAACCTGAGCTAAACTATTCCCTCCTTTACTAGCTGGGGGGGAACGGAAGAAAAGAAGACGAAAGAAAAACAGAGTCAGACATAAAGCCTGAGTAAGTTCAGTAACTTCTAGCATGTGAACATGGAAAACAAAACGACATGAATTAACTGAATACAAGATTACACCATGACGATAGGGTCAACAAGATTAGACAAGGTAGTCACGAGATATGCTAAGATAAGATAAACTGGATATGCTCTAATACTTTCGCCGCTTCGCTATTTCCTTGTTATACTGGTTTTTATATCTCTGCACCGCCTATCTAGTGTTCCAACTAGTAATGATAACTCGATCCCACTCCCTATATTTTTTTGTCGCCTTCAGGCATACCTTTATTATTTATTACTTAGATCTAATCTAGGGTTTTCTATCAAGTGCTTTCTAGATTCCACTAGAGTCTACGCTATCTGCTGAATGCTTCTCGGATTCAGGTTTGATGCCACCTAGGTCTAACTAGGAATTATGCTACCTATCGAACGATGCCCTTTAGTCTAGGATACACTACCTAGAGTGGTACATGTTCCTAGACTTTCCCCACGCATGTATCGCGAATCGTTATCGCTTGTCTAGATGCACATGTCCTGTAATGTGCTATCCGAGTCCTGTGTCAGGGCTACTCTAGAAATACGGAACTCGGTCGGGAGCTTTCAATATCTGCCGATGCAGATGTTAAGGTCTGTTTTTCCAGTGGCTATGGTCCCATTCGACCCCTCCCTCAACTAATGGAAGGCCACCCTTGTAAAATGAGAACTGTACGAAGGCCCCTATCTGCCCCCACTAATTCTATGGCCAACAACACCCCGCAACCACAACTAGATAGCAAGTATGTGGTCCGTATGAGTCCTCCAGCCTTCCCGCTTCACGTGTCTCGCTTGATTGAAGATGGTAGGTAGACGACGAGTTGCTATCACAGGGCTTCCGTCTTCTCGCCGAGTCACGCTGGTCCATCCTAGTCTTTTGGTTGCCATATATTGCAACCAAGGCATACCCTTGGCTCTTCTACCGCAGACCTTAACCTCTGTGCGCCCAGGCGGATCATCTGCAGCCTCACAGAGGGATACCAAGAGTACCCTCACATCCCCTCGAAGCCTCGGGCTTCGTATCCCAATTCGTTGGAGTTTTCTTTAAAATCAGATGGACGTCCGCTCCTTCGTGTTATACTAAGAATTACTACTTAGTTCTACTAACTAAGTTTTACCACTTAGTTTCCAGGATCATTGTCTTCTTAACTAAGTTTTACTACTTAGTTCTCTTTCCCGTTAAGTTGGATTGGTTAAGTGTCTTTAGTCGATTCAATCTAACTTAACCCTCTTCCCTTATCCTGTTAAACTGGTTAAGTGTTGTCAGTATTCATGTTGACTTAACCCCACCACAAACCAAGTCATATTGGTTAAGTATTTCTTAACCCTACCCATTCATCCTGTATTGGTTAAGTGTTCCCTTTTTAACTTAACCTTTCCCACCGGTTTTAACTAAACCTGTTATTAATGGTTAAGTATCATCTCTTCGTGTCTTAGACTTAACCCTATTCATTTATCATATTCTGATGGTTAAGTGTTCAAGTTTACTTAACCCTACGGTCCAACCTAACTAACATATTAAATTGGCTAAGTGTATTACTTAACCCCAACCTCTAGTCTAATTAACATGTTAAATTGGCTAAGTGTATTAACTTTACTTAACCCCACCTTCTAGTCTAGTCAACATGTTAATTTGGCTAAGTATTCCCATGGACTTAACTCTCCCATTCTTGTTCTAGCTTTAATTAATAAATTAAAGCCGCAACCTCTCACATTAGACATATATTTCTGCGGTTACTGGATGTGCCTGTCAGTTCCGGGCAGGTTTACACAGCAACTCAGTCTAACCTCGGGTTAGGCATATTCATGTTTTCTAAGTTCAAAGGGTTTTTGATTAATTTCCAAATCTGGTTTTGAAAACAACCATCCCGTCCTTCGGATCAGTTAGGGATAGCCAGGGAGGGCAGGAAACTTGTATTTTCCAAACCCAAGCCTAGACACTATCCTCTCTGTCACCCTAGAACTTTCAGGTGTATGTGTTATTCAAAGAGAAAACCTTTCTTTTGTCCATATATAAATTGTCAACAATTTATCTTCAAAGTCCATTTTCCCTTTTTAAATAAACTTGGCCTATACCATTTTCATTTTGTCCTGCCCACTAGTATACTTATATTCTAGGCCCAAGTCCTAACCCAACTTGCAGTTCAGGCCATTTCCTATTTCATTGCCAAAACTAGATTAAATATCCTAGTTTATAATTTATGGCCAAAACTTTACCTACATGCAAGTTACATATTTTGTGGTAAATGAACAATTTATCATTTATAACAAATTCTATAAGTAAATTTACTCCTAATTTACTTATTTCATTATTACACTTTTAATGTACATTGTCACATTTATTATTATGGCCCGTTCCCTCTTATTTATCATATTTATACTTTTTGGTATGTAAATTATACCAAATTAAGTGTCACTAACCATAATTTATTCTAAACATGACAATTTCTCACAATTATGGCTAAATTCAAAATTGTGCTAATATACTTATTCCAAATCTTTGATTAACACAATTTTGATTTAACATTCCTAATTCACAGTTTATGGTAAGACTAGAATTATTATTCTAGTTTACATTTCATGCCTAAAATTTAGCTTACTTGCTAATACTAAATTTAATATGTCAAACTTATCCAATTTGCATTCCTATGAACATGCCATAATACATATTCCCAATTTATGCCAATTTCCAAGCTTATAACTACATTTATGTTCATTTTCATATTTTCCCCAAATTGCATTCCCACCGTTCGTATAATCGTGATCTAACCAAGATTGTAAATAAATCTAGATTCGTAGAAAATAGGGAATGAACCAAAGATGCTATGAAAAGGGATAATAACTGGCATAAAAGGTTTGGATAACGACGTAGGTTCAAGAATATGGGTAGACCTAACTTAATAGGTAAATTCCCACGGTCTAAAACCAATAGATAGAATAGGTTCAAGAACATGGGTAGACCTAACTGAATAGGTAAATTCCCACAGTCTAAAACCAAAGAAAACAAGGAACAGATAAAATAGATAATCGGGTTTCGACCCAATTTCATAGCCACAAAACTTAAGCAATAATTTTTCTAATTATGAATCATAGGCAAAGTTCATAGTTATAGGCAATGTTCATAGTCCAATAGGGAAAATAATTCCCATAGTCATAAGTCATTGTCATAGGCAATGTCATAGTCATATGTTGTATGTCCCAAATCAAGGTTCATGTTCGTAATTCAAAGGCAATGGGTTCATGGTCATAGTTCTCATAATCATGATTATAGGCATAGGCATATCCTCTTTGTTCAATAGTCATAGGCTGTCAATCAAAGTCAAAGTATGTTCTGGGCCATAGTCAAGAATTAGATCCAAAAACTTAAATAAACACAGATCCAAGTGAAGAGATTAGGCATTTTTCTTATATCCTTTTAATTTCATGTCACAAATAAAAATAAAACGTTCAAGTCTAGAAATAACCAACTTACAAAAATTAGATCTAGAATAGAAGAACGGCGATGCTAAGATTCGTATGTCGTTGCTCGAGGTTTGTTGATTTAGCCTTTGAATTCTTCACTTTGATTTGAATCTTCAATTAGAAGAAGAACTATAACTTGTTTTAGTGGAGAATTAGCTTTATTTTAATTGTGGAGGCTAGAGTAGAGAGAAGCAGTATGTAGATGCCTTAGAGAATTTGTGTGGAGGAACCCTTAGGTCTAGGCATTCTTTTATAGGTGTAGAGAGTGTTTTAGGGCCCTTAGATCATCATAGAAGCCATCAGAATCGCACAGGTCGAATACACATCATCCAACCACTCAAAAGGAGACACGTCAGCACAGAACACTCCAGAATTCGGTGCTGGATTAGTATGGGCGCACTTGGCAGGTGCGCCAGTGCATTTTTGTACTGGCGCACTTCACAAGTGCGCCAGTGCATTCTGGTCTGTTTCCGGTTTTTCTGCCTAACTTCGTTCGTCCATATCTTGGTCATACGGACTCCGATTTTCGAAAACTCGGACTCTATTTCGCGTATTTTTCCGAGACGAACGCAAGGCGCAGCCCATTTCCCTTGATTTTGATTTTAACTTTTAATTCTGCCTTGATTTGTAAACCTTAGTGTTACAGAATTACGGGGTGTTACATTCTCCCCCACTTAAAAGGATTTCGTCCCCGAAATCTTTAAGTTAGGAAGAATGTGTCCTACCATCCAATCACCCATCTACTCAACCATTCAACCACAGGCATTCATTGTCCTTAAAAGATTTCTAATGCTTTCATGTTCATATGCATTGTGTGTGTACATGTCTTTATCTAATGCAAGATCAGGCGGTCTACTGATTCAGTTGACCTCCTTAATGCGAATCATGTCGGTGCCATGCGTCCAATCATGTATGCAAGCATCCCTAGTTACGTAAATACTACATGCGTGCACGACCATTCATCCATATGCAAAATCCATATGATAACATATCAGGCTCAACTTAAATACATATCTGTAAATGCAATATGAAAACGTCCGAACTGATCTAGTGTCTAATTCGTATGCATATGCATTCACAAGCAACCATTAGCAACCACTTGCAACCATTCAACCATAACATGTTTCAAATACATGTTTACATCCATTGGCTTCTACCTAAGGATCGCAGATACGACCTGGAGGATATACTTTGGAAAGACAGAAACAACTACGCGTAAAGCTCCTAAACAGAGAAATCAAGGATGCACCCTTAAGGAAAAAGGGCATGTTGCTAGTATCTAGCCTTCTTGAGCTTTACTCTACTGTATCTTAACCAATTTATCTTCACGATTGTGAAGGTCCTAACCTCCATTTCCAAAATAAATAGATGTCAATCACGGTACCAAGTGTATGATTAGAGGTATCTCCCTTATCCACCATGCCATAACTATAAGGGTTGAAAGATCACTACGCGCTTTTTAGAGCGCCTGTCACAACTATTCATCTCTCACGCAAACCATCCTAGTCGAACTCGACATTCCTCAAGTACAAGCCCCAAAGGCCTAAACCAATATCAGACAAGCACCCAAGGAATATCTCCTTTGAATTTAAATGATCTACGTGAGATGATATAAGCAGACTCGATAGCTATTCTCAAATCCCTACTAACCAAAAATAAACTGGTCGGACCACTAATTGGATTTGAGACTCTAGTGGGACCTTTCTACTATACAAGTACTATGGTGCAGAGACTCAACTATGGAAGTGGATACGAACAAATGCGAAGCGATAAAACCAAAGGAAATAGTACGAATAGCAAAACTAGACTCTTCCAAGAGAACTTTTACTACCTTTCTCCTAGGTACGTTTGGTGGTGAAAGTAGGTTCTTGCCCTTATGAAAATCTTGTTCCTCGTTCTTGCTCTTGTCCTTAATTATATGCCCTATTATATCATAGAAAAGCTACTTCCTCTTGTCTTACGATTTATAACTCCTTCCTACTTGGTGAGCCAAGTCCCTATCCATGAATTCCTTATCCTTGGGTTGTGCTCCTTAGCCAAACTCCTCATCCCCTTCCGTGTGTAGTCATGTTGACAAATCTCTCGAAAACTGCCTCCATCGTCTGGAAAAACCCTATAAACTTGAAAGAAGACTGGCCGTAAGTAAAACAACTACGGCTATAGATGGAAGTCGGGCACTACTTCGCCCTTCGATGAGGTTACCTCCCAGAAAGCCAGGAGCCCCAGAGAGTCAAGAAAGAAG
Organism: Allium sativum; assembly: GCA_030737875.1. Lineage (NCBI taxonomy): Eukaryota > Viridiplantae > Streptophyta > Magnoliopsida > Asparagales > Amaryllidaceae > Allium > Allium sativum. The sequence goes on along the minus strand of CM060912.1, from coordinate 731,108,241 downwards.
GAGACAAGAATTCAAATAGAGGAAGAGAAGATAGTGCGTATGGCTTTGGGGAATATGCCTTTAAAACAAAACTTTTCTTTTGAAAATGCTTCTTTAAAGACCGTTTTGAAAAATAATTTTTCAAATCTTTTATCTGATCCGGTAACCTTCAGCTCTGATACCACGTATAACACCCCACGTCCGTTAGTGTCACTCACAAAGGGAATGCACTAAGTTCTGTGGAGCATTTAGGGTAAAAGATGCAGATAAATTACAAGACAGACAGAAATTAAACAACGGAAAATAAAACTTTGCTTTATTGATAAAATAGTTTGTACAATGATTTCTTTACAATATCAGATTATCATCTGTCTTACAAAATAAAGAAGCATAAAAACATCATTTATATTCCCCGATTTTTAGCAATAGCCAGCCATAGCATCTGAAAAGAGAATCCAAGCAAACTTCGACAAATCTTCAAGCTGGGAAAGAGTGGCAGTCCAACTTAACCTGAGCTAAACTATTCCCTCCTTTACTACCTGGGGGGAACGGAAGAAAAGAAGACGAAAGAAAAACAGAGTCAGACATAAAGCCTGAGTAAGTTCAGTAACTTCTAGCATGTGAACATGGAAAACAAAACGACATGAATTAACTGAATACAAGATTACACCATGACGATAGGGTCAACAAGATTAGACAAGGTAGTCACGAGATATGCTAAGATAAGATAAACTGGATATGCTCTAATACTTTCGCCGCTTCGCTATTTCCTTGTTATACTGGTTTTTATATCTCTGCACCACCTATCTAGTGTTCCAACTAGTAATGATAACTCGATCCCACTCCCTGTATTTTTTTGCCGCCTTCAGGCATACCTTTATTATTTATTACCTAGATCTAATCTAGGGTTTTCTATCAAGTGCTTTCTAGATTCCACTAAAGTCTACGCTATCTGCTGAATGCTTCTCGGATTCAGGTTTGATGCCACCTAGGTCTAACTAGGAATTATGCTACCTGTCGAGCGATGCCCTTTAGTCTAGGATACACTACCTAGAGTGGTACATGTTCCTAGTCTTTCCCCACGCATGTATCGCGAATCGTTATCGCTTGTCTAGATGCACATGTCCTGTAATGTGCTACCCGAGTCCCGTGTCAGGGCTACTCTAGAAATACGGAACTCGGTCGGGAGCTTTCAATATCTGCCGATGCAGATGTTAAGGTCTGTTTTTCCAGTGGCTATGGTCCCACTCGACCCCTCCCTCAACTAATGGAAGGCCACCCTTGTAAAATGAGAACTGTACGAAGGCCCCTATCTGCCCCACTAATTATATGGCCAACAACACCCCGCAACCACAACTAGATAGCAAGTATGTGGTCCGTATGAGTCCTCCAGCCTTCCTGCTTCACGTGTCTCGCTTGACTGAAGATGGTAGGTAGACGACGAGTTGCTATCACAGGGCTTCCGTCTTCTCGCCGAATCACACTGGTCCATCCTAGTCTTTTGGTTGCCATATATTGCAACCAAGGCATACCCTTGGCTCTTCTACCGCAGACCTTAACCTCCACGCGCCCAGGCGGATCATCTGCAGCCTCACAGAGGGATACCAAGAGTACCCTCACGTCCCCTCGAAGCCTCGGGCTTCGTATCCCAATTCGTTGGAGTCTTCTTTAAAATCAGATGGACGTCCGCTCCTTCGTGTTATACTAAGAATTACGACTTAGTTCTAGTAACTAAGTTTTACCACTTAGTTTCCAGGATCATTGTCTTCTTAACTAAGTTTTACTACTTAGTTCTCTTTCCCGTTAAGTTGGATTGGTTAAGTGTCTTTAGTCGATTCAAGCTAACTTAACCCTCTTCCCTTATCCTGTTAAACTGGTTAAGTGTTGTCAGTATTCATGTTGACTTAACCCCACCACAAACCAAGTCATATTGGTTAAGTATTTCTTAACCCTACCCATTCATCCTGTATTGGTTAAGTGTTCCCTTTTTAACTTAACCTTTCCCACCGGTTTTAACTAAACTTGTTATTAATGGTTAAGTATCATCTCTTCGTGTCTTAGACTTAACCCTATTCATTTATCATATTCTGATGGTTAAGTGTTCAAGTTTACTTAACCCTACGGTCCAACCCAGCTAACATATTAAATTGGCTAAGTGTATTACTTAACCCTAACCTCTAGTCTAATTAACATGTTAAATTGGCTAAGTGTATTAACTTTACTTAACCCCACCTTCTAGTCTAGTCAACATGTTAATTTGGCTAAGTATTCCCATGGACTTAACTCTCCCATTCTTGTTCTAGATTTAATTAATAAATTAAAGCCGCAACCTCTCACATTAGACAGATATTTCTGCGGTTACTGGATGTGCCGGTCAGTTCCGGGCAGGTTTACACAGCAACTCAGTCTAACCTCGGGTTAGGCATATTCATGTTTTCTAAGTTCAAAGGGTTTTTGATTAATTTCCAAATCTGGTTTTGAAAACAACCATCCCGTCCTTCAGATCAGTTAGGGATAGCCAGGGAGAGCAGGAAACTTGTATTTTCCAAACCCAAGCCTAGACACTATCCTCTCTGTCACCCTAGAACTTTCAGGTGTATGTGTTATTCAAAGAGAAAACCTTTCTTTTGTCCATATATAAATTGTCAACAATTTATCTTCAAAGTCCATTTTCCCTTTTTAAATAAACTTGGCCTATACCATTTTCATTTTGTCCTGCCCACTAGTATACTTATATTCTAGGCCCAAGTCCTAACCCAACTTGCAGTTCAGGCCATTTCCTATTTCATTGCCAAAACTAGATTAAATATCCTAGTTTATAATTTATGGCCAAAACTTTACCTACATGCAAGTTACATATTTTGTGGTAAATGAACAATTTATCATTTATGACAAATTCTATAAGTAAATTTACTCCTAATTTACTTATTTCATTATTACACTTTTAATGTACATTGTCACATTTATTATTATGGCCCGTTCCCTCTTATTTATCATATTTATACTTTTTGGTATGTAAATTATACCAAATTAAGTGTCACTAACCATAATTTATTCTAAACATGACAATTTCTCACAATTATGGCTAAATTCAAAATTGTGCTAATATACTTATTCCAAATCTTTAATTAACACAATTTTGATTTAACATTCCTAATTCACAGTTTATGGTAAGACTAGAATTATTATTCTAGTTTACATTTCATGCCTAAAATTTAGCTTACTTGCTAATACTAAATTTAATATGTTAAACTTATCCAATTTGCATTCCTATGAACATGCCATAATACATATTCCCAATTTATGCCAATTTCCAAGCTTATAACTACATTTATGTTCATTTTCATATTTTCCCCAAATTGCATTCCCACCGTTCGTATAATCGTGATTTAACCTAGATTGTAAATAAATCTAGATTCGTAGAAAATAGGGAATGAACCAAAGATGCTATGAAAAGGGATAGTAACTGGCATAAAAGGTTTGGATAACGACGTAGGTTCAAGAATATGGGTAGACCTAACTTAATAGGTAAATTCCCACGGTCTAAAACCAATAGATAGAATAGGTTCAAGAACATGGGTAGACCTAACTGAATAGGTAAATTCCCACAGTCTAAAACCAAAGAAAACAAGGAACAGATAAAATAGATAATCGGGTTTAGACCCAATTTCATAGCCACAAAACTTAAGCAACAATTTTCCTAATTATGAATCATAGGCAAAGTTCATAGTTATAGGCAATGTTCATAGTCCAATAGGGAAAATAATTCCCATAGTCATAAGTCATTGTCATAGGCAATGTCATAGTCATATGTTGTATGTCCCAAATCAAGGTTCATGTTCGTAATTCAAAGGCAATGGGTTCATGGTCATAGTTCTCATAATCATGATCATAGGCATAGGCATATCCTCTTTGTTCAATAGTCATAGGCTGTCAATCAAAGTCATAGTATGTTCTGGGCCATAGTCAAGAATTAGATCCAAAAACTTAAATAAACACAGATCCAAGTGAAGAGATTAGGCATTTTTCTTATATCCTTTTAATTTCATGTCACAAATAAAAATAAAACGTTCAAGTCTAGAAATAACCAACTTACAGAAATTAGATCTAGAATAGAAGAACGGCGATGCTAAGATTCGTATGTCGTTGCTCGAGGTTTGTTGATTTAGCCTTTGAATTCTTCACTTTGATTTGAATCTTCAATTAGAAGAAGAACTATAACTTGTTTTAGTGGAGAATTAGCTTTATTTTAATGGTGGAGGCTAGAGTAGAGAGAAGCAGTATGTAGATGCCTTAGAGAATTTGTGTGGAGGAACCCTTAGGTCTAGGCATTCTTTTATAGGTGTAGAGAGTGTTTTAGGGCCCTTAGATCATCATAGAAGCCATCAGAATCACACAGGTCGAATACACATCATCCAACCACTCAAAAGGAGACACGTCAGCACAGAACACTCCAGAATTCGGTGCTGGATTAGTATGGGCGCACTTGGCAGGTGCACCAGTGCATTTTTGTACTGGCGCACATCACAAGTGCGCCAGTGCATTCTGGTCTGTTTCCGGTTTTTCTGCCTAACTTCGTTCGTCCATATCTTGGTCATACGGACTCCGATTTTCGAAAACTCGGACTCTATTTCACGTATTTTTCCGAGACGAACGCAACGGCGCATCCCGTTTCCCTTGATTTTGATTTTAACTTTTAATTCTGCCTTGGTTTGTAAACCTTAGTGTTACGGAATTACGGGGTGTTACAATTGGTTAAGCTTGCCTTAACCCAATCCACTTTGTTCATGTAATATTGGTTAAGTTTTCTTCTTGTCCATGTTAACTTAACCCACCTACCTAACATGTTGTATTGGTTAAGTTTCTCCTTTTCATATGTTACTCAACCTTTCCATTCTTTGCATGTCTGTTCCTTAGCTTTAATTTATTCATTAAATCACCAACCTCTCACATTAGAACTGTTGTTTGCGGTTGCTGGATGTGCCGGGCGGTTCCAGGCAGAATTCTACCGCAAACACATTCTGACCTTGGGTTTTTGGGCTTAATGTGCTAACCTCACACATTAGATCTTGTTGCGGTCGTTGGATGTGCTGGGCGGTTCCAAGATGTCTTACACTGCAACTCAATCTAACCTCGGGTTAGGCATGTTCATCTTTTAGCCAATTTACATATTTACCATTCATGTCCAAATTTATATGTAAATTATCCATAAGTGTGGTCAATTTAAGTTATGCCACATTTTCTAGTTATGCCCAAAATTAATTATATGATTACAACCCCTTTTTATGCCAATTACATAATATTCAACCTTTACCTAACCTTTTCCCCAGTGTTCCCACGTCGTTCGTACGTATAGTTCATGTGATATGTTAGGCTCGCAATTAGCCCAACTCGTAAAAAAAAGGGAAGAAACACATGACATCATAACTGGCATAAACAATATAAATCTAAGACGGCATAAATCTAGTAAACATATAAAAATAGATCCAATCAATGTATTGAGTGCGAACTAGCATGGATCTATACATAAACTTGCACAGATTTAAACATATGAAGTGTTCTGGATCTAAACATGAACTTGCATGGATTTAAACATATGAACATATAGGTCTAAACATATGGACTGATATGGATCTAATCATATAAACATGTAGATCTAAACATATGAACATATAGTTCTAAACATATGGACTGATATGGATCTAATCATATAAATATGTATATCTAAACATATGAACATATAGTTCTAAACATATGGACTGATATGGATCTAATCATATAAACATGTAGATCTAAACATATGAATATATAAAATACGATCTTACATGTATGAACATGATTTGCATATAATCTTTCATAACTTGCATAGATCGAGCAAACTTGCATACATAACTTGCATACGTAATTAGGCATATGAATTAATATAGATTGCATATAATGAATCAAATCAAGCATAAATCAAAACATAGTTTGCAAAGACATAAACTTTATATGATTTACAACATTTTCATTCAGTCCAATTCATAACTCATCACAATTACGTTTAAACAATTATCTTGCGAAAGTCGCTGCACTCACAGAAAATGGATCTTGAATTCTGGGATCTGATTTCTGAAGTTGCTAAGCTAATCTGTTGATGTAGGCATTGATTCGTTCGTTGTTGTTCTAGAATTCCTTTTTGCAATTCCTAGGCTTTGAATCTTTATCTCTTATCTTTTTATCTTTAACCTAGAATTTGATTTGTTATGGTGGTGGCTAGGTTAGTTTGTAGATGAACAGCATGACGGCATCATAGAATAGGATTATGGGGTTTAGGGTTAAGGTTTGAGGTGATTATATAGAAGTATAGGATTAGTTAGAGCCATTAGATCAACATAGGATCCATACAAACCATCCAGTCCAAGAGAATGAGTTATCAAGCCAATCAGAAGACGTCACATAGCCCTAAGACCCAGAAAATCGTCACTGCCACGTCAGCCAGGTACAAAACGAAATATTTCGCCCAGATCTTGGGAGGGGGGTCGACACCGGGGTCAACACCCTCTGGCGAGAATTTTCCCGCCCAGCCTATTTTGGCTGATTTTGAATTTCGAACCCATTTTTTACTTTCTGGACCTATTTCTGAAGTACTGAACCCAATATATATATATATATATTCTTCCCATGCATATAAAAACTTCAAACCTTAATAACTTCTTCATACGGTGTCCGATTTACGCCAACTCGGACTTTATACCAAGCAAAATTTCGAGACAAACGCAATGGCGTAAATCATTTCACTTAATTCTTCTTATAAAAATTAAGTTTTATTAAATTATCTCTTATGTCCCATTTTAAAATTACGGGGTGTTACATTATGTCTAACCCTTTTGTTTCCATTCTCTCTCTTTCTTCCCCCCTCCCCATCGAGTTCTCAGAGTAGAAGTGGTCGGTAGATGAGATCGTGATTCTGTTTGGAATTAGATAGTTATCCTTTACTTTCTTCCTTTTATTCATCCATGTTATTTGTAATGATTCTAGTGGGATATTGTTGTGGTTTTTGTATTCTAATATTATTGAGACAGATGATTATAGTTTTCGACATTTGAGATGTAACGGCATATTTTAAATTGAAATAAAAGTTTTAAGTTTTCCGCTGCATTATTTATATTTGTCTTGTAAATTTAGTCACTACTTACCTATTATGCTTCATGAAACTTAATTCATTCTCTTTAGAGTGACAATAACTGACGTGGGCTGTCACATTTGGTTTCAGGGCCTAAGGTTACAAGATCAGAAGATTTTTTTTTTTTGAAAAGTGTTTTCAAAATAAAGGATTTTCAAATAAAAACCAATTTTTGAAAAGCATATCCCCTCAAATCATTTACAATATTCCTTCGATTCTCTTTCTGAAGTCTTGTTTCGTCCTTTTTCAGCATGTCTGAGGCTCCTAACTTTGCTGAGGGCATTCCTATTCCTACATGGTTTTATAGAAACGTAGAAGATACGACACCTATTGGAGTGCAAGAGAATGTCCCTCCCCCAGCTGTAGCTTTAGTTTCGCCTCCTCCTCCCATATTCAACTTTTCTAAGCATTGTAAGGACTTCTGCGCAATGGGAGGAAAACCTTTTTGTAGTACTAAATTTTTTATAGAAGTGCACAATTGGTTAAGAGAAACGGAGAATGCATTCAACTTGTTCGAGCTCGATGATAGGAGGAAAATCCAGTTGTCCTCTTGGCAACTGAAGGATCAAGCATGTACTGGTGGGAAATAGTTCAAGTTGGACCAGAAGTAGCTATTTGGGATAACTTTAAGGCTATATTTAAGGCTAGATTCTTATCGCAAGATAAAGAAGGAATGCAAGTAGAGAGATTTCTGAATTTGAAACAAGGAAGCATGACTATAAAGGAGTAGGTCAAC